>OZ024898.1:5233481-5891000 GCA_964017195.1 Siderastrea radians
GAAAATCTGCCTATTGTAGGCAGTAAACAAAAACACAACATGTGGTAGTCAGCACTGGTTTTCAGTGAAAGAGATCTGTAACAATCCTATGTGTGAAGGTTTTCCAACAGAAGCTGTCCATAAGCTTTACTTGCTGGGACAATGGGTTTCTTGTAGAATTTTCCAAAGGTTGTGGCATTCGTCCAGCCGGCATTGTCCATGATAGTAGATAAAGGAACCTTGCACATTGCAGCTGCACATGTAGATGCAGCCCTGGTGCTATGACCTTTAAAGACGGAGGTATCTATGCCAGACTTTTCAAGAACCGTTTTAAGCCATCGAGAAATCGTGTCAGTTGAAACTGGTTTGTGAGGCTTTTGAAAACTCACTAGCAGCTGGTCACTCCCCTTTCTGAGCTCGCTTGTCCTTTTGACATATTCAGATAGGCAGACAATAGGACACAATCGGTTGTCTGGTGAGTAGGCCATGAATGTCAATTCTGACACGTGCTTTCCTGGTCGTGAGGTCTTCAAAAGATTGTGAATGGGAAACATACAGGTATCATGCTTCAATACCATACTGCTGACAGACAGCAAATGTAGTGTCTGACATCTCTGCCCAGATAACAACGCTAAGAGCATTGTAGTTTTGTAGGTAAGATCCTTGAAAGCTAAATCCTGAGGTGGGTGAAGACCGGACAAGTATGTCAGGACAGTATTGACATCCCAAATGTTCTTGTACTTTGGTAAAGAAGGTTTCAATTCAAACACACCTTTAAGGAAACGACAGACCATGGGATGGGCACCAAACGTGGTATTGTTGGACAACGTAACAATGGATGAGACAGCACTCCTCGCAGTGTTGATAGCACTGTATCCTATGCCCGATTCATACAGTTCAGCAAGAAAATTGATTCCATCCTCTACAGAGGGACAAATGGGATCAATGCCCCTTGAACCGCAGTAACGTCTCCATTTCTGAAGGTAAGTAGCATATTGCTTTCTAGTGCCTGACCTCCAAGATTGTTCCATGACTGTGGTAGCTGTTGTCGAAAGGCCTTTGCCATTGAGGTCTCTCCGGACAAGTGACATAGAATCAGACACAGTTTCTTGTGAAGTGGGTGGGGTTCCTGTGGGTTGCTTGGTAGAAACAGGGTGTCTCTTTCCCTTGGAAGTTGTATTGGTAGTTGTATTAACATCTGCATTAACTTGGGCCACCACGGTTGGGTTGGCCATTTGGGCACAAGTAGGAGCCCTGTTGCTTTCTCCTCTTGAATCTTCTGTAGCACTCTTGTTATCAGACTAAAGGGTGGAAAAGCATAAAATAGGTAATGCTGCCATGACATGTGAAAAGCATTGATAGCAAAAGCTTCTGGGTCTGCTCGATAAGAGACATAGGGTGTGATCTGGCAATTGATCCTAGAGGCAAATAGGTCAATGTTTGGGGTAACACTGAGCTTGGTACAAGCATCTGTGAAAAGGGTTTTCTTTAAACACCATTCAGTACACCTTCTAAATGTACGCGACTCTTTGTCTGCCTCAACATTTTCACACCCTGGTATACGAGCCATGGTGAGCCATATATGTTGTTCAATGCACCAATCCCATATTTCTTTTGTCAGCTTATTTAGTTTAGGGGAGTGGCTTGTACCCATCTGGTTAATGGTAGATTCTGTGGTTGTATTATCAACCATGACTTTGACATGTTTGCCATGAGTCAAGGTACTAAATGATTTTAAGGCAAATAGCACAGCTAACATTTCAAGAAAATTTATGTGCTCTTTAGCCTCCTCAGCTGTCCAGAGTCCTCCAGTTGAAGAATCCCTGGTTGCAACACCCCAGCCCTGTTTTGAGGCATCAGAAGTGATGGTAATATCCACTTCACCTCGATTTATCGGGTTGGATGCGGACTCGATTGAGTCAATCCACCACTTAAGTTCTTCCCTCGCTTGGCTGGATATGCACATTTTGGCATCAAAGTTCCATTTGCTAGTCTTAAGAGCTGTGGTTTTGTCCCGTTCTAAATAACGGTAGTGAAGGGGTCCATAGGCAACGCCAGGAAAACTTGACACTATAAGCCCAAGGACCTTAGCTACTTCCCTAACAGTAGGATTTTTGCAGTTAAACAGGTCAGTAGCTGCCTGTTTCAGCTTAAGAGCTTTCTCAGGGGTAAGGTAAACTAGCATGGAAACTGAGTCTAGAACGAACCCCAGAAACACCAGCTTTTGAGTTGGGATGAACACTGACTTTTCAGGGTGTACTACAAATCCCAAAGTATCCAACAGTTTGGCTGTGTCAACAACATTTTTTGCACAATCATCCCAGGTGGTCCCCATTAACCAAGAATCATCTATATAACCTGAGGACAGGTGACCAAGCTGTCGCAGGCTGGCAAATACTGGCTTCATAAGCTTAGTAAATTTTCTGGGACAGAAAGCCAACCCATTGGGAAAACATGTAAACATAAATAACATGTCGTTCCATTCAAATTTGAGGTACTTTTGGTGTGGCTTTGCAATAGGGACTGAGTAGTAAGCGTCCTTAAGATCAATTGACGCCATGTAGCAATTTGGGGTCATTAGCCTTATTGCTGTCCAGACAGTGTCCATTTTGAAGTGTTGGTATTCAACATGCTGGTTAAAGTTTTTCAAATTTAAAATCATTCGATATGATCCATCTTTTTTATTTGCCACAAAAATTGGCGAAACATATTCCCCACTTTCATGTTGGGTGGGTACAATGACACCTTTGTCAAGCAATTTTTGAATTTCAGCTTCTATAACCAGTGAGTCACTGATGCTGAATGTTTTCCTTTTGGGGCCCAAGTTCTTTGTGGGCTGTGTGGAAAATTCAATAAATTGACCCTTAACACAATTAAGGACTTCTGAGTCAGAAGTTAATTCCTTCGATTTGTCAAGGAAATGTGCCAGTTGGCCACCCTTGAAGCTTTGCACCTTATTAGCAAAATACTGTTTCATAATGGGCTCAAACAACAAAAGATTATTTACCTGTAGGTTATTAAGTGTGTCAGCGGAAATCATTGCTGCTTCTTCCCCTGGTCCTTCGATCGGAAGAAGAGTTTTGAGGGTGGTGTCGAGTTCCACTGACGACCTTTGGCTAAAAAATGCTTGCTTCGCTGATCAGATTTCTGGTAATTTCTTGAGTGTTGTCCTTTTGTGCCCTTGCGGCGGTACCCAACTGCGGTGGTACTCACCCTATTGGATGCTCGTATGTTGTTCAGTTGGGTTTGCAGGTCATTTCCGAACAACAGACCTGTGACTGGAATATGCGAGGCACGAGGCCTGCATAATCTTTATGTAACTGCGGTTTGATCGACTCCCTGCGACGGTGGGACAGGTCGACATGTGCGTGCCCCAGAAGAGCGACTGCATCTGTATTCATTTTTATGAGTTGTTGTATGTCAGAGTCTGACGGCGGCTGCTTCGAGTTCTTCATTTCGAGCAGCAACTCGATTGATTTACACATGACTGCACCAGCGGTGCCAACCGTTTTTTGGGTTGAGCTTGTTCTGAGGTCTTGTTGTTTAACTGAATGACTCAGTTTATCCCAGATTTCAGGATTAACTCGCGGTGTTGTGAGAGTCTCACAGTTAGACGGGCGTAAATATTTCGCCGCCTTGTCTTTAAGTTTCGAGTCTGGCAATTTCTTAGACCATAGGTTTGTAATAAACTCTGCCAGTTGCTTGTCCACAGCCGGACCCGATTCGTCTCCATTGAGAACATCTTCTGCGATTTCCCACAACAATGGGTCATTGCCGCCGTCGCTTTGTTCGAGTCGAGCACGTGGTGTATCCTTAGAGGTTTTGTCGGCTTCAGTGCGACAAAGGGCCTGAATTTCCGCGTCAGAGTCACCTCCATCTTCTTCTGAATCCTCGGAAGCACTCATTTCGTCCCTGGAACTGTGTTTACGCCGTTTAGGGTCGGGTTGATCGTCTGTGTTGCTGGAATGAAGCCGCTTGAGGTCCTTGATCAACTCGTTCATGGCGACCAGCGAGCCTGTCAGCGTTCCGAGGGTTTTGTTGACGTTCTGCATCATAGTGTACATGGGATCCCGGTGGTCAGTAGTCGGGGCCTTTTCCTTAGGATCGTGGTCATCATTTAAGAGGTCGTCCTCCGCCTCAGTCGAAAGTATTTTCTCGTTAGAATCCGTCATAATCCAAAACTCGACCGATCGCTCTGGAATTACGCGCGCAACTGATCGCTCAGGCTACTCGCATATATCTCACGTGACTCACTAGTGAGTAGGACTGGTGTCGAAATAGAATTAAAATGGGATGACCTGGAGACTACTAGAAGAAAGCATATAGCGATCCTCCTGTATAAAATTGTGAATAAGAGAGCCTCAGGTTATCTCATCGATCTTTTCGAAAAAAAGTAACAGCGTTTGTTCCTATCTTACACCACGATGAATAATAAACATACCTTTAATGACAGCGTTTATTCACTCCGCGAGAGCGGAAGTCGACTACTCCTTACTAAATATAACACTGAATTTGCAAAAGGTAGAGTTTTGCTTTTGTTGGAGCCAAAATATGGAATTCCATTGCATTCAACATCAATTCTGCAACGTCTCTCTCCGCTTTTAAATCAATGATTAACAATCTCACTGTCTTCTAGTTAGTGTTTTACAGTTTTTTTTAGGAATAGTAAATTTTTATAACACGGCTTTCCTGCAAAGGAGTTGATTTTTACTGATGTAAACTCAGTGTGTAATTAACGTTCATTCATTCATTCGTTCATTTTTTCTTTCTTTAAGTCAGTTGCCATTAACTTTTCTGCTGAAGAAGATGTTCTTGTCTTTATTATTTACCAGATTCACGCAGGAAGCGCCGAGATGTAGGCGACAATGGCGACAATGGCGATGATGGCGATGATGGCGACAATGGCGATAATAGCAATGACGGAGGTATTAGCAGTTTAAAAAGAAGTTTTCTTTCTTTAATTAGTTGCCATTAATTTGCCTACTGAAGGATATGTTTTTGTCGTTATTGTTTGCCAGATTCACGCAGGAAACGCCGAGATGTAGGTGACGACGGCGACAATGGCGACAATGGCGATGATGGCGATGATGGCGACAATGGCGATAATGGTGATAATGGCAATGATGGAGGTATTATCAGTTTAAAACGAACTATATTTTAATTAATAAATTATTTGAGTTTTCTTTCTTTAATTTGTTGCCATTAATTTGTCTGCTGAAGGATATGTTTTTGTCTTTAATTGTTACCAGATTCACGCAGGAAACGCCGAGATGTAGGTGACGACGGCGACAACGGCGATGATGGCGACGACGGCGACAATGGCGATGATGGCAATGATGGAGGTATTATCAGTTTTAAACGAACTATATTTTAATTAATAAATTATTTGAGTTTTCTTTTTCGTTCTAGTTTGTCAGTTGTCATTAATTTGCCTGCTGATGGATATGTTTCATGTCTTTATTGTTTACCAGATTCACGCAGGAAACGCCGAGATGTAGGTGACGACGGCGACAATGGCGATGATGGCGATGATGGCGACAACGGCGATAATGGCGATAATGGCAATGATGGAAGTATTATCAGCTTTAAACGACCTATGTTTTAATTAATAAGTTATTTCAGATTTCTTCCTTTAATTAGTTGCCATTAATTTGTGTGCTGAAGGATATGTTTTTGTCTTTATTGTTACTAGATTCACGCAGGAAACGTCGAGATGTAGGTGACGACGGCGACAATGGCGATGATGGCAATGATGGAGGTATTATCAGTTTTAAACGAACTATATTTTAATTAATAAATTATTTGAGTTTTCTTTTTCGTTCTAGTTTGTCAGTTGTCATTAATTTGCCTGCTGATGGATACGTTTCATGTCTTTATTGTTTACCAGATTCACGCAGGAAACGCCGAGATGTAGGCGACGACGGCGACAATGGCGATGATGGCGATGATGGCGACAACGGCGATAATGGCGATAATGGCAAAGATGGAGGTATTATCAGCTTTAAACGACCTATGTTTTAATTAATAAGTTATTTCAGTTTTCTTCCTTTAATTTGTTGCCATTAATTTGTCTGCTGAAGGATATGTTTTTGTCTTTAATTGTTACCAGATTCACGCAGGAAACGCCGAGATGTAGGTGACGACGGCGACAATGGCGATGATGGCGACGACGGCGACAATGGCGATAATGGCAATGATGGAGGTATTATCAGTTTTTAACGAACTATATTTTAATTAATAAATTATTTGAGTTTTCTTTTTCGTTCTTTTTGTCAGTTGTCATCAATTTGCCTGCTGATGGATATGTTTTATGTCTTTATTGTTTACCAGATTCACGCAGGAAACGCCGAGATGTAGGCGACGACGGCGACAATGGCGATGATGGTGATGATGGCGACAATGGCGACAATGGCGATAATGGCAATGATGGAGGTATTATCAGCTTTAAACGAACTATATTTTAATTAATAAGTTATTTGAGTTTTCTTTAATTAGTTGCCATTAATTTGTCTGCTGAAGGATATGTTTTTGTCTTTAATTGTTACCAGATTCACGCAGGAAACGCCGAGATGTAGGCGAGGACGGCGACAATGGCGATGATGGCGATGATGGCGACAATGGCGATAATGGCAATGATGGAGGTATTATCAGTTTAAAAGGAACTATATTTTTATTAATAATTTATTTCCCTTTTTCTTTCTTTTTTCTTTCTTTTATGAGTTGCCATTAACTTGTCTGGTGAAAGTTATTTTTTTATTTCTTTATTGTTTACCAGATACACGCAGGAAACGCTGAGATCTAGATGTTGGCAACAATAGCGACAACGGCAATGATGGCGGGAATGGCGATATTGGAGGCAATTGCAACAACCCCCCGTGGGTGCTGCTGGAGCGAAGTGAAATTATTTTGCTAGTACTAAAATTTTATTTTGAATTGTTAATGACTAGGCTCCCAGCTAAGAAAATTAATCTTTTCACCACCAAAGTAAGAGTTTGACCTATTTAACGAAGGGAAAACTTTTAAGTCTATGAATTTACTTTAAGCAAGTGTAAAATGTAAGCATTTAACTGAACGTTACGAAGCAGAATCTGCAAAGTATAATACACAGCTGATTTCAATTGTACTGACATAAGTTGAAAATGTAATAAATAAATGAGACGCTCACGCTGACTTTTTGCCGGTCTTCTTTTCTGCTGTACTAAACCACGAAACAGGGTGAATTCTGACGAGAAGGGGGACGGGAGGAATTGTTAAAATTTCTTCCACGCACCCATGAGGTCCGTGGACGACAACCTTAAGTGCAACGATTCAAATAAAAACTACTGCGCAGTACTCTCCTGCGGTGCTGTTTATTATGCTTTATACAATAACTGAAGATGATGCACGTGCTCTGATTAGTCAATATCTATTGATTATTTTACCAATAAAACACATGAAAAATGTAGTTATTATATAAAAGCAATATACCACACATTTCTATGGTTTATTAGCTCAATAGGCCACGCGGGATGTTGAAAGAACGCGAGAAGAGATTGTAAATCACTCGCCCTCGGCTCGTGACTTACAATCTCTTCCCGTGTTCTTCCAACATCCCGCTTGGCTTATTGAGCCTATAAAGTATAGAAATGTGTGCTATATTGCTTAAGTACAAGGTGGTTCTGACTTTTGAGCCTGTGGTGCTGTTTATTATGCTGTACAAGGTAGAACTAACTTCTGAGTTTGTGGATGAAATCCTAAAGTGTGACCATTTTAATGAAAGCTACTGAACAGTACTTTCCTGTGGTGCTGTTTATTGTGCTGTACAAGGTGTTTCTAACTTTTGAGTTTGTGGATGAAATCCTAAATTGTGACCATTTAATGAAAGCTACTGAGCAGTACTTTCCTGTGGTGCTGTTTATTATGCTGTACAAGGTGGTTCTAACTTTTGAGTTTGTGGATGAAATCCTAAAGTGTAACCATTCAAATGAAAGCTTCTGAGCAGTACTTTCCTGTGGTGGTGTTTATTATGCTGTACAAGGTGGTTCTAACTTTTGAGTTTGTGGATGAAATCCTAAAGTGTAACCATTCAAATGAAAGTTACTGAGCAGTACTTTCCTGTGGTGCTGGTTATTGTGCTGTACAAGGTGTTTCTAACTTTTGAGACTGAGAGTGAAATCGTAAATTTGACCATTTTAAGAAAGCTACTGAGCAGTACTTTCCTGTAGTGCTGTTTATTATGCTATGCAAGGTGGTTCTAGCTTTTGAGTCTGTAAATATAGTCTTTTCCTGTAGTTCAAATATCGTTGACACCATTTTGCAGGGAGCAGCTCAACCGATTATTTATTTGCTCCTGGCCTTGTACATTTCTGGCATGCGTTTCTTAAAAGCCCTGTAACTTTTCGGGCAGAATTCGGGCACGATGATTCACACTCAGTAACAAACAAGCAAAGAAGTTAGAAACAAAGAAGTTTCTAAGCATGAAACTTTGCTATAAGTTAACAGTCTTACTGTACCTTAAAAAGAAGCTGAAATAACAGCTTTGTGGAGTGGAAGGATCATATTTTACGAACGCCTTTTCGGGGGTTTCGAGAAAATGCGCCCCTGACCCTGAATTTCGATCTGGTATGGCGCTTATCTCGTTTCCAGATCTTCTGCGGTCAAGCCAGGATAATTTCAATGAGCAAAAGTGTGATCTTAGTACGAGATTGAAATGGCTTCAGCTTTGACTGGGTCACGTGAATCGTTTTGGTTCGCTTCCTGACAAATTGCATCATAACTTTGCACGTCCCACCTGCATGAATACACCCAACTGAAAAAACGTTGTCGGGTAAAAAGCATAAATTACTGACGATGCGACCCATTGGTGCTCTGGGAAGCAAGTGCTTCAAGTGTTAGACACGTCGCACATTATAATAACACAGCATACCTTAATTTACTCTTTAAATTATCTTGGAAAGAAAATATTTTGAATATCAAGAATCGAAACAACAAACTTGCCCCTGCCATCTTCCTAGAGCTACATTGTGTCGCATTGTCCATCGTTTAATCTTTTCACCCGACAACGTTTCTTCAAACGGGTGTACTATGAGTGAACACGCGTACTCACTAGTAATGCAATTGAAGTCATCGTACAAACGCTTCCCAGCAAGCCATTGGGTCGCATCGTTTATGGCTTATACTTTTCACACGACAACGTGTTTTCAATCAGGTGTATATATTGTATAAATGCAGTTGTACTGTTCATCCCGTTGGATCCCGCGCACGCCAAGTGCTTCCTACCTCGATCGTTGTTAGCCTTTATGACCTTTATCTCGCTCAGCGTCATTTTAGTCCCTTCAGATCACCTCAAACCACCGTCAAACCTTCACCGATTTCCACGACGCCCCTGCTTATCGCGGCCCTTTGCCGGCAAGAAACTGCCGTCTGATTATCCAGCGAGAGAGAAACAACATCGTCAATTTGAACTCGTTGTCGTCTGCAAAGCAACAATGACTTGAGCGCTCTTCTGTACTGGGCAAGTCTCCACGCGTATACGAGTGGATCAAGTGCAAATTTGATAAACAGCACATTCGTTGACATTAAACTTGCAAGCTGCAGCTTAATAAATTGCAGCTTAGTTTCAGCTTTCCAGTGAATGTAAACATAGTAAACGACTGTTATAGGAAGAGTACAAACGATGACGAATGTTAGCAGTAAAAGATTGACAACAGTAAATTGCCTTTCTCTTCTAGATCTATTTGTTCTTCGACCGCGTTGTTGTTCTCCCAGACTGTTTGCTTTTAACGAATGTAGCCGCCTCATCTGCCTTCTAAATGCCTTGTAAAGGCAAAAGTATGCTGTCATTAAAAGCAAAAGGCTGCCAGTTGTATGAAAATAGAGATCAAAATTTGAAGACAACCGATTGTGCTACTCCACTTGCTGAGAGTGCAGCAAACGCTATGGTGTAGAGCCATGTTGAAATCACGCAAGCAACAACTCTTTTCTTGGTGACAAAAACTCTGTGCTTGTGCGGAAAGCTTATAGCTGTAAATTGACTCCAAGTAAAAAGCAGCAAAATTATGTACGAGCTGTTCATTGTAGCCACAGACATGTGTTGAGCGATTTGTCCTGCCTTTTGAAGCAGAGGAAACATTGAGAAATCTCGGTTTTTCACACCAAGGTAGTAACCAATGTCTTGTAAGGCGTATATCGGGCACACAGCGACTCCAGTGAGAAAGTCCGCCGTTGCTAAGCCAACGACAAAAAATGTGGTTGGTGTTCGGAAAGTTTTGAAAGGGTTTCGCCAAATCGCAAGCAGTAAAAGGCCATTCCCCACTGCTGTTACCAGCGATACTAAAACAAGGAAAATTCCTGATGCGATTTGCACTCGAAGGAAAGTTTTGACGAGTTGTTTTAAGTTTTCTTGATGTTGAGGAGAACCTGTGGAATTCATTTTTGATAAAGGTACCTTTCCTTAACAGAGTTAAAGCTCAACCAAACGCACTTCTTTGTTACGCAGTGAACTATAATAAAAGGAGTCGAACAGAGCTGGGAAGTTTCTTTTAAATATCCGATGTCTTTAGTTAATATGACATCTGAGTTTTGAATGGGGGCAGCTGTGTTGTTCTGAAACGTCAGGTGTTGTTAACTTTTGACATCCCATTATAAGCAATGACGATTTTTACATTTGTTCCACGCGTCTGTCTTTTGTCTGCTCAGTAAATAGCACGCAATACTCAGGAAATGTGAAAACTAAACTTAATAAACATTCACATGAATTACTGGCTATTTCTTCCGATACATAGTTGCTAAGTAAAAATTTTAAATTGATGAGAAATTTCACACTGTCAAAAAAAAAATAAAAGAGTAAAAGGAAAAGGAAAGAAATGAAAAGAAAAGAAAAGAAAGAATAACACACCAGACAATGTAACAGAGGAAAGTGCTGCTCAATAGCTGTTATTTAAATCACAGACTCAAAAGTGGGATTCTTAATAAACTTAATAAACATTCACATGAATTACTGGCTATTTCTTCCAATATATAGTTGCTAGTAAAAATTTAAAATTGATGAGAAATTTCACACTGTCAAAAACATGAACGCCGGAGAAAAAGGAAAAGAAAAGAAAAGAGGAGAAAAGAAAAGAAAGAATAACACACCAGACAAAGCAACACAGGAAAGTACTGCTCAATAGCTGTTATTTAAATCACAGACTCAAAAGTGGGATTCACTTTTAATTTACAGCATAATAAAAGCAGCACTAGATGAAAAAACTGAGAAGTTTAATGCTATTTCCGGTTGACACTTAGGATTTAATTCATCCACAGAATCTGAACCATGCTTTAACCCATATTGAATGATTCAAAGTTTACTGGCGCTGAAAGTGAAACGAAAGGGTAATTCAGGGTGATAAAGATATTGTGAGAATAAGATCATCAAACAAAATTGAACAGTTTGCTTACACTTCTGATCAGTGAAAGTTACTTGCTTCATCAGTGTCATCAGCAATGAAAGTGATCTTGCTAGCCATCTGAACCGGGTCTATATTAAAGAGCTGCTCTTTATTGAGTTGTGGATTAGCAAATAATTAAAAGAATAGTTTATTTCATTCCCAAAGCCCATTCAGGGGCTTCTTTCAGTTATTTTTCACTGACAGTATAACTATTCAAACTAGTGCCCTATGTAATAAGTGCTCTGGGTTGGATGGGACTATTGCATTGCCCTAGTTGTCTCAAATAAGTGTTTTATCTTGTTTATATGCTCACTGGGCCAAAATCCATTTAGCCTTACTGGTACAGTAAAACATGTACCTTGGCCATTAGTTACTACCCTGCAGAATTTTCAGTTACTTTCTCAGGCCACTTAAGGGATGGTTTAGGCCTAACTCCAAAAGTCGTAACTCTGCGAGAATTTTCCGAAAAACTCTCAAACTTGGCAATTGTAGAAAACCTGATGATCCTAACTCAGCTTTGACTTCAAGTGCGAATCATTTCGATCACGTGACCAGTAAAGGCTTAATAACGGCCAACATTTTTGGAGTGAAATGGTGAATATGAAACGTAATAGAATTTAATCTTTTCGGATGTCATTCTTTTACATGTTAAAGGGTCATCACAAATTAGCCTTTTAAACGTGTCCATACTAAGTAGGAATCCTACAAATGACAAAAATAGGTCACGTGTCTGAATTAACGCTTTAATAATTTCTAATATAAATAAAAGAAACCACCTCACAGGGCGACCTCATTATAAGCTCTAAGGATGTAAGAAAATGACACCCAAAAAGATTTCATTTTGTTTATTTTAAATTCCCCATTTTACTCTAAGGATTTTAACCGTCAATCATCCTTCACTGGTCACGTGACACAAGCGTTAGGCACTTAAGGCTAATGTAAACACTGAGTTAAGGCCATCAATTTCTAAACGGGTGCCAAGTTTGAGAGCTTTTCAGCGAAAGTCCCCAAAGTCATGTTCAGTTGAGTAGATTTTATGCAAATTAGGTTCTAACCATGCCTTAAGTTGCCTAAGTTAAGTTTATTTGATGTGAAAGAATATAATATATTTGCTTAAAATGCATGTATAATTAACGCCTTACACTATGCAATGCAAATTTAACATCAGCCTCTGAGGCCTCAGTAGTGAAAGACACATCTACCATCTCAGGATGGCCACTGGAATTTTAAATTTCATAGCTAATGGGTTTTCCACAGCTAACAATTACAGAGACAGTTTTCAGCACTGGATTTTATTTGTGACCACTGAATTTTTCTACACAATCTGGGTTATCCTGCACATTTCATACAAGCACACCTGAAACTCTTATACAGGTACGGCAGAACATTTTCAGTGCCGAAAACTGACTGTCTTCGTTATTTATAAAATTGCACGAAATCCTCCTGACGCATATAGCCGGGATAGTAGGTAAGCTTATGCCTGCTCCAAAGAAAAACAGAGCTACCGATAAGCGAAACAGAGCTATCGAAAAAGATTTCAACTGGTACCGTCCTCCTTCAGTTTAGTAAGGCGCAAGTCTCACAACAACCCGAACTACAGATCCACACAACTTCGACTATCCTAATTCTCCGATGAATGAGTACTTTAATTTGGAGACAACGAATACCGCGCGCTCCTCTTTTATAAACTCAAGCAGGAAATTGTTCTCGGCCCAATAGAGGCCGAAACGTCTTCGTTCAGGGTATAATTACAGACCAGCCGTAGCAAGTTTTCACGACGCTTCGGCTGTCCTAGCTAGTACTTGGCGAATAAGACCTCATGAGAATGAAGAAAATTGTCTATATTTATGCTTGAAACCTTTGTTTGACTGAGACTCGAAAGCTTTTGATATGTTTTTCAATGTACTCTCTCCTGGAACTTAGTCATTTCGCGGTCAAGGTAATGTTTTGGTCATGTGTGAACCAATCAGATTACAAGAAATTTTATATCCAGTTCTGGTTATGGCCCGGACTGTAATTTATGAAGTTGTGATTTATTTTTTGTTTAAGATTTTGTTTCATAAAACGCAAATATCGCTTTGGTATCTTATACTCGAGGACAGCATAAAGTGTCCGGTATCTCTAAGTTGAAATACAATTTGTCCCCTTGTTCAACATTTCTTGGGTGCATTTTGACACGGACAACGTGCCGTTTTGAAGCACCAGCGGAATCCCTCGAGCACGATCTCTAATTAGCTACCAATTTTCGTTAAGAAACTATACCATCATTGTGTGGAAATGTATAATTTGTGAATGCCGCATTAGTAAAGTTAAAGCAAAGCATTCGTTTGTTATAGTTAAATTACCAGACTTGCAATACAGAATGACAAAGTTCAATTTCTTCCAATCAAAATGGCCGTTTACCCCCTATTTTATGCTTAACAATTATTGTTTTGTTATGTACGTGTTTACTGGGCTTGTTAAAAATAAGCAGTTTCTCGTTTCAACAATAAAGATAACATCGAATTAGATTATGTTAGTTTTGTAATTACGTATTTAACTTATCCAGACAGCTTTTGTCTAGCTGTATTTTACCCTGGAAGCCTGTAATGTAATGATTATCACTGTATACTTATTGTTTATTGCGTGTGTAATTGCCTGCGTAAAAAAAAGAAAAAAACTTCAAATCGAGCTTTGTAAAAGAAAACAAAACGAGATAAAACCGAAACAATACTAGTACTGAGTTATAATTTCATTTTATCCCTAAGGTATCTTATCATGACGCGAGACAACTCAAGTGGCCGGTATCGTATTTGAAGAAACAACTTGCCTACCTTGTCCAGTATCTTTAAGGCGCATTGATAGAAAGATCAGAAAGATCCCTCGACCATTGCTTTATTCATCGAAAAATTACGAGGTATTTTTAGCCGTTTGTCTTTCTTTGGATCAATAGCATAAAAGTTCAATTATGGTTCTTAGACGACACGGGACTGTTTTGAAAAATAACGCACTAAAGTTACTAAAAATAGGTAAAGTATATTTGTTAACATGATATATTATAGTATGATTTATCAATGCTGCCTTTGTAAATTCCACTTAGTCAAATGACAGCTCCTTTGTTAAGTTTTAATTTTTGATCACCGCTCTTATTTGGCATAATTTGGAATATTTGTCTAGTTACGCGCTCATTTACTTTCCTTGTTTAAAGTTAATAACTAGTCATTTCAACTAAATTAATTGGTTTTCACATAATCTGTGAAATAGAAATGGCGGGGCAAATACAAATTCCAATAGATGGCTAACTTCATTGTTTTTCTTCTTTTTTGTCTATACAACAAGCACCATTCAATGTTTTGTGAATTAATTCTTTAAAACGGAGGATCTAATTAATCTATGTACATACCCTTTTCTTTAATAAGTAAAAAGAAAAATGAAGAAAAATGAACGTTAACTTGTAAACAAGGTTGCTCTGGTACAGAACAAAAAAATATACCAACAAAAGAAGAAGAAATTACGTTTCATTTTACAATAAAGGTGATTTTTTTGAACGCAAATATTCCTTTGGCATGTAACGCGCATGGTCAAGATATGGTTAGAGACATGTTGTGGTTACCTTTGTGCGTAAGCTCGTCGACAAGCATGTTTTCTTCTGACGCCAGTCGAGCAAGTGGGAGAATTTGAAGAATGGGTCAGATTAAAAATAACTGCTTATACAACAATAACATCTAATAATAACCTCTTACTAATTTATGTACCCTTACTTCAGAAATTAATTAATTAATTAATTTATATTTTGCCTGCTGTAAGCGACCTTTATGCGGTACAAGGCTTTAAACGACTAAATACAGAGGTTGTGAATTATTTGATTATAAAAGTGCTGTTTATATGGCAAATATACCCTATACAGTGTGTTCTGTTTTTCGTTCCTGAATCGGTGGGGTGAGGGGGGCTCAAAAGGGGGGCTCCGAAAGTATTAAGGCTGTGGCATCGAAACTTCGAAAGTAGATAGTGTATTTAAAAATGTTTCCTTTGTGGTCTGCAACATGACTTGATGACGTGAGAATTGCGTCATGATTTTAAAATGGAGGCCATCTTGGATCCTCCATTCTGGATTTCTGGCCTTTTCCAAAACCTTCAAAATCTTAAGAAGTTTTTATATAAAACTGTAAACTTCACAATTTTGAGAAAACAGCCTGTCAAAATACGGTTGCCATGGCAACATCAGATTTGATGAACAGTGACTTCTCACACCAATTTGTTCTCAGATAAGTCAAACTTTGGTGGCTTTTGCTTCCGCATTAAAAAAGTTACTCTTCCTCTTCATGCCCAGTGGCCTCAAAAAAGGGTTATAAACATTGAAAGTCAGCGCGGGCCGGCCATCACATTTCCGTGGTTTCCAGGCCTTCTCAAGGTAACAGGAAGTGCGACATGCTTCCGGTTTGGTTAGAAGTGCGAGTGAAATTTCAATAAAACAGAAGAAAAGCATTAGGATTTCGGATACTTGTTTTCCAGTATCACAGGAGAACGAAAAATGGAAAAGAAAATAATAAAAGGAAGGTTTAGCAAGTCCGTTTCCCGATCATTTAGGGGAACTGAAATTAAAAATGAAAGTTCGAATTCCCTTATGCTTGTCCCGAATGGGTGTACTTTGGTGCCAACCGCCTTTAATTTGTAGTAGGAAAACGGAATTCGAAATGTCATTTACGTTTTCGTTTCCTTAAAGTCGGAGATCAGAATACAAACTTCCATTCCCGTTGTTCGTTATCGAACAACGGAATTCATCTCGTACATCCTTGTAATACGATGTCGAACATTATTCCATCAGAAACTAGTATTCCCCTTTCTTGATTTTATAATAGGAGCAAAATATTAAATGTGACTGCAGCGCAATGCAGTCAGCGGTATGTTTTTGCATGTGCTTAGCTGCCGCGCCCGTTTTCTCTTGTAAGCTACCCGCCATTTTGTTTTGTTCTCATGTGGTCTCAAGATTTGTAAAGTTATCGCTGTTCATCGGATCTTAGTCTCCTTCGCAGCCGCTCGGGCCGGAGTCACGCAACGCTCCCCGTCCCCACGCGGCTACTTCAAATCGACATACATTCCTTTCCCACTGTTTGCGATATTTTTACTTGGACCAATCAGCATCTTGCTATTGTATACGCTGCACCAATCACTGCATAGCTTGGCGTCTTGCTGTTTTCTTTCGCGGAAAAAACCCTTAGCGGCTTGCGACGTGTTATGGAAGGAACTACAAAGAAAATCGCGGAAAGCACTAAGTGTTATATTTGTTCATTCATTTCGCTAAGTAAAAATAAGGTTTATATGTTTGAAAAAACGTCCGCTGATTTAGCTGAGATCATTCGATTGTCGCTGGAAATCGACGTAAATAAATACTCTGAGGACAGCAAATTGTTTGTTTGTCGAGAGTGTTTTCAGCAGTTGACGAAGTACGAAAGGGCAGCGAAGAAACTTCAAGACATCAAACAAGAACTTCTCAGTACCTGTAGAAATAGGGAGCAGCTGAGAGAAAAGAGACTCGCAAGGGAAGAACGATCCAGAGACGAACAACATTGGAGATGTGCCAGTTAGTGCCTCCGCGTTCTCTGAAACTTGACATGTTAATTTCGATCGTGCCGGTTGTATTTCTTATTGTTATCTAGACTTTCTCCAAAGTCCTTCGTGCTTCCGAAAAAATCCTCTGAGTTCGACTTGTGTGCTAGCCTAATTATTATCTTATTCGGTGGGCTTCGTCGATGGCCAAAGCATACAGTTTATTTGAATAAACAGAATTTCCAAGCATCGCTCTCCGACGTTCGATTTTGATCCATACTTCTGGGGAGCCAAAGACCACAGAAACCTTTCCCTTTTTAATCAATGTCGCCTTCTTTTCAATACAAGAGCTAATGCTCGCCGCCGTTACTTCTTTTCTTCTCAAATACGCCACTTGGTCGTCCACTAGACTAAGCAATTGCAATGGAGACACAATGGCTTTGTTGTTTTTCTATATGGTCGATGACTAAAGGCAAAGCTTGAAATATAAGAGATTTTCTTAAGCCAGTCGGCAAATTACAGCCATGCTCCGTCACGCGTGAACAGGATTTTTGAAAATTTGAACGGAGTTTTCAAGTTAACGCGTCGATTTTGTAATTCTTCCCGAGATTCGGAATTCCCGTGAGAATTTTACCACGTTTACGGAAACAAAGAGCTACAAAATATCATTTCATTTGAAATGTTACATATCCGAACAATATTAGGTTTCTTACTAGTATGCGTGTAGCGAAGTTATTTTTCCGTTAACTCGTGACTTTCAAAGTGTTTTCCAGAGGGATCTTCAACGCTTCATTCAAATCTCAGACGTTACAAAGAAACATTCAAATGTTCACTCCAGTCTTGTGGATTACTGTTCACGCGTGACGGAGCACGGTGTAATGAAAATACCTTTCTCCCTTCAATTAACTTCGATATCGCTAACTTCTGATGCGAATTTAAAGCCGGTGTACTGAATTTTTTTGGCTACAAGATTGAACGCCAGTGTTCACGATTCGCCATTTGTTACTTAAAGAACTCGGTCACTTAGCGAATAAAAGGAGCCAGGTGATTGGTTGACATTTCTGGCGCGAACCTCCGCAAGAAAATGAAAGCCGCACTGTGATTGGTTTATTCCGAGAAAGGAATGTATGTCGGTTTGAAGCAGCCGCGTGGGTACGGGGAGCGTTGCGTGACTCCGGCCCGAGCGGCTGCGAAGGAGACTAATCGGATCTTTGCTGTCCTTTTAAACGGTCTGAACGGTAAGAACTGTTAAAGAAACATTGTACGGAACATTCTTTCAGTGTATTTCGCGTGAGGTTTCAAGCTTTAGCGAGTAATCATATGTTTTGTCACGCAGATTGTTATCTCGGGAAACAGGATTCAAACTCACAAGTAAACGGCATGTACTGTACCTGACCTGTGAATAAACAAAGTTTGGGACGTTGTGTTATTTTGTCGCAACTCTTCTCGTTATGTACGACGGTAGGCCAGCCACAATAACAATCGTTTAACGATCTGCGTGTAGCAGTGATGTCAACAAAGAAGCCAGGCTGCATTTTGCGTACGTTTTCTGGAAGATCTTCAGCGTGGGTTTCCAAATCGCTCGGTGTACTGGCGTACGATCGTGGTCTTTGGCGTAAAGCGGCGTAAGACCAAGCCAGCGCGGCTTAGGAGGGTGTAAGCTTACCTCATATTAACGATATTGTACGTTGGCGTGTAGCCGAGGTAACCACCTTGGCGTGTGAAAATTTTTACCGTTTAAATAATAAACTTGTGGACACCGAATAATATCCGGGATTTCACCATCCCTGGCCTAGGGTTTAGAGTCCACGGGCTCCTCGGTCAGCGGTTGTCGACCACTCGTAGCCAGAGTCCTCAACCAATAAAGAATAAAAGAATACACGAGTATGATACCCTTTCAAGCAAATGGCAAGTAAGTCAGAGGAAAATCCGACTTGAGTCACTTTGCGTCTCGTTGATACGACAGCTTGGTACTTAAAGATTTAGAGCTCTCAAGTCTCACGCATTGAGCGTGAGACTCACGCAAACGAATGCAATCTAACGCCCTCAAGCTAGAAGTATTATTTCTCACGCATTTAAGGTTTTTGATTTAAACAGTTCATTTTGAGGCAGAAAATTGCTGCTTAAGTTAAGTGATTCCCTAATGAACCATCATTCTGGGAATAATTCATTCCATGTTCCCTTTGTACTGGCTTCCAACGCTTTCTAACAATGGAAATTCTAGTGCAGTTCTTGTTCTACCACATGGAAATGCCGGTGAAGAGAGGTTTTTTCTCTAATGAGGAAAAACAAAACAACATTTTGGCCCTTTCTCCAGATGGATGGTACACTGGCCTCTCTGCTTACTATCAAAACGGCCAACAAGGAGTTATCTTTTGAAGCACCTGCAGATTAGTTGGTCAGTGCCAAGAAAGCTACTTGGAACTACAATTACAACAAAGAGCATCAGAGTGACAGCATGTAGAAGAAACTCCTATTTTTCAGAGAAATGACATGTTAATTTGACTTCTGGATAAGTCGGAATGTTAAGAAAGAGTTGATATTAGTCCATTTAAAAGAAAAATCGGGGATCTAAATAGTTACTTTCGAAGGGATTTGTAGTGATGTTAGAAAGTTGTACTAGTAATTATACTGACATGAACAAATAAACCGAACCATAAGTTTTTAGGCCATCAACTTTCTTGTCCTCGTTACTTCGCCTCTCTTTCGCATTCGCGGCGGGAAGAGGAGAGAGCCTAGCTTAGAGACTGAGGACGAGGTTGCTGGCGTCGGCGCCTCGGCGGCCGCTTGGCGTACAACTTCGAAACTCTTGGTGTATCATCGGCGTGGGACGTACACGGAATGAACCCTGGCAAAGAAGCAAGATCCGAGGCCCAGCCAATGTGGCGCTGGAAGAAGAAACTGAAGAATCAAGGCAGCGTTTCCTGACGGAAAAGGGTATACCTATCAGCTCGAATTGAAGACAAGTAACTTAAAAACCAAGAAAAGTGAATTGGTCAAGACTATGAGAGGTACATTACGGAAGCGAGGTCAGTCAACTAATCGAGTAGAATTTAAGAAAGAATTCAGCGAAGCTCAGATTATGTACTCTGAATTTCAAGATATGGTTGATGAGATTAAGGCATTTGTGAAACCGGGGGAGAATGTGGAAAGTATTGAAAGAATGGTTGATCAAGTTTGCAGAGAATGGTCGAATTTTGAGTGTGACATTAGGTCAGAGATTAAATATCTGGAATTTATTGAACAACACGTGGATGATTCTAGTTCTGAAACGTCCAAAAGGTCCAGTCGGGCATCCAAGAAAAGTGACAAGTCAAAGATAAGTTCCATTGGTCATGCTGAAGAGGATAGGTTTCAGTTACAAAAGGAAGAAGCTGCCCTAAAAGCTAAACTTGCCTATGTAGAGAAGGAACGTATACTGAGATTAGAACACAGAAAGACTGAGTTGGCCAAATTAGAGCAGGAAAGAAAATTGGAAGAATTAGGAATTCAAAGTGAGCTTGCTCAGAATCAAGCAAAGCTTAATGTATGCATGTCAGCGGAGAAAGAAGGACTGCTCGATGACCGGGACCTAGACTCGATTCCCCCAGCTGATAAGGATAAGGACATGGATAAATTCCTTAATTCAATTCCAGTTACAAGTAAGAGTGATCTCTCTCCGAGTCAGTAAAAACCTATCTATTCTTCAACTCAGTTAAATGGTGCCCAACCCACTTTCAGTTCCCCGCATGCAGACCATGGAGTGCACAGTACGTTAAGCCCCAAGGCCACACCCTTTCAACAACACTCTGTTGTCTTAGAAAAATGTATGGATAAACTAGTGGAAACAAGTAGTAAGTTGGTGGCAGCTACTATGTAGCTGAACCTAGTAAACAGGCAACTAGCAATCTCAGGGCAACTACCTAAAATCTCAATCCCAGTCTTTAGTGGAGACCCTCTAGAGTATCCTACATGGAACAGTTCCTTCAGTACCCTTATTGATTCCAAGCCAATGGACGCGCAGACAAAACTAAAGTTCCTACATCAGTACATCTCATGAAAGCCCAAACAAGTTGTTGAACAGTATATGTTAATTGGTACTGAAGATGCCTATCAGTCTGCGAGGTCGTTGTTACAAGAAAGGTACGGTAACTGCAATGTGGTTGGGACAGCCTTTATGAACAAAACTGGAGAACTGGCCGAAGATTGGCATAAGAGATGCGGAGGGTTTAAGAGATCTTTCTGACTTCCTGCAAAAGATAATTGCCGCCAGGGAAACTACTCCTAGTCTTGCTGTCTTGGACTTTGCAAAGGAGAATGTTAAAACTCTAAGCAAGTTGCCATTGCAAGTTCAGAATAAGTAGAGAGGGATAGTTCAACGGTGTAGAGTCACAAAGGGAGATGGTGCGTATCCTACTTTCTCTGAGTTTGCTTCATTTGTGAAAGAGTGCGCAGAGAAGGCAAACATTCCCGAGCTTGAGGAGCTGTCGAAAGCCAAAGAGTTTGTCAGATCCAGAGAGCCTTTTAGACGTTCACCCAGAGGCGAGGAGTCCGTTTCTTTCGGAACCCATGTATCGGAACCAAGCAAGAATGCGACTGCCCAGGGACAAGGCGAAAAAGTGAAACCGGCACCAGGTTCCCAAGAGAAGAGTGAGAAGAAAAAGACCGAAGCATGTCTGTATTGTAAAGAAGATCATCACCTAGACGAGTGTAAAAAGTTTGCGGAGAAGCCGCACAAGGAAAGGAAGGACTTCTTCTATAGAAAGTTTCTCTGTCTTGGATGTGCCTCTAGCAGTCAGCATCAAGTAGCCTCCTGTAAGAACAGACTTAAATGTCGCCCATGTTCTGGAAATCACCCTACTTGCTTGCATAGTCAGAAAACACCCGCGGAAAGCATTACGAACTGTACAAATGTTTGTACCATCCCAGAGCAAGAGGGCGGCTCGGATCATGCCATGATTGTACCTGTTTGGGTCAGACAAGTTAGCCAACCCAGTAAGGAAGTCTTGCAGTACGCAGTGCTGGATGGTCAGTCTAATGTGAGTTTTGTGTCGCAAAGTTTGTGTGAGAAACTGAACTTGGAAGGTCCACCAACTGATCTACTGCTTACGACAGTGCAAGAGCGAAACGTACATGTACCAAGCAATCGTATTTGTGGAATTGAAGCGTTGGATTTTAGAAGTGAGTATGCTGTGAGGCTACCCATGATGTTCAAGCGCGATATTATTCCAGCCAGTCGCTCACAGATTCCTAAAGCCCGTGTTGCCCGGAAATGGGAACATCTTCGCCCTGTTGCTGACGAACTCATGCCGTACAATCCAAGTGTTGAAATCTCTTTGTTCATTGGCAATAATTGTCCTAGTGTTGTCAGACCAAGAAAAGTCTTAGTGGGAGGTGAAGACGACCCTTATGGCCAGCGATCTTTGATGGGATGGGGCATAATTGGCAAGATGTGCAAAACTGTGGGTGAAGACAACGGTAGAGAAGGAACGTGTAACAAGGCGGTGGTCAAGGAAACCCATGAACACTTTGCCTTTACGACAAAGGCGAAAGAGGTTATCAACCCACAGACGATCCTTAAGGTTCTTGAATCAGACTTTGTAGAGTGCTCTGCAAAAACCAAGCCTTATTCAGCTGAAGACAGGAGATTCCTTAACATCCTTGAGAATGGTATTGTTAAGACACCAGATGGGCACTACGAGATGCCTCTTGCCTTAAAGTCGGATAAACTGTCTCTCCTTTTCAACCGCGAACTAGCTGTCAAAAGATGGCACAAGCTTGTAGCAAGATTTAAGAGACAGTCCAGGTTCCTCGAAGATTATCGCTTGTTCATGAAAGACGTGATTGCCTTATGTGCCGAAGAGGTGCCTCCAGACAGCCTTGGAGTTCAGGATGGGATGGTGAACTATGTGCCCCACACCGGTGTCTATCACCCGAGAAAACCAAATCAGATTAGGGTTGTTTTTTATTGTTCGGCACAGCATGAAGGAGTGTCCCTGAATGATCACCTGTTGCAAGGAGCCGACCTCATGAACACTCTTCTAGGGATCCTGTGTAGATTCAGACAAGAAAAAGTAGCCTTTATGACTGACATACAAAGTATGTTTCATCAGTTTGTGGTGTCAAAGGAACACAGAGATCTCCTGCGTTTTTTGTCGTGGAAGGACGGGGATCCTGCAAATGAGGTTGTTGAGTACAGGATGGAGGTTCATCTTTTTGGTGCTGTTCGCTGACCTGGCGCGGCAGATGATGGGGAGCAAAGGTATGGCGAAGAAGCTGCTGAGTTCATAAGAAGAGATTTTTTTGTAGATGATGGACTAACGTCAGTCCTGACTGCAGAGCAAGCTGTTACCCTCATAAAGGCAAGTCGAAGAATCTGCGCCAAGGCCGGTCTAAAACTTCACAAAATCTCATCAAACAAAAGAGAGGTTTGAAAGAGTTGGATTTAAAGAATGATCCATTGCCCTTGGAACGTGCCTTGGGAGTAGTGTGGTGCATTGAGAGTGACAGCTTTCTATTTCGCATCGAGCTGCGGGACCGTCCCCTGACGCGACGTGGCGTTCTGGCGACAGTTAGTTCTATTTACGATCTAAGTGGTTTCGTTGCCCCTGTTACCTTAAAGGGTAAACAAGTTCTACAGCAAATGTGTCGAGACAAGCTTGATTGGGACAGCCCAGTTCCAGAGAGTCTGCGTACACAGTGGGAGAAATGGCGTCGGGATGTTCTGACTCTTGAACAGCTGCATATTCAACGTTGCTTCAAGCCCGAGAATTTTGGTCAAGTTAAAGCCTGTGAATTACACCATTTCTCAGACGCTAGTGTTGAGGGATATGGACAGTGTTCGTATCTTCGACTAATTAACCTGGAAGACAAAGCACACTGTTCTCTTGTCATTGGAAAGTCTCGAGTAGCCCCTTTGAAACAAATAACTGTGCCGAGGCTTGAGTTAGCAGGCGCTACTGTTTCAGCAAAAACGAGTGAATTTCTTCGCTAAGAATTGTCTTACGCGGACATTAAGGAACATTTCTGGACAGACAGTAAAATTGTCCTTGGTTATGTCAACAACGAAGCTAAGAGGTTCCATGTGTACGTGGCAAATCGTGTAAAGCAAATTCGTGATGTCACGAACCCGAGTTCTTGGCTGTATGTCAGTACTGACGTTAACCCTGCAGACCATGCCTCACGTGGCCTTTCGGCATCACAATTGCTTCAAGGAAGTAATTGGCTAACTGGACCACCATTTCTTTGGAAGAATGGATCGTTTCAGCCTGAGAAGACAGAAGAGTTTCAAGTAACCGAGTCTGATCCTGAAGTAAAGAAAGCTGTCGTCTTCACATCCCAAGTAGAGAGTTCAGCTACTCAACCCCCTGAACCGTTTAAGTCGAACCGTTTGTACCACGTGTCAAGCTGGCAGCGTGTGCTGAAAGTGATAGCCTTGTGTCTACGACTGAAGAGCAAGCTAGCAAGTAGAGAAGTGAAGTTAACCAGACAAGTCACCAGTGAGAGCATCAGACCGTTGCCCAAGGTATCAGTTACTCTTACAGAACTTCACGCAGCAGTGAAAGAGGTTCTTAAGGTTGTTCAACGTGAACATTTCCATGAAGAGATTGAAATTCTAAAGGGACTTAAGGTAGTTGGAGAGCTTACTGCTAGAAAGGTCGCAAGAGAAAGAAATCTAGCCATCAAGAAGTCTAGTTGTTTAGATCGTTTGGATCCATTTCTTGATGAAGATGGTGTTATCCGCGTTGGTGGCCGCATCACGAGCGAACCTTCCATTTGCAACAAAGCATCCTGTGGTACTTCCTCGCAAACGTCACATTACGGATTTGCTGATCCAATTCTGGCATGCCAAGGTGAACCATATGGGACGAGGTATCACCCAAAATGAGTTGCGCCAGAGAGGCTACTGGGTTGTTGGTCGATCGGCAGCCGTGTCGAATTGTGTTTCCAAGTGTGTTACCTGCAGAAAGATGCGCGGGCCCCTGCAAATTCAGAAGATGGCCGATCTACCTGTGGATCGTGTTGAACCTTCGGCCCCCTTTTCGTATTGTGCTGTAGATTTCTTTGGACCTTTCCTGATCAAGGAAAAGAGGAGCGAAGTTAAGCGTTATGGAGTCATATTTACCTGTATGGCCAGCAGAGGTGTTCATCTGGAGACAGCCAACTCGTTAAGCACCAGTTCCTTTATCAACGCACTGAGTCGCTTCCTTAACCGACGCGGACCAGTCAGACAGCTCCTCTGTGATCGGGGTACAAACTTTATAGGAGCGAAGAATGAGCTAAAAGCTGCCTTAGAAGAACTGGACCAGGACCGTGTGCAAGAGTGCTTAGTGGAAAACGGCTGTGAGTGGATACCATTTCTGTTGAACGTACCCCATGCGAGACACATGGGTGACGTATGGGAGAGTTTAATCCGAACTGTTCGTAGTGCGCTGGAGACGCTACTTCTCAGTGCCGGTACCCAGTTGGACGATGAAGCCTTCAGAACGTTCATGACTGAAGCAGAATGTATTGTTAATTCCAGACCCCTGTCTACGAATGACTTAAACGGCCCAGAGGCACCAGAACCACTTACGTCCAATCATCTATTTACCTTGAAAGCTAAAGTTGTACTTCCGCCGCCAGGAACGTTCCTGCGAGCAGATCTATATTCCCGCAAGTGGTGGCGAAGAGTACAGTGTCTCGCCAATGAATTTTGGCTTAGATGGCGCCGTGTGTTCCTTCATAGCTTGCAGACTCGTAGCAAGTGGATGTATCCAAAGGGAAACCTATCAGTTGGAGACGTAGTCGTTTCCAAAGAAGAAGAGGGGCCACTTAACCAATGGCCTCTCGCTAGAGTCGTAAAAGCCTACCCCAGCGAAGATGGATGTATCAGAAAGGTTAAAATCGTCAAAGCTGATGGAGAGCTTGACAACCTGGGCAGACGTCGAAGCCTCCTACATTCCTGGATAGACCAATCCACAAATTAGTCTTGTTGGTACCCTCTGAAGGTGAAGAAGAAGAAGTTGGTGGAAGCAGCAGGGAGACCGAGGAATTCTCCAACGAGGAGCCACTTCAGTGAAGTGCCTTTGACAAGTAAAGAAGGCACAAGTGACTGCCTATATGAACATTTAGTCTGTTGAACTGACTAGTATGGACACTAAGTAAAGTAACTGTTAGGTAACAATTAGGGGAGCCATGTGACTGCAGCGCAGTGCAGTCAGCGGTATGTTTTTGCATGTGCTTAGCTGCCGCGCCCGTTTTCTCTTGTATGCTACCCGCCATTTTGTTTTGCTCTCATGTGGTCTCAAGATTTGTAAAGTTATCGCTGTTCATCGGATCTTTGCTGTCCTTTTAAACGGCCTGAACGGTAAGAACTGTTAAAGAAACATTGTACGGAACATTCTTTCAGTGTATTTTGCGTAAGGTTTCAAGCTTTAGCGAGTAATCACATGTTTTGCCACGCAGATTGTTATCTCGGGAATCAGGATTCAAACTCACAAGTAAACGACATGTGCTGTACCTGACCTGTGAATAAACAAAGTTTGGGACGTTGTGTTAATTTGTCGCAACTCTTCTCGTTATGTACGACGGGAGGCCAGCCACATTAAATCTATAAAGTTTTGGTATTTCGCGAACTACAGCCCTTAGATACGGGTATTTAAGGGGCTCTAGACCACAGATAACATTTCGTAAGGCCGTCTTTTGCTTGTTATTACCGCAAAAACATATTCTTGATTTACAGTCCTTCTCAAGGTAACAGCCATTAGTTGTTCCTGTTTGATGATTTGTAGGTGAGTAAAATCTCAGAAAAACGGTAAATGGAAAGGATGAAACGAAAAGGGAAATTCCATGACTGCTTTCCGATATTTCAGGAGACTTGGAAGTAAACTGCAAGTTCGAATTCCGTTTACATGTCGTAGGAAAAAGCTTTCATTTCAAACGTCCGAAGTCTATGCTGGCAGATCCAACCATTCTCCACCCTAGCCTCCTAGCAGACGTTCTTTTGGCTCGTCACGGTCGTTGGGGTGGAGTACGTGATAAGCCAAAAGAACGTCTGCCAAGAGGCTAACCCCAACCCCGGTCTTGATAAGCCAGCTACAAAAAATTCTTACAAACGGGTGTATATTTAACTAATTTTCAATGCTATTTCCTTCTCAGGGAATCTAAAGCATGGTCTGAGTCTTTGTTCTTGGGTTGCTCGATTCAAACTAGGTGCGACTTAGGAGAAGGCGACATAAGTTCTAAGAATAAATAAAGCTATGAGGTACTTCTAAGTTCGGTGCGTGATACGAAATGTAAGAAATTTTTCTCTTTCTTGTTGTTAGATGTTGGAAAGTCCTGCTCCCCCCCCCCACCCCCCATTCCACACACACTCACACACACCAGAAGCGTATTACGTGATATGCTCCTGCAGACACAATTCTGATACTGAAAAAAATGGGGATGGACAGTCCTTCAAATTCTCTAATCTTTGACTGGTGACTGTCCGCTTTTGACTTTTCATTAGAGGTAGTTGGAAATTGGATCGGTTCTGTGAGGTACACTGCCAGTAGGCTAATGCCCGATCCTCAGCATTTGTACATGACAAAATGTCCAACTAACGCCCGGGGGTGGGGGTGGCGAAGGGCATTGTTGCAATTGGGCGTGAAATAAACTTCAAAGCGCTAACTTTTGATTTTCTGCTCCTTTTAACTTATTGATTCCGTCGTTAACTTTGGTTATCAATTTCAAAGCAAAGTCTCGAAAGCTTTATGCCGGGTACATGTTATTCCCTACTCTGGAGTGTCAATGCTCTAAAGACACTCAATATAGACTCCATTGTCTTAAAAGACTTGTCCTGGGCGGTTATTTAAGGTTGAATTCAGAATGTTTCATGTTTGAAAAGACCGGGGTATTTTAATAAGTTTCAGCCGGCGAACATCTAAACTAACCGCCTGAAAACGGCTAGTTTTTCTTCCTTTGAGAAGTAAGTAGGGGAACGTGGATAATAAAATAATTTATTGTTGTTAAAGGTGTCGTTTTATGAAACGCAATACCCCTTTGGCATCTTTGATATCTTGTAAGCTAGGACAATATATAAAGTGGCCGGTATCTAAGTTGAAAGAACAATCTGACAGCTTGTGCAACATTTCTAGGGTGCATTTTGAAGCACCAGAAGAATCGCTCCAGCACGGTCTCTTATTAGCTGCCAATTTTCACGTACTGGTCTACGAAACTATACCATCATTGTGGGAAAATGTATAGTTCACCAATGCCGCATTAGAAAAGTTAAACCAAAGCGTCATATCGTTATAGTTAAATTACCAGACGTGCAATACAGAAAGACAAAGTTCAATTTCTTTCAGGCAAAATTCACATTACTCCTTATTTTGTGTTTAACCATCATGCTTAATTTAGTTATGTACTTATTTACTTGGCTTGTTAAAAAATAACCAGTTTATCATTTCAACTTCATTTAAGCATAACATCGAATTAATTTATCTTAGTTTTGTAATTTCGTATTATCCAGACGGATTTTACCAGCTGTAAGCTGTAATTGTGTGCGTAACCGGAAATAACCACAGGAATGTGCAACTTCACTACAATATCTCGTAGTTGCTATCGCAATCAGGGGTCAAATTAAAATGAGCTTTATTGGTACAAAACAACAAAATAAATTAAAGATTAAAATGAATTAATGAAAAATTGTAAGTTGTGATTCATTCAATGAAAAAGGTGAAGTTTACAACGCAAATATCCCTTTAGTATCTTGTATGCAAAGACGAAATTTTTGTGGCCTGTGGTCGCAGAGAGGAACACGAGTACAGACGGAAGGTAACCGGAAGTCGAGTGTTTCCTTTTTTACGCATTTTGACGCCGTCTTGCCTCTAATAGTAACCGACCACATCACAGGGTCCAGAGGAGTTAAATTGTACGCAAGAATTATCCTTCGTACATCTTACCATATAAAATACATAACCGTCATTTGATCAATAAATTTGCCCAATGCAACTTTTGTGAATCCAATTTGAACGGCTTTCTTCTCTTTCCATACGCTATATTTCTCGATCTCGATCTCGCTTAGTACGCCATATCGTCCTCCATATTGAAAATTGCTATTAACCGCAGACCATTCTTCCGCGGTCGCCTAACACGTTGCCCGAAGGGCAACGGCTTTTCTTCGGAAAGCGAAGCTTTCCGAACGAGGCACGAAGTGCCGAGTAAAAATAAGGACAAGGGAGGAAACTTATACCACGTGATCTCGATCGATGTGTACCGCAGCACATGGTGACGGAAGTGATCGTTACCGGAAACGAAAGAGCAAAGTTCAAAACATCACATGTGGAGGGAGTTTTAAAAATGGCGAGTTCGCCCTTGACGAGGAAAGAAAACCAGCTTGAGTGCAAGAAATCGAAACTATCGAACAAGGAAAAACACGTTTTCGTGTGTAAATGGTAAGTGTTTCAACAATCTGCTTTCAGACGCAACATAAAAATACCATATTTCCGCGATCAAACGTCCCCTGAGACCAATTTAAAAATTTTAAAATTTATTGCAGGCTATCGCTGAATTACCAGATAGACCGCCGAAATTACACAGCACTGAGTGAAATTCTTGAAGATTATAATGTGAGCGGCTGAGAAAAGGAAAATTTCGTTTTGAATGCCAAAGAAATGGGCATTGAGGTATTTCCGGAGGCGACTCGAGTGCAGCGGAGAGAAAACGGCAACCGAACGTGGAAGTACCCACTTTCAAATAAGTCTCAGCAAGGTGAAGATGCACTAACATGGGAAGACCTGCCACATTTCACCAAAGAGTTTGGTTGGCTTTTATCTACCACGTGCACCTCTTGGCAGTTCTTTGCGTTCCGATTTCGTTATTTCCAGGCGCTTGATCCGCTCACACCATAGCTCATTCGAATTTCTGACGTCTCTGATTTCTTCCAAGGTTGAATCGAGTCTTCCGTTAAGCGTTTTAAAAGCAGAATCTATTTTCTCAAGAATGGCTTCATTGCTCATGATTCCGTGGCAGAGACACACCAAGCAAGAATGAAAAATGAGCGACGAAACGTCGCTCAAAACAATAACAGAAGTTAATATGAAACTTAACAATGTTCCGCCTGACTATAGTCCCAACAGGATGACTTCCGCTTTCGATCAAGTCACCATATTTACGTCATTTCCGTCACCGTGTGTTGCGGTGCACATAGTACGAAAACGAAGCGTGGAAGCCGTAAATTCCGCTTGGCGAAAACGTATGTTTTTCTTCATTTTTAAACAACTTTTTTCTATATTTGTTGAGAATAGGTAAATTATAGACCAGATTCTAAAAATTGGGCATTTTGGCGAATTTTCTTACAAGATAGAGGGATTCGAAAAATCAGCCCAAATCTGTTTCTTCTCTTGTCGTATTACTTAGTGTAAGTCGATCTCAGTGATCCTAAGAGCCCACAGTAATTTGACCTGCGGTAACAATATAGGTAACGCGAGTAACGCAAGTTCGCAGCAAATTATGTCGGTTGTCTTTCGCAAGGAAAACTAAACGTTCTGCTCGAACTTCGCTCCTCTGGACCCTGTGACCACATTTCCAGAAATGCGTCTACGTTCGGAGCTAGTAGTGGCTCACGAACGCCTGCGCCCAAAGTAATAGCCCTTGAGGAGAATGCTTGGTTTTGGCGTCAGTTAACAAGTGCTAGAATTTGAAGTAAGCACGATGAGTTCAATTCAATTAACTGCTTAATGGTATGAAAAAAGTCTCTAACTACTTTATGTACATGTGCACCATACTTTAGAACTCTTGTCATTTAGCGCTTCTTAGCACTTGAGAATGGTGAAGCATAGTCTCTCCCGACGTCACTGAAAATCGCTAGGGAAAGTCGCTTAGCACTTGAGAATGGCGAAGCATAGTCTCTCTTGACGTCACTGAAAATCGCTAGGGAAGTGCTAGAAATTGAGTAAGCACGATGAGCTCAATTCAAATGACTGCTTACTAGTATGAGAAAAATCTCTAACTACCCTTTGCACACCATACGTAAGTAAGTATGGTGCACATAAAGTACTTAGCAGTCAAGAAAGTAAAGTAAGTGCTAGAATTTGAAGATGGCGCGACGAATTAAATTCAAATATCGGCTTTTACTTCGTGTAGAAGACACAGAATTTGCAAAACAATAAACGCAAAAACTCAAAACAATGAACAGGGAAAAACAATGCCCTACCGTACAATAAAGAATACAATACACTAGTTGTTTTGCAAATTCTGTGTCTTCTACCCGAAGTAAGACCCCCAAATATCTGCTTTATAAATAAATATATGACAAATTCTCTAACTAACTTATTCATGTCTTCCTTACATTTCAATTTATGTCACTAACTCTGCTACTTATTGCCAATGAGTAATGTAATTTTGTGTGTATCTGTGCGGCGATAGCAAGAAAAAAAATGAACTTGTAATCGAGCTACGTGGTACAAAAAAAAAACTAAAATAATTATCCTCTTATTGATTTCCGGTATTAGGTCATTGTTACGTAGCTCAAAACAGAAAGAGAACGATGGAACAAGTGTCTGTTGGAATAAGTGCATATCTGTCCCGGTATTTCTATTTCACAGATCATGTAAAAACCACTAGTTGAAATAATAAACTTACGGGAGTTTCATTCTGTGGATGGGCGATTTTTTCGTGTCGGAAATCGGTAATTTTTAAAACTGTAAGGAAGTCGCGTTTAATTAAAAAAAGTATCAGAAAGGCGTTTTACAACGCGTATATTCGTTTCGCATCCACAGGTTTACTAGGTGACCGTTTTTAATTTCAAAAATATAATGAAATTTATGGGAATCAAAAACATTCCATTAACATGAAATATTGCCAGGAATATTTATATCTGAGTTCAAGATAAAAGTAAGCATCCCTCAGTCTTCGTGTATTGTCGTCCTGTAAACGGCAAACTCTAGCATTTTGAAGGATTTGAGTTGAAACTCGTAACAGTAGACGGCCTGGCAAAAAGCCTTTTAATCGCTAAAACTTCGCCGTTTAGCTGGGCCATAAAGACGACAAAACACAACGACTGAGGTCAGTACTTTCCATTTGTTTTTAACCCAAATCTAAATATTCCTCGCAATATTTCATGTGAACATGGACCGTTTAGGTATACCCATACATATCGTTCTATTTGGAAACTACAAACGGTCAGTTTGTGCGTCCCCTGTTCTTGTGCTGTGTTGACCTGTGTTCGCTCTTCGTCCTAAGTCCCTTTACACAAACAAACAGGTATGCGCTATGTGCTTAATTTGTTAAACCAGACTAAAATGTAGACACGAAAATTTGCCTTTCCTTTAAATGTTATACAGCCTATTACTCTTATTAAAGTTGGTTATCAATTCTAGTTTCAATCACTTTTTCTTACAAAAATAACAGGAATGCCTCCGACAGTTTCGAAGTTTTTGTGCCGAGTTCATGGAATTCAATTCTCAACGCTGAATGTCAACGCTCCATAGACTCTATTGTCTAAAAATACTCTCTCGTCCCAGGATGTTTTGTCTTCTCTTTCAGTTTTTATTGCCTTTCCAACTTCGACTTTCAATGTCAACTGAACATCATTTAGCACATCGGTAAATAGAAGCTAGTTTGGCAAATAAGGTTGGGTGCATAATATTATTTCTTCATGTTTCAAAAGGGCTTCGTGGTTTCTTTTCAGTCTGCATGCAGATATCTAAGGAAACCGCATGAAAACGGCTTGTTTTTCTTTCTTCTACAATGAAATGGCTTTCAGATTTTTAATTGCTTTGCTACAAGTGGGAAGTTACGAACGAAACATGCAATAATAAAAGAAGAAGTTAAGGAGTTGTGATTTATTCCTTTTTTCGGTGGCGTTTAATAAAACGCAATATAATATTTAATTTAGTATCTTGCCATGTCAGTGTTTAGTGGCCGGCATCGTAGCTAAGTTGAAAGAACAACTTTGTCAGAAAGAACAGCTTTGTCAGCTTTGTCAATTTTAGGGGGCATTTTCAACTCAGATAGTGTCATTTTAAGACACCAGAAGAATCCCTCGATCACCTGACTGGTCATTAATTGTTAAACCACAATATAATCACTGTGAAAAAATGTATACTTTATCGATGTCGTCTTAAAAAAGTTAAACCACAACTTTCTTTTGTCATAGCCGAATAACAATGTATCAAAAGCCAAGATATATCAATTGCAATACAGAACGACAGACTTCAATTTCGTTTAAGCTAAACTGAGTGACAGATTAGGGCCTATTTTTAGCATAATCATACAACATGCTTAATTTTGTAATGCACGTATTTTAATTACTTTGCTTGTTACAAGTGAGCAGTTCACCATTTCAGCTATAATAACATCGTAATTAATTTATGTAATTAATTTGTCCTATCAGTTTTTGTCCTGCAGTTAGCCTCCAACGCAGACACTCATTGGGCTCGCCACGTGCTCTTTCCCCCACAAACTTCCTACAAGGATGTCTGCATTGGAGGCTATCCTACAGTGAACACGTGTATAAATAAATGTATTTCTGTATGTATTTCTGTGTCGGAAAAAGAAAAAACTTGTAAAAGCGCTTTATTTGTAAAAGACGATAAAATGAAATAAAAGAAAGAACTCTGAGGCATGATTTATGTGATCACCAAGGTGAAAATTAATACACAATGCAACGCAAATGTCCCTTTGATATCTCATACTTGAGGACAGTGGCTGGTCAGTCTTACTTGAAAAAACAGCTTGCTTACCTTGTCCAATATTTTTAAGTTGCATTTTTAGAATAGCAAAAAGCTCCCTCGACCATCTCTTTATTTATCAAACAATTACGAGACAATTTTAGACTTTTGTCGTTCTTTGGATCAATAGCATAAAAGTTCAGTTACGATTCTTAAACGACATGGATATAATTCCGGGAAGTTAAAAATAAAAAAACAAAAACAAAGCACTGGACGTTACTATACGTATGTAAAATATATCACAAAATGCATAATAGTATGATATATCTATCAATGCTGCTGCAATTAATTTTCACTTATAACCAAACGACAGCTTCTTGATTGAGTTTTTAATGACTGATTACTCCTATTCTTTGGCATTCACCTCCCTGTAAAGTTTTTCGCCACTTTTTCAAAAGGATTTTTTATCGGCACAAGCCGTTTTTAGTAGCTGTATGCATATCTCTAAGACACATTTTGGTACAGGCTTGGTGAGAAACAGTTGCTATGGCTACAAGTTTTAACGTCACACGTAGCCGATGTTGTCAAGCCATGTTTATCACCTTTTTTTGGTGAAAAAAGGACAAAATGCTGATAAAAAGCAGTTAAGGGTTTAATTAATGTCTAGCGTCAAAAATATTTAGTTTCCGCCATCTTTTTTCTAATTTTGAGTAAAATCCAGGATGGCGTTTTGGCCGCCATTTTGAATGACCTCCCACGGTCGTGGGCTAATAGATCTTTCACGGTATTTCACCTCCAGTGTTTCAGGAGTGCAGGCACTGATTCGCTCTGTTCTACACCGATACACTAAAACCATAAACGCACTGACGTGCATTTGACGCGCTCTTTTTTTCTGCCACGGTTGACTAATATAGCAGAGGTTATCGTAGTTTAAAGATAACAGCTTCAGCCGGTACAATATTTCAAGGGTGTTTTTAGCCCCCATGTTAGCATGGTGATTATAATAAACACTCGCTGTAAACACACTTGGTACCTTAACAACAGTCTTTTTCGATCATGACACTTTTCACGTTTCTTCTAATCGATACAGCGAAAAGTATAAAAAGAGCTCGAACAAATCAGCCTAGAATAGTTAGTCTTGCTAATTTTCGAATAAAATACATCGCTTCTGAGATAAGATTTATTTGAAAGACCTTATAAGAAGAAATCTTGAAAATTACGAAACACATTTTCTCATCTGAATTCACGACTTTGGAAAGATCAATGCCATAGGAGATTTGGGTTCGTTTACATCAAATCGCCCATTTAAAAAATTGCTTAAATGAACAAACGCAGAAAACAGGACAATAAACCTTCATAGACAAAAACATTTTTTATTTAGATAAGCACTGATTTGCCTGGGAACGCAATACGTATTCAACTTTCACCGCGAGTGAAAGTCACTACCTGAAGATTCAATGAAGCGTGTCAAGAACTTCTTAGGCGTGTTTGGCAGCCACAGAAAGCGATTCAATACACGGCTCTTTGCAGGCGAGTGTGTGCTGAATATGAGCTGTTAACTTTAATTTCTGAAAAACGATAACAATGTCTTTCAAAAGTCTCATTTGTTTTGATTTCGCCTTCGCTCTTCATTCTATGATCCTTTTTCAGACAGGATTTCAGACAAACAAGTATTGGTCACGTGATCAATCTATTAAACCAGCAAACATCTAGGAAGGAGAATATTGCTTTTTCTTTAACTATCACACAATGTATTACTCAGTTATTAACTTTTGTTATTGATTTTATTTTCAATCACTTCTTCTTTTAAAAATAACAGGGATACCTCCTGCAGTTTCAACATTTTTATACCGGTTACATGAAATTCGAATCTCTGTAACGTCATTGCTTTATAGACTCTCTATATAGACTCTATTGTCTAAAAATACCCGCCCTAACATGTTGTTTTCAATTTCAATTTTTGATGCCCTCAAGATCTTCGATTTTAAATGTCGTCTTCATTTAACACATCCTTAGAGAAAAGTTCGCTAAGCAAGTTACGTTGATCTGAACGTGTTTCATGTTTCAAAAGGGCTTCTTTAGTTCTTTTATAACTTTCGGTGTGCGAATATCTAATCTCATCTAATCTCGTGGGCTCTTATTATAAGTTACAGTCTATCAGAACAGCTTAAAGGGGCATAGTCACGAGGATTTCACAGATTTTTGGTCAAAACTGTGCTAAAATTATGGGTAACTAACTTTATCCTTGCCCAACATTGTGTTTGAACATTTAAAGGAATATATTAACTTAATTTCATTAAGAGAAAACAAACCATGACCATTTAATATTGATTTAATGCCAACACGCTAAAAGATTTTGAAAAGTTTAGCCTAATTTTTTCAAGTTGCAATCCATTTCCATCCGTGCCATCCGTAGCAACAGACAACAAAAAATAGTTTCGGTGAAGTAATATAGTCTTTGGTAACAAAATTAGACCATTATTTGCGGGCGTTCGTTGATGTGAGGACATATTTTTGATTTTTAAAGTGACCTAAAATAGCGTGACTATGCCCCTTTAAGTAACCGTGTAAAAACGGTTACCTTTCCTTTCTTCGGGAAAGGAATATTTCTCAGATTCTTTTTCGTTGTGCTACAAGTTGTAGGTTGCGCGAAAGAGACATGGGACAATAAATATATACGGTAAGAAGTCATGATTTATGCGATGATAAAGGTGACGTTTTATAAAACGCAAATATCATTTTGGTATCTTATCCACGCAGACAGTGTATGGTGGCCATCTTTTTAGCTTAGTTAAAAGAACAGCTTTTTCAGCTTGAGCAACATTTTTGGGGTGGATTTGGACACGGGTAACGTGCTGTTTTAACCCTTTCACTCCCTGAGTCAGTTAGGGAGACATTTAAGGTGATTATGACTTTTGAGTCCGTGGATGAAATCTTGTGGTGAGACCATTCAAATAAAGCCTCTTCAGCAGAATTTTCACTTGGTACTATTTATATTTAGGTCAATATTTTAAAAAACAACACAACACTTTTAAGTTTTAAAGACATGTTTCGGCATCCCTGATGCCATCCTCAGTATTTACATGCAGTAGTGATTAGAATTGTAAATGAAAATATAATCAAGAGTGACAAGAAAAAAGCGTGATTATGTGAAATCTAAACATACAATTTTAAATTAACATGTTTAACCTGTTGATTTAACGTGGGCTTTTCCCAGGGATCAGGGATGCCGAAACATCTCTTTAAAACTTAAAAGTGTTGTGTTGTTTTTTAAAATATTAACTTGTTTCCTGCTGCCAAGACCTTTTGGTTATATTTAGGTATTTTACAAAATGAAATTTGGGCTTTGTCGTGAATTTTGATTTTACGCACTCTTGGGAGTAAAAGGGTTAAGATGGTCTTATACTCAAAAAAGGTGATGTTAGGTTGCAAAAGTCACTTTTTTTAAAATGGCAAAATTGTAAACTTTAAACACTTGGGAATCGAATGCTGTCTTGAAATAATCTCATTCGATTTCCAGCATTAAAGCAGCGAAATTTAAGAAATCCAATCAGCAGTATGCGGCTTTTTCCATAGCAACGGCCATAGCAACAATTGTTTACATTTATTAAATGCGCACAAACAAGCCTCAATAAGAACATTACCCCCGCCCGCCTCTCTGTAAAATGACATCTGGTACTACTGTGGAGAAACACCTGACTGAGGAGAGAGTCCTGAGGTCCGAGGTTTAACCGACAAAACATGACCCAAATCTTACAGAAACGATGGCTTTTGCATCAAATTACCGTTCAGCTTGTATTTTAGTGTGGCAACTTGAATTTGACAATAGTTTTAGGATAATGAGCGACGGATGAGCTGTCTAGAATCCGTTCCCTTATCTTTAAGACTGTTTTTCTCCAATAACAGAATTTCTCGAACTGAATGAACTTTTGAGCACGATATCTCCGGCGCATTGTAACCTAGTGTTCTGAAATTTTCAGCAAGATTAAAGGACTTAATTTCCTAGGTCGTAAACCTAAAAATGCTCACGATTTTGAACTGCTTCTCAGTAAGTGAATCGTTGCCCTCTTTTTTATTCCCTTGTACTTTACTTTCTGGAAAAAAAGGAATAAAAATAAATTCGAAAGAGGCCAAGCTGCTTAATTTTCGAGGTTTATCGCCTAAAGAATTCATCTGTGGACAGATCTAAGTTGATTTCATACTTATTTAACCGTGCATTAGTTAGATATCGTGCTTACAATGAACACCCCTATTTTTTACTTAGAAGGCTGGTTAATCATTAACCATTATGACATGTGGCTTGAAAGACTCAGTTTGAAGTCAGGGTGTGAATCCCTATAAAATGATGGTAAACGTTTCCCGCAAAGTTCTTTTCCAAAGAAATTCACTTTTTTTGTATAAGACCACCTTAAGACACAGAGAAGAATCCCTCGAGCATGTCTTAACAACTGCTAGTTGACACCGCATTGATCGTTAAGAAACCGGCGATATCAACATTGTGGGAAATTGTATAAATCATCAATACCGCGTTAGTAAAGTTAAATCACAAGTTTTCTTGTTAGTGCAAAATTACAATAATTCAAAGCCAGGAAATATCAATATCTATATGTATACAGAACAACAGACTTCGTTTCTTTTAAACTTAATGGAAGATTTACTCCTATTTTTAGCGCGACCATTGCACTTAATTTCGTTATGTCCTTAAAGTAAGTAGATTATCCGGGCATTTCAGCTTTAAAAATAACCTCGAATTAATTTATGTATCCCTTAGTTTTTAGTTATTCAATTAATTTATCCCCTCAGATTTTGTCTTCTTAGTTAGCCTCTAACCTCCAACGCAGGCATCCTCCAAAAACCTCTCTGTAAGGATGTCTGCGTTGGAGGCTATCCTCCAGTGATCATAACATTCATTTGATTCGTATTTGTGTGTGTAATTCTGTGCTAAAAAGAAAAAGAGCTTGTAAACGGGCTTTATTTGTAAAAGACAATAAAATAAAATACTGAGTTATGATTAATTCGATCACCAAGGTGAAATTTACAACAAAAATATCCTGTTAGTATCTTATCATGACGCGAAGACAATATACAGCGGCCGGTATCTTACTTGAAAAAACAGCTTTCTTCCCTTGTGGAATATTTTTTAAGGTACATTGTTGGAAAGATTAGAAAGATTGCTCGAGTATCTCTTCATTCATGGAACAGTTACGAGATATTTTTAGAAGTTTGTCTTCTTTGGATCAAAAACATACAAGTTCAGTTTCAGTTCTTGAACGGCATGGATATAACCCCGGGAAGTTTGAAATACAGGGTTTTGAAACAACCACTGGACGTTACTAAAATATGTAAAATATATAATAGTGTGATGCATCAATGCTGCCTCAGTCAATTTCACTTAACCAAATGATTTCTCCCTTGCTGAGTCTTTAATAAATGATCACCTTTATTATTTGGCATAACTAATAGAAATGCCGGGACAAATATACACTAATTCCATTGTTTTCTTTATTTTGTTGACCATATAACAGACTGTCTCAATGTTCTTTGAAAGGTTTTGCTTATCGATTCTTCAAAAAGGAGCATCTCATTAATGTATAATAATGTTTAATATTTATATTGCGTATTTTAACATTTATATGATCAAATGTGCTGTAAAATAACAGATGAAAAACACTCATTAATTATATTACATTTGAGAAAAAAGTGCATGGAAGTAATATAATAATGCTTAACATGAATAAAAGGAATATACTGAAAACTAATTATTAAAATAATACTAGTTATATTAACAGTAAAATTTTAAAAAGTCTTCAACAAAGATTTAAAACTACGAATGTTATGAGCACCCCTAATAGTACTAGGTACTTTTTTCCAAAGTGCAGTGGCTGCAACCGCAAAAGCTATGTCTTCTTAGGTCTTTTTAGTTCTAAAAACTGTACCCTTTACTTTTGCAATTATGTAAACAAGTGTGTATTTGAGACGTAGTAGTAGTTGTAGTAGTGTAATGTAAAATGTGTTGTAGTGCAATGTAAAATGTAAGTAGTTGTAGTAGAAGTAGTAGTTGTAAGTAGTTGTTTAAGTGTTGTAAGTGAAGTTGTAACTCAACGAAAAAGATAATAAGTGTATAATGTAGTTAAATCTGTAACTGTGTATGTAAGAAAAGAAGAAATGAACTTGTAAACGAGCTCGCTCTGGCACAGAACAATAAAATATAACAACAACAACATAAGAAGAAGAAATTATGATTCATTCGACGATAAATGTGATTTTTTAACGCAAATATTCCTTTGGCATATCATGCGCAGGGTCAAGATTCGCCAGAGGTATGTTGCGGTTACCTTTGTGCGTACGTTCTGAACTTGACCCAAAAGCATTAAAGGGTTCTGCATATGCCATTATATGAAGGAGACATACTGTCAAAGAATAGCATTCGATATCCTGAAGTACAGTCACGGGTGCATGTCATGTGATCGATTTAAACGGGCAATTGCGTTTTTCAACCTCGGGCTATAGCTTGTAAACAGTGGAAAAGGCAAACGCTAATATGTTGACAATACAACCTAAGATTTAAACAAAAATGAAGAAACTTCTTATCAATTAAGACCAGCCAATTTTTGGACTTTGTTCTAGCCTTAGTTTATAGAAATTCACTATCTAACTGTGGATGAGGTGGGTGGCTTAACAGAGAGCGGCTAGGAAGGTCTCGTTACAAAATCTGATGTCCAAAATGGGGGAGGAAGGGGGAGAGGGCTTATTAAAAATTGACTTTCAGAAGAGGGAGTGCTTATTAGAGAGGGAAGGCTAATAGAGAGAGGGATTTAATAGACATTTTACGGTATTTCGCCTCCAGTGTTTTAGAAGCGCGGACAATTCTCTCTGTTCCAAGCCGATGCACTAAAACCGAAAACGCACGTGCATTTCCTGCGTTTTCTTTTCCTGTCACGGTTCTTAAAAAAAGGCGTCAAAATCAAACAACAAAGTGGAGGTTATCGTAGTTAAAAGATAACAGCTTCATCTAGTACAATATTTCGAGGGTGTTTTTAGCCCCCATGTTAGCATGGTGATTATAATAAACACTCGTTGTAAACACACTTGGTCCCTTAACAACACGCTCATCGATCATGGCACTTTTCACGTTTCTTCTATCGGTACGACGAAAAGTATAAAAAGAGCTCGAACAAACTAGTCTATAATAGTAAGCCTTATTGATTTTTGAATAAAATACATCAGAAGCGAAATAAAAATTTATGTAAAAAATCTTGGAAGTAGAAATCTTGAAAATTACGAACCACATTTTCTCATCTCTTCTCACGACTTTGGAAAGATTGATGGAATAGGAGATTTGGGTTCGTTTACATCAAATCGCTTTTTTACCAGACGAACGCAGAAAAGAAGTAAATAATTTATCATTAAAAAAAACATAAGATAAGCTCTGGTTTGCCTGGGAAAGCAGTACGCAATCAATTTTCCTCGACTCAAGTTACTCAAGGCAAAAGTTTACTACCTAAAAATTCACTGAAGCTTGTCAAGATCTTCTAAAGTGCGGTTGGTGGGCTCGATTACCAGCTGCTGTTCGGGAAAATGAGCCTGCACTCATCCCCAATGCGTTTGACAGCCAGACGAAGAGATTCAATACACAGCCCTTTGTATGCCAGTGTATGGGCGAATTTGAACAAAGTTAACTTCAAATTTCTGACAAACGCAAACAATGTCTTTAAAAAGCCTCATTTATTTTTCTTTTAATATTTTAAGTTATTTTTTCTCAGACAAACAAGTATAGGTCACGTGATCAATCTATTAACCAGACAAACATGTAGAAAGGAGAATATCGCTTTTTCCTTTAACTATCATACAGCGTATTGCTGTTATTAACTTTAGTTATTAATTTTATTTTCAATCACTTTTTCTTTTAAAACTAACAGGGATACCTTCGGCAGTTTCGACGTGGTTCTTTTGGTTACATGAAATTAAAATACTCTGTACTTTCAATGCTCTACAGACCTACTATAACGACTTTATTGTCTAAAAATACACCCCCTACGATGCTGTTTTCAATTTTAATTTTTAATGCCCTTGTGGGCTTCGATTTTTAATGTCATCTACATTTAACACATCCTTAGACAAGATCTAGCTAGACAAGTTACCTTGAATTAAAAGTGCTTCATGTTCAAGGGCTTCGTGGGTCCTTTTTATAACTTTCGGTGTGCGAACATCTAATCTTAATGTCTTAACTCATCTCGCGGGTTCTTTTCATAAGTTAAAACAGTCTACGAACATCTAAGAACGGTTAGTTGTTCTTTCTTCGAGAAAGGGATATTTCTTAGATTCTCCTTTGCTTTGCTGCAAGTTGTAGGTTGCGAAAGGCTTGGGGCAATAAACATTTAAGGTAAGAAGTTGTGATTCATGCGATGATAAATGTGACGTTTTATAAAACGCAAATATCATTTTGGTATCTTATACGCGCAGACAGAGTACAACGGCTGGTAACTTAGCTTAATTAAAAGAAAAGCTTTGTCAGCTTGTGCAGCATTTTTGGGGTGAATTTTGACACGAGTATTAAGCCGCTAGAAGAATCCCTCGAGCATGTCTTAACTGCTAGTTGACCTGCACTGATCGTTACGAAACGGTGCAATATCAACATTGTGGGAAATTGTGTAAATCATTAATACCGCCTTAGTAAAGTGATATCACAACTTTTCTTGTTATAGCGAACTACATATAATATATCAAAAGCCAAGAAATATCAATTGCAATACAGAACGAAAGACTTCGTTTCTTTTAAACTAATTAAATGGCACACTACCCCCTATTTTTAGCACGATCATTGTACTTAATTTCGTGATGTCCTTAAGGTAAGCAGATTATCATTTCAGCTAAAAAATAGCATCGAATTAATTTATGCTTCCCCTAATTTTGAAATTATGCAATTAATTTTTCCCCTCAGATTTTGTAGTGATAGTTAGCCTCTAACGCAGACATTCTTTAAACTTTCAGTGCAGACATTCGTTAGGCTTGGAAAGCGCTCGTCCTCGAAAAACATCTTTGTAAGAATGTCTGCGTTGGAGGCTATCCTGTAATGAGCGTAGCATTTGTATTTGTGTATGTAATTCTGTATGTAAAAAAAGTAAAGGAACTTGTAAACAAGCTTTATTTGTCAAAGACAATAAAATAAAATAAAGGAAAAAATACTGAGTTATGATTTATTCGATCACCAAGGTGAAATTTACAACACAAATATCCCTTGGGTATCTTATCATGACGCGAAAACAATATAAAGAGGCCGGTATCCTACTTGAAAAAAACAGTTTGCTCCCCTTGTGCAATATTTGAAAGGTAAACTGTTGGAAAGATTAGAAAGATCTCTTGAGCATATCTTTATTCGTGGAACAACTACGAGATATTTTTAGAAGCTTGTCTTCTTTGGATCAATAGCATAGAAGTTCAGTTACGGCTCTTGAACGACGTGGATATAACCCCTGGAAGTTTTGAAAAATAAAAACTGGACGTTGCTAAAAATATGTAAAACAACAATGCAACACATTAATGCTGCCTCAGTCAAATTCACTTAGTAACTATAAATGACAGCTCCTTCCTTAAGTCTGTAATGACAGATCACCCTTATTATTTGGCATAACTTGGAATATTTACTTGCTATGCGCTTATTTACTTCCCTTGCAGGTTTAATGCAATTAGTAGTTAATCGTTTCAACTACATTGGTTTTCACATAATCTGTGCAAGAGAAATCCCGGGACAAATCTACACTAATTCCAATAGACACTATTTCCATTGTTTTCCTGCTGTTTGAACTATATAGCAAGGACTGTTCAACATTCTTTAACTCATGATCAGTGTTTTGTGGATTGACCGTTTAAAAAGGAGGATATTTTTAATTTATGTACCCTTTACTTTCGTAATTATTTTAGTAAGTGTGTAATGAAGTTTTGTAAGTAACTGTGTAGGAGAGAAAAGAAAAGTGAACTGTAAACAAGATTGCTATGCTACAAAAAAAAAAAAAAAAAGAAGAAGAAGAAGAAATTATGATTCACTCGACGATGAAAGGTGATTTTTTAACGCAAATATTCCTTTTGCATATCACGCGCTGGGTTAAGATACAGCTAGAGGTATGTTGCGGTTACCTTTGTGCGTTAGTTCGTCGACAAGCTATTTCCTTCTGACCCCAGCCAAGCAGTTGAGAGAATTTGAAAGAAGGACCAGATTAAAAATAAGTGCTTATACAAAAATGACATCTAAACATAACCTATGACTAATGTATGTACCCCTTACTTCGGCAGTTATTAATTAGCCTATCTGTTTCTATTTTACTTTTTTTGCAAGTTTGTTATTTAACTGTGTAATTGTGCATAAAGAAAAGAAAAGCAAAGAAGATTGAACTTGTAATCGACCTTCATGCGATACAAGGCATTAAAATAATAAAAACAGAGGTTGTGATTTATTCGGTGATAAAGGTGTTGTTTGCAACGCAGATATTCCTCTGACATTTTATATGAAAGGTTAATCTATACACCTTAACCAGTTGAGCTTTAATAGACGTTTAATACTTGCCGGTTTAAAGACTAGTGGTCATCTTGTTTACATAAACCTTTCATTTACAGACTTGATTTTGACTCTACATCTCTTCCAACCAACTAGCTCCTCTTACAATATTTATTTCGTAATTGTTCCTTCTAGATCTACTTGTAGGAAAACTACTTTTTAAAGTAACTCAGTGATACTTCGATCATGAGTGCTTTTATTTTAGATACAATAGGGCCTCGGAAAAACGGTGACATTTCCATTCAACATTGTTGAATTTATCACGTTGAAAGACTTTGACCAGCCTCTTGAATTTAAGATTTCTGTTGTTCTTAGGTGTGAACAACAACGTTGAATTTATTTGGCCTGCACGTGCAACAATGTAGAACGACATGCACGTGCCGGAATTCAACCTAAGGCATCATTCAAGCGGATAGCCAAACGCGTTCAACAATTTTAATTCAAATAGATGATAAGTGCTATACTTGAAAAAGTCCACTGAAAAAGAAAATATTTTCAGTGGCTCAGGTGGGACTCGAACCCACAGTGTTGAACTTGGCTGTTTTACCGAGATATAGAATCGTTTTGGCCACCTCCTTCAACATCGCTCAACAAAGCTGTATTCAGCAATGTTAACTGATGTTGAATTCGTTTGATTCAGACCTAAGGTTTTGAAAGAAATATACAATTAAAAATATTGCAGGTCGCAAAACGTGACGCGATTAGGCATCCAGATAATATGGGTCGATACTTACAAACTGCCTAGCAATGCCAACATTGAGTAAAATACTTGCACGTATCTGCAAAACAATTAAATAAAGGTTTGTTATTCCACTGATTACTATTCTAATTTTTTAGAACCTCTTCTCCTGCCATAATTTGTCGTCTAATGCTTGAGGAGCATGGGCAATTCACACTGCTCTAAACTGATATGCAAAAGCTGGAGACTCACGTGCATTTTACGCGTGCTGTCTTCCCATCACGGTAAAAACACGTCAAAAACGTGGAGGTTATCTTGAGAGATTACAACTGCAGGATGTACAATATTTCAAGGGTGTATTTCAACACGCATTCTTGCATGCTGATACTAACAAACAGTCGTTGTAAACATACTTGGTCTCTTAACAACAGCCTCTTCGATCATGGCACTTTATATCGGTATCACGAAAGGTATAAAAACAGCGGAAGCACAGCAAGAGTTTTAGTAGATGCAAGCAGTGAAACACCTCAAGTCAAGAAAGCTCATTTTATAAGAGCAGACACAATGCTGAAGCTGGGCTTTGCGTTTCTTTTCCTCGTCCTGTTTGCTTGCACTTGTCTAGCGCGTCCACTACCGGAAGAGCCAGAACACGAACTGCGAGCAAAACGGGACGCGGACGGAGACGATAATGACGACGACGGTGATGATAACGGAGACGATGGCGGTAAGAAAAAAACTGACTGTTTTTTCCATCTGGATTTCTTATGTATTCGAAATTTTTGCCTAGTTTGGCTCAAATTCTTCCGTAAGGCCCTCTTGGAGAAAGCTACTGAATAGTAGCACTTGGGACTTGAACGGAGTTTCTAAAAAGCATACCTTTGCCTTTTTGCAATTTATTTTTTGCCAGATTCACGCAGGAAACGCCGAGATGTAGGCGAGGGCGATGATAACGATGATGGCGACAATGGCGATGGCGATGATGGCAATGGCGATGGTGATGATGGTAATGGCGATGGTGATGATGGTAACGGCAACGGTGATGGAGGTATTTTAAGTTTCTGATTAACGATTTTATGGTAATTTATTAATTATTTTACTTCCTTTTAATCCTTCATTGTCTTTCTTTCTTTGTTTCTTTGTTTCTTTGTTTGTTTCTTTCTTTCTTCTCTCTCTCTTGCTCATTAATTTGTCCGCTAAACGATATATTTTTATCGTTTTTTTCTTACCAGATTCACGCAGGAAACGCCGAGACAGTGGTGATAATGGCGACAATGGCGACAATGGCGATAATGACGATAATGACAATGGTGATAATGGCGACAATGGCGACAATGGCGATAATCACGATAATGACAATGGTGATAATGGCGACAATGGCGACAATGACGATAATGACGATAATGACAATGGTGATAATGGCGACAATGGCGACAATGGCGATAATGACGATAATGACAATGGTGATAATGGCGATGGCGATGATGGTAACGGCAATGGCGATGGAGGTATTTTAAGTTTCTTTTTTTAATTATCTTAAGTGATTTCAGAATTATTATATTTGTTGTTTTTCCCTTCTTCCTTTCTTCCTTCCGTCTTTCTTTCTTTCTTCCTTCCTTTCTTTCTTTGTTTCTTTCTTTCTTTGTTTCTTTCTTTCTTTGTTTCTTTCTTCTTTCTTTCTTTGTTTCTTTCTTCTTTCTTTCTTTGTTTCTTTCTTTCTTTCTTTCTTTGTTTCTTTGTTTCTTTCTTCTTTCTTTCTTTGTTTCTTTCTTTCTTTGTTTCTTTCTGTTTCTTTCTTTCTTTGTTTTTCTGTTTGTTTGTTTGTTTGTTTGTTTCTTCTTTCTTTCTTCTTTCTCTCTTGTTCATTAATTTGTCGGCTAAAGGATATATTTTTGTCGTTTTTTTCTCACCAGATTCACGCAGGAAACGCAGAGACAATGGCGACAATGGCGATAATGGTGACAATGGCAATGGCGACAATGATGATAATGACGATAATGACAATGGTGATAATGGCGATGGCGATGATGGTAACGGTAATGGCGATGGAGGTATTTTGAGTTTCTATTTTTAATTATTCTATTTCGATTTACCAATTATTTTATTTTGTTGTTTCTTCCTTCCGTCTTTGTTTCTTTGCTTGTTTGTTTGTTTGTTTCTTTTTTCTTTTCTTATTTTATTTCTTTCTTTCATTTGTCCTTCAGACGATCACTAAGTACCCTCAGTACTAAAAATAATAGAAAACTTCTTACTGTTACACAAGCATGCATAGAATTAAACAATTCAATACTTTTGTGTTTTTACGTGTTAAACACAGTTTTCTTGGGAAAACAATTGTTGTAAATTTAAGAAATTTCGTGTCCATTTAAAAATGACTTTCTGTCTGTCTGTCTGTCTATCTATCTGTCTATCTGTCTATCTGTCTGTCTCTCTGTCTGTCTTTCTTTCATTTTATTTATTTGTCTGCTAAATGATGTGTTTTTGTCTTTATTTATCGCCAGATTCACGCAGGAAACGCCGAGACAATGGCGATAATGGTGACAATGGCGATAATGGCGACAATGATGATAATGGCGATGGCGATGATGGCAATGGCGATGATGGTAACGGCAACGGTGATGGAGGTATTTTGAGTTTCTTATTAACCATTTTATCTTTATTTACAAACTATTTCAGTTCTTTGTTTCCTTTCTTTGTTCGTCTTGCTTTCTCATTATTTTGACTGCTTAACGATATGTTTTTTATTTCGCTTTATGACCAGATTCACGAAGGAAACGCAGAGACAACGGCGACAACGGCGATAATGGCGACAATGGCGATAATGACGATAATGACAATGGTGATAATGGCGATGGCGATGATGGTAACGGCAATGGCGATGAAGGTAGTTTGAGTTTCTTTTTTAAACAATTTTATTTTGATTTACTAAATATTTCATTTGTTTGTTTTTTAGCTTCTGTTTGTCGTTCTTTCTTTCTTCCTTCCTTCCTTCCTCCCTTCCTTCCTTCCTTTCTTTCTTTCTTTCTTTCTCTCTCTCTCTCTCTCTCTCTCTCTCTCTCTCTTTCTTTCTTTCTTTCATTTGTTTTTCAGACGATCACCAAGTGCCATCAGTTTCCAAAATAATTGTTCATAAGTAGCCTAAACTTCAACTGTTACACAAATATGTATAGAATTGATTAATTCCGCACTACTTTTGTGTTCTTACGTGTTAGTCTGTTTTCTTTGGAAAACAATTTTTATAAATTGAAGAAATTTCGTGTATAAATAACAATGTCTGTCTGTCTGTCTTTTTTCTTTTTTTATTTAATTGTCTGCTAAACGAGATGTTTTTGTCGTTATTTTGTTACCAGATTCACGCAGGAAACGTCGAGACAATGGCGATAATGGCGACAATGGCGACAATGGCGACAATGGCGGCAATGGCGACAATGGCGACAATGGCGATAATGGCGACAATGGCGATAATGGCGATGGCGATGGCGATGATGGCAATGGCGATGATGGTAACGGCAACGGTGATGGAGGTATTTTGAGTTTCTTTTTAACCATTTTAGTTTGATTTACAAACTATTTCAGTTCTTTTTTTCCTTTCTTTGTTCGTCTTGCTTTCTCATTAATTTGACTGCTAAACGATATGCTTTTAATTTCGCTTTATGACCAGATTCACGCAGGAAACGCAGAGACAACGGCGACAATGGCGATAATGGCAACAATGGCGACAATGGCGACAATGGCGATAATGACGATAATGACAATGGTGATAATGGCGATGGCGATGATGATAACGGTAATGGCGATGGAGGTATTTTAAGTTTCTTTTTTAAACAATTTTATTTTGATTTACTAAATATTTCATTTGTTTGTTTTTTAGCTTCCGTTTGTCGTTCTTTCTTCCTTCTTTTCTTTCTTTCTTTCTTTCTTTCTTTCTTTCTTCCTTTCTTTCTTTCTTTCTTTCATTTGTCCTTTAGACGATCACTAGGTGCCCTCAGTTTCCAAAATAATTACTCATAAGTAGCCTAAACTTCAACTGTTACACAAACATGTATACAATTGATTAATTCCGCACTACTTTTGTGTTCTTACGTGTTAGACACAGTTTTCTTTGGAAAACAATTTTTATAAATTGAAGAAATTTCGTGTATAACTAACAATGTCTGTCTGTCTGTCTGTCTTTCTTTTTTCCTTTTTCATGTAATTGTCTGCTAAACGATATGTTTTTGTCGTTATTTTCTTACCAGATTCACGCAGGAAACGCCGAGACAATGGCGATAATGGCGACAATGGTAACAATGGCGATAATGGTGACAATGGTGATAATGACGATAATGACAATGGTGATAATGGCGATGGCGATGATGGCGATGGCGATGATGGTAACGGCAATGGCGATGGAGGTATTTTAAGTTTCTTATTAACCATTTTATTTTGATTTACTAGCTTCTTTATTTCTTTGTTTCCTAGCTTCTGTTCGACTTTCTGTCTTTGCTTTGTTTGTCCTTCAGACGATCACTTCGTGCACTCAAAAATAATGTCAATAATAGCTTATAAGTAGTTTAAACTTCTAACTGTTGCACAAACATGTATTGCTGGTTTGCGCGTGACGTCATGAAATTCTTAAATCAAAACACGCTAGGCCTGCTGAATTTTTATCGTTACCAGGTGTAAGAACACCTATAAATATATCTTTTCACAAGTTTCCAGCTCGTTATCATCCTTTGTTTTTAAAACATAGCTTCTTAAATTCTCGAAGTTGGCCCCAGTAAGTGACATTAAGGTGGCGCCGTGACATAGCCGTCTCTTTTGAAAAAGGTCTTATGATTTCTTATGATTTTTGGTAGTTTAAACACTTCACATATTAGGAGAGGTGTTTACTGTCTCACGAGGAAAAAATTATCGCTCTCATAGCAAAAGTGAGTTTCAAATGTTTTCATTGATTTCCGGCAACCAAGTTGGTGACCCTCGGAAGGACGCCAATGTGGCGTCTGCATACTGAGCTCTATAAATTTCCGTGAAAGGTTTCGGCAAATAACTCAAGAACGGTGTACCAAAGAGACCTGAGATTTGAAATTCTTACCTTCTGATATTGAATGGTTTCGAAATTATTTTTTTTATGGCGTCACAGTTAAAACCGGCAATAGAATTAATTAATTCAGTATTTTTGTGTTTTTTCGTGTTACACACAGTAGTAGTTTAGATGATGAGAATACGAGCGCAGTAGTCAAATTTTCAGTCAAATTTGATAGAAAACTTTTCAGTCAAAATCTAGTACGCTCAATTTTGTTGGAAACTTTCCCGTTAAATATTACTAAATTTTAACCTAAATTTTATTGGAAATTTTCCTCCAAGCTATATAGATGGGGGTACGAGCGCACCTGTCAAATCTTCAGCTAAATTTGATTGGAAACTTTCCAGTCAAATCTCCAGACACTTGACTGAAGATTTGAGTGATAAAAGCACGAGCGCATCCAGTTAAATTCTCACTCAATTTTTCACCAAATTTTTGCTGGAAAATATTCAAAGTCTATTAAGAAAATCTGTTTACCATCGAGAGTACCACATTAACAATATATTACTCAATATCAAACTGTCAGAAACATAAGATTGATGCTATATATATATATATATATATATATATATATATATATATATATATATGTCGAGATAGGTAAGGTTTTTAATGAAGTTAATGGTACAAGGAAAAGAATGATTAGCGCAAATTTCATTACGAGAAAGATATTCAAGATGATGGGAGTACCTTACAAAAATATTCCAATTAGTAAATCGAAAAAACATTAGCTTTTTACAATCAATATTGGGCTAGTATTATGTCTCTTATCGGTGATAAAATAAAATCTATTGTTGGATGAACACTTTATTATATTTCTTTTCAAATTTGTCGGTTAAAGGGCAAATATCAATGATTATTTCATCAAGAACTTTGACATAATCAATAAATTCCTTGTCATTATACTCCAGTCCTCTCATAAAGGATCGTAAATCTGTTAAAACCTTTTCATATGTAGTGTACGCGAATTTACACATCTCAATCTTTCTTTTGTAATTTTTAGCCTCTGAATATGTTTTAAGCAAAAGCCCGGCACCAGATACTGTTCCGAGAACAATAGGGTTTAGTGTTACACCACCGACAACTGTCCCTGTTACTACCAATGAAACAGATCCAATATTACATGCAAGTTCTGCTTTTTTGAAATATTTGTAAGTCATTTTGAAAAGCCAATATTTTTTATGGTAGAATTTATACAATGCTTCCAACTCAGATATTTGATCATCAGTTAATTTTTCTGACACATGGTTCCAATTGAATATGTTTTTACGTTTATCCATATATATTATACGGTCACATTTTTTTTCTTCTTGAATGATAATTTAATACTGATGTATAATTTTCTAATGTTTTGAACCAATCTTTCTATGCTTTAGAGAATTTCATTAATTAAAATAGCTGTTCTCATATATAAGTTAGATTATTCATCCTGTAAACGATGCCGAAACATCAGTCAGCTTTGAAGTGTTTGGTTGATATGTTCCGCATTGTGCTATATAATAAATGAAAAAATGTTTATGGCACTCTATATTCAATCAACAGTAACAGTTCCACATTTTTTATAACCGAAGCCAATTCCACACCCATATGACCAAACGCTAGTACTAAATTGATATTTATTGTCTGTGATTTAGTTGATTGGGTTGAAGTGTAAGTGATTGATTGAGTTAAATGGTCACTGTGTTTTACTTTTAAAGAAATAGGTGTATATCGTCTTTTGACTTTGAAATAGAGCACTGTTATAGTTAATATGTGGCTATGATTTGGAATAATTATTTTATCACAACCATTTAATAAAAATGTGTTCCCATTTTTTGTATTCAAAATCCCATTTATGTAATGAACGGAACCACGCAAACGATGTTCGTTTAAAGATAAATCTGTTTCCATCACCAATTTTCCATTCTCAATTACAAAAGCGGTGTCATAGACACTTGGGTCAACATTTGAAATTGTTTCTTTTACACCATAAACAATAAGATGCCCAATTGTTAATAACGATTGCTTACTGACTGTACCGTGCAGATCGAGATATATAAATTGTGGGGGTGAGCTACCCCATCTGTGAAAATGGATAACTGTTTTGGTGTACTTCTCGAATGTTTTGGTTGTTTCATCAGAAATTGAAATCGTTGTTCCTTGAGCTGTTACACTTATCTCATTCATTTCCGGTGGGAACCATTCAACGACCATTGTGTAATACCCCACTGGAATTTTATATAAGTTAAAACCAAGACGTGAGCGGTACTGGAAGGGTGAGCTTTTTTCAAACAAGAGTTTAAGTTGGTAAGCTTTTTTATTAATTTGATGTGGAGAATTGGGAAAATCGACAATACCCAAAACCTCGATATTGTTTTCACTCGAAGATTCATCAGTGTCTTCCATCAAGTATCTGAAGGCGTCTCGTTTTTGTCCTGAGTTATTGATCTGAGATTCACGAATTTTTTGAGTGACAAGATTTCTCAAATCTTTTATTTCCTCTTGCACAAAATCAACATTAACTGCGGATTTTGAATCTCTGTAATCGGTTTGTAAGTTAATAATTTTATTGTTATTCAAATTCAAGTTTCCAGTCATATTGTTGGTGCCATCAACTTTGAGAAACTTTTTTTGTGTCATGTCATAAATTCTGTTGTTAACAAACTCGACACATGCGGCGTCTCTTTGGTTTGATGGAAGATCAAGATTGATAATTGAATTATTTTTCATATCAATATCAGATCCTTTATCCAGTTTTTTTTCAAGCTGATTTTCGACATACTTTTTATTAACACAATGGTCTGAATTAACTGGATCTTTCACATTTGTGATGAAATTATTGTTCATGTCAATATGTTGCTCCATTCGACCTCCTTCCTTCTTTGACAAGAATATCTCTCTTTGTGATTCATAACTGATAACCTTGTTGAGATTACCATGAACTGGATAATTGTCTTTTGGGACAATGAGTGACCCTGTCATCGTATCACCTGCTTTTAGCATGAATTTAGATGTATCTGCACTTGGAATCTTAGCTATTTCACTATCTAACTGGTTTTTTGTAACCACATCATTATTATTGGTTCCTTGTTTTACATTCACTAATTTTTTATTCTGCATATCATAATCATTATTAGCATCTAATTTAAATCCAATGCCAGGTAAACCTCTTACACCTCTCACAGCTGTAGAATGCTTGTAATTTAATACTCCATTGTAGAAACTCATTTATTAACTCTTCAGATTTTTTTAGTGAAATTTTTTGCGGTGAATTTTCGTGGCTTATCAACATACAGAAAAGTGTACGGTTCTTTTGTTGCTGAGAGGTAGTCGTCTTTGTTGATGTTCAATTCTTGACATATCCTACTCTGTTCATTCTTGCTTGGAAAATCGAAAATGCAGTGATGGGAACAGTTTAATCTGATGGTTTTGTCTGTATTGTAAAAAGACTGAGACAGATAGATACAGCTGCAATTTTTATTTCGAGAGTTTGTGAAATAATTTCGTATTTCTTGATCATTTTTGGTTCCGGTGTTGAGGTAATCATCGAAAATGATTAACTTTTGATTTCCATCATCCATGTTAGGTAAAGGAATTATCTCACCATTGCTAGCTTCAATGATATTATAACCGTATTTTTTTGAAAGAGGTTCGAATGTTTGTAACAAATATTGATACTTGTTCTGTTGCAAGTTTTTAGCATATAGATAGACCTTGTCAAAAAATAACAGGGGTTTGTTTATCATGTGAAGCAAAAGATTGGTTTTACCACTCCCACTCGGAGCGCAGATCAACATTCTGAAGCATCTATCAGGCATGAAAGCATACAACTGGGTGAAATTATTGTCTTTATCACCTTCAACGTCATAGTTTGGTATTTCCATTTTATTGATTCACAACAGAATTTTTTCTCAATAATTTTATGCAACTCGCCATGCAACTCGCCATGCAACTCGCCATGCAACTCGCCATGCGACACGCTATGCGACACGCTATGCGAGTTTTTTTATATTCAATAACCCATTTTTATCCAAAAATAATATTTTGTTTCAATTAAATAAAATGAGTCTCCTCAAGTGGAAAGAAATGGCTGAAAAAAGATCGAAAATTGGTCAAGATGTCAATACTATCAGGGAAACGCTGAAACAAAAGAAAATAACCGATACAATGAGTGATGTTGAAGTAGAGAAGCTTTTCAAACCGATAACATCCGGTTTGAAGGAGTTGACGCAACCTCAACCTATTAAAAGACGGTTGCAAAGGAAAAAAGCAGAGGTTCCAGATTATGGTATCAATATAGAAGATGAAGGAATACCAGATTACAATCTTGAAGATTTGTTTGATGAAGGGGTTGAACCACAAAATACAAAACAGCTTGTTCCAAAACCACCCTCTTATGATGAGGTTCTCAAAGATTTGGAAACAGGAAAAAAGAAAATATATATCAATCCAGAGTATATGCAACAACTTGAAGACCCTCCAGAATATGAAGTTCCAGATTATGAGATTTTTGAAGAAGACAGAATAAATGAGACTTTGGATGAACTTGGAATAACCAACTATGAGGACATTGAAGCACAACTCAAAAGGGATGACATGACAGAAAAAACAAGGCATTCTTTCTTGTCAAAGAAAATCGAAAATGCGGTCAAGAAAAGACAACAACTTCCAGGTTACAAAACACACATTACAAAGCAGTTGAATAAAGGTTTGATAAGCCAATCTGAAGCACAGTTCAGAAGAAAGGTCATCGACGACGCTCGAAAAGTTCTCAACGATTATATCAACTATAACAAAAATAAGTTGAAGAGTATCAAAGGCTCTGGTCTCAAAAGAAAGACAACAAAGCGAGGTGGAAATGCAAGTGTTGTTTTTCTTAATCCTAAAGAAGCCCTCAAAAAGTTAGAGTTAATTGTTGGATCAATTGGTGCTGGTAATAATAGCATAGAGCTTAGAAACACTGGTGTTGCTATTCTCGATATTTTATTGAGAAATTACATAATTAACAAACATCATTACAACGAAATTTATAAAAACTTTTTCATGTGAATATATTAAAAATGCAACTACCATTAGTGTTATCTTCTCATAACGTCAAGAAACAAACAAAAAATAAGCCTAGCGATTTCACAATCAGATATACCCAACCGATAATACTTGATCCAAACAGACAATATGAACTCGGTTTAGGTCGAATCATATCAATGTCTTTCACATGGTTCAATATCACATCAGAGTTGAACAACCAAAAAATAAAATACTCTTCCGATGGTGGGAATACTTGGAAAGATATAACCTTTCCACCAGGTACATGGAATTATGTTGGTTTCAATGATTTTATCAAGGAAAAGACAAAAACAAAGACTTCAGACAAAACTTCATATCCAATAACCTTAAAATTTAACAACACAACTTTCAAAACAACAATAAATCTCGCGCCAAACTATCAACTAGACCTCACAACATCAAATTTCAGTGATCTGATCGGTTTTAACAAACAAGTTTTGACCCGTTCTGAAAATGTTGGTGACTACACACCAAATCTCAGTCAAGATACAGAGATTTTGAATATACATTGCGATCTTATTTCAGAGAGTCTTGTTGATGAGGATGAGACAGATATCATCTACACCTTTGGCACAAATGATTTGCAACCATCCTATGCTTTCACTAAAGAGCCTTTGAGAGTTCAATATTATCCAGTCAATAAGTATATTATAAACACCCTACGGATATACATCACCGATGGTAAACGACGAATAATAGATTTGAATGACGCTGATACCGCATTTTCTCTAATTTTGAGAGAAAAAAATTATAAAAGATAATTATAAAATGCTGACGTACAATTACAAACGAATTTTTCATCCAAGTCTTGGAAGATTTGTTTACAAACACAAAGGATCTGGTTTGATTGTGGACAATATTTTCAAACCGATGAAAAGAATTATGAGCACAGTTTTAAAACCTCTCGCTAAAAAAGCTTTGAAATCGGGAATAGAAAGTGCTGGTGATAAACTTGGTAAAAAAGTTGTTGAAAAAGTTGCTGAAAAATCAGGCCATCTTTTCATTAAAGACCTTCAGTCTTTGGGAAAACAAGTTCCAAAAGCAACAAACAAACAAAAAGAAGAAGAAGATTACAACGTGATATTGAATAGATTGATTTCTGGAAGCGGTATAAAAAAGAAGAGAAAAACAAAATAAAAAAAAGTTTTAAACAAATAAATAAAAAGATGACTTTCAGAACAAGTGATAAACTGCAGAGATATGAAATGGTTAGATTCTCCCCTGACAATATTATTGAACAACCTGGAAACAACAATACTCAGAAAAAAACAGGATATAAATTCACAATAACCGACAGATCCACTTTTTTTGATTATTTCAACGGATATTTCGAGGTATCCAAAGAGCTCCAAAAGAAAGTCGATGGAGCTGGTTTTGCAGCTGCTGACCGAATTTCGATGATTAATGGGTCACATTCTCTCATTAAACACATGGTTATCAAATCTGCTGGTAAAATAGTGTACGATAGTGACAACATTCATAGAATCGTAAATGTCAAAAATTTGCTGGAGTATAGTGATGATTTCAGCAGGTCGGTTGCCAAAAATAGTTTTTGGTATCTTGACACAGATGATTCAACAGCAAATACAAATTTGGGTTTTGAAGCAAGGCGACTTTTAACTCAAGCAAAACAGAACAATGGTGGTGGTGGAGCTAAAAGCATAAATGAGATCATTCCGTTGAACAGATACAGTTTCTTTGAGGAATTAGAAGACAAGATGCTTCCTCCCATGCAGCTCACATTCGAACTGGGCTTGAATAATGATGATGAATTGATTCACAAAGCAGCTGCTGCTGATGATGGGCGGGTGGTTGTCACTCGACTTTATCTTTGGCTTCCAAGATTAACTCCTAAAGATAGTGCATACGGTGAATTTGTGAAAGATTTTCTCAAACCAACCAAATGGACGTACATGAAAGATATGTATATTCAGAGTGCAAATATAAGAGCAGTTCAAAACATGTTTCAAATTAGCCCATCCATTGACAATGTTAAACATGTATTTATTTATCTACAGAGAACTGATGGTCCAAACAATGAGGAATCTGAGAGAACTCCTTACATTTTTGATACTTTCAAGCTGAATTCTGCAGATGTTAATAGCTCTCTTTCATCATGTCGTTTGGAGTATGGAAACAGTACTTTTTATCCTGAATTGGAGTACGATGCCGATTCAAAAGTGAGAATCTTCAACGATCTAATGTCTTATGCTTTTCGAAAGAATGATCTGAACACAGGAACGCAGTTGAATATACATAATTTCACATCTCTTTACGGTCTTGTCTATTTTGATCTGACCTACCAAAAAGAGGCTGTTACTCGAGATCCAAAACAACTGATTTTGAACTACAGATTGAATACGGCACCAACAGCTAATGTGAGAGCTCATGCCATCGTATTTTATGAAAGTGAGGTTATTGTCAACAAGGTTGGAAATGAACTTATGATGGTCTGATTCAAAAACCAAAGTTGTTTTTTCTTGAATTTATTTTATTTTGTACAGATAAAATAAATATGACTCAATTGTATGAAATTAACGTTACGCTTTCCGACAATCAGAAAACGAATCTAAGTAAAGCTTTCCACAAACGTGAAACAATCATCTTGAGGTTGACAAAAGATGCCCTCAACGGAAGTGATACTCTTCATGTGCCTGCAACAACTGCGAAGAGGTTGGAAAAGAACCGTGCAATGAATAAGGGAATGGACATAAAACTGTCGAAGACAAACATTAGAAAACAGGTCGGTGGTTCACTTTTGAGTTCAATCTTGACACTTGGTCGAACTTTTGGACCGACATTAGCAAAGACTCTAGGATTATCAGCTCTTACCGGTGCCGCTTCTGAAGGAGCATCTCAGATTGTCGAAAAGATATCTGGAAGAGGTGTACAGACAGGTGGTTTTCTCATTCCAAATTCCAAAATAGATCAACTTATCGCTCATAAACATCTATTGAGTGATAAACAGAAAAAGGATATTCTCAATGCCCTACAAACAGGCTCTGGAGTGAATATCAAACCCACAAAAAAACAAACGGGTGGTTTTCTTGGCACACTCTTAGCATCAATCGGTATTCCACTCGCCCTTGAGGCTTTCAAAAAGATGACAGGTTCAGGAGTTCCCAGAATCGGAAGACCTCCTAAACAAGATGGTGGAGCAGCTCCCAGACTTGGAGCGTATCAACCACCACCTCCATTTTTTGGAACATGGGAACAAGCAGGTGCTGGAAAAAAAGGTGGTAAAAAAAAAAGTTGGGAAATGGGTTGCTTCTAGGGAAAAACAGTCCATTCAATGGGATTCCACTGTTGGGGGCAATCCTTTGAAATTCCACAAAGACATACCCTTGAGCAACCACGATCTGTTAAGATGGTGTCGCCATCTTAAAATACCAATAGACAAAGGTGGTGTGTTGTCAAGAGACCAAACTGTTCCACACAACCACAAAATGGCGCTATTCATTTTCAATCTTGAGCCGTCATACATGAGTGGAAGTCATTGGGTTGCAACACATGCCAAGAATGGGAAAATCAATTATTTCGACAGTTTTGGGTTGCCACCATTTCAAGAGATTGTAAATCACGCAAAGAAAAAAAATCTAACTCTAATTCATCAAAATAACCAGATACAAGCCTTGAATACAACGACTTGTGGATACTTTTGTTTATACTTTTTGAATGAGATGAATAGAGGTGCGTCATATTTTAACCTTTTGCAAGTCTTTGATGTGCATGATACCACGAAAAATGAGAGATTTATTGAAAAATATTTCAAAAAGTTTTTGAAAAATATGTAACCTTATTGTAAATGAAAACGTATTGCGTCAAACAGAGGAAACAAACTGAGTGTGTTGAGCCTTCTGGCTACAAATATGCAAAAAACGGTCGACTTATGTTCTTTTGCGCATGCGCTGAATGTGGCATAACCAAAACCAGATTTGTGAAACAATTGGAGGTGCTGGGAAACTGATTGGCCCGTCTGAAGGGGCGGGCATTTTGGATACGATGGCATCGACCGGCACTGATATGTTAATTCAACACGGTATTCCTTGGCTTGGAAAAAAAGCTGTAGAGATGGGGCGTTATTACGGTAGTGAAGCTCTAAGGAACCCAAAACTTCAGAAAAAGGCTCTCGATTATGCTTTGGATAAGTTGAATCCAATGATTCAAAATGTTGGAAGTCAAGCTCTTGATCAATTATCAATCAAAATAAGACCAAATAGAAAGTATAAAACTGACAGGAAGGATTTGGATGGTGCTGGTGTTGATATACATAAACTAATTGGGAAAATACCGAAACCAAAAGCTGGATGGACTCCTGGAAAGTATAAATACATGGGGCCATACAATCCTCTCGATAAACAGTTAGAGTATGATAGGAACACTGGAGAGGTTACCAAATGGTATGTACAACCTTACAATAAAGTGGATGAAATAGCAGCTCATCATGACATTTGTTATGATATGGGGAAAAACAAAGGTGAATGTGACAAGAAAATGGTTAAGTCATTAGATGAAATACCTTATGGAGAGATGCCAAAATGGGGACAAACCGCTCGGTTCTTGATTAACACTAAGCAGAAACTGGGTCTCGGTGTAAAACAAAAGAAGCCAAAAAACGGAAAGCGGCGTTGAGTAATTATGATGATTGGGCTCAACATTTAGCCGATGAATTACATAAACCAATCAGACGGAAATTTAAAACTAGAAGAGTTATTGCAAATCACATTGACGAGATATGGTGTTCAGATATCGTTGAGATGCAAAAATTCAGTCGATGGAACGCTGGCTACAGATATCTTCTTATGGTTCTAGATGTATTCTCTAAATACGGTTGGATCATCCCATTAAAAGATAAGAAAGGAGAAACTGTTGCTCAAGCATTCAAAACAATATTCAAAGAAGGTAGAAAACCACAATATATTTGGACAGACAAAGGCAAAGAGTATTATAACAAACATGTTAAGGAACTACTTGATAAGAATAAAATAACCTTGTACTCAACTGAGAATGAAGAAAAGTCGTCAGTTTGTGAAAGATGGAACAGAACAATTAAAACCAAGATGTGGAAGCAGTTTACTGTTCAAGGTAATACACAGTATCTTGACATGCTACCTAAATTAGTGAAACAGTATAACAATACCAGACATTCAAGCATAAAGATGACACCCACGGAAGCAAGTAAAAAGAAGAATGAAGGAACTGTCTACTTTAATCTATATGGTGATATGGAAACATCAAGACAAAAACCAAAGTTCAAAGTTGGTGAGAAGGTTCGAATATCTAAGTATAAACGGAATGTGTTCGATAAAGGATATACACCAAACTGGTCTGAGGAAATTTTCACAGTTGATAAAATCCAATATACGAATCCAATAACTTACAAACTAAAGGATCTAAGAGATGGAGACATTGAAGGGAGTTTTTACGAACCTGAATTACTGAAAGCTGAACAAATGGTATTCAGAATTGATAAAGTGATTCGGAGGGATTATAAAAAGAAGCAAGCTTTGGTGAAGTGGAAGGGGTATAGTGATGAATTCAACAGTTGGGTTCCATTTAGGAATTTACAAACAGTATAACATATACATATATGAATCTATTGTTTGGAGAAGATTTCAATACTTTAAAATTCAGAGCCAAACACTTGTACAATGCGAAGGATTTGAGATATTCAAACCGCAGAAATAAGAAATATGTTGTGACTCTCAAAATGGTAAAAATATACATTTTGGTGATAGAATGCATGAAGATTTTTTACAGCACCAAGATCCAGAAAGACGTTTACGATATCGTAAAAGAGCCTCCAAGATAAAGAATAAATATGGTAAATTGACGTATAAGGATCCAGAATACGCTAATTACTGGAGCTACCATCTGTTGTGGTGAACAGGTTCAAACACACCAGTCAAAGTCATTTAAGCATGAACATATAGTATATATATATATATATATATATATATATATGGAGAATCAAAATGTAAAGAGAGGCTGTGGAAGACCTAAAGTATTTACCGATGAGGAAATAAAAAAACCATAAAACAACGTACATGCTAAATAAAAAATGGTATTGTGATATTTGCAAAACTGGATGAAATTATACATTGGCTGGAAAACATTGTCATTTGAACACAAATAAGCACAAGAAAAACGCTTATGCAAAATAATTAACATAATGTATATAGTTCAAATGATTCAATTAATTGAATCATTTGAATTCTTGGCCACATTTAAACACACTAATTGAAAGTCATTTTAAAAAAAAACCTATAGATTATATATAATGGAAAAATCTAACAATAATATAATGAACAAGAAATATCTTAAGAAACTCAGCAAATCGGAACTTATTAAATTGCTTCTGAAGCAGGAGAAGAAGAAGCCAGTTCCAATACCAAGACCACCTATACCAACACCTCACAAGAGTGTCAAACAGATGGCTAAAGAATATGAAGAAAACATCATTCTACCACCTAAAGAATTCAAGGATGATTACAAACCAGTTCCAGCACAAAGGACTAAGAAACCAAGACCACCTATACCAACACCTCACAAGAGTGTCAAACAGATGGCTAAAGAATATGAAGAAAACATCATTCTACCACCTCACAAGAGTGTCAAACAGATGGCTAAAGAATATGAAGAAAACATCATTCTACCACCTAAAGAATTCAGGGATGATTACAAACCAGTTCCAGCACAAAGGACTAAGAAACTATTGGATAAACCAGTTCCAACACCTAGAACCAAAATAGAACAAACAAACAAAGCTTTAAAAGGTTACACTAAGTCTTATGAAATCAGCATCAAAAACAATAAAGACCCCTTAACCCAAATGCAAAACACGAGAAAGGCTATAGAACATTATGTAATAGCTTTGTTGAATGAGATGAAAGGCTTGAAATACGTTGAAACGTTGAAGATTACGTTTGAAAAACAGAATGGAGACAAGTTGATTGAAAAGGAAGCTTATTTCAATGCAAAGCCACAAACAGTAACAAACGAGACAGAGATTGCAAACTTGTTGCAGATAACACAACAACAGATTGTAAATATGATTCAGCAATGGATTTCAGAAGGCTCAGCATGGATTATTAAATCGGTTGATGGTCATTTCATCAATGTTGTAAGGTACAGACCACTCAGAGGTTCTTCATATATTCCATTACCCGAAGAGCTGCAGAACTCAGCTAAAGGGATTATAAACATGAAAAATAATGACGATGAATGTTTTCGTTGGTGTCACATTCGTCACCTCTTACCACAGAATAAAGATCCACAGAGAATAAAAGAGTGTGATAAAAAATATGTAGAAAAATTGGATTACTCGGGAATCGAGTTTCCCGTTTCTGTAAAACAATACAACAAAATAGAGAAACAAAACAGTATCAATGTTAATGTCTTCGGTTATGAGGAAGGGCAACCGTATCCGATTTACGTTTCAAAAGAAAAGTTTGACTCTTGTTTGAATCTGCTCTTAATAACCGAAGGAGAGGCGAAACATTATTGTTTAATAAAGGATTTCAATAAATTTATGCACAATCAAACGAAGCACAATGGAAGAAAGCATTTCTGTATGTATTGTCTTCAATGTTTAAGCTCGAAAGAGCATCTCGAAAAACACAAAGTCGATTGTATTGAAATTAATGGGAAACAATCCATTAAAATGCCAGAACCTGGATCAAAAATTACATTCACAAATTATCGTAAAGAGTTACCGGCACCTTTCGTGATTTATGCTGATTTTGAAGCCATCACCGAAAAAGTTGGTGAGAAAGCTCCGCAAAAATCCTGCACCGAACAATATCAAAAACATACGGCTTGTGGATATGGTTATAAAGTTGTTTGCTGTTATGACGATAAATTTTCAAAACCAATCAAAATTCACAGAGGAGAAATGGCCATTCACAAGTTCATGAAGGATATGTTGGTTGAAGTTAAATACTGTCAAAAGGTCGTAAAAACCCACTTCACAAAACCTCTCGAAAAGACAGATGAGGATGAGGAAAGTTTCCAAAGAGCTGAAGAATGTCACATCTGCAAGAGACCTTATATCACAAGTGATGTTAGAGTAAGAGATCACTGTCATGTCACCGGCAAATACAGAGGCTCAGCACACATAGATTGTAATCTAAATTTCAAATTGACTGATAAGATACCTGTGGTGTTTCACAATCTCAAGGGGTATGACAGTCACTTTATAATGCAAGAGATTGGTAATATTGTGAAAAAGAATGTGTATTTTGATGAAAAAGGAACAAAACATGAGATGAGCATAAATGTCATTCCCTGTAACATGGAGAAATACATGGCCTTCATGTTGGGTCAACACCTTGTGTTCATCGACAGCTTTCAATTCATGAGCTCGTCATTGAGTAATTTGGTGAATAATCTTCCTGCTGAAGCGTTCAAACACATGGGACAAGTATTTCAAGGTGAAAAATTGAGTTTGATGACAAAGAAAGGTGTCTATCCTTATGACTATATGAATAGTTTTGAAAAGTTTGAGGACAGCAGGTTGCCGAAGAAAGAAGATTTTTTCAGTATTATGAACAATGAACATATCACAGATGAAGAGTATCAACATGCACAGAATGTTTGGAATGAATTTGGTCTATCATCAATGGGAGAGTATCACGATCTATATCTCAAATCAGATATTTTGTTGTTGACTGATGTTTTTGAAAATTTCCGCAAAGCATGTCAACAATACTATGGATTGGATCCTGCTCATTATTTCACAGCACCTGGTCTGAGTTGTGATGCAATGTTGAAAAGGACAAAAACTGAATTGGAGTTGATAAGTGATGTTGATATGTTTCAATTCATTGAAAAAGGTATGCGTGGTGGAATCAGTTACATCGCCAATCGATATGGAAAGGCAAACAATAAGTATATGGAAAACTACAATCCGGAGGAGGCATCAAAATACATCATCTATCTGGATGCAAATAATCTTTATGGTTGGGCAATGAGTCAATATCTTCCAACAGGTGGGTTCAAATGGTTGACTGAGGAAGAGGTAGATTTATCCAAGTATAATGATGAGTCTAAAAAAGGATTGATATTGGAGGTTGATTTGGAATATCTAGAGGAGTTGCATGATCTCCACAACGACTATCCGCTGGCAGCAGAAAAAATCAAAGTAACTGAAGATATGTTATCACCTTATTGTCGAGAAATTGCTGAAAAATTTGGAGTAAAGGTTGGACTGGTTAAAAAGTTGGTGCCGACGTTGTCAAATAAAGAGAGATATGTTTTGCATTATCACAACTTGCAACTCTATATTTCTTTGGGGTTGAAACTAACAAAGATTCATAGAGCTCTCGAATTCAATCAGAGTCCATGGTTGAAACCTTACATCGATTTTAATACAAAAAAGAGAGCAGAGGCAAAGAACTCTTTTGAAAAGGATTTTTTCAAGTTGATGAACAATTCGGTGTTTGGAAAGACGATGGAGAATCTAAGAAAGCGACAGGACATTAAACTTGTAACTGATAAAGAAAAACTATTAAAGTGGGCTAGTAAACCGAGTTTTATAAACAGCAAAATATTTAATGAGGATTTAGTCGCCGTTCACAAAATCAAACCAACTTTGAAATTGAACAGACCGGCATATGTTGGAATGTGCATCCTAGACTTATCAAAAACATTGATGTATGATTTTCATTACAATTACATCAAAAGTCAGTATGGTGACAAAGCTCGGTTGCTGTTCACAGATACTGACAGTCTGACCTATGAAATTGAAGCAGATGATGTTTATCAAGATTTTTGGAAAGACAAACATCTATTCGATAACAGTGATTATCCAAAGAATAACCCGTTTTTCGATGATGCAAATAAGAAAGTCATTGGTAAATTCAAGGACGAAGCAGCAGGAATCCCAATTGTGGAGTTTGTTGGTTTGAGGTCAAAAATGTATTCTTACATGAAAGACAATAAACAGGGTAGTCGCACAGCAAAGGGAATAAAAAAGAATGTGATAAAACAAAAAATACAACACAACAATTACAAAGATACGCTTTTCAATAAGAAACAGATGCGTCACACGATGAGACTAATCAAAAGTGAAAAACATCAACTCGGAAGCTATGTGGTGAATAAAACATCACTCAGCTGCTTCGATGATAAAAGATATATTCATAAAAATGGCGCGACAAGTTATGCTTACGGTCATAATAGACTTTGAATATTTTCCAGCAAAAATTTGGTGAAAAATTGAGTGAGAATTTAACTGGATGCGCTCGTGCTTTTATCACTCAAATCTTCAGTCAAGTGTCTGGAGATTTGACTGGAAAGTTTCCAATCAAATTTAGCTGAAGATTTGACAGGTGCGCTCGTACCCCCATCTATATAGCTTGGAGGAAAATTTCCAATAAAATTTAGGTTAAAATTTAGTAATATTTAACGGGAAAGTTTCCAACAAAATTGAGCGTACTAGATTTTGACTGAAAAGTTTTCTATCAAATTTGACTGAAAATTTGACTACTGCGCTCGTATTCTCATCATCTAAACTACTCACAGTTTTCTTGGAAAACAATTTTTGCAAACTGAAGAAATTCCGTGTATAAATAAAAACGCCTGTCTGTCTTTCTTTACTTCTTTTTCATTTATTTGTCTGCTAAACGATATATTTTTGTCTTTATTTTATCACCAGATTCACGCAGGAAACGCCGAGACAATGACGATAACGGTGACAATGGCGATAATGGCGACAATGGCGATAATGACGATAATGACAATGGTGATAATGGCGATGGCGATGATGGTAATGGCAATGGCGATGGAGGTATTTTAAGTTTCTTTTTTTAACCATTTTATTTTGATTTACTAACTTTTTTTTATTTCTTTGTCTCCTAGCTTCCGTTTATCTTTCTGCTAAAAGATATGTTTTTTGTCTTTATTTTATTGTCAGATTCACGTAGGAAACGCCGAGATGTAGGCGACAATGGCGACAATGACGATAATGGCGACAATGGCGACAATGGCGATAATGGCGACAATGGCGATAATGGCGACAATGGCGATAATGACGACAATGGCGACAATGGCGATAATGGCGACAATAATGGCAACAATGATGGAGGTATATTTAATTACTTTTTTATTGAAGTTTATTAACTACGTTATTTAATTATATATATATATATTTTTTTTCTTTATATTTAATTGTCTTCTAAGAGATAGTTTGTTTGCCATTCGTTATCAGATTCACGCAGGAAACGGCGAGACAATGGCGAAAATGGAGACGAAAACGATAATGACAATGGTGATAATGGCAATAATGGCGGCAACCCTCCGGGCAACCCTCCATAAGTGCTGCTGAAGTCGAGTCAAGTTAAATTGCTAGTATTATAGTTATGATCTTGCATATGAAAGGAGAAGGGCACTTAGGAGAGAGAAGAGATAAAACTGTGTATTTCACCCGTCTGCGGGGTCACGGCGTGTATATATTGTAGTTGTATGGAAATGACTAGCTGCCCACCTAGGAAATTTAATCCTTTCACAGCCAAAGTACCAGTTTGACCCATTGAACGTGGTTAAAACTTTTGAGTCTATGAATTAAATCTTAGTGTAAGTTACGGAACAGAATCCATGTTGCTTTACTGTAAAAGATGAATCTCTACAGTGTTAAGCATCTCGATGAAATTTTATGGTTTGAATTTCTTTTAAAGCTATCGAGCAGTGCATCTTGATGGAGCTGTTTATTTTCCAACATTTTGCAAAACTGTTTTCTTTTACCATGTTCACGTGTGCCTTGCTTGGAAGTTGGCAGTGACAGGGTTAAGAATGGGTCGATATCTCTAGTTTTAATTTCTAGAATTTTGTAAGGACATTTCAATATTTTTAACAACCTAGATTTGAGTGACAGAGGGCAAACTGGAATGCCCTGAGCGAAACTTTCAATTTGCTGCTGGCTTTAATTTGTAACCTTTTTGTTGGTGCTCAAAGTAGCATTTTCGATCCCTCAAAAACGAGCTCTATTAACTATATTCTGGAACAGAAATAGAAAATAATAGGAGTTGTATTAAGAGGCTATGTCACCAGTTTTTAGTGTTACTATCACAAGCTAAAAACTGGTTGGAAACAAGGGTATCACAAAATTATGGTCCTGTTTTGCTTCCAAATACTTTCCAGCGGAAGTGTTTTTGATTCTGTACAAGGTGGTTCTAACTGTTGAGTTTGCGGATGAAATCCTGAAATGTGAGGATTGAAACGAAAGCTTTTGATTAGAATATACCTCATGTGTTGTTTATTATGTTGTAAGGGTGGTTTCAACTTTGGAGACTGTGGATAAAATCCTACTGTTCAACCTATCAGATTAAAGCTAATCAGCAGGATATTGTACTATTTATGGGGATATTTGGTTCTGAGTATTTTGGGAAACGAGGAATGGTATTTTTCAGTATCAGTACAAGTTTGTTTGTAGCTGTTGTTAGCAGTGAAATGGTTGATTACGAGCAGGAACCTCGTGTGTTCATTGAAGGATGAAATTATAACCTTTTAACAAAGACGATTTCGTTGGCTTTCGTGCATATCCTTTGGTTTTTTTTAAACATTTTTAAAGTATCATTGATAGTTTACGTTTTGTTCCATTTTAAGGCTAGTTTACAAGTGATCAGTAAAGAAAGCGTCACCTGTCGTGACAGAATCACCTAAAATTACGTCAGCGAGTTTAATGGAGTATTTTAAAATACCATGGCATGGCGTAACCAAGAAGAAACTAAATAAAGTTTAATATATAGATTGATTGCAATTTTACTGACATAAGGTGAAAGCTTAATAAATAGATGAGAAGCTCACTCTGACTTATAGGTCTTGTTTTCTGTTGGACTAAGCCATCAAGTAGGTTGAATTATGACAGGGAGGGAGGACAGGGGGAATGTAAAAAAAAAAATTCTTCCATAAATCCATTAGGTTCGTGGACGAAACCCTCAAGTGTGACCATTCAAATGAAGCATACCGAGCAGTACTTTCCTGTGGTGCCGTTTATTGTGCTGTACAGGATGGTTCTAACTTTTGAGTGTGTGGATGAAATCCTGAAGTGTGACCATTCAAATGAAAGCTACTGAGCAGTACTTTCCTGTGGTACTATTTATTATTTATTATTTATGATGCTGAACAAGATGGTTCTAACTTTTGAGTCTGTGGATGAAATCCTAAAGTGTGACCATTCAAAGAAAGCTATTGAGCAGTACCCAGTCCTGTGGTGCTGTTTATTATGCTGTGCAAGGTAAAAATCATAAATAGCCGCCTTGCGACAATACTGTAATTATGATTTGATGTGAGGGCTCCCTGTGTAACTTTTGATTTTCTGCTCCTTTTAAGTTATCGATGCCGTCATTATTTAATATTCGCCGAAGACGAAGTGAATATAATTATTCCACAATATTCACTGAGCCTGCGGAGAATAATTGTTTTAGTATAATTGCTCAGTTGATTATCAGAGCAAATGCGTTTTCTTTTTTCTTTTCTCCAGATACATAAAAAATCGCGCGGTGGCCATTTTGAAAATTAGTAACGTAATCCTCGACCAATCAATGCGCGCCCTTCTCTTTTAATCACCTAAGCAATTATACTAACATTGGTTATCAATTTCAAAGAAAGCGTTTTTGAAGGGTACATGTAATTCACTACTCTAGAATGTCAATGGTTCATAGTCACACAACATGATGGACTGTAAACAACCCGTTCTGGGAGGCTATTTTAGGTTAAATTCAGAATGTTTCATGTTTCAAAATTAAAGAACGAGGTATTTTTATTAGTTTCGGTCCACAATCATCTAAAAAAATTTATGAAAACGGCTAGTTTTTCTTTGTTCGAGGAATAAATAGGGAAAACATAGATAATACATTTTTTTTGTGATTTTTTTTTTGTTAAAGATTTCGTTTTATAAAGCGCAAATATCCCTTTGGTATCTTATCCCTAGGGCAGTATAGAGTCCGGTATCTCTGAGTTGAAAAACAATTTGGCAGCTTGTTCAACATTTCTAGGATGCATTTTGACACGGACAACGTGCCATTTTGAAGCACCAGAAGAATCCCTCGAGCACGATCTCTTATTAGCTGCCAATTTTCGTTACGAATTTGTACCATCATTGTGGGAAAACGTATATATAATTTATGAATGCCGCATCAGTAAAGTTAAAGCAAAGTATTGGTTTGTTATAGTTAAATTACCAGACGTGCAAAACAGAACGACAAAGTTCAGTTTCTTTCAAATAAAATGGCAGTTTACCCCCTATTTAGTGCTTAACTATAATTTTTTTGTTATGTACTTATTTACATGGCTTGTTAAAAGTAAGCAGTTTATCGTTTCAACAATAAAAATAACATCGAACTAATTTATGTTAGTTTTGTAGTTACGTATTTAATGTATCCTGACAGATTTTGTCTAGCTACAAGTCCTGGAAGCCTGTAATGTAATGATTGTCACTGTATACTTATTGCTTATTGCATGTGTAATTGTCTGCGTAAAAAAAAAAGAAAAAAACTTCAAATCGAGCTTTGTAAAAGAAAACAAAACGAAATAAAACTGAAACAATACTAGTACTGAGTTATAATTCATTTTATCCCTAAGGTATCTTATCATGACGCGAGACAACTCAAGTGGCCGGTATCGTATTTGAAGGAACAACTTGCCAACCTTGTCCAGTATCTTTAGGCGCATTGATAGAAAGATCAGAAAGATCCCTCGTTGAAGACTCACTATTTTAGACTTGCATATAATTTTTAACTCTATATAGGTGTCCATAAATTCTACTCTTTTTTTTCTTTTTAATTAATTTTAATGAAACATACATATTTCCTTTTCAATATAATAATTTTTTTTTAAATAGACTTCGGTAAATAAGCAGTAAACTAGAGATTCATTCGTATTGCTTTTAAGACAATGCATGTAATTATTCGATCTATTTATATATTTTTAGTTAGTTTTGGTTAGTTATAGTGTTTATATTCTGTAACGCGCATTTGATCATGTACTTTAAGTATGTTAATTTGCGCATTATTAAGTAATAAATATTATTATTATTATTATTATTATTCATCAAAAAATTACGAGGTATTTTTAGACGTTTGTCTTTCTTTGGATCAATAGCATAGAAGTTCAATTATGGTTCTTAGACGATACTGGACTGTTTTGTAAAATAACGCACTAAAGTTACTAAAAATAGGTAAAGTATATTTCTTAACATGATATATTATAGTATGATTTATCAATGCTGCGTTAGTAAATTCCACTTAATCAAATGGCAGCTCCTTCATTAAGTTTTTATTATTGATCACCCCTATTATTTGGCATAACTTGAAATATTTGTCTTGTTACGTGCTTATTTACTAAGCTTGTTTATAGTTAACTAGTAGTCATTGCAACTGGATTGGTTTTTACATAATCTGTGAAATAGAAATGTCGGGACAAATACACTAATTCCAGCAGATAGCTACTTCACTGGTTTTCTTCTTTTTTGGCTATACAACAAGCACTGTTCAATCGGTTTTGTGAATTAATTCTTTAAAAAGGAGGATCTAATTAATCTATGTACTCTTTATTTTGTAAGTAAAAGAAAAATGAACTTGTAAACAAGGTTGCTCTGGTACAGAACAAAAAATACATCAACGAAAGAAGAAGAAATTATGTTTCATTTTACAATAAAGGTGATTTTTGGAACGCAAATATTCCTTTGGCATGTAATGCGCCGCATCAAGATATAGTTAGAGGTATGTTGCGGTTACCTTTGTGCGTAAGCTCGTCGACAAGCATGTTTCTTCTGACGCCAGTCAAGCAAGTGGGAGAATTTGAAGAATGGGTCAGATTAAAAATAACTGCTTATACAACAATAACATCTAATAATAACCTCTTACTACTTTATGTCCCTTTACTTTTGGAGTTAATTAATTAATTAATCAATTAACCTATCTCTTTATATTTTGCCTGCTTCAAATGTGTTTTGCAATTGTGTTTTTGAAAGGACAACTGAACTTGTAAGCGACCTTTCTGTGGTACAAGGCTTGAAACGAATAAAAACAGAAGTTGTGAATTATTTGATTACAAAAGTGCTGTTTACAACGCAAATATACCTCTGGAATATTATGCGAACGAGTAATATATATACCTTTAACACATAATTTTTTAAGTGCGCATTTTCTGAAGTAAGGCAAATGTGGTCAGCACCACAATCTAATCTGTGTTTCTTTGCTACTTTCAAGTACATTGGTTTATAAATGCATCTCACTCTCTATTATTGACCAAGATACCTGACAGACTAGACAGGAGAAACTTTATTCAATAGATAGAGATGTACATGCTATAATTTCAAAATGAAATTAAAGAACAAAAATGATGGTAAACCTTACATTTTACAACACCATTGACAGATCTACGGAAATTTCCAAACATGAGCCCTTTAACTAAACTGATTGTACACTTACAGCTTTTTACTATACACGGCTAGATTTACAGAAATTTCCAAACACAAGTTCCGGGTAAAAAAGGTAGACCTTACATTTCCAAAGGCAGGCTCGGATAAAACTGGTAGACTAAGTATATCACTGGCAGATCTATGGAAATTTCCAAAGAAAGGCCTGGATAAAACTGATGGTATACTTTAGCTTTTTACCTCATCACTGGTAGCTCTATGAAAATTTCCAAAGACAGGCTCGGATAAAACTGATAGACTTAGTATATCACTGGCAGATCTATGGAAATTTCCAAAGAAAGACCTGGATAAAACTGATGGTATACTTTAGCTATTTCCCTCATCACTGGTAGCTCTATGGAAATTTCCAAAGACAGGCCTGGATAAAACTGATGGTATACTTCATCATCATCACTGATAGCTCTATGGAAATTTCCAAAGACAAGTTCGGTTAAAGCTGGTAGGATACTTCAGCCTTTTACCATAGCACTGGCAGATCTGTGGAAATTTCCAAAGACAGGCCTGGATAAAAATCATAGTATACTTTACCCTTTCACCTGCATATTACTGGCAGATCTATGGAAATTTCCAAAGACAGGCTCAGATAAAACTGATAGTGTACTTCAGCCTTTTACCATAGCACTGGCAGATCTGTGGAAATTTCCAAAGACAGGCCTGGATAAAAATCATAGCATTCTTTACCCTATTCACCATGTCAGTAGTAGATCTATGGAAATTTCCAAAGACAGGCCCGGCTAAAACTGATAGACTGATAGAAATTTCCAAAGACAGGCTCAGATAAAACTGATAGTGTACTTCAGCCTTTTACCATAGCACTGGCAGATCTGTGGAAATTTCCAAAGACAGGCCTGGATAAAAATCATGGTATACTTTAGCCTTTTACCATAGCACTGGCAGATCTATGGAAATTTCCAAAGACATGCCTGGATAAAAATCATAGTATACTTTACCCTATTACCATATCAATGGTGGATCTATGGAAATTTCCAGAGACAGGCTCGGCTAAAACTGATAGACTAAGTATATCACTGGCAGATCTATGGAAATTTCCAAAGACAGGCCTGGATAAAAATCATAGTATACTTTAGGGTTTTACCATAGCACTGGCAGATCTATGGAAATTCCCAAAGACAGGCCTGGATAAAAATCATAGTATACTTTAGCCTTTTACCATAGCACTGGCAGATCTGTGGAAATTTCCAAAGACAGGCCTGGATAAAAATCAATGGATACTTTACCCTTTTACCATATCAGTGGTTGGTCTATGGAAATTCCCAAAGACAGGCTCAGATAAAACTGATAGCGTACTTTAGCCCTTTACCATAGCACTGGCAGATCTGTGGAAATTTCCAAAGACAGGCCTGGATAAAACTGATAGCATACTTTACCCTTTTACCATATCACTGGTAGATCTATGGGAATTTCCAAAGACAGGCCTGGATAAAACTGATAGTATACTATAGCTATTTACCATATTACTGGTAGCTTTATGGAAATTTCCAAAGACAGACCTGGATAAAACTGATAGTATATTTTAGCTATTTACCTCACCACTGGTAGATCTATGGAAATCTCCAAAGACAGGGTCAGATAAAACTAATAGTATACTTTAGCCTTTTACCATAGCACTGGGAGATCTGTGGAAATTTCCAAAGACAGGCCTGGATAAAAATCATAGTATACTTTACCGTTTTACCATAGCAATGGCAGATCTATGGAAATTTCCAAAGACAGGCCTGGATAAAAATCATAGTATACTTTACCCTTTTACCATATCAATGGCGGGTCTATGGAAATTTCCAAAGACAGGCTCAGATAAAACTGATAGTGTACTTTAGCTTTTCACCATAGCACTGGGAGATCTGTGGAAATTTCCAAAGACAGGAGTAGTAAGGGGCGTCGATATGGCCTTTTGTATCAAAAAGACCCACCTCTCGAATTTTTTCAGCCAATCAGAAGCTAGTGCCAGTCTTGGCCGAGTTGATGACGTCATCAGAATGGAATATGACCAATCAGCAACTCGGGCTAGTCCTTCTCCAATTATCCACCAATCAGCAACGAGTGACGTCATAGGGGTCAAAGGTCAAGTGGATGACGAGGGGATGGGATTGCGCGGGTGCGGGTGCGGGCGTGGGCGCGGGCGCGGGCGTGGGAGACCTAAAAAAACCAGACCCATGGGGGTTGTGTTGGGAAAAAACATTTATTGACAACACTACATGGAGTTACTTAAAGAGATTCGTAAAGGCTTCTTCTTCTTCTTGCTTGTCATGGGAGAGAATGGATTTCAAATGTTCATTCATTTGGTCCATATTGTGTTCTAAAACACTTTCTCGGAGTTTGTTGACTTTTTGTCGACGTTCTAGTCTCTTTTCGAGGATGTAGTCCATGTACTTGTTTTTGTCTGCGGGGTCGTAGATGCGTCCGGCCAACTCCAGTGGGAAAGCAATGGTGTTGGTTCTGTCAATAACGGCTTGATTATCCAAGTCTTTTTGGATTTGCTGTTTGGGCTGGTTGTGTTCTTTGTTGATTTCCACGCCGCAAGCTTCTTGTTGGATTTTTTCTTTGTAATGTTCAGCGATATCTTCGAGGTCAAAGTCTGCTTCGAGTCCTCGTTTGGCAAGTTCCAACATGTAATCTTTGGCACTAGGGAAGGTTTTGGGATCAAGATCTTTGCAGTAGTCCATGTTGACGTTCCTTGCGACGAAGTTGAATGGAATGAAGTTTGGCTTTGAGTTGTTGCCTTTTTATTTGAAACGGTGTGACGTGATCGCTTCTGTCATCGATCAGAGGTGACGTTTTCATGATGGATAGAGGTTGATTGTACTTGTAATGAAAATGACAACATATTCTTGAAAATGGACTTTTTTTACTTGGGTTTCCATATGTCTTGGAGTGAAGAGTGAAGATATTGTAGTTCTTGTTGCATACTTTGGTGAAGTTGCTTTTGAAAGTCTTGACTGATGTGTTCCATTTCTTGTTTGAAGGTTTGACCAATGAGTTTCATTTTCTGTTCAAAGGAAATGTGATCGTTGTCACTGATGGAATTCATTTTTTCTTCAAAGGTGGTGCCATTAGTCGCCATGTTGTCGAGTATCCTAGATGTGGTAGTGACTTGCGGGTATCGTGAAATGGCCAGAGAATTGAGGTTGTCGAGTTTTTGTAGACGCCGAGTACAATTTGGGCAAAGTTCGATATCTTCTCGAGGTCAAAACGTGATTGACAGGTGTTACACCATAGTTGTTGTTGTTCAAGTTGAAAGTGTCGATGGTAAAGTTGCTGGTATTTGATTTGCCAGTGATGTATGGTGTCTTGAAGTTCTTGAATGTGGCGATTGGCTGTTTGAAGCGAAGTGAGGAGAGCGGGTAAATTCATGACTGGTGTGATCCGTATGGAATGTGTTGTTTATATCCATAAGGATAGGATTGAAACGTGTCAGGGTTCAAGACACGCTTGTCAAAGACGAGCTTGTAGTTCTTGGTTTCAGCGATGGTTTTGATTTGTTTGGGTTCGGCGACGCGTTGAATCTTGTGGGCTAGCCGGTTCTGGCATGGTGATGTGCGTCACATCCAACTGCAAACTGTCGTCGACTACAAAGTTCTCATTTGAGTTCAACATTTTACTAATCTGGTCCAGGATGCGACGAGCCCCGGATAAGGGGTCTCGCCAATCGCCGACAGTTACATTGGGTGAGGTGTGGGCCGATTGAAGTCGGTTGGAAGATAAATAAAATTGAATTCTGTCATGGTCTGGCATGGACTCGGTGAGATCTTCGATAACGTCAGCCAAACCTTCTTCAAACGCGCGCACAATATTGCCATGCCCTTCTGGAAAACTCTCTGGCGGGTTTTCCACGCGTAAGTGATAGCTTGTACGTATGATTCCATAGCGCTTGGTTTGACGTTCTCGGAATTTAACACGTCGAAATTGATAATGTCCTCGTCGACCCAGGGCGCCGCGTTGTTTTTCCCATTTTTCCATATACTCATTAAGATCATCGTCAGACTCGGTGTTACTTGCCATGCTAACAAAAAATGATGCGTTGAAAAGATAGAGAGGTGAGTTAAATAGATTTTTTAATGTTCAATGGACGGTCCCCACCATTGTTTTTGACAGCCAGTTGTAATCCGCCATAACTACCAGGATTTTTGGGATCGTAATAAGCTTTTAACACTTTACGTTCCAAACGTTACTGCCGTTTGCCCATAACGCCAAACGACATCCAATACACAGCATGCTAACCTACTCAGCAACATCGAAAACAATGTTTTATAGGTGGGAATCACGTGACTCATGGTGTTAAATACCCACTGTCGAAGCGTTCGATAGTCTTGCGGGGGTAAATAATGTCGCATCCCTTCCATGTAAGCAATAAAATAAGGTGTATAATCGTTCCCTTCTTGTCCTTTTTCTGCGATGAGGTCCAATAACACTTGACGAGGATCAGCCGTTTTCTCTAAATCATCAAATCGATCTGCCGAAATACCTGCACTTCGCATCACTAAGCGCCAAAGACATTCTTTAGTGACACGCGTCAATGCCATCATCAAAAGACAACCTCGGAAAAACAACATCCTTTTTTATAGATGACTTGATTGACAGCTCGTCTCCTTTATATACAGCTGATTCTTTTGTTTTTTCTCGTCACTTTTTTTGGCCAGATCAATGAAGAGACGCTTTCGTGCATGGACTCGTGTTTTTGGAAAAAGCAAACGTAACACCCGTCCACCATTCAAAATGGAATCTCCTTTTACTGCAAGCGGCAATATCGATTATAACACTCGTTTTTATCAAGAAATGGTCGAATGGCAATGGAAACGATGTTGGATCGTGGCCATTCTCAAACATATTCATCGTCACGTGCACGATCTAGAACCACCCACTCAACCCGTTTACAGTGAAGAAGTATTACTTCATATGCATCATATTAATGAGGCCATCAAAGAAGGGTTACGTCATCTGTCTTTGGATTTGGTGTATCAATCGTGGCGCAATCTACTGATCCAATATCACATGGACGTCCCGTGTTGGCAACCTAACGACATCGAATTCATCGTGCACACCACGAGCCCCAACATCGTGACAGAACAAATTTTAGAAGAAATCGTGTCTTTTCGACGCCAATTTAGTACGTTCACCTATGAACTTTTGGGTTTGTCACATGAAGACGTGGATAACATTTTTGGGTGGACACGTGAAAGGTTACGTCAACGTGAATGGATTGGCATCGACATGCCCGATGGACCTGAACGTTGACCCCTATTTTTTTGTCTCCACCAATCCTAGCTAAGATCACGTCAACATCACGTCATCATCGCCTATAAAATAGCGTATTCTTTTTTCATTCTTTCTCTCTTCAATTCACCATGGCCACGAAGAGACCTTTGCTACAACTCGAAGAGATGGTCACTGCTTTACCCCCTGCACCCACGGAGAAAAAGTCCAAAAAAGACAAAAAAATCAAAATCAAAAAACCACCAGTACCGTCAACACCTACAACGACCACATTGTCACCACCACCAGTACCGCCGCCGCCACCACCACCACTCATCAATATGGATGACTTATTCAATGGTCACAATATTCTCAATTTGTTAAATCCGCCTGCTGCTAGTTATCACGTACAACTACCGCCTACGGAACAAGCTTGTCAATCCGTTGTCTGTCCTATGCATCAAACAGACCTAACTTGCTTTCAAGCCCAAACCACAGGAGACACTTACATCAAATGCCAAGAAAAGAAATGTGGCCTCTTTTGTCATCAAGATCAAATCGCCACTTATCTCAAGATCATTAATGAAAAACTCCATCCTGGTTATCTCAAAAGAACCCTGGTGTGTGACTGTGAAGAACCCGTGGTCTTACGAATCAGCCGATCCCAAGCCAACCCCAACCGCCCTTATTTCACATGCAAAGAAACACCCGAGGATCGATGTCCTTTCTTTCAATGGGCTGACAAACCCTTGAAACCCAAGAACCGAAAAAAACAAAGACAAGACACGACCAAGTAAAGACACACGAACTGTTTTTAATGAACTAAAACTCTCTGTAATAGTCGTCTAACTGTCGCCACTGTTCATAATTGCGTTGAGACGCTTCCTCTTCAGTCAACTCACACTGTGAAAGAAGAAAAAACTCCATGTAAATACATCTTCTTCCAAGTTCTCATTAAAGACAGTCAAAAATGTAAAACACGTCTTACGGATGACATGCTGATCTCCACTCGCTCGAAACGATCCCACTCCTCTTGTTGTGGAGAAAATTGGACTTAATGTCTGACAAGATCGTAGATTGTGACCAGTGTGATCGAGAACATGTATTTTAATTTTTCAACAATAACAGTAGTAGTAGTCATAGCAACTTGTTTACAATAAAAAGCAAAGTTTTGAAACGCGATGCAGGAGTGACGGGTTTTTATACTTTTTTCTGGGCAGGGTAGAGAGAGACACAATAAAACTCAGTTGATGACGTCCCTAGGAGTCTTATCGATGAAAACCATGGAATTGTGTCAAGAGTGGGATCAATTTGAATACGCTTACAAGAGCACTGGGATCCCATGGCCGCATGATTTTGATGTAGCTTTTCCCAAGAAACATGCAGAAGAAGAAGTAGACAAAAAAAAAAGGAGGGGTGAAGGAACCCAAACCCAAGAAAACCAAACGAAAACACACCGGGGATACGGAGCTACCACCCCCCGCTCTAGACCCCTCGCCGGAACCCTCGTCGAAACCCTTGACGGAGTCCAAAAAAGACATTTAAGAAAGATCATCCCAAGCTTTCCAAAAAGAAGCAGCATGACATCTCGGACCCCTGTGTCCCTGTTAGAGGGTACCCATTTGGAAACAGCGGCGGTGGAACCCGACCTCTTATACGAATTAGATGCCTTGTACGCGTTCTATCATTCTCAATGGTGGTGTTACCGTCAAAGATATTTTCATTTCAAGTGGCTTCACGCTTCCTTGAACGCCTTGGCCCTGGTGGTGACCGCCGTCGGGATGGTGGTCGGTTCCCTGACGGAGGACAGTTTATGGGTTACCTGTTTGGCCGCCTTGGGTGTGGCTCTCAAAGGATGGAACGATTTTAAAAAATATCCGATCAAAATGGACATGTGTCATTTTGCTTTCACCACCTATGCCAAGACCCTGACTGAACTACGCAATTACGTGCGAGGCCTTCCGTTTGACGAAGATACCTTTTTGGTCAAGATGCAAACCTTGGACGACACCATCACCGACTTTGCACCGCCTGTACCCGATGCCTATGCTCAAAAGCTTAAGTATCGCGCTGGTTTCAAGCACGTGCCAGTGGCCGGTGACAGTGTGGATCAGGGCCATCTTCGTACCCCACCCAGTTTGAACGCGACCCGTGTATCTTTGTTAGAGAAGAAACAAGCTTATAAAAAACCCTGATTTGCATTAAAAAACAGTACCCTCTACGTACCTTACAATTGTCTCCTCACAAACACTTTACCCATGTAGGCCACGTCTTGGAAGATTTGGTCGAACAACTCAAGGTGCCCGTGATTCCCACCTTGTCCGGTGGCACGCATCATTATGGTCAACTGCACATGGAAACGCCCGGCACCACCGACATGAATTTTCCCACCGACCCGAAACTGGATTATTTTCGCCGAGACATTGTCGATACGTATCTCGCCACCCATGGTTTTGGGAGTTTACCGACCACGTTTCCACGAATCAAACAATACATCAACGACGCCACGTTGACGCTGATGGGGGCCGATAAAGTCAAGTATATCTGGACACTCCAGGATAGCCCCACTCGGCCTACCACTCATTATGCCATCGAAATGTGGGCCGAAGGGTATTACGACCTGGGGGAATAGTTGGCTTTGTTTATGGGATTTCTCGAACCGGATCCCACCCGTCCTGCCAAACCCGCATCGTGGCTCACAAGACCGTCTATGCTGACACGGGTAACAATACGCAAGGCGATTGGGTGGTCTCGCGCTTAGACCTGGATCACGGGGGATCATTCAGGAAGACTATCAATTAGGAGGCGTCCGCATCCATCTCAACATCCCCATCGAACGCCTTCATTTCATGTTCGAAAAAAAAGCGGTCTTTGACATGGGTGCCTGGATTCAAGACCCCAGCCCCTTTACTCCTCACATGCGAGGGGCATCGCCCCTCGTTTTGGTGAGCCTGGAACCGTGCCGGTGGGGATTGCAAGCGGCGCCTCTCAAGAGCGCGCGCTTTGCGCACGGTTTAGACAAAGTGGTGGGGGCCTCGTCGGTGACGGGACGTCTACAAGTCTTACCCAACTTGCAGACCCCCTTGGGAGAAGACATCGTCTTGTCAAACGTGGATTTTACTAAATGTTACGTGGAACTGGATATTGTGGAATTGAGTGTCACAGGAGGTCGACAACGTCACGTCTTGGGTACGGTGCCCTTACCCAGTCAGACCTATGGCCAAACGTGTGCGTACTATCCTCAACATCTGGATTTTCGCGCCTTGGCCGCTCCCACCCGCCATTTGAATCAACTGCGAGTGCATTTAAGAAACGCCGACAATCGGGGCATTCCATTCTACACCGGTCTGGTCGGCTTGTCGCTGTATTTTCATCGCGGCCCTACGCCCACGTCTTTAACCTCCCTCGGCATGAGTTTTCAAGGAGGACGTCGTGTGACCTTGGAGAGCAAGGCTCAAAAAGATGTGTTTCCTAACAACCACCCCTCAGAGTTTCGTCTACGTCTCCCCGAGATGTGGAAGTTAGATTCTTCGTGGGAAGTGGGTTTAGTGCAATTGTTGTTACCTCACACGTGGCACAACATCCTAGATCGGCAAGTACAGTTTCGGGTGCATTACAATAGCACGTTCAATGTGTGGGCGTATCTCCCAGCGGGTGCTTATGTGACCGTCCAAGATGTGGTGGAAGGTTGGATGGGAGTCATGGAAGCCAACATCCCTCAGAACGACAGAGCGTCTTTCACGTCTCTCAAAGTGGAATTGGATGGGAAAGGATTTTACACCTGGACGTTTCCCGATGCGGAATTCTCTGTTTACATCCCCGGTTGGTTGGCCCGCGTCTTGGGTTACTTGGAGTGGGAGACATGGAACGTTCCCTTTTACTACCGCTCCAATCAACGTCATCCTACGGTAGAAATCACGCAACGCGATGCCGAAGGTCGACCCATGGAAGTGGAATTGACCCGCAGTCATACCATGGCCAAACACAGTCAGACCAGAGTCTGGGCTACCATCTCGAAAACCTCGTTTCAAAACATCTACGTGCACTGTGACATCATCGAACCGGTGTACATAGGATCCCAAATGGCCAAAGTCATCTTAATCCGCGGGGTCAACACCAAGAAACAACTCCTGGAAGATGTGTACATCCCCCACTTGATTTTTTACCCCCTGAGTCAGTTGCAGTTTCGCGACATCAAAATCGACATAAGGGACAACTTAGGACGTCCCATTCCATTTCAAGGCGGTGAAGTGACGGCCACGCTGTATTTCCGTCGACGTTCGCCCCCGTGATTCAGAACCATGGTGATGAAAAAAAACGATTTACCATCCACGACTGGGTGGACGTGAGTCCCACCACCCGTGCCTTTCAAGCCGGGCTCAGACTTACAAGGAAGGCACCCCACCTTACCAAGAAGGAGGTTGGTCCCCCCTCTGGGCTCTAGCCAGCCAAGGCGCTACCTCGGTGGGCAAAGACGTGATGTGTCAAGCTGCTAAACGATTTCGTCAATCTTTTTGTCAGAAAGATGAAGAAGAAGAAGCACCCCCCAGGAAAAAAAGGAAGAAGAAAACTCAGAAAGGGGGTGTGCAACCTTTGGCGTCCTGGCTTGAACAACTAGGCGCTGGAGGGAACACGTACCGAGCAGGTACCGATCCCTATCAAGAAGGAGGCATCCTCCCTTTGTTAGCTTCTTTGTTCTCCCAACAGATGGGCATGGGACAACAGAAAGGCGGATTTTTAGGCCCCATCATTGAACCCATTGGGGATTTGATCAAGATGGGAATTCAAAAGAAAGCGGTCCAACGTGGACGTGGAGCAAGTGGTTCCAAGAAGAAGAAGACACGATCCAAGTACATCACAGGCTCGTCGGTATTGGATCCTCAGACCACCTTGAATCGATTGTTCCGTCGAGCGGGTCAACGCCCCATTGGAGTGTTACCCGACGTGATTTCAGGACCCCAAGTAGGCATGGGATCACAACGTCGTCGCCGCCCTCGTCGAAGTCACTGTTTCCAGGGGTTACCCTAAGAAAAAAGCATATAAAGGAGCGACACGTGCTATTTTTTTCACAGACGCCACCACACGTCAAGCACCATGGACATCACGACCTTGAGTTTAAAGGAGGACCGAGGACCTTACAACTATCGTCCTCAACGCCCTATCGATGCCACCGAATACAAATGGCAGTTTGAAGACATCAAACCTTTGACGACGTCGTCCACCCCCTTGCAATTTCGGATCAACGATCGGCCTTACCCCTTCTGCCCGCGGGAAATGGAACTGCATTTGAAAGTCAAGTTTAAACTAGCGGATGCCAAAGCGCCAGCCTATCACAGCACCACCACCCAATTCATCATTGGACCCGTCAATAACTTTGGGTACAGTTGCATTCGTCAAGTGCGTTGCAAAGTCAACAATGCCGAGACCGAATCTGCCTCCGGGGTGAATTTGGCTTACCGACAATATTTTGAAACCCTGTTGGAATCGGACCCGTGGGACGAAATGTCTAAACTGAAACGTCAAGGATGGTACCGAGATGTAGCAGGACAAATGGAGAAATGGGGTGGCAGGCTGGAGGATGCCGCCACTCAAAATGCCTCTGGCATCGCTCGCCAACAAAACTTGGTGAATAGCACAGGCGAATACGAATTCAACGTCACCCCCATTCCCAGTAATTTCACGCAGATTGAACAGAATGTGCCACCCAACACTAAAGTGGAATTTGATATTGAATTCAATACCCCCGAATTTGCTTTGATGGCACGTAAATACAAAGATAATGGAACTGGCCAAGCCGCCACCTCGAGTAACAAAGTGTCCTTTGAAGTGTTGGTCTCTCAATGTTTCATCCGCGTGTTTTACCGCGTTCCGAGAGAAAGCGTTGTGAAGTACATGGAAGAACAAGTGGAAGCCACCAGTGTGGTCAACCCCCTGACCTTTCCATTTTGCCGCATGCGCTGTGACAACTATCAGTTGCCAGCCAATCAGACCCAAATAGATCTGAATGATGTGTTTCGAGGAAGAGCCCCGCGGTTGTTTTGGATGGTCTTGGTGGAGGACGAACGTTACCAAGGAGATTTGGGAAAAAATCCTTTTAATTTTACACGCATGAATGGTCTGTCCGTGGAATGTACGGCCAATGGGGTGCCCGTGCCTAAAGCCAGTTTGAATCTGACCAACAAGTATGAAATCTATGACCTTTTGCTGAATGCTTCCGGCAAAAACAAACGAGATGCTTATCTCTTGGATCCCGATACGTTTGATGAAGGTTTCTTCATCGTCCCCTTTGACCTGACTGCTGTACAAGATGGTGGGGAATCCAGTACCCCTTTGCTACACATGCTGGTGGACATCCGCCTGCGATTTAGCAGTGGCAATCCTACCCTCCAAGCCCTGTTTTTCTATAATACAGACGAACATCTGTTGGAAGTAGACAACCGTGGCACCGTGCAAGGCCCCATAAGGAAGTGTGTAAAAGAAAAACACCATGCACGATACCTGGACATTACGGAACATCTGTCAACAAGATGCCTATATTCGACGCTATTTCTTGGACGTGTACGGCGCCGATCAAGTGCCATGCCAAGCCCCGTACCCACGATGTGCTATTGCCAACACCGATCCCATCGACCTGCCAGGACAACATAGGGTGGGTCTGTTTTGGACGGGACCCCACCAAGGCGAGTTCTTTGACAGTTATGCCATGAAACCTGACACCTACTACCCCCACTGGAATTGCTTTGACACCTTTCAACAAAACCCTCAGGTCCTCCAACAATGGAGCACGGACGTGTGTGGGGTTTATGTCCTGTACTACTTGTATCACCGATGTCGTGGGACACCTTTACAAAAGATTGTACATTATTTTTCGCCCACCGATGCCCTGTACAACGACACCGCGGTCGTTCAACGTATGCACGAGTTATTTGATTTATCTTCACAGAAGCATCGCCCGTTATTTCAAGCCCATGGACGCCCTCAAATTTGTATTCGGCGTCAAAACCATGCCTGTTATGTGTAAAATGTATGAGCCTCAGTTGTTCTTGTTGTTAAATGTCTGATGAGTACGACCCACGTTTGCAGGTGTCTGGCAATATGCAAATTGTGGGACCCTCCCTGAGTGGTAAAACCACGTGGCTCTACCGTTTAGTGCGGGATGCCCCCGTGTACTTTCGACGAGCGGATGGATCGCCCTGTTTTTTTAAAAAAATCGTGTATTGTTACGGTTCCCATTGGCAACCCATTTTTGAGGACTTTCAAGCCTTGGGAGTGATCTTTCATCCCAACTTACCCGACGACTTGGAAACTTTGTTTCCACCCGAGGCGCGACCGGGCATGTTGATTCTGGACGATTTAATGCAAGAAGCTGTTCAATCCCCAAGTCACCCAACTGTTAACGCGTGGGACGCATCATTTGGAATTGTTTGCGATCACATTGATGCAAAACTTGTATCCGGGAGGTCGCGAACAAGCGACTCAAAATCGCAATTACCATTACAGCGTGTTATTTCGAAATCCCGCTGACACCCGTTACGTCAAAGCGTTGGGGAATCGTTGGATGGGCGACGGTCAAGCGTTTTGTGAACTCTATAAAAATGCCACAGCGAAACCGTACGGCTACCTATTGATTGACAATCATCCGCGAAGTGACGAAGCCATTCGATTTCGAACCCATCTCTTGGTAGACGAATCTTCCCCCATCACCGTCTTACAACCGGCGCAAAGAACTCGACGCAAGTAAAATGGGCCGGCAACGAGGAGGCACCCGTCGCCCGTCCCGATCCAATTGGATCCAACAAAGAGCTGATTTACAACGACGGATGGGGAATAAACAAGAACGATGGAAAGAAACCACGCGTCGGATTCGTTGGCGTTTAAATCATCCTCGACCTACCCTCAAACAATCATTAGGGGAAAAAAAGAGACAAGTGACATTTGAAGCCAGACACCTGTTCAAAAAAGGGTTACCTGGACGACCCAACAAAACACGCCGAGGGTTGTTAGCTGGGGCGTGGCAGCTGGGAACATGGCACCTGTGGTGGCGGGTATTTTATCGCACGTGATCAAACAGGCCCAAAAAAACATAAAAGCAAGACATGAACAGATGATGAAGTCTACCCACCATGAATACGACCGTGTTACCCACCTTTCGTCGTTCGGCCTTTCGACGCCTTCCTCGTTCGTTGCAAGCACCCTGGGGACCTGGCATGCCAGGCACCCATTTTGTCTTACGAGGGGATGAGTACGATGTGGACATTCAAGATGCCAGCCCTTTGACCTCGGGCCGTGCTGCTCCGGTCAAACGTCGTCGTCGTCGGAAAAAACGACGTCAACGCGGAGGTGCACCCCCACCTCAACGATGGCAAGTGGCTCAACGCGCTTACGCCAACCGTTTACCGCAGCGCGTGGAGCGCAGTGTGAACCGGGGCTTGTGGAAAATACGCAACAAACTGACCCCCAACACCTTGACAGGAAAATTGGCAGGCGCCGCGGCCTTGGGAGGGGCCGCGGCGGCGGCCCCTTTGGCATTACTGGGTACGTTGGCAGGACAACTTCTTCGCAAACAAAAGGTATAAAAGTCCACGTGTTTTTTTACATTCAACAAAAAGAAGAAGAAAAATGCCGGTGTCATCCCTTCGTCAGAAAGGAGGGTTGGGCCCTTTTGCTCAACAGATGGCTTTGTATTCGCTGGCACCTTTGGCCACGGAAGCCGTGGGAAACGTATTGGGAAACATCGTGCCGGGACTCGTAGGACAAGGAGGAGCCGGAGCGTTTGATTTACCGGGCAATTCGCGCATGATTGGCTTACCCAATCACCTCCCACCCAACACCTACTATCAGCTTCCTCGTCCATCCCAAAAAGGAGGTTTGGTGAGAAAGAAGAAGAAGACGAAGCGGGCGGGTTCCAGAAAACGACGCTCTCAAAAAGGAGGACTCGGTCCTCTGGCCGTCATGGCCGGTTTGAGTTTAGCCCCCATGTTGTTAAATTCTTTGATGACTCAACAACGTCGCATGCCACCCCAACATCGCATGCCGCCACGACGTCTATAAAAGAAGAAGAAGAAACCTTGTCAGAAAAGAAAGAAAAATCATGGCTCCCCCGGTAGGTGCGTGGCGTCGTTATCCCCCCAATCGACACTTTAACCCTTCCTCGGCAGCTGCCAAGCGACTCAACAATGGTTTCACAGCTCGACCGACCCGACCTCGTCTCAAAGCCAAGACAAAGACGCGGGCTCCCCTAGGAAAACTGAGAGGAAAGATGGGTAAAAAAGGATGGATGGCCGCTGGGATGATCCCTGTGGTGGCAGGTCTAGGCACGTTGTTGGGTAGTGTGTTAAAACCGAAAAGCAACAAGAAACAAGAAGGTCGTGGAAACACAGCTTGGCGAGTACTCACGCAGCAACCCTTTTTACTAACTTTAACATCGAATGGAGGTCCTGGATGGGGAAGACAGATACAACAAGCCAGTACCGAGGAATTACGGGCTTTGACAGATCTGATCCGCAACGTGTACGATGGGGTGATCCCCATCCCCACAAAGATCAAGTTACCCTTGAAAAAGCATATAAAAGAGATTCGACGAATCAGTGGACAGCACCACCTCAAGTTCCTTTTAGGAATGCAATACCCCGCTCCTTTCAAGAGGCCGTCAAACGACAGGAGACCATGGATCAAGATTTGGAGACGTTCCGAAAACAAGCCGAAGCCGATCTAGCGGCGGCCATGAAATCCGGCAACACCACCCGGATAGAAAAAGCTCGGCAAAGAATGGCTATCGTCGATCGCAGCATTGACGAAATCAAGGCGCAAGATATTGAACTAGATGCCTTGGAATGGGATCGTCCCGACAAAGACAAACAAAACACCTATGGAGAAGACGACGAGAGTTTGTGGCGACAAGACCGACGAGCCACCTTACAACAACGTCAAATCCAACGCTATGATCAACTGGAAAGAATGTTTCCTCAACCAGGCATGCCACCCCCACCTCCCTTGTCTCCACGAAGCAAGGACCCTGTGTCGACCACCCGTCCTCCTGTAGCAACACCATTTCAAGAAGCGGTGGAACGTGACGAAACCATGGAACGTGACTTCGAAGCGTTCCGAGCTAGAGCTCAAGATGCTTTGACAAAAGCACAACGTCAAGGTGATCCCAAAGCCATTCAAAAAGCCCAGCAAAAACGTGCCATTGTCGATCGTAACATTAAAGCCATCAAAGATCAAGACGAACAAATCGATCAACTCTTGATCCCTCGAACCAAGAAACAAGATCAAATGACCTATGGGGAAGAAGACGCCACCCAGCGACGCCAAGAAACGTTAGAGAGTTTACACGATCGTCGTGATAAATTGTACCATCAGTTAGAAAAGTTGTTTCCCCCACCCCGTATTAAACCCGCCCAACGAGGGCAAGGTTCTCCACCCATTGTTTGGTATAAACCACGGAGATGGATTGAAGAATAGAAAAAAAGTTGTTGTTATCGTTATTGACATGAATAAAACGATGTTGTTCAGAAACAATGTTTTTTATTGTGTCTCTCTACCCTGCCCAGAAAAAAGTATAAAAGCCGTCACTCCCCGCATCGCGTTTCATTTACCAAGATGCCGTCGACCGAGTCACTTCAGAAAGTATGTCTCCCCGTTGATTTTGAAGGATTTTACATTCAAGACAAACACTATTGTCGCGAACTAGGATGGAGTGCTGTCAAAGAAGGCACGTGTGGTAACATCAAATACCAAAGGCCGATGTCTCTGAAACAAATCAAAGGTCGAGATCGATGGCATGTGGCCTACGTCACGGGATGTGTGCACGGATTAGCTTTTGACGATGATCCCACCGAAGAAGCTAAACCATACGCTTGTTTTGAACAAGATGTCAAAGAGTTGTATGACAAATACAAGACAGAAGATCAACCCCTGGTCGCTTACAAGGGCGGACGAGTCGTTTACGAGACACTGAAAAAATTAGGCATTGATGCCATTAATTTGGAACATTGGGGGTGTAGGAAAATTCAAACGTTGCTCGACCCGGACATGGAACCACCCGAAGAAGATTGCGGGCATCACGAAAGAGGCTACTGTGCCACGGTGAAATGCATCACCTTTAGACAATGGTTGGAATGGGCAAAACAACAAGAAAACCTTCATTCCACTTTGGGAAATAATGACTTTTGGGATTAAAAAATAAAAAAGAAGTTTTAAAAAATGAGCCTGCTGTCCTGTATACTAAAAACAATGAAGAAGATACTGACGAAGCATTTTTGGGGTTCGCGCAAGGACACACTTTGGTTTGGCAGCGTGAAAAACTTATTTTTTCCACAGATTTATTCATCGCTTTCCCCCAACAACCCTCGGCTTTACAAACAAAACAATGACAGCTAAGATTTCAGCGAAAAAGTGGGAGATTTTTATCTGTAAAAAGCCGCCGAATGGATGTTTTGAAAACAGCGAAAGCTTAGCACGAGGTAAGTGGTTTTTCTTTTGCTGCCGGCTAAAAAATATTTAAGTGTTTAGCCTGTTTTTTCCACCCCGACCGGGATTCGAACTCACACTAAGAAATTTTGGTTTCCCCCACAGCGCGCGCCAAGCGCGCGCGCGCGATCCCCGCGCGCCCGCCCGCTGCCCGCCGCCACTGCCGCCCGCGTAGACATGAACTCTGCTTCTGATCGGCTGATACTTTGACCATGGCCTTGGACCTTGACCATGGCCTGACTGGGACTGACCAATCACAACCAAATGACGTCATACTGTTTAGCTATATAAGCAGCAAAATTACCCCCAAATTCTCACTTTTTTCAAGATGGAGGAAGGTAAGGGGAGATTTACGACAGTTTTTTCACAGATTTATTCCTCGCTTTACCCCAGAAACCCTCGGCTTTACAAACAAAACGATGACAACTGAGATTTCAGCGAAAAAAGTGGGAGATTTTTATCCGTAAAAGCCGCCGAATGGATGTTTTTGAAAACAGCGAAAGCTTAACACGAGGTAAGTGTTGTGTTTTGCTGCCGGCTAAAAATATTTGTTTAAGTGTTTAGCCTGTTTTTCCCACAACGACAAACTTTTCGATTAAAAAAACACGGTGTCTTATAATACTCGTTTACTAGTTTTGTTTTTTGAAATGAAACTATTTTTTTGTCGCCTCGAAAAAAATTCCAAGGATGTGCTGACTGTAACGTGGTGAGACGAGCAAGATGACAACTCGCATTTTCGCCGAGAAGAAAGCGAGCGGCTTTTTGAAAACAACAACAACAAGCAAACCTCCACGCAAAGTAAGCATCATTTTTTTCTTACTGTAAGCTAAAAAAATATTTTTTAAGTGCTGAGCATTTTTCTCAAAAACAAACTTCAGTACAAAACACATTTATGTTTTAGTCCTCTTTTGTTTTTCCAATGGCTCTATTTTTTGGTTGCCTCGAAAAACCTTGGCGAACCATCGCGGTTCTGTTTAGCTCGCAATGTTTTCCCATTCCCCGCGTTCTTGTTGTGAAAAAATCCTTCTTCTACCCGAAAGAATATTTTATTTCTTTATTTTTTTACTCTCTCTGTATTTCTTTTTCCACAGTCCAAGGATGTGCTGACTGTAACGCGGTGAGACGAGCAATATGACAACTCGCATTTTCGCCGAAAAGAAAGCGAGCGGCTTTTTGAAAACAACAACAAGCAAACCTCCACGCAAAGTAAGCATCATTTTTTTTCTTACTGTCAGCTAAAAAATATTTTTTAACGTGCTGAGCGTTTTTTCTCAAAAACAAACTTCCGTTCAAAACACATTTATGTTTTAGTCCTCTTTTGTTTTTTCCATTGGCTCTATTGTTTTTTTGTCGCCTCGAAAAACCTTGGCGAACCATCGCGGTTCTGTTTAGCTCGCAATGTTTTTCCCATTCCCCCGCGTTCTTGTTGTGAAAAAAACCTTTTCTACCCAAAAGACTATTTTATTTATTTTTATTCACTCTGTATTTTTTCCACAGTCCAAGGATGTCCTGCCTGTAACGCAGTGAGACGAGCAAGATGACAACTCGTATTTTCGCCGAGAAGAAAGCGAGCGGCTTTTTGACAACAACAGGCAAACACCTCCACGCAAAGTAAGCATCATTTTTTCTTACTGTCAGCTAAAAAAATATTTTTTAAGTGTTGAGCGTTTTTCACAAAAACAAACTTCAGTTCAAAACGCATTTGTGTTTTTTAGTCCTCTTTTGTTTTTTTGGTTGCCTCGAAAAACCTTGGCGAACCATCGCAGTTCTGTTTAGCTTGCAATGTTTTCCCATTCCCCGCGTGAAAAAAACCTTTTCTACCCGAAAGAATATGTTATTCCTTTATTTTTTACTCTCTCTGTATTTCTTTTTCCATAGTCCAATGATGTGCTGACTGTAACGCGGCGAGACGAGCAAGAGGAAAAACTTTTTTCCGAGAAGCGATCGGCGCCATGTTGAATTTTTTTTCCTGAAACACAGAACTCCAGGGAATTTTTCAAGCTGAGCCGAACTCGATCGATCGCTTGCTTCTTCGACCCAAAAAACCTCCCAGCCCAAAAACAACAAAACAACCACAACCCATCCATTGTCTCCTACTCGCCTCGACCCGAAAAAAAATTGTCTCGCCTCCAAAACCAAAAACAAAAAAAAATTTTTCCACCCCGACCGGGATTCGAACTCACACTACCAAATCTTAATTTTTCCTCCCCCACAGCGCGCGCTAAAGCGCGCGCCATCCCCGGGCACGCCCGCCGGCCCCCGCGCCCGCCGCCGCCGACGCCCGCGCACGCCGCCGCTGCCCGCCGCCCGCGCCGCGTTCCCCTCTGCGGTTCCCATCTGCGGGCCCCCACCGCCGCGCGCGCGCCATCCCCCCGCGCGCCCGCTGGCCCCCGCGCCCGCCGCCGCCGCCGCCCGTGCATACCGCCGCTGCCCGCCGCCCGCGCCGCGTTCCCCTCTGCGGTTCCCATCTGCGGGCCCCCGCCGCCGCGCGCCCTGGCCCTCGCCCTGGCCCCTGCCGCCACGCCCGCACCTGCGCAATCCCATCCCCTCGTCATCCACTTGACCTTTGACCCCTATGACGTCACTCGTTGCTGATTGGTGGATAATGGGAGAAGGACTAGCCCGAGTTGCTGATTGGTCACATTCCATTCTGATGACGTCATCAACTCGGCCAAGACTGGCACTAGCTTCTGATTGGCTGAAAAAACTCGAGGGGTGGGTCTTTTCGATACAAAAGGCCATATCGACGCCCCTTACTACTACAGGCCTGGATAAAAATCATAGTATACTTGACCGTTTTACCATAGCACTGGCAGATCTATGGAAATTTCCAAAGACAGGCCTAAATAGAAACCATTGTATACTTTAGCCTTTTACCATAGCACTGGCAGATCTGTGGAAATTTCCAAAGACAGGCCTGGATAAAAATCATAGCATACTTTACCCTTTTACCATAGCACTGGCAGATCTGTGGAAATTTCCAAAGACAGGCCTGGATAAAAATCATAGTATACTTTACCCTTTTACCATAGCACTGGCAGATCTATGGAAATTTCCAAAGACAGGCCTGGATAAAAAACATAGGATACTTTACCCTTTTACCATAGCACTGGCAGATCTGTGGAAATTTCCAAAGACCAGCCTGGATAAAAATCATAGTATACTTTAGCCTTTTACCATAGCACTGGCAGATCTGTGGAAATTTCCAAAGACCAGCCTGGATAAAAATCATAGTATACTTTAGCCTTTTACCATAGCACTGGCAGATCTGTGGAAATTTCCAAAGACCAGCCTGGATAAAAATCATAGTATACTTTAGCCTTTTACCATAGCACTGGCAGATCTGTGGAAATTTCTAAAGACAGACCTGGATAAAACTGATAGTATACTTTACCCTTTTACCATATCAGTGGTAGATCCATGGGAATTTCCAAAGACCGGCCTGGATAAATATGATAGTATACTATAGCTATTTACCATATCACTGGTAGCTTTATGGAAATTTCCAAAGACAGACCTGGATAAAACTGATAGTATATTTTAGCTATTTACCTCACCACTGGTAGATCTATGGAAATTTTCAAAGACAAGCTCCGATAATGCTGTTAGTATACATTAAACTGTTTACCTCATCACTGGTAGATCTATGGAAATTTCCATAGACAGGCTCGGATAAAGCTGTTAGTATATTTTTAACTATTTACCTCATCACTGGTAGATCTATGGAAATTTCCAAAGACAGGCTCGAATAAAGATAGTATACTTTTAACTATTGACCTCATGAATGGTAGATCTATGGAAATTTCCAAAGAAAGGCCGGGATAAATCTGATGATGTACTTTAGCTATTAACTTCGTCATTGGTAAACACAAGTCCTGGACAAAAATGCTCTCAAACTATAGCTTTGTATTTTTTAATTTAATTTTATAATTTTTTGGTGGATCTTCAGAAATTTCCAAGCACATTTTACAGCACTAACATTAACACATGTTAAGTTCTTTATTGGTGGTTCAAAAGAAATTTCTCAGTACAAAACAGCCCAGGACAAAAAAAGACCAAATCCCCACTCTAGGAAAGATGTAAAGCCCTAATTATATAAAGTGCTTGAGAATTTTAAGTATGATCTGATGTGCATCTCATTGTTCTGCTAACTCCTTATAACTTCTTCTCAAATACTGTGCTGCCTCCTTTTTAATTTTACCATTCTCATCTAATTCAATATCGAAATATATTGCACTTTCCTTTGGGATCTGAGTCTAGCCATGCCAAGGTACCCATTTTGACTTGTAGCCACCCTTTAACCACTGCACAACAAAGGAGATATCAGTGACCCGTTTTACTTTTGCTAGATGGGGAGGCCTGTAGTTTCCAACTAGGTTGACAGCAACAATGCTACCTGCCAACACTCCTTCAAAGTTGTCCATCACCATTAAATCGGCAATTTGTCTTCTATATGCTCCACCATACACCTACGTGCAAACAAAACAAAATTGTAATGGTAATAACATAATGTTTGAGATGTTTTTTTCATTGAGTGATGCAGGCATACTCGAAGAAAAGGAAACCTTAGTTTTCCCAAAGGGAGTCGAACTTATTTCCTTCTGATCACTACTGCAGATGCTCTACCACTGAGTTACAAGAGACTTTTGGGAACTAGGCCATTAAAAGTAAGGTTCATGTGACAAACATCCTGCATACTGCTAGGGTTTGAATGTCAATGTCAGGAATTAGTTAATAAACTAAAAATGAATATCATTGCTGTCATCCTCAGTGCTGGAGAAATACAACACACAATTGTATGGCAGCATCTCAAGTACCTGTAAGAGAAATGTACGTGCAGGCTGATATGGAGACCTTCCCTTAACAAACATCCCAAGTAAACCTGGCTCTGTTGTCCTTAAGGCAAATCTATCAGTGTCTAGGGTATTTTTGCAATCCTGGCCTGGGCAATCGATAAAATCAATAATTAGTGACATTTGGTAACAGTCGATAAAATTAGTAAATAGCCAGTCATTGAGCCAAGCTAAAAGCAGTTTGTAGTTACTATTACCATATTAGTACTTTGCAATTGGATTTAATTTGGAATTTGATTTGATGGATAATTTTTGATCTTTATGATGAGGCAATAATAGAGGTTAGTAAACAAAAGACCAAAACCATTTCCACAGTCACGGAAAATCTGCTCTAAGTACATATTTTGGTTTACTCTTGTGGCTTTCATGTCATTGCTGAATTCTCCCAGGACCATGAAGTGCTGAAAGCTACTTATAGTCTATGAAAATACACCTTTCATTTGGTTTGGCATGCGTCCACAAAGAATTAAGCACTATCTGCCTCTTTTGCGGTGAGCTGGTTCCCTGAAGACTTTTTCTTATCATGCACCTCTCTGCCAGATCCATTTAACTTCCAGACATTTTTCAGCACAACACCCAGCATCCATAACTAAAAACAAACAGGCAGAATTGCTGATGACTTTATAAAGACCGGTTAAACTGCAAGTTTTCAAGTCTGATCACCAAAATGCAGCATTCAGGTGATTGAACAGATTAACAAGATATATATGCAGTGCCTTCCAAAAGCAGTAGTTCAGCTGCACATAATTGCTTCACATTCACAAGCATGTCACTGTATAATTTTTGTTTTTTAGTTCGAGCCCAGTCACTCCAAATCTTCTACTGCAAGAAGACATGATCAATGCAATGGGCGATGGCTTACTTCGATGTGCCCACTGCCTTCGCTCCCTTAGCAAGCTAGATAGTTTTCACTCTACTATGTACAGTATGCCTTACCTTCTTTAAGAGTAGCTGCATAGCTTTTCTTCCGATTGATATGAAGATTTGTCACTGTGTGAAAGGTTCCTGTGGCACAAACGTTTGTCCAATTTCACTTCGTTAAAAATCCAGACCGACTTAAGGTGTCTGAACACAATTTGCGCGCGCCTGTACAGCGATCATTTTGTTTTGTTCAATGAAGATTGTGCAAGTGTTATTTTCCGTCCTAACAATCAATCTGTTTATCAATGTGTGAAAAACATTCATTTTTCAATGTATTTAAGGTAATGCTATTGGAAAATACCCTGCTTTTCTGGAATTGTTTGTATGGATCAAGAACCCTGTCAAATGTAACTCATGTGCAACTAACCAGAAAATTGTGACTGCATAATTTAGTGGAAATGCACTGATTTCTACAGAACCGCTCGTTAGAATTTCATGAAATTTGGTAGAATAATAGTACCGAACACACGTATCCCGCCTGCAAACAAAAATTGAAATCTGACAGAGGACATGTTCAGAAAACGTTTAAATGCAAAACACCAAATTACAGGAGATCTCTCTGTCAAAATTTCCTGAAAAAATAGAAAAAATCTAACGACTGGATTTTCTGAAAATAAATCAAACCCAGATTTTAATGCTGGTTTAATACCAGCTGTGTTGCCATGGCAACGGTACTTAGTCCAATAAAATATTTCAAAATATAATCTTTTTTAGTTGAACTTGCATCTTGCCAATTTTGGCCGCCCAATTGTCAGTGGTTTGAAAATAACGATGAATAACGCATAGGTACAAGAAAACTGTGTTCGGCCACCTTAAATAGCCCGAAATTGCGGATGATTTGTCGGACAGACAATCTGCTCATGATCAGCTCTAAGATGATCCACTCCACATGTTATATTGCATATGTATATGTTTATCTCAGATCCATACGTATTTCTAATGTGTATACTTCTATTTCAATACAAATAAATTCAAACGTTAACTTATCCTTAAAGTGCTCCAGCATGATGGATTCAATATTTCTTTGTGTAGGCATCAGAGTAGCCTGCGAACACTGCTCTCGCTGCTGAAAAATCACAGTAAAACGTTTCCTCAGAGGTTCGAGGAGATTCCGTGATGCTGAATAACAAACACAAGACGAAGTCACCATCTTCGACAAACCGAAGTTCTACATCGTTTTAGTCTTTTCCAGAGCGGAAATAACACGAAGAACCGCCCTTTAGAGAAGCCATTAATTTATAAAACGGCACTTCAACACTCGGTGCACTCACAAAAAACTTTCCAAATTGGCCGCAACACAAGCATGACAAGGTTCTATCCTCGTGTACTGGTACACAGGGATGAAAACAAGACTAAACAATTTTAGACTACACGGAAAACAAAGAACATACAATGTCAAGTCTCAGCTGTAACCGTACACGAGGCCAGAGCCAAGTCTTGTAGACGCTATAACAATGCTTCATGTAGTACACAAGAAAATGAAGCACTGTGCCCAAGTCCTGCCGGGGTGGGGGAGGGGGGAGGGGGTTGGGGCACTGGGAAGGGAAGGAAATACAGTGCATGTTTTAAATTTTTCCAAGTTTTGCGGTTGTTTCCATCATCTGCAAAATAATTTATCTCAAAAAAACATTATCGGAAAAATATACATGACAGTAATGGCAAATTGTGTTTTACAACGTGGTAAGACCTTGTCGTCTCTTTCCTTTAGGAACAAAATGACGATATTCGAAACAAAATGTTGAAGAATAGAAAATGATAATGTCGATGAAAACTCGAGGGAAATTGTATCAGTTGCAAGTGGTACCGTAGAGACTGCCAATCCTTTGTGACTTGCCAGAGAAATCAGCCACAACAGGGCGAGATGTATTTGTCATAGACTGACAATGAGTAACGTCTTTTAGAACTGCATTTTGGTTTAACTGTATTTTGAATGCATGAACTCGAAAAAAAAAACAACAACAACAAACAAACAAACAAGCAAAACGTAGAATATTGTTGTTGTTTTTTTTTTTCGATTTTGGCGACTACCGGAAAGATTAATCTCCAGGGAGAAAACCAGTCTTTCCCAATCGCAAAAATTAGTTCCGGCAGAACTCAAAAACTTGCCAAACCGCAAAATTAAACTCCCGTAAAAATTTGTTGCCACACAGTATAAGGGCCAGTTCAGACGACATACCTCTCATGTACCGTACCAATACATTTTCGCTGCGAGGTCGTATTAAAAGGCAAGCTTTTCCGTACCCTGAGAATTTGCCTTGCCTAATTGAAATCTGTCAAAAAAAAAAAGAAAAAAAAAACGATTTGGACGCCGTACCACCGCCAAATAGTAACTTCGTACTACTTAGTACGGCACATGAGAGGTATGGCGTCTGTTTCATGTCATACTGAACTGCTCTATTCTCTGGATTCTGCAGAAAATAACTTTTCCTTTCTCAGGTTATCCTAAAATTCCGTGAGGGAAGGTAATTTTGATATTAAGGCATCAACATTGTCCCAGTACCCTGTTTGTCTTTTTAAAGATCTATGACGCTCCCCATTGCAGTGAATTTCTAGTTGGCTTTTCAGCACACTCTCCACAGTGTTCACAATGAGTTATCTTTTCCACTTTTTCTACGACGCGCATAGCCCGCTCGGATACACGATCGTGGTCTCCTTCTGCGTCTAAAGCCGGCCAACTCTCAAATTCCTTAAAATATAGGGCAAAATTTCCTCGACTGATCTTCCAATTTGATGAAAGGAGGCTTTAGTCGTATAACTTTTGCCCTTTTCCGGTCTTCGACCATTGGTGGTTTGCTCTTATGTAGTCTTTCGCTCTGTACAAGTTGGTAAAATTCGTCTTTTGTATGAATTGAAATCTTGTTTTTCTGAGCAATGTCCTTTTTTTTGGCATTAAATCTAGGAGAATAACTTTACGAAGAACAGTTTATGGCTCTTTGACCACGCGAGTAGGTATTGAATTTTGCTAGTGGCGCAGATCCGTCAATTTTCCTATGCACAACAACATCGGTCAGTTTTCGAACATCAAAGAATTCCTCTACTTTTCCGCCGAGTTCAACAACACGGTTTCTGCATCGACTACCCTCACCCTCAAACATAAAGAAAAACGTCCTTCCTTTGAGTTTAGACAAGTTGAAAGTTGAAATTTTACCTTTAAACTCGCTAGCCCTTTTCAGGTTGTTGCTGCTTGACCTCTCGTCTTCAGAAATCACCGGCAACTCAGCGCCGTCGTCATCTACAGATCTTTCGCCGTGAGATGTTTCTTCTTTTTGCGGTGGCATGGAAACAATATTTTCGGGCCAGAGTGGCTCTTCGGCTATTGAAGAGTCTAATGATTCGATTTGAATCGCTTTCCTTTTCCTTTTGGCAGGCGTGCTGGTCATTAACGACCCATTAACGGTTCAAACATTTCATCGTCAAGTTCTTCAAATTTTGTCACTCCACCCTCAAATTCTCCTCCGTCAGTGGAAAAAGCCAAAGGATCTTTAGCAATACTGGAGAGAATCGAGAGCGATAAAGGCTCTTCTGCAGTTAAACTAGAGTCATCCATATTTTTCAGTTCGTTATGTCATTATCTCGAACTTGGAGAGAGTAAACCGCGACCGCGTGCATAACTGTCGAAAGTGTCAAAATTCAAATGGCAAAACGATCAGGGAGAATGACCAATGAGCGAAAGGGATTTGTCGCGTGGGAAATTAAGCACATTCTGTAACGTCCGAGGTCTTAATCCAAGGTCAGCTTAGAGCGATAAGTTATAGCAAGTCATGGCAAATGGACAAGGTGGAAAGGGGTCCTCCAAAAATAGTGCAAAGGATAGCAGAAATCATCATTCTGACAGAAAGTGGTACTTCGCAAAGAAAATAGACGGAGGGGTTCATACATTGTATGCCCATAACAAATCGCCTATTCAAGCACAAGATGGCACTGATCCAGGGAGTGTTGTGCAGATAAAATCCACAGATGTTGCAAGCAAAATCAAGGTATGTATGTTTTGCTAAATTTTGGCGTCAATTTAAGCGTAAGTTGAAAGTGCAAATGAGAAAGGAGACTTATGACTACAATCTGCCTAGTTGAAGGCGGTACTCATACCAACCACATGCGTCGAGTTGAACTACATACAGGACCTTCCACCATCGAGCAAACAAGAACGCACAATTTTAAGTAAGGATGATGTATTATGAATTACCCTGAAAGGAAGATTTTACAATAATCCCTTGAGCAAAGCAAGTGTCTGGTCGTACTTAGGCAAAAAATTCAAATTCGATGCCTTAGAAAAACTCACGCAAATCTGAAAAGTAGCGCGGTATGTGCGTATAGTCAAGTGTTCTGCTTTACTTTCGATTGATGGAGTGTCACTTTTCAAGAGCGCGTTATTAGGTACCAAGTCACGTTCAAAAAGAAATGATAACATTTTCGTTTTTTATTTGAGCACATGCAAAAGAAAGACGGGCAAAAAATCAAGAGAATGTAAAACCGATTAATCAATTCCACTCTGTTACAATGGATCAACAATAAATAGAGTACCACCTGATGTATTACCCACCGCGTTATCTACAACATTTTCTCCTTGAACCCAGTATTTTTGTACATAACTTCTACAGTAGAGTAAATTTTGGCGGAAAAAATTGCGGTAATTTTATCTTGCAGGAAGGAACATTTTTGCGGATCGCGAAAAAACCCGCAAATATGGCAAAAATTAGAACCTGCAAAAATTTAGTGCCACACGGGTAGTACCGACTTAGAGTTCCGGTGTTCGGTCACCGCATTGTGTATTTATTTTATTTGTTTTGTGTAAATTTTCTAGCCTGTGTACATTTGCCTCCTCCCCTCAAAAAAAAAATAGAGAAGGTAAATTTGAACTTAAGAATTACCCTTCGTACATCTTACTTCGCAAAATATATAGACCTTGTCATTTTGTACAATAAATTTGCTCAATGCGATATTTGTGAATCCAATCTGAACGGTTTTCTTCTCTTAATTCCCATACGCTATATTTCTCGAACTTCGCGCTTGCTTGGTACGCCATATTGAAAATAGCTATTAACCGCAGACCATTCTTCTGCAAAAATATTCAGGAAGCGTGAGAGTAGATTTCCTTTTAATAAATCTGTCTTTTTTCTGTTAAACAGGTGAAATACTCTTCTGGAAAACGTCGTCTTCTTGACCTTACGTTCTTAACTCCGACAGATGATCTTAACAGACGCTTGCTTTTAGAAATTTCTGATATCTCCAGATTTGGAGAGCTGTTGTAAGAATTACTGGAGGTTGAGTTCTACGAATCATGCTCTGGCAAAAGGAAAGGTGCTGTTGCTGGCGAAAATGACGTAGAGAAAGCGAAAAGGCCTCGCTCTGAGACAAACAAGTAAACCAAACATCTTCAGCGCGGGCCTTGTCCGTCCCAGCATCTGATACGACGGACGTCAGCATCAGTGTCTCCGCAGCACTTATCAAAGACAATCTCTGGGCATTACATGGAAATTTCTAGATAGACTCTTTCTTTGGCATAAAAATTATCTCAGTCTGTACTACTGTGCGAAGCAATTGTGTATTACATGGAAATTTCCATAGACTCCCTGTGACAAAGAATTAATATCAGCTGAAACGTTTGTCCAAACAAATGGGCATTACGTGGAACTTTATATACAGAAGAGAATAGGAAGAAAGAGAATAGGAAGAGAATAATGTGGATTACATGGAAATTTCCATATAAGACACCTTGTGGCAAAGAATATCTGAAACAATTTTGGTCCAAGCAATTGAGCGTCACTTGAAAATTTTCATAGACTCTGGGACTAAGAATATCTAAAACCTTTGTCCAAAGAAATGGGTATTTATTACCTGGAAATTTCTATAGATTTTTTTGGCGGAAAATATAATCTGAATCTGTCATGGCTGAGTGTATATTGTCCAAGCGATTGAGTATTACATGGAAATTTCCATAGACAACTTGTGGCAAACAATTTCTGAAAGAAATTTAATCCAAGGAATTGGGCATTACATAGAAATTTCCATAGATTCCTTGTGGCAAAGAGTATCTAAAACTATTTTGTCAAAGATAGACACCTTGTGGCAAAGAAATCTGAAACAATTTTGGTCCATGCAAGCAGTTGAGCGTCACTTGAAAATTTTAAGAGAATCTTTGGGACTTAGAATATCTAAAACCTTTGTCCAAACAATTGGCTATTACATGGAAATTTCTATAGATGTTTTTTTGGCAGAGAATATCTGAATCTATCATGGCTGAGTCTATATTGTCCAAGCAATTTAGTATTATATAGAAATTTCCATAGATTCCTTGTGGCAAAGAATATCTGAAACTATTTTGTCAAAGTGATTTACATTGCAAGGAAAGTATATCTCAAACTTTTTAAAGCATAACAAGCTATTCTTATGTACAGATGTAATATTTTTTGTGATATTATAGAGCTGTTTACCACGAACGGCTGGAAACATGCACGTTATCATGTTAATATTGTTGCTGTTAAACAATACTGAGACGAATTCTGTTCAAAAGCATTTGAAATAAACTCAGTCAAACAAACATCATAGTGGTCAATTGTATCAGTATAAAAGCTGATGGGGTTTTACATCTCAGTTAAATGGACAACTGATAGGTAGCTATTACATGTACTTTCCATTTTGTTGGAAAACGTACAAATACAAAGTTTGCCTTTTTTCCAAATGAGCTACTTCAGAAAATGCGCACTTAAAAAAATATGTGTTCTTTGTTTTCTAGCTGAAGTTTGTAACACGTTAGTTGCCGTTTGAAGGACACAAGGCTCTCTTGTTCACATAAAAGTTTTATTTCTATACTTGATTTGATATATTTTCTTTTCCAACCAACTTAATCCTCTCACAATATTTATTATTTCATAATCGTACTAAGATGTTTTCAATTTTAATTTTTGATGCCCCAAATGTAATCCGCATTTAACACATGCTTATCGGGAGAAAAGCTTGCAAAAGAAGTTATGTTGAATTGGAAGTGTTTCTTGTTTCAAAAGGGTCTCTTGGGTTCTTCTTGTTAACTTTCGGTGTGCGAACATCTAATCTTAATATCTTACCTCATCTTGCGGGGTCTTTAATCATAAGTTATAACAGTGTACAAACATCTAAAGTAACCGTGCAAGAACGGTTAGTTGTTCTTTCTTCGAAAAAGGAGTATTTCTCAGATTCTTATTTGCCTTACTGCAGTTGTAGGTTGTGAAAGAAACTTGGGGCAATAAATATCTAAGGTAAGAAGTTATAATTCATGCAATAATAAAGGGTGACATTTTATAAAACGCAAATATCACGTCGGTATCTTATACGCGCAGACAGTGAGTATATAGCGGCCATTATGTTAGCGTAGTGAAAAGAACAGCTTTGTCAGCTTAAGCAGCATTTTTTTTTTTTGGGGGGGGGGGGATTTGGACACGGATAACGTGCTGTCTTAAGACGCTGGAAGAATCTCTCGAATAGTTGACACGCACTTAAATGTTGACACGCACTTGTCGTTGCGAAACCGGCGATATCAACATTGTAGGAAATTGTGTAAATTATACCGTGTTTATAATAAAGTTAAATCAACACTTTCCTTGTCGTAGCTGAATACAGGATATCAAAAGCGAAGAAAGATCAATTGCAAATTGCAAATGACAGACTTCGTTTGTTTTAAACGTAATGGCAGATTACCCCTGTTTTTACCACGAGTATTGTACTTCATTTCGTTTTCTTAAAGTAAGCAGTTAATCATTTCAGCCATAAGGATAGCATCGAATTAATTTATGTACCCCTTAGTTTTAATTATGCAATTAATTTACCCCTTCAGATTTTAGGGGAACCCAACGGTTCGTTTCGGCGGAATATCTGTTCGGCAGGCCTAAATCGTCTGATGAAATATTCGGATTTAATTGCAGTGAAAACTAGAAATTTCTTTATGCAATTAATTTATCCCCCCGGATTTTAGTGTGGTTAGTTAGCCTCCAACGCGTACATTCTTTGGGCTCGCTACGCTTTCCTCCTCCGCAAACGTCTCTGCAAGGATGCGTGCGTCGGAGGTAGATCCTGCAGCGAGTGTGTGATGTCATTGTGATTAATGTGTAATTCTGTGTGTAAAACAAAATAAATAAATAAATAATAAAAAAACACTTGTAAACGAGCTTTATTTGTACAAGACAATAAAGTGAATTAAAGGAAAGAATACTGAGTTTTCATTCATTCGATCATCGAGGTGAAATTTACAACGGAAAAAGAGTTGGCTTCCCTTGTCCAATTTTTTTGATTTGAGGCACATTGTTGGAAAAATCAGAAGGATCCCTCGAGCATCTCTTCATTCATCGAACAATTAAGGAGACATTTCTAGAAGCTTGTCTCCTTTGGATCAACAGCATAAAAGTTCAGTTACGGTTCTTAAAAAAATATGGTTATAACTCCGGGAAGTTTTGATACAACAACCACTGGACGTTATTAAAATATGTAAAATATATAATATAATATATAATAGTACGATATATCAATGGTGTCTCAGTCAATTTCACTTATTATTACTGATCGCCCCTCTTATTTGTCATTACTTGGAATTTTTATTTAGGTATGCGCTATTTACTTCGCTTGTTAAACTTTAATTACTAGTGAATCATTTCCACTAGATTGGTTTTCGCATGATCGGTGAAATATACACTAATTCCAGTATACACTTATAATTCCATTTCTTCCTTTCGTTCTTTTCTTTTCTTTTCTTTTGTTTTTAGTCTCTAACAGTATAACAAGGACTTTTCAATTTTCTTTAACAGGTTTTGTGAATTGACTCTTTAAAAGGGAGGATCTAATTATTTATGTACCCTTTACTTTTGTAATTATGTACATTAGTGTGTAATGTAGTAATATATGTAACTGTGTATGTAAGAAAAGAAAAAATGAACTCGTAAACCAGCTCGCTCTGACACAGAGCAATAAAATATAACAACAAGAAAAGAAGAAATTATGATTCATTCGACGATAAAGGTGATTCAGTTTTTTTTGGAATAAATATTTCTTTGGCATTTCTTGCGCATGGTCAAGATATAGCTAGAGGTATCTTGCGGTTACCTCTGTGCGTAAGCATGCTTCCTTCTGACGGCAACCAAGAAAGCAATTGAAACTGGAAGAAGGGTCAGATTAAAAATAACTGCTTAACTAATATAACTAATATATGTAACTGATAAATGTACCCGGTCCCATTGCTTTTGCAGTTTTCAAATCTATTTAATAGCCTATCTCTTTATATTTTGTCCTGTTGTGAGAGTGTGTTATGAAATTGTATATAAAAATAATAAGAACAATAATAGTAATAACTTTGTAAAATCCGTCGAACAGAAAAGAAAACTGAAGGCAGTTAGTTACCGCATTGGTATGTTATTTTTTGTCATGCTACCGCACTGAAAACTGCTGAGCTTATACGGATTCATGACTACCCATATCACCTCTACTTCTTACCGCATTATTAGCGCGAGTTTTGAAAGAGTATTATACACCTAAGTTGATATTTGACAGATGTTACGTGCCGGTTGAAAGACACAAGGTCATGAGGGCCTAGGAGAAACTGATCCAACATTCAACATTGTCGAATATTTCATGTTGGAAGCCTTAATCCACCCTCTTGAATTCAAGATTTCTGTTGTTCTCAGGTGTTAGTTTTCCTACACGTGCAACAGTGTAGAACTCAAGCACGTGCTGGAATTCAACCTGCGACATCATTCAAGAGGATAGCAAACGCTTTCAACAGATTTAATTAATTCAACAGTGTGAACGGTGTTGTATCGAGATGTACAATCCGTTTGGCCACCTCCTTTACTGCATCGTTCAACAAAGCTGTATTCAGCAATTTTAACTGATGTTGAATTCGTTTGATTCAGACATAAGGTTTTGAATGAAATATACTATAAAATATAGGGTGTCACAAAAGATTCGTCATACAAATAATATGGGTGGATACTTACAAGCTGCTTAGTAATGCCAATATTGAGAAATATAGTTGCGCCAAATAACGGATTTATTATTCCATCACTTAATTTTCTTAATTTTAAGAATTTCTTTTACGTAATAAGTCCAGTGTTTCAATTCGGCTCTGCTGAAAACCGAAAAAGCACAAGTATTTGGCGTGCTCTTTTCCTCTCATGGTAAAAAGACGTCAAAGTCCAATTATAAAGCATAGGTTATCTTAAAGATAACAGCCTCTGCACGTGCAATATTTCAAGGGTGTATTTTAACGCGCATTTCTTATGTTAATATAACACTCGACGTTAACATACTTAGTCGGCTCTTAACGACAGCTTCTTCGATCATGACTCTTAACACGATGTAAGTATCCTATATCGGTACCACGATAGGTATAAAAATAGCGCGACCAAAGCAAGGGTTTTAGTAGATGCAAGCAGCCAAGCAACTGAAGTCAAGAAAGCTCATTTTATAAAAAGGAGACACAATGCTAAAGCTGGACTTTGCGTTTCTTTTCCTCATCCTGTTTGCTTGCACTTGTTTAGCGCGTCCACTACCGGAAGAGCCAGAACACGAATTACGAGCAAAACGGGACGCGGACGGAGACGATAATGACGACGACGGTGATGATAATGGCGACGACGGTGGTAAGAAAACCAGTGACCGTTTTGTCCATCTGAATTTCTTATGTTTTGAACGTTTTGCCCAGTTTGGCTGAAATTCTATCGTAATACCACATAGAGCAAGCTACTGAATACGACTTGGGACCTGTACGGAGATCCTAAATTAGAAAGGGATTTCTTAGCCTTTTCGCAATTTATTTTTCACCAGATTCACGCAGAAAACGCCGAGATGTAGACGAGGGCGATGATAACAATGATGGCGACAATGACGATGGCGATGATGGTAATGGCGATGATGGCAATGGAGGTATTTTCACTTTCTAGCGTACATTTTTTTTGATTTATTAAATATTTCTTTCTTTCTTTCTTTCTTTCTTTCTTTCTTTCTTTCTTTCTTTCTTTCTTTCTTTCTTTCTTTCTTTCTTTCTTTCTTCCTTCCTTTTTTTCTTTTTTTGTTCCTTTCTTTCTTTCTTTCTCTCTCTCTCTCTCTCTCTCTAATTATAGGCGATTTGTTTGGCTAATACAAAATCTAATACTTATATTTACATACCGCTTTCGCGTAAAGAAGTTGTAAACTTACGAAATTACCGTGTTTAAATAAAAGTGATTCATTCATTCATTCATTCATTCATTCATTCATTCATTCTCTCTCTCTCTCTCTCTCTCTCTCTCTCTCTCTCTCTCTCTCTCTCTCTCTCTCTCTGTCTGTCTCTCTCTGTCTCTCTCTCTCTTCAAATGGCCTGTTATCAAAGAACCAGTCTGGATTTCGTTCTCTTCATTCCACAGTGACAGCTTTGTTGCATTTAACAAATGATTGGTATCCAAACATTGACAAAGGCATGACCAAATTTTCGCATAGTGTTTTAGTACATGTAGTTAACCTATTTGTCAGGATATCCAGTGAATGTTGTTTTTGATACCGATATGCCAGGCTGCTCAAATCACTCCAGCAAATTATCTTTTTTTGCATGGAACATTAATGGACTATCTTGAAAATCATTAGGTGACAAATTACGGAATACTGGTTGTTTAAGCATGATTGACAGTTTTGATTTCATAATTCTTTCCGAAACATGGAAAAGAGTAAGTGTCGATGTTGAAGGCTTTAAGATTGTGACTACAAGTGCCTTGAAAACCAGAAAAGGTGGTCGCAACTCAGGGGGGTTAGCATTACTTTATAAATCGTAGTTCAACGATTGGATTTCAGTAGAAAAAGAATCATCAAATTTTTTATGTTTTAAGATTAGCAAGGAGTATACAAAAACCGCAAGAGACATCTATGTGTGTGGCGCCTATATCCCACCATACAATTCAAATTACTTCTGTTCTGATCTATTTGACGAGCTTGAAAACGATATTGAAAAATGCTCTTCTCTTGGCTCAATTCTTCTTATGGGAGACTTAAACTCTAAAACAGGCAAATATTCTGACATTGTTTGTCAAGAGGGCAACACGATCATAACTAATGATCAATCTGAATCCTCGTTATGCGCCATTCAGCGGAACAGCTTTGATAACGAATTGAATAACCATGGAAAACGGCTTTTAGAAATCTGTAGGAGTGCAGATCTGAGGATTCTGAATGGTAGAACTAGTGGTGATATTGGGAAGACCCACATTTCATAGTAAATCAGGAGTTAGTATTGTTGATTATGCAATATGTGATCAAGATTTATTCCGCCATATCGCAAATTTCATTGTTAGAGAACCGTTGAGTTTATCAGATCACAGTCCCATAATGACATGGCTTAATGTTAATACGGTTTATGATCACTCAGCCACAACAAATATCAACGATACATTAGTACGTTTACCTAAACAGTTTATTTGGGAAAGAGATTCCTCACTTGAATTTAGAACCGCACTGCAGTCAAGAGACATACAGAGCATGATACATGATCTCCTTATTGATAACAGGCCAGACAGGAATGTTAACACCTCTCTAGATGCAGTAGAAAATATTCTTATTACAACTGCAAAACGTTGTTTAAAAATTAGGGTCGTTAAGAAACGACATATCAAATCATCTCCTAACAAAAAATGGTTTGATAAAGAATGTCGTCTTAAGAGACACGAATTGAGAACACTGGCTAAACTAAAACACAGAGATCCTCTTAATGTTACCCTTCGGGAAGGATATCATACCGTCTTAAAACAGTACAAAAGCCTTCTGACACGGAAGAAAAATGAATATTATCAGACTAAGATTTCGGAACTTGAAAGTAAAGTAAATAATTCGGACAGCCGAAACTTTTGGAACTGTTTAAAATCAATGGATGATTCTGTGAAGGAAACTAGCATCCCACCAATTTCAGAAGAAAATTGGATGTCTCATTTCCAATCACTACACTCTAACAGACCCCTCCCTTAATTTACACCAAGAAGCGGTTATTAATGAGTTACGAAGTCTAGAGGATGCAACAACACATTCGCATTCTTTGGACTACCTAATAACCGAACTTGAAATACGCACAGCGCCGAAAAACTCAAAAGCAATAAATCTCCGTTTTCAGACAAAATCAAAAACGAAATGATCAAATCCAGCTTAAACCAGTTAATGCCTGTTTATTTGAAATTATTTAATGCGGTTCTTAGCTCGGGCACTATGCCTCAAACATGGTGCGGTGGCCTTATCACACCATGCAATCTTTAAAAGTGGGACTAAAAATGATCGCTCAAATTATCGGGGAATATGTATTTCTAGTTGTCGCGGTAAACTATTTTGTTCCATTCTTAATCAAAGACTTCTTGAACACGTTCAGTCGCTTGACATACTTCATAAATCTCAAATTGGTTTTCTAGCAATTAAATCGAACAGCAGACCATGTTCTTACACTACGAACGTTAATAGACAAATATGTCAATTGTCACCAAAAGAAAGTATATGCATGTTTTGTGAACTTTAGGAAAGCATTTGATTCGGTCTGGCGCGATGGACTTCTATACAAGCTGTTAAAAATCAATATCCGAGGAAACTTCTATAATGTAATTAAAAGTTTACATTCGAATTCTACCTCCTCTGTTAGAATTGGAAATAGCCAAACGCGGTCTTTTCAATACGCCAGAGGTGTGCGCCAAGGCTGCATTCTAAGTCCTTTGCTCTTTAACCTATATACGTCAATGATTTAGCTTTCTCGTTTAACAATATTCTATCTGATCCGTTCTTGCTACCAAATGGCAACAAACGCAACTCTCTTTTTTATGCAGACGACTTAATTATATTATCACGATCAAAAGTAGGATTGCAAAATTGCCTAAACGAGTTATCCTCATATTGCAACTCTTGGATGCTAAGAATAAACCCCAAGAAAACCAAGATAATGATTTTTCAACGATGCAAAAAGAAGTGTGACTATGTTTTTCACATAGGCAGTGAAATAATAGACATTGTCCAAAACTATACCTACCTAGGGACTCGCATCTCATCTTCCGGAAATTTTACGCCTTCGCTTGAACACCTTCGACAAAAAGCTCTTCATGCTTTCTTTGGTCTACGACGGCACACTGATTTTAATAAACTGAAACCTTCTCTTGCGTGTAAAATTTTTGGCTCAATGATCTCACCAATTTTAACCTACAATAGTGAAGTTTGGGGTGCCTTGCGAAATCAGATTTTAAGTCGTGGGACAGCTCCGCAATTGAAAAACTCATTTACAATTCTGTAAACGTTCTTAAGAAGTTCATAACAAGGCATCCAATATTGCATGTAGAGCTGAACTGGGTAAATTGCCTTTGATCATTGATATAAATAATATATAGATTTAGCCAAGCCTAAAAGCGGAGCCGTGAAGGAATAGACTGGTGTTCGTTTCTCAAAAATAGTCCTGAAACTTTTCGGTCTGAAATACATTTCGGGGCTTTTTTTGGCTCGTTCGCTTTCGAAAAGTGTTTCTCAAAAAGCCTGAAAGTGTTCGGAATTGTCCTTCAATATTTTGGGGATCTGTTCTGTAAAACCAAGCTCGAAAGGTCGTTCTAGAGGCTGAGCACAGCTTGATTATTTTACTCACGAGCCGCCTAGCTTGGTGTTTGCAATGTTTCCATATCCTGTCATTAACTGTGAAGGCTTGTCAAATCTCCTTGGTTTATTGGCTGTTCGCTTGAATGAACTTGAAACGGCGCTCATTTACAAAAACAAAATAAAAATTATTCGACTGTTTAAATGGGTTAATTCATCGCGTTCGGATGTTAACAAATAACCTGAACTGCCACTAAATAAAAATATTAGTCTGGTCAAAAATTTATACTGACATTTCACCGGCATTTTACTGGGATTGCCCGAAATAAAGGATCTGGGGATCAACTTCGAAGCACTTGTAATAAACTTATCGAAGAAATGTCGCGTAGGTTTTAGCAGCCGCGAAAAAATTCAAGCACTTTGAGGAACACACATTACTTACGGGATAAAATAGCTTTAAACTCAAAACTGCTTCGCTTATATTTCGTTCTCTAACTTGAGACCATCGAGATTGAAAACAAACGAACAAACACCGTCCAAACATTCTTAACTCTGTTGCATAAGTTTTCTGGCTGCAAATTGTCTGAAATTCGAGCGCTTTAAAAAATGCACCGAACTGTTTTTGGAAGCTTTTCGGGCATAATAGGTTTAAACCGACAACTGCTTCGCTTATAGTTTTTCAAATAACTGTTATATTTCGTTCTCTAACTAGAGACCATCAAGATTCAAAACAAAGAAACGCCAAACACGCTTTAATAAAATTGTTATTATGCCGGCATAAGTTTTGCGGATGCGAAGTAAGCCTATATAAAGTTAGGCGCTTTGAGGAACGCACAAAACTGTTTTCGGAAGCTTTTCGGATAAAATAGCCTTAAAGCGACAACTGCTTCGCTTAAAAGATTATTACTATTGAAAACTTCTAGGACAAGAAAATCGACAGTTGCACAAAGAGATGGACCGGACGGTGAAAATTGAAAGCAAAGCTTGTGCAGTTGTCTTGCGGCTGTGCTTAGACCTACTGTTATGAATAAACAAACACAAAATAATGGACAGAGAAATCATTTTTGAAAAACATATATTCGAAAACCCCTAAGTTTATACTTAAATGCAATTCGCGTTACACCTCCAAAATCGTAGTTCGGTCCACGCGAGTGAAATCGGCTCAGCATGGCAAAATATTCAAGAATCTGTCACAAATCTGAGCGCGTTTTCTAATAATTTTTTAAAGTCAAAAGTAAATAACACATTTCTAATGGCATAAATCAAATTTACATTTCAAAACGTAATTTCTTTCATCGTAATACTCGAAATCATGTACCTTAGACCTTTTAAAAACTTCACTTACTCGGTTGTGTTTCAGAACAGGGGAAACTCTCCGCCGTGAAGAAAACAAAGCGATGAAGTCCTTTGAATGCAGCTTTCGTAACTTGAACTTTTCGCCTTCTACCAGTATTCTTTTGAACTTTTTCTTTCCATTTATATATATTAGATGTTTTTTTGTCAAGTATAAAACTTCAGTACTCTCGAGCAATCGTTAAATGCTAAAGAAGCTTAAGCTTTTAAAGAAACCTCTTTTTCAAAAGCGACGATGGTCATGCGATTTCCCGCCAAGAAAAATGCCGGTTGCCCTAAAGCACCGTGCGATTTCCCGCCAAGAAAAGACGGCATTCTCTGCCCCCGTCGGGTTGTGTTGGGACTCCCCTCCCCCTCCCACAGAGTGTGCGGACGGAAGGACGTACGGATGTACGGATGTAAGGACGTACGGACGGACGGTCACGTGACTATTACGTCACAACCAAAATTTCTCGGATTGATAGGTTACCATATTTCCTTAGCAATGGAGCTCCGCTGGCGGGCTTTGCCCGCAGGCTCCGCTAATAAAAAGATACTTAATTACTTAAACTACCTCCGAGAAAAGGAAGAAAGCTCTATAGTCAAACAATCTTTAAAAACATCGATTGACCTTCATTATAACGGTCATAATAGTTTTTACTCTAGTCTCATGAAAATGACTGATTATTACAATTTCTGTGACTTTAATTGTAATTCATTGAATGAAGGTAAAATCAAACAATATGAAGATCTCATGAAGAAAAAATATATCTCTTACTGGAACCAAACCCTTCAACATTGGCAAAAACTTAGTTTTTATTACACATTCAAAAAGAATTATAGCCTTTCTGCCTACCTAGATCTAACAAGAAAGAACCCATCTAGAAAATCATTAGTAAAACTGAGAATTAGCAGTCATAAACTTCGGATTGAAACAGGTAGATACGACAAAATACCTCGTGATGAGAGGTTATGTAGTCTCTGCAATTGTAACAAAACTGAAGATGAAACTCATTTTTTACTAGATTGCCCGAGCTATTCTTCGCTAAGAGACAGGTTCTTTTCTAAAATAGAACCCAAAATCCCAATTCTACGACTATTATCATATGAGACCTTATTGTCACATCTAATGAAGTGTACTGATTACTTTATAAATACTCAATTAATTTCATTCATCTCGTCATGCTTTGAACAGAGAGACAAACTAGTTACAATGGCTACCTCTCTGAATGGTTAAAAATAAGAAATGGTTGTAATCTCTTTAGTTATTTTAATTAAGTAAGAAATTAATAATTAAATTTTAAGTGGCTTTTTCAATACTGTAGTACTTTGTTATAGTCATGCAAATAAAGCTTGTTGTTGTTGTTGTTGTTGTTATTGAAAACGCTTGAGCTCTATGGTCTGACGGGTGCAACACTTGACTGGTTCATATCGTGCCTATCAAATAGGCAACAGCAGTGTGTAGTAGAGGGCTGTGTATCCAAACCCCAATTGACTAGTTATGGAGTTCCACAGGGGTCAGTTTTTAGGCCCACTGTTGTTTTCAATATATATTAATGATCTCCCTGGATGTCTTCTGCAAACTAAAGCACATATGTATGCCGATGATACCACAATATATGCGTCCTCCCTATCCACTGCTGAACTATATGCCAAGGTAAATAATGACCTAACTCGGGTTAGGGATTGGCTTCTTGCAAATTAGTTAAGCTTAAATGTCACTAAAACGGAGTATATGTTTTTAACAACTGACTTCAAATTGTCGAACTTAGGAAGAGATCTTCCAATTAATTTTGGCAACAATCATATAAAACAAGTCCAAACAACAAAATATTTAGGAATTCACTTAGATGAAATCTTAAATGGAACGAACATGTTGATAAACTTTTCTCAAAAGTAAATCGATCTATCAGTGGTCTTAAACAGGCACGTGATTATGTACCGTTATATGTTCTAAACACAATTTACAAATCTCTTATCCAGCCTGTGTTTGTCTACTGTGACGTTGTTTGGGACAATTTAGATCAGGGACTTGCTACTAAACTCCAGAAATTGCAAAATCGCGCTGCACGCATAATAACCTTCCAAGGTTATGATGTGCATTCAGCACAAATACGAAAACAATTAAACTGGGAAGAGCTCGCCTCTAGGCGTCAAATGCACTTAAGCCTATTTCTCGAATGCATGTGAGAACAACCCTTACAAGTCTAAGCTAAGAAATGCGGAATATAATGTTGTACTGGACCATGTTCCAAAAACAGAATATTATAGAGGGTCTTTCTCATATAGAGGAGGAATACTGTGGAATGTCCGAATCTAAAGCTATTTTTAAAAGAAAGCTGGCTAATAGGCAAGCAAACTGTTGACTAGTTTTTATTATCAATACATATTTTTTAGTTTACAGTATTTACTTCTGTTTCAATATGGCTTTCATGTAAAGACGTTTTTTTTGTAAACTTATCAAATTACTGTATTCAAATAAAAGTGAATCAATCAATCTCTCCCTCTCCCTCTCCCCCCCCTCTCTCTCTCTTTCTGTTTTTCTTTCTTTCTTTCTTTCTTTCTCTCTTTCTGTTTTTCTTTCTTTCTTTCTTTCTTTCTTTCTTTCTCTCTTTCTGTTTTTCTTTCTTTCTTTCTTTCTTTCTTTTTCTCTTCCTGTTTTTCTTTCTTTCTTTCTTTCTTTCTTTCTTTCTTTCTTTCAATTCTCTCTTTCTTTCTTTCTTTCTTTCCTTCTCTCTTTCGGTTTTTCTTTCTTTCTTTCTTTCTTTCTTTCTTTCTTTTCTGTTTTTCTTTCTTTCTTTCTTTCTTTCTTTCTCTCTCTCTTTCTTTCTTTCTTTTTTTCTTTGTTTCTTTCTTTCTTTTCTGTTTTTCTTTCTTTCTTTCTTTCTTTCTTTCTTTCTCTCTTTCTGTTTTTCTTTCTTTCTTTCTTTCTCTCTGTCTGTTTTTTGTTCTTTCTTTCTTTCTTTCTTTCTTTCTTTCAATTCTCTCTTTCTTTCTTTCTTTCTTTCTTTCTTTCTCTCTTTCGGTTTATCTTTCTTTCTTTCTTTCTTTCTTTTCTGTTTTTCTTTCTTTCTTTCTTTCTTTCTTTCTCTCTCTCTTTCTTTCTTTTTTTCTTTCTTTTTCTTTTTTTTTTCTTTCTTTCTTTCTTTTCTGTTTTTCTTTCTTTCTTTCTTTCTTTCTTTCCTGTTTTTCTTTCTTTCTTTCTTTCTTACTTTCTTTCTAAGTTTCTTTCTTTCTTTCTTTCTGTTTTTCTTTCTTTTTTCTTTCTCTCTTTCTTTCTTACTTTCTTTCTAAGTTTCTTTCTTTCTTTCTTTCTTTCTTTCTTTCTTTTTTTCTTTCTTTCTGTGATGTAGTTAGGGGAAATTAAAAAAAAACAAAACAAAACAAAACAAAAAACAAAAACAAATTCACTGACCACAGAAATACAAAAAATGCAAAATCGACCTGCCAGAATTATTACCCGCAAGGGTTATGACGTTAGATCGACCACTATTCGAGAAAAATTAAAATGGGATGACCTGGAGACTACTAGGAGAAAGCATATAGCGATCCTCCTGTATAAAATTGTGAATAAGAGAGCCTCAGGTTATCTCATCGATCTTTTCGAAAAAAAGTAACAGCGTTTGTTCCTATCTTACACCACGATGAATAATAAACATATCTTTAATGACAGCGTTTATTCACTTCGCGAGAGCGGAAGTCGACTACTCCTTACTAAATATAACACTGAATTTGCAAAAGGTAGAGTTTTGCTTTTGTTGGAGCCAAAATATGGAATTCCATTGCATTCAACATCAATTCTGCAACGTCTATCTCCGCTTTTAAATCAATGATTAACAATCTCACTGTCTTCTAGTTAGTGTTTTACAGTTTTTTTTAGGAATAGTAAACTTTTATAACACGGCTTTTCTGCAAAGGAGTTGATTTTTACTGATGTAAACTCAGTGTGTAATTAACGTTCATTCATTCATTCATTCGTTCATTTTTTCTTTCTTTAAGTCAGTTGCCATTAACTTTTCTGCTGAAGAAGATGTTCTTGTCTTTATTATTTACCAGATTCACGCAGGAAGCGCCGAGATGTAGGCGACAATGGCGATGATGGCGATGATGGCGACAATGGCGATAATGGCGATAATAGCAATGACGGAGGTATTAGCAGTTTAAAAAGAAGTTTTCTTTCTTTAATTAGTTGCCATTAATTTGCCTACTGAAGGATATGTTTTTGTCTTTATTGTTTGCCAGATTCACGCAGGAAACGCCGAGATGTAGGTGACGACGGCGACAATGGCGACAATGGCGATGGTGGCGATGATGGCGACAATGGCGATAATGGTGATAATGGCAATGATGGAGGTATTATCAGTTTAAAACGAACTATATTTTAATTAATAAATTATTTGAGTTTTCTTTCTTTAATTTGTTGCCATTAATTTGTCTGCTGAAGGATATGTTTTTGTCTTTAATTGTTACCAGATTCACGCAGGAAACGCCGAGATGTAGGTGACGACGGCGACAACGGCGATGATGGCGACGACGGCGACAATGGCGATGATGGCAATGATGGAGGTATTATCAGTTTTAAACGAACTATATTTTAATTAATAAATTATTTGAGTTTTCTTTTTCGTTCTAGTTTGTCAGTTGTCATTAATTTGCCTGCTGATGGATACGTTTCATGTCTTTCTTGTTTACCAGATTCACGCCGGAAACGCAGAGATGTAGGCGACGACGGCGACAATGGCGATGATGGCGATGATGGCGACAACGGCGATAATGGCGATAATGGCAATGATGGAGGTTTAAAGCTGATAATACCTCCATCATTGCCATTATCGCCATTGTCGCCATTGTCGCCATCAACACCATCATCGCCATTGTCGCCGGTTGTCGCCTACATCTCGGCGTTTCCTGCGTGAATCTGGTAAACAAGAAAGACATAAAACATATCCATCAGCAGGCAAATTGATGACAACTGACAAAAAGAACGAAAAAGAAAACTCAAATAATTTATTAATTAAAATATAGTTCGTTTAAAACTGATAATACCTCCATCATTGCCATCATCGCCATTGTCGCCGTCGTCGCCATCATCGCCATTGTCGCCGTCGTCACCTACATCTCGGCGTTTCCTGCGTCAATCTGGTAACAATTAAAGACAAAAACATATCCTTCAGCAGAAAAATTAATGGCAACAAATTAAAGGAAGAAAACTGAAATAACTTATTAATTAAAACATAGGTCGTTTAAAGCTGATAATACCTCCATCATTGCCATTATCGCCATTATCGCCGTTGTCGCCATCATCGCCATCATCGCCATTGTCGCCGTCGTCGCCTACATCTCGGCGTTTCCTGCGTGAATCTGGTAAACAATAAAGACATAAACCATATCCATCAGCAGGCAAATTAATGACAACTGACAAAAAGAGCGAAAAAGAAAACTCAAATAATTTATTAATTAAAAGATAGTTCGTTTAAAACTGATAATACCTCCATCATTGCCATCATCGCCATTGTCGCCGTCGTCGCCATCATCGCCATTGTCGCCGTCGTCACCTACATCTCGGCGTTTCCTGCGTGAATCTAGTAACAATAAAGACAAAAACATATCCTTCATTACACAAATTAATGGCAACTAATTAAAGAAAGAAAACTCAAATAACTTATTAATTAAAATATAGCTCGTTTAAAGCTGATAATACGAACTATATTTTAATTAATAAGTTATTTGAGTTTTCTTTCTTTAATTAGTTGCCATTAATTTGTCTGCTGAAGGATATGTTTTTGTCTTTAATTGTTACCAGATTCACGCAGGAAACGCCGAGATGTAGGCGAGGACGGCGACAATGGCGATGATGGCGATGATGGCGACAATGGCGATAATGGCAATGATGGAGGTATTATCAGTTTAAAAGGAACTATATTTTTATTAATAATTTATTTCCTTTTTTCTTTCTTTTTTCTTTCTTTTATGAGTTGTCATTAACTTGTCTGGTGAAAGATATTTTTATTTCTTTATTGTTTACCAGATACACGCAGGAAACGCTGAGATCTGGATGTTGGCAACAATAGCGACAACGGCAATGATGGCGGGAATGGCGATATTGGAGGCAATTGCAACAACCCTCCGTGGGTGCTGCTGGAGCGAAGTGAAATTATTTTGCTAGTATTAAAATTTTATTTTGAATTGTTAATGACTAGGCTCCCAGCTAAGAAAATTAATCTTTTCACCGCCAAAGTAAGAGTTTGACCTATTTAACGAAGGGAAAACTTTTAAGTCTATGAATTTACTTTAAGCAAGTGTAAAATGTAAGCATTTAACTGAACGTTACGAAGCAGAATCTGCAAAGTATAATACACAGCTGATTGCAATTGTACTGACATAAGTTGAAAGTGTAATAAATAAATGAGACGCTCACGCTGACTTTTTGCCGGTCTTCTTTTCTGCTGTACTAAATCACGAAACAGGGTGAATTCTGACGAGAAGGGGGACGGGAGGAATTAAAATTTCTTCCAAGCACCCATGAGGTCCGTGGACGACAACCTTAAGTGCAACCATTCAAATGAAAACTACTAAGCAGTACTCTCCTGCGGTGCTGTTTATTATGCTTTATACAATAACTGAAGATGATGCACGTGCTCTGATTGGTCAATATCTATTGATTATTTTACCAGTAAAACACATGAAAAATGTAGTTATCATATAAAAGCAATATACCACACATTTCTATGGTTTATTGGCTCAATAGGCCACGCGGGATGTTGAAAGAACGCGAGAAGAGATTGTAAATCACTCGCCCTCGGCTCGTGACTTACAATCTCTTCCCGTGTTCTTCCAACATCCCGCTTGGCTTATTGAGCCAATAAATTATAGAAATGTGTGCTATATTGCTTAAGTACAAGGTGGTTCTGACTTTTGAGTCTGTGGATGAAATCCTGAAGTGTGACCATTCAAATGAAAGCTACTGAGCAGTACTTTCCTGTGGTGCTGTTTATTATGCTGTACAAGGTAGAACTAACTTTTGAGTTTGTGGATGAAATCCTAAAGTGTGACCATTTTAATGAAAGCTACTGAACAGTCCTTTCCTGTGGTGCTTTTTATTATGCTGTACAAGGTGGTTCTTTCTAACTTTTGAGTTTGTGGATGAAATCCTTAAGTGTGACCATTCAAATGAAAGCTTCTGAGCAGTACTTTCCTGTGGTGCTGTTTATTATGCTGTACAAGGTGGATCTTTCTAACTTTTGAGTTTGTGGATGAAATCCTAAAGTGTGACCATTCAAGTGAAAGTTACTGAGCAGTACTTTCCTGTGGTGCTGTTTATTGTGCTGTACAAGGTGTTTCTAACTTTTGAGACTGAGAGTGAAATCATAAATTTGACGATTTTAAGAAAGCTACTGAGCAGTACTTTCCTGTGGTGCTGTTTATTATGCTATGCAAGGTGGCTCTAGCTTTTGAGTCTGTAAATATAGTCTTTTCCTGTAGTTCAAATATCGTTGACACCATTTTGCAGGGAGCAGCTCAACCGATTATTTATTTGCTCCTGGCCTTGTACATTTCTGGCATGCGTTTCTTAAAAGCCCTGTAACTTTTCGGGCAGAATTCGGGCACGATGATTCACACTCAGTAACAAACAAGCAAAGAAGTTAGAAACAAAGAAGTTTCTAAGCATGAAACTTTGCTATAAGTTAACAGTCTTACTGTACCTTAAAAAGAAGCTGAAATAACAGCTTTGTGGAGTGGAAGGATCATATTTTACGAACGCCTTTTCGGGGCTTTCGAGAAAATGCGCCCCTGACCCTGAATTTCGATCTGGTACGGCGCTTATCTCGTTTCCAGATCTTCTGCGGTCAAGCCAGGATAATTTCAATGAGCAAAAGTGTGATCTTAGTACGAGATTGGAATGGCTTCATTGACGATGCGACCCATTGGTGCTCTGGGAAGCATGAAAACTTGCTTCAAGTGTTAGACACGTCGCACATTATAATAACACAGCATGCCTTAATTTACTCTTTAAATTATCTTGGAAAGAAAATATTTTGAATATCAAGAATCGAAACAACAAACTTGCCCCTGTCATCTTTCCAGAGCTACATTGTGTCGCATTGTCCATCGTTTAAACTTTTCACCCTACAACATTTCTTCAAACGGGTGTACTATGAGTGAACACGCGTACTCCGCTAATAATGCAGATGAGGTCATCGTGCAAACGCTTCCCAGCAAGCCATTGTCAGGTGAAAAGCATAAACCATTGACGATGAGGCCCAACAGATTTTTGGGTAGATGTATATTATCATTTGCATATTCAAAATACAAGCTTGTTCTCTTGGCAATGGAAACCGTGCAAGCCTACCTGAAAGTGGCCAAATAGGCCAACAAGGGCCAATTTGAGCGCTACTCAATGCGAAAGTTTGCATTCGTACCTGAGTTAGAGATTTTTGCTGGAAAACTATTCGGTAGAACTAAGTCCTGCCACCAACCATTCTTCCACTGTCGGGTACATGAGTGACGGACGCACAAAGTGTGATATCAAAACAGACAAACAATGCAAGTGAACGGCTTTCAAAATGCAAATCAGTAAATAGTTCAGAAGTTTCCCAGCAAACCACTGAGCCGTATCGTTTATGGTTTGTTGTCTTCTCCCGACAACGTTTTTTCAGTCAGGTGTATATTGTATAAATGCAGTTGTACTGTTCATCCCGTTGGATCCCGCGCACGCCAAGCGCTTCCTATCTCGATCGTTTTTAGCCTTTATCTCGCTCGGCGTCATTTTAGTCCCTTCAGATCACCTCAAACCACCGTCAAACCTTCACCGATTTCCACGACGCCCTTGCGTATCGCGGCCCTTTGCCGGCAAGAAACTACCGTCTGATTATCCAGCGAGAGAGAAACAACATCGTCAATTTGAATTCGTTGTCGTCTGCAAAGCAGCAATGACTTGAGCGCTCTTCTGTACTGGGCGAGTCTCCACGCGTATACGAGCGGATCAAGTGCAAATTTGATAAACAGCACATTCGTTGACATTAAACTTGCAAGCTGCAGCTTAATAAATTGCAGCTTAGTTTCAGCTTTCCAGTGAATGTAAACATAGTAAACGACTGTTATAGGAAGAGTACAAACGATGACGAATGTTAGCAGTAAAAGATTGACAACAGTAAATTGCCTTTCTCTTCTAGATCTATTTGTTCTTCGACCGCGTTGTTGTTCTCCCAGACTGTTTGCTTTTAACGAATGTAGCCGCCTCACCTGCCTTCTAAATGCCTTGTAAAGGCAAAAGTATGCTGTCATTAAAAGCAAAAGGCTGCCAGTTGTATGAAAATAGAGATCAAATTTGAAGACAACCGATTGTGCTACTCCACTTGCTGAGAGTGCAGCAAACGCTATGGTGTAGAGCCATGTTGAAATCACGCAAGCAACAACTCTTTTCTTGGTGACCAAAACTCTGTGCTTGTGCGGAAAGCTTATAGCTGTAAATTGACTCCAAGTAAAAAGCAGCAAAATTATGTACGAGCTGTTCATTGTAGCCAGAGACATGTGTTGAGCGATTTGTCCTGCCTTTTGAAGCAAAGGAAACATTGAGAAATCTCGGTTTTTCACACCAAGGTAGTAACCAATGTCTTGTAAAGCGTATATCGGGCACACAGCGACTCCAGTGAGAAAGTCCGCCGTTGCTAAGCCAACGACAAAAAATGTGGTTGGTGTTCGGAAAGTTTTGAAAGGGTTTCGCCAAATCGCAAGCAGTAAAAGGCCATTCCCCACTGCTGTTACCAGCGATACTAAAACAAGGAAAATTCCTGATGCGATTTGCACTCGAAGGAAAGTTTTGACGAGTTGTTTTAAGTTTTCTTGGTGTTGAGGAGAACTTGTGGAATTCATTTTTGATAAAGGTACCTTTTCCTTAACAGAGTTTAAGCTCAACCAAACACACTTCTTTGTTACGCGGTAAAATATAACAAAATTAGTTGAACAGAGCTGGCAAGTTTCTTTTAAATATCCGATGTCTTTAGTTAATATGACATCTGAGTTTTGAATGGGGGCAGCTGTGTTGTTCTAAAACGAAAGGTGTTGTTAACTTTTGACATCCCATTATAAGCAATGACGATTTTTACATTTGTTCCACGCGTCTGTCTTTTGTCTGCTCAGTAAATAACACACCATACTCAGGAAATGTGAAAACTAAATTTAATAAACATTCACATGAATTACTGGCTATTTCTTCCGATATATAGTTGCTAAGTAAAAATCTTAAATTGATGAGAAATTTCACACTGTCAAAAAAATATAAAAGAGTAAAAGGAAAAGGAAAGAAATGAAAAGAAAAGAAAAGAAAAGAAAAGAAAAGAAAGAATGAAACACTAGACAATGCAACACAGGAAAGTACTGCTCAATAGCTGTTATTTGAATCACAGACTCAAAAGTTAGATGCATTTTCAATTTACGGCATAATAAAAGCAGCGCCAGATGAAAAAATAAAAAAAAAAGGAAAAGTTAAATTTATTTCTGGGTGACACGTAGGATTTAATTCATCCACAGAATCTGAACCATGCTTAAATCCATATTGAATGATTCAAAGTTTACTGGCGCTAAAAGTGAAAAGAAGAGGTAATTCATGTCCTTGACTCTCGAATAAATAACTAATAATAGAAAAATCGTATAGCAAACGGATCGTATTTCCAGGTTGAAGACGGACTTTTCGGAGCTGTAATGGCAATGAGAAGAACAATTCTAAACCCTTACGAAATGTCACCTCGCATACATTTCCTCTTTGAGTTGAAAGCCTTTGTTTGGTCTGTTTGATCAGTCTTCCGCCTTTCGAAGAAAAAAAGGTTCTCAAACTCTCCTGGCAGATGAGTAAACTAAGCATCTCCTTTTCTTTAAATCTGCAGATGAAACTACAATTTTAAAAATTGTGGTCATCGAAATGAAAACTACTGAGGCGATACTTCGTTGTTGCTCAGGCCCCAGTTGTTCAAAAGTTGGATAGCGCTATCCACCGGATAAATCTCTATCCAGTGGATAACGCAATTGGTTTCCCTAATATTTATCCACTGGATAGTGATTTATCCGGTGGATAGTGCTATCCAACTTTTGAACAACTGGGGCCAGGTCTTGGTCTTGCCATGTATAATTATTAAGGATTTTCTCTTATAAACAATAAGTGATTCACCAAACAAAGTGCTCCACGATTTTCAAAGTCGCCTATTAGTTGAGAATTACTTTTTCTCTAACATGTCATGTAACTCCCAAAATATGGTGACACTTAATTGGAAAAAAACAACATTGTCCGGCAAAGAGCAAACAGCATTAAAAATAAGACCCAATGGCTTTCTGGGAAGCGGGAGCTATCGTTTCCATTCTCGAACGCCGTGCACATGATATGGTAATGAAATATCCTGCCTAAACTACTCTTTAAACTTTCTGGGAATGAACATTTCTTGAATTTCTGTAAAAGAAACTAAGTAAGAAGCTTGCTAGTGCCATTTCCCCAAAAGAGTGACGTGTCCCTTTGCCAGTACATTATTTACACTTTCTTCCCGCAAAAAAAAAAAACAAAAAAAAAACAGGTGTATATCACAACAAACCAACAGCGACGAGAACAAGAAGAGACCTTGAGCAATCAAAACAGAGGAGGAGCTGCAATGGCTTTCTTTACACGTGATTTATACATTTTCGTAATTTCTTTGCCGTTCGTCTGCAAAACAGCAACACGAAATAACCAAATTTTATTTTAGTCAGAGACCATAATAAACCCACAGTCATCTAACGCTAAACTACTTTATTGACTGTTTTTAGACAATCTCATGAAAAGCGGCACGGTTTGAAAACCATACATTACTAATCAAGAGCTCGACGTTAATCCTTTAGAAGTTAATAGCCGTTATTGCAAGCGCTACAACATTTGTAGTCTTGCTGGCATTCCTCGTCTAACTCACTGACGTGGAAAGGGAAGGCGAGATCGCAGCCACCCTTGATGCACAGGCGAGTGGTCTTATAAGTAGGTTCGCTCATGACAGATTCAGGAAGCAGCTCTCTCTCATCACAGGCATTTGTCGCCAGTACTTCATAATCTGAGGATAAAAAATTTAAAAAGAGATATTAGAGGCATTTATTTGACAGAAAAATCTTTCTTTCACTGAGTTCATATGATGCGTCTGTAATAGTACACGGAATGCCTCATTTTATGAAGTTTGGCTCTTCCCCCAGTAGTCATTTAAGTACATTTATAATAAGCCCTTTCTGCATTGTTAAGACCGGCCACAGTATTTGATCATGAACAAGCGATTCGAGCTATTAGCATCGTATATTGTGCTGTAAGTTACCAAGCATTTTTTAAATAAATAGCTCTTAGACTTTGTGGAATCTTTTCCCGTAAAATTCCCTTTCCCTTGCACGTGGGCGGGACTGAAACTCACTTTTGTTTTTTCCAGTCTAGTACAAAGCGCAATAGGCCTGGTTCAGACGCCGTATTTCACATGAACTTAATTCATTGAATTCGATTCGGCTCACGTGAAGTACGGCGTCTGAACTGGGCTTTAGTTCCAGTACTTTTAATGCAACTCTAACTAACTCTAATTCACCTTGTATGTAATTGGCGACGAACACCATCATCAGCAAGAAAACAGACATCCGAGCTTTCATTTTATTCTTTGCTTAACTGAAATAGAGAACAAAATCAATATTAACTATATTTTTCTGCTTGTTGTAATTTGTCTTTAAATACACGCAAACTGTGGATATGGTGTTTTTGACTAAAAAGAGCTAAACGCCTTATATTTTCGCCTTGTTAAAAACTGGTCGGCAAAATTTTTGCAGCGCGCATACGTATGCTGGCATAGTAATAATTTAATAATAATAGTAATAATAATAATGATAATAATAATAATAATAATAATAATAATAATAATAATAATAATTTATTAATTTGCCATAGCGCCTTTTAACATAGAAATGATCAAAAGCGCTTCACAACATACTAGTTAAAATTAATAAAACGAATCTATGATATAGTAAGCAGTCTCGGGCAGAATAGCAAGGAATAAGATGGAAGATACAATAAAAAGAAACAAAAAGGCGGGAATTGATGCTAATATTGCAAAATAATAACCAAAGTATACTGATAAAAGTTAAGGGAAGAAAATATAACTCCATCAATTCGCACTTGATTAACAAATAAAGAGATGCGCTGCTTTCAGTGAAGCGCCAACAAGCCTTAACCTTAATCCAAAATCAAATTTAGAAAAAAGCAACAGAAGAAGAGCATTTACTGACATTTTGTCAGAGAGAGAGGCACTGAGGATAACTTATATATTTGACTGATCATAATAGCCATAACCGAGCAGAATTATTAGAGCATAAAAAGCAGCTTTTGTGAGCACTGCCCGCAGGCATAATAATATTGTACCCTTTTGCGAGCGTAATTTATCCAAGGCGTTCACGACAAGAAAGTGCGGAGCGATTTCCTTTCCGTGGGCTTATTTACAGCTGGATCATTTTACAATGCACGAAGATGACAGCAATAAATCCAATGCTCAAAAGAAAGTATTGAAACAGTTCTTTCATATTTGATAGACGATCGAGTGAAAAGAAAACGCGCAAAACACAAATCTTTATCGCGTGGCGCACAAAGGCAAGAGGGGCGGGAAAGAAGAAGACCTTTTTTGCCATCTCTCTGTAGGCCCAGATTTCGGCGGGAAAGCAAAATGTATTCGCACTGGTTTCTGTTTTTTCCTTCTTGCCTGAAATGTCTTTCTCCGAGAGAGAGAAAATAAAACCACTGTGCTGTGTAGCCTTGAAGACTAATACTGAACAAGTAAACTAGCGAACAACCAAGAGTGGAATATTACTAGCTGAAAGTGCATAAATTATCCACTTGAAATTTAAAAGTTAAGGTTAACTTCTCTAAGCCAAGGTTAAATTTGTCCCACTCTCTTGACAAAATGAACATCTATACAAGATCTTTCTTATTTATTTACAGCTTTAAATTCATCGCCGGTGTCTCTCTATTTATTATAATTCATAATGCCTTCGACATTGTCAATCCTAGCAGTATGCAGGACGTGTCCCAGAATGAACCTAATTAAAATATGACGAAGCTCTCAACGAGTCATGTATGAATAGCATAGCATAGTTGTTAGAGCGTCTGACGGGTGTACGGAAGGTCATGGCTTCGATTCCCGTCGGGGACTCAGATATCTTTCTTCGTCCCACGTTCTAGACATAATAATTTATTTACCTAGCTTAAAATTTACCATCTATCTTTAATTATCACGTTTCCTCTTGTGGGTGTATATAAATTAAATTCAACTAAGTGTGCGAATTTAAGAGACACAAAGCTATTTAAAATTACCTGAAAGATACCTGATTATCGTTTGTTTTCTTGTTATCTGTGATTACCACCAAAAGCAAAAGCAACACTGCGAGCACAAATTTAACACAACTTTGTACGGTACACGATAAAAAATATTGATTAATTGTGATTAACTGTAGTACTTCAGAAACTAATTTACATGCAAATACAACTTTCAGAGCAGCTGTTGTCGATTGAACTCAAACAAGGCAAATACAGAACGCTATTACTTTATCTCCAGTAACAATTTTAACAGTTTCTACATATCATGAGGTTTACGAAGGAGTTTTGTTTTGCTCCAGTCTGCTCTAAATTTCGCGTTTTAATTTTGCGCCATCTCATTGCTACGATTTCCAAATATTGCCGAGTATTCCCCGTTTATGCGATGAAGTTTTTTTTTTTGAATTTCCAGTTGCTTATCGCAAAGCAGCAACAAGACAACAACCTAAACGTTGTCTTCGTCAAAGGCTGCAGATAGGTAACCGAAAGCTTATAATTTTCTACATTGTTTTAAGCACAATAACGTTCTTACAGTTTAATCGGTTACGCGTCCATTTCCACGCTGTAATAACTATGTGTTATTTGAAACAAACTATTCAAAAGGTTGTTTCTGAGTGAATCGCTCACTGTTTACATGCGATGTTCATTTTTTATTTGGTAATTGTATCTACTCGCATGACATAGGTAAGGCTAAGTTAACCAGTTTAATTGAAAGAGATTGCAATGACGATTAAGACGGGTTTTTTTTTTCTCAGTACAGAACGTCTATTTTATTCGTTAAGTAAAGGTAATCGCTTAATTGTAAGAGTCCTCTTGTTGGTGTGTCAGTGATTAAAATCATCGCATTATCTCTATCCCCTCTAAAAGATGCCTAGATCGAAACTAGTGAAAACGTAAAATTCCCGATTTCGTTTTAAGAAAAATTTGTTAAACAAACTGCTACGTTGTTAAAATCCAATGAAGAGCTTTCATTTGTATCAGCGATGAAAATACTTTAGGATTTCGACCATACCGACTCACCAACTAAAATAAACTAGGAACCATTTTGTATAGCCTGTGAACAGTCACCCCCTCCCCTTTAGGAAAAATCGGGAAAGGGGCCCTTTCCCGATTTTTTTTCCTGAGGGGAGGGGGTGGCTGTTCACAACTTTCTGTATTGCGTGATGCGGAGCACAACAGGAAAGTAGTTAATATACTGACTTTCATCGAAATGATCACAGTTGAGAATTTAATCCACAGAATCAAAAGTTGAAATCACCTTGAACGGCATAATAAACAGTACTGAGTACCACTGAAAAGCGTCAGGTTTAATAGCTTTGTTTCCGAAAAATTGCTGCTGTGGCACGGAAAAAGCTTCCGTTTGGCTGCATCCGGTAGGAAAACAAAGATTTTCCATTTACGAGTTTCCGCTTCAACCTAAGAAAATGCAACAGATTAATTGGCAGTCAGATAGATCTAGCGCCACGTAGAAGAGAAAGGCGGTGAATGGAACGGAAATGTACCCTTCTAAGGTTCTGGAAAATTGGTCAACCTAGCGAAGTATACCGAAATCCCAGGACCAATTATTTGAAAAAAAAAATCCATGAAATTACCTATTTGAGTCGATTGTTTGGTGGTTCTTTTTCTGTTAGTCAGCAGTGAACATGAAGATTTTTTGAAGTGTTTTCATTCGCTTTCTCCCTGCACACGCATGCCATTGAAAACTATCGAACTGATGTTGCTTTGTAGTCACTTGTTACGATTAGTTGTTACGTTATCACTTTAAAACAATGCTATTTCTGGTCGTTTACGTGAGAACGGGAGGCCAAACCATATAAAGGTCTTCGCTTTTTAATTTTTTGCTGTGTACAAATAAGATGAATGTACCTTTTCTAACAAACCCACTTTAGACGGTGGTCTAAAAAAAATCTCCAGTTTTGGACCGTTTTCAATCGCTTTCACATTCCACGTAAGGAATCTTCGTTTTAAAAGGATACGTGTGGACAAGGCTACAATTGAGACACAGGCTAGGATGCAGAAGGTAGAACCCTAAATGGACACCTGTTATTGGCAATAACTTCGTCTAGGAAGCCATTAATGAACGCCATTAACTCGTCACAAGCAACATTCATTATTAAAACATATCGCCAGATTCACTTATTGCTTTTGTTGCTTTGCCATGGGAGATCTAAAGCGGAAGAGAATTAAGAAACATTAATAAATAAAACTAATGTATCGTGTTCAAAGTAAAAGCGGTAATTTTAGTTAAGTTAAGGTAGCAAAGTGTAAAAAAGTCTAAAACTTTATGGGCAAGCAATACGAGCAACATTTGACTGCATATTTTCGGGCAACGATACTTCGTTGCAAATTCCGATTGTTGCTCTCAACAAATTTTCATGTTACAAAAGATAGAAGACTTCTATCTTTTCCATCTGACTACGAATTACACGTTTAGGCCTGGAAACTGGCTGTGAGTCTGCGCGCGTTATTGGATGACCTTATGAATTTCCACCCAAAATTTGAGTCAGCTGGAACGAAACTTCCAGGTACCAGGTCGCAATGCTCAGAATTCAAACAGATGGAAGGGAGACACCTGAGAGTTTTCACGTGATGTGGTCCTCGCCAGGATGTGCCTTGCTTTTAACACATTCGCTAACAAAAATGCAGGTTCAGTCTAAACCGGAGATTAATGTATTCCGACTTCAACTCAACCCCACTTCTGATTGGATGAGAACTTGCTAGAGTAACAACAGCTTCAACTTTGGACGCACACATGAGGCGGTTCTGCTTTTTAAGAGCGCCGTAATTTTTGTGATTTGGGCTAGCGGAATTGATTTTAATTTTGCAAAATTGGAAGCAATGCGAGAAAGATAAGTTACTCTTATAATAAGTAATATCGACAGAGGCCTAAAGGGATCTTTTAGCGTAACTAATTTCGCAAAGAAAATGCGAAACAGGCTGCGCAAAAACCTGCCTGATCATACCTCGAACATTTTACGCAATTTTTTTTTTGCGACAGTCGTTGCGAGAAATAGAACTCGGTTCTACTTTTGAAACGATTGCGGAATGGGACAAAAAGGTGAGATTTTACCGTTTTTACTCCAGACAGTTTTCTCGTGCAACTTTTGTCGCAATTTTGTTGCAACAGGAGTTGCAAGAAACGTTCGACTTAACTGGTTAGCTTGGTTAATTTCTGATCTCAGTCAAGCGTTAATCAGTTTCCAATAACCAAAGCCTTGAGAGAAGAATGGACGGGTTAAATTGAGGCCCAGATTTAGGGGTGCGCGGGGGGGAAGGGGGGGGGGGTCTGATATCCGTTATCTTTATGACTTAGGAGCCCGGTTTCCCTCCCAATCACCAAGAATCCTATTATCTCTCAACTGCATGTTGTTGTTTTTCTGATCGGCTATCCGTCATTCTTGCTATTACCGTAGGTTAGTTATCCGTGAAATATTTAGCGAGCTTTCCGTTATCCCTAGCAAAATCCCTAACAAGGACTCCATGTTATGAGTCAACTTGAACGCGAACAGGCTATTCATATTAGACCGAGAATATACTAGTAAGAGCGCTTTTCAAATGAGCGTCATAAAACCAAAACCAAAGTAAATACTCCAGCCAATCACAATAAACACAAATTACCCAATGAACCAATCAGAACTCAAAGCAAATACATGCTACTGGCGCCAAGCGCGGGAAGACGCGGCGCGATTGGTGTGAGTTTCACTTTCTGATTGGTGGAGAAAATGGCACGAGATTTTTTAACCAATCAAAGAGCGAAATAAAGCAAAACCAAAGCAAAGCACGAACTACTTTCGACACTCAATGAAAAATCGCTCCATTTAACAATTAGATTATGAGTTCGAGATTTCTATCAGGTGATAGCTAATGTCGGGTCCAGCCCGAATCAGCTTTCACGCACAGAAATCGAGAGCGAATAGGTAATTGTCTTAGTATAAATCTCGATTAATATCCCTCTAAAATGAAACCTTTTGCTTCATGGCATTGTTATTTTGAAGACTGAGCCTGCCGCTCACCTTTTCGCTACTCACTATCTATCACGGAATAGACAGTAAGTAGCATAGCCAATCACATTACAGCATTTATGATAGAACGCCAGAAGATTTATTACTAATTTCTGAAAAACCTTGCCAGGGCACATACTGTTGTAGATGTCCCAACTGTTTATTTATTTATTGCTCGGGCAACCGAGCTTAGTTCTGCATTTCGGCAGAAAATTTCATTGCTCTTAATGTGCAGGCCCAAACGAAGTGTCTCCGATTTTCCTTGTTCTGAGGAATACTAGCGAACTGTCAGCGTAGGTACACGTAGCTGTGCCGAGGTCATGTCGTTGGTAATCGAGGATCGCAAAAGCCCATACGATTTGACACGTTATATGTTCGGATAATTTTCGGGCTTCTCGCTAAGCAGTCGGCCAACGCACGTGGGAATTGACAAGCAACTTTTTCATCAACGCTCCACCTCGGGTATTCCTCGTCGAATCGGCGGGCAAGATGACATAGTTGCGGGGAATAATAGGGGAATGTTTTACCTTTTTTGACCTGCTATCTGTTTTCTACGTGTGAGTTCCTTTTTCTTTGCTACATTAGTGCAAGGCATTTGACTTATAAGCTACTGAAATTAAACAAAGTGTGTGTATGCGTGTTAGATGAAGCAAATACAGACGAATCTTGTCTCTTAAGTAACCTCAAAAGCAACTATAACTAGATCTGAATAACGCTCAATGTACCTCCGGTTTTGAAATATACAATGAGTTTGGAGAATTTGGCAGGATTTGCAAAGGTTTTCTCAGCAAATTGGCACTTAAGTCAGTTCTTCTTGGCGAAAGTATTGTCATTAACTATTCGTCTTTCGTCTCTCGATTTAGTCTGGAAATGTATTTTTTTATATGTTTTGTGTTTTGTTTAGTTAAAGCATTATTACGACCCTCGTTTAGGTTTTGTGGTTGAATCGGAGTAAATGTTAGCGTTCATTCCGGCAAAGGGAAGAGAGTTTGATACGGTATGTTCTCCTTAATCGCGTGGTTAGTTTTCAACTGACGGGAAATTTTTCTTTACTGTCTGGACTCTTGGACTTGACCGAAGTTTTGCATCACCGACATGACAATCAGCCATTTGCTTAGCCCTTAAGAAAAATGTTTTGAAATAAAAGATGTTGAAGTCATGGGAAAAGATGTGAAGTCTAGTCCACCTCTTTTCTTTCCACTTTAATTGGTTGCAATATAAACACATTACACACATTTAATTTTTTGCCCGAGCTAAAGGCCACTTTATTAACACTGCTTCACAAGTGTACATTTACGTGTCAGCATAAATCTAATTGTCGTAGAAGTTAAGCGACGGCCTTCCAGGAGCAAGAACTGCAGCATTTGAAGCTTCCCTTTTGATGCTGATAATTTTTGCAGGCTCCATCCAACCTTCTTACGTGGAAGGGGAAGTATTCGTCACAGCCATTTTTGACACACATACGGGTTAGGTGCCACGTAACACTGTCGTCGTCGTACATCTTCGTAATGTCTGCTCCCTCGATACAGGCATTATCAGGCTCCACATCTTCATCAGGATCTGAAGTTAGAAAACAAACAAAGGCAATTTTACGCTCGAGCGGTGAAATAACGGCCGCTTCCTAAATATCATGTCTCTCATGGTATATAAGTCGCCAACTGACTTATTTACGAGGTTTGAGTTGATATTATCTGAAGCTCATACGGAGCGAGGTTGCTCGAAGAGCAGGCTAACACATGCACAGTGAGGTAGGAACTGACTATCGGGTTAGTCTCAAACAATGTTCCCGCATACGTAGACGTCTAAAAGTGCTTTCCAATATTATTTTCCCAGTCTAAGTTACTTTTTGTTCTCGCATATGTTAAGTTGGTTTCACCTCTAGAACCGCTCGTGACTTTGTCACTCGAAAATCCGCCTCAGCTCTTCGCTCGAGGGCGACAAACAAATGAAGGTCGACTTGTGTCTAGTCGCATTCGATGCACCGATGTCACTTCACAGGGTTTTTTGAACTCGTGCAAAATTAATTTCAAGAACATTTTCCCAAAATATTATCTGAGGCATAAAGTGAACCCTGTGAAGATATTCACTGGTGAATCAGACTAATCAGAGAGAAGACTGGGTCCTACTGCGTGACTGCTTCCGCGAACGACATCATGTCAGTCAAGACACTGAAATTTATCCATGTTGAATTGATGAGAGAAATTGTGAGAAACATCCAGATCTAGATCTTCAAACTATTATTAATTATTAGTATAATTTTAATGCTATGTTCACCGCGCCGGCTACCCGGTGAATATAACCTTTTTACGGCGGCCGCTAAGCTAAGTTACTTTTTTCGTGTGTTGTTTGTCAAGTTTTAGCTGGTTTATGTTTACTTTTTTGATGCCCACATTTCAAAATTATACTGAAACAATTATTCGCCTCAGGCGAAGTAAATATTGGCGAATATTTACCTCGCCTTCAGCGAATAATTGTCAAATAATCCCTTTAGGGCTAAAACTGCTTCAAACTATATATAACTAGCTAGTTCACGGAAGAGTTTAATCTCCACAAAAATTTTTACCGATATGTTTGCAGAGACTACAACATTTATAGCTTGCGTCTTGGCAGTCTTCGTCCAACTCATTCACGTGGAAGGGGAAGGTGACATTGCAACCATTCTTGATACACAGACGGGATGTCTTGTGACGGGATGGGGCCTTGACAGATATCGGAATAGTTTTAGACTGGAAACAGGTTCTTGCAGCCATTGCGTCATGATCTGAGGTTTAAAAAATAAACGAAAAAAGGCCATTTAGATATACAGATAAAATAACGGCTATTTCTAAAGTAACGAGCTTTTGACGTACATATATCACTCAATCATTATTGTCTTGGAGAATGGCTTACTGACCACGAACAGACCTGACCGTGAACAGTTGACCAACGACCGGATAACCTTATCCACTGGGTAGACTGCTATCCAGCGTATAAGATCTACTACTCTTTTTTCTTTATAAAAACCTTTTTTATTAGAACGTCGAGGCTGAGATTTGCCCCCAAATTTAAGAAAATGTATGGGCTAAAATAAGAACATCCACAGGCTCAGCCAAATTTTACGCGTTCTTACATATATATAAAAAAAGAGTGTATCCAACTGTGGCTGTTGTAGTTCAATTTTATCGTCGGTTCAATTTTTATTTTCTTTTGTTTTATATTCATTATCATGTATTTACATAAAAAAGAACAAAAGAAAAATAAAAATTGAACCAAGGATAAAATTGAACTACAACACGACCAGGTTGACCATTTTAACCAGACTTGGCTAATACTGGCTTAAACACCTACTTTTAGGATCATTTTCAAAAGCTACAGCGCATGTTGCAATCAGAAGAAATCCAAGAGTAATTCTTCGGTTTTGTTAAAAATTACTCTCCCACTTTTCTGAAACTATAACTGAGAGCGTTTGGCTGCTGATGGCTAGGGTGGAAGTGGATGTTTACTGATTTTAGGAGTTTATAGTATTTATAATACAATTATGATTTACCTTGCATTATGCACGTGACAAACACCATCACAGAGAGAACTAAAAAGCCGATTCGAGCTGCCATCTTATTCTGTCTTTTTAAACTGAAATAGAGAACAGCACCAATATCAACTGTGCAATTTTTTCGCATGTTCTCCTTAGTAATAAGCCGGCTATATATCACAATTATTCTGACGTAAGCCGTAGAGGTACTAACAAGGTTTACTGACTCAAAGAGACACGAAGGACCAGTTTAGCTGTAATGTCATACATAGGTTTTGCTGGCCTCGCATTATATAGAGGATATTCCACGGCAGCACGAAGATATGAATTCTATTTTCGAGTGGCAAAAACAATATTTTACGAAGGAGCGCAGCGAGTGAGCAAAATATTGTTTTTTACCACAAGAAAATAAAATTCATATCTTCAAGCCACCATGGAATTCTCGTTTTATTATATGGACAAGAGTATATTTCGAAAACAACAGTGACTGTGTGTGTAAGAGTGGGAAATGGCGTCGTCGATATCCGCACCAGTGAGGATATGGAAAATACGCCACTCGAGTCCCGGATGTAGTTTCGTATGAAGTTTACGAGTGGTCTATTTTCCACTAAAACACTCTTGTCTATATAATAAAAGAGAGCTAATTCACTGAAAATTTGTTTTTTATTGTGAACAGGACTTGTTACCAGCATTTACTTGAGCGACATCTCTAGCGGTATGATATCAGCTGACAGGTACGTGAATGTAAGACTCGTATCTTTAATTATCACGTTTCCTCTAGTAGGTGTATATAAATTGAATTCAACTAAGTGGGCGAAGTTAAGACACAAAGCTAGTTAAAAATGCCTGAAAGATTACTTGATTAGCATTTGTTTTCTCGTTATCCGCGATTACCACCAAAAACAAAAGCAACGCTGTGCGCACACCCCGGCTTATGAATATTTAGCACAACTTTATACGAGTATACGATAAAAACTATTCATTAATTCTAATTAACTGTAGTATATAAGAAATTAATTTACATGCAAATACAACTTCCAGAGCAGCTGTTGACGATTGAACTCAAACAAGGCAAAAACAAAACGCTATTAATTTTCCAGTAACAACTTTAGGAGTTTCTACATATCATGAGGTTTACAAACTCGATAAGTAAAGACCTGAGACAACACTGGGTCTATGTCGAACAAAAATGGGTTTCTTACACCTTTTTTTGGTAAAAATATAGAATGATTATGACAAATTCTACATGTCATAAGTTAAGCATGATCGTCCAGGAGAGTGCAGTCCTGAGAAGGACTGTTTATGGTAACATTGCCCGACAACCTGAGCGGAAGTCTTTGTCGGACAATATTCAAAATGTCTATAAATGTCTATCATAAAAATTCGAATTCAGCCGTTTTTGGTAACTTATAATCTTGGGTGAAATACAATATGGTGTCATCTTAGCCGCTCCTTAGTTTTGAATGAAATATCAGACTCCCTGCAGCGCCGCAACCCGTAATATTTACCTCACTTTGTAAAAAGCTTCACAGGCTATGTAATAAAGGTGAAATATTTTAACATATTGCAACTTAACGAAAGAGAAATGGGTGCAGGTTCCATCAACTTGCTTCAACTTTCTGGCGGGGAAGGGGGGGAGGGGGAGGTATCCTCCTCTTTTTTGTACTTCCTAGGTCTGAAGGCTGATTGATAGATATTTTTTGGAAATTATCTGATATTGGATTTCATGTTAAGTTCGTTGGCAACACCTCACAATGGCGGGAAAAAAGCCTCAGTGAAAAGGTCTTTGATCTGTAATACCAGTTTAGATTACGCACAGCAGCTAAAATTGGTATATTTCGTATAAACCCACTGACCCAGTTCATATATTTCAAAGTTCAAAAATGAAATTTGCTCTCAAAAATCCAGTAATCTACTGCAAACTGTAATATAATCAATCTTGTGAAAAGGAAGTTTGGATAATAAAACGTTTGATTACGTTAAGTCACAAAGTTCTTCTGAACCATTCTCGAGTAGCAGTCGCTATGTATATGATCAGACAATTACTATTAAACTTATTTCTTTTAATATTACGAGTAATAATTATACCATTCATGAAGACCATTAAGCCATTCTGCGGTTAGTTTTCAAAAACTTCACAAGTATTTATAAACTTAATCATCAATTGAAACATGATTTTTGTGGAACGAATGTTCAAGACGTCGATGCCCAATTTAGGTCGAATTTATTCCTAAAATTTTTTTGGAGGCTTTAGTACTGTGGGAGTACTCAGATATGTGGCTTGTGCGTCGTCACTAGTCAATTTACTCCTCTCGATCCATAAGTCACAGATTCAACCAAACTGAGCTCAAATAACTCCATTACATGAAGCGAAAAATCACCCATTATTGAACTTACCTGAAAAATGACGATCGATTCTCTGTAAGATGTTCGCGCTTACCAAACTAAACGAAACTTAACTCACACACGCAAAGCAAAGCCTTGTACAGCTGTTGTACAGCTGTGGCACATCATTTAATTCACAACACACTTAGTTATGTGAAATTAAGAAGTAAAGTTGTTTCGCTTATTTAAAGAGTTTGTCGTTATTCATCGACATTTTGTTTCGTTTATCTTTTGCACGACTTCAAAATAACAAAAAAAAAATTTGTCGATAGCCATTGATAAAGGCATTTCTTTCTACAGATCAACGTTAACTTATTTTAATCTTCAATGACGCGGAGAATATGGTACTTGCCTGTCGTATATTTCATCATTCAGTAAACAAAATGCAAAGCTAATTATATCATCTCACGCAAAATTCAGTCGACTTAGAATAAGTAATCTTATCAAGTTCTTCCAAGGAATTCTTTCAAATGCTCAGTTCCAATAGTGCCATTTATAAAATTTAGACCTAATAATGAGAGAGACTTTTCTTTTTTGTCGTCTCCAGAAAGAAAGCAGGTGTAGGCGTCCTTCTGCTTTATTATTTTTGGTCAAGAAAATTATACTTTTTTTTTACAGTTAAAATGATTTTATATTGATGATGAAGCATCTGTTAGGCACAAATTTGTTTTTCGAGAAAAACCAAGAATAAACGCATTAAATAGGCTGTATTTGATACATGCATGTTACTAATAATCCTTTCAGCCTAAAGACTGAAGTATTGATTCTCCTAGCCCATCAGCATACATCTCTCTGAATTCTGGTGTTGAGATCTTAAAGTGATTTCAAACAAAAAAGTAGATTTATAGATATGCTAATGGCCCCTTTTCTAAATATGGTCATGTGGACGAACAATGCGGAACGCACACGCTCAAATTATTTACCTTGCCGTAAACATATATTGAGGGTGTAATGCATGTATGTACTGGGGTGAACACAAATGCCAGCAGAGCACAGCATGGAAAATAATGGTTTTTAATGTTTTTCGATTTCGTTTAAACATTTAGAATAATACATTTTACGCAATGGCCCATTTGTCTTTTCGAAACACCTTAAAACATGAACGATAAATTAAATTTTAAAAATTCGAAGAAAATTCCAGGGGTATAATTTATGAAGATTTATGCATTAAATTGCCTTACAAACTGCACATTTAACCGAACCCCGTCTCGTACTCAAAAAGCAAACAAATAAACAAAACCAAAACCTATTTTCACAGCAAAAGAGCTATTTTATACCCTTTTCCAGATTAAGATACAAAATACTCTGTCCAGGCACGTAGGTGTATGGCCCATATGACAGAGTGCCACTTAGCCTCCTCTCCGGGAGAATGGGCAGTTGGCTAAGACAGAAAACGTTGCCGTTGAAGCTGATTATATAATCGGCTGTAAACCCTTCTTTGACGGTTAAGTAGCAGAAAATGAAACTTGTAACCACATTAAAAAAAAAAAAAAACGATGCCGCTACCAAGATTACAAATTCAATTCGACTCCCGTTAACCGCACTCTACCAAGACAAGCGAACGATGGAAATTGTAGATGGTTTGCGTGACGCAGTGGAAGCATTAGCCGGTCCGGTGATGCAATAGTTTTAAGGTAATAACGTGACAAACTCTTTCCCACGCACACAGGCAAATCACACGATAGATTTTAAGCCGGTGAATTGAGCATCATACAACGCTGAGCTCAGTTTTTCTTTGGTTACCAGGATAATTTTATCGCTGATAAGGTTCATGTTATATCCTACGCTTATTCTTTTTCGGTTTGAATAAAACCTGTAGCATTTCATAAAAAAAATTTAGTTTTCGCCTTGTTTCCTTAGTCCCCGGATTATTTTACATTCAAGCGACTCAAATGACACGGTATCCAGGGATCCAAGAGCACTAGTCCAGAATACAACATGGCTTTAGACGTTGACTCGGTTTTGAGGCGTATTGGCCAGTTTGGTCCTTTCCAGATTGGCATTTTAGCTATGTTTTTGTTCATATTCTTTCCCATCACCTACCAAACGCTTATCATGGTGTTTATAGCGTACGAGCCGCTTTGGATGTGCACCCAGCAAAGCGTGGCGTGTTTTGAATCGAACAGCTCGTCCGCACGAAGCGCAGTTTAAAGTACAGCTACCAAGCCCATCAAGCTTTACGAGAGGAGATGTTCCCTGAATAGAAGCGACTGGAAGTTTGCAGATTATAATCTCTATGAAGGACCGCATGAGACGATTGTTGATGAGGTAGGAAAAGAACAAGTTCTTTCTTGGTGAAATTTAAGGTCAAAGCTGTTGGGTAGATATTTTGAAAGGCCAAGGGCTAAGTAAACTGTGTTTTCGTTTCGGCTGCTAATGTATGTACAGTCTCCCCACGTATTTTTCCTGCTCTTTCGCTCGCTTTATTTTTCGCTCGCGCTCCACTATCTGAACGCCTGGAACAGGCTAATGTATGAAGGCCCTTTGTACGCAGGCAAAAATGGAATAAGGAATGATAGGCTTAAGAAAATGTTGTTCCGACTATCCAAATCTTGGCTTATTAAATGTTTGCAAAGGACATTTATAAGGATTTGTTTTGTAAAGGCATTTCAGAAATGAATTTTAGTGGGAAAAAAGCACCTTGGAGTCTTGCTTTTTTGTGAATTAGGTTGCTTTGATTCCTATACAGGATCTTAATTCGTGATTCAAAGCCTTCCTTTGCAGGCGATGTGTGATGTGTAGCCTTTCTCAGCTAAGTAACAAACAAAATGGCTGAAGGACTGACTAACGTCGGAAAGGTCAATCAGAGCGTCACTGACCTGACATAGGTTGCACCTGTATTGATTTTTGACTTAGAAAATTCTAGCAACTAATGGAGTCTGTCTAACAGACTAACAGAGAATTTTACTACTCTTTAATGTTAGTCGTACCTTACAAATTTCTTGATAAGAAACTCCGGTAACGCTTATTTTAGGCTTATAAGACTTGACACCAACAAGTGTCAGAAGAGGGCAGAAGTGTGTCTAAATGTCTTGGGCCCTTACACCCTGCTAAAAAAACATCCTGTTCAAATCGTTGGGATGGAAGGATCCGTACATTTCGCTGATCTGCAGTCCATGGGACGCTACTTGGACTGCCAAATGGACTGCCTCACTGAATAAACTAGCTTGGTCAATAACCTAAATGTACTGTTTAAGAAAGAGACGATCTCAGGAAATTGTCACGATTTCGTATTCCAGAAAACGCCGTCATGAATAAACAAATAAATGATTAAAAAACGATCGATATCTTTGCCTGCGTGCACGCTCTAACGTTGCAAGATTACAGAAAACTCTTAAAGAGAATCTTGTAAAAATTTTAGATTACGCTTCGGTATCCTGTCATGCCGGTCATTAGCGAAAACTTGGACAATTCTGTATGGGAGCGTTCAAAGATTTGGAAGTCCTTAGTCTATGACTCTACTGTCCTGGATTTCTAAGTTTGCTTCATGTTTTAACTAGCAGGTTTATTCATGAATGTTTGAAGCTTCTTGGAACATTGGCCCTTTCCCACTGTAAACTTTGAATATCGGAAAACAACAAAATGTGTTTAAGCTTCCATGACCATAGTAATTTTCGGTGTAAAGTTTGTTTTAAGACTCATGAGGTCACTAATGGCTATTTGCACTCGACGAAGGAGTACGCATTCCTAATCTTGTGTTGGGTGTCCTGTGTTTTACAAGGCAGAAAAATTTGAGATTTACTCTGTAGTGGACGCCAAATTAGCCCCCGCTCCCCGAAGATTTTTGCAGGGGCCTACGCTCGGCCGGGAACTGGTATGGACTTGGCCTCGCTTTCATGATGCCCAGGCCCCAAACGGTCAATTTAGCGTGTAAACGCACTCTCACCAGAGCTGGCAAATACTGCGATGGTGGTTTCAAGAGCAAACTAGTTATTTTCTTCGAGTTTTTTTAGAAACGTTTCCGAGTTTGTCGACAAGGCACAGTTTCAAGTCCACTTATAAACACAAGCGGCGTACCTAGGATGTAAAGCGGTCGAGAAAATAATAAAATTGTCAAACATCGATTATTCGTACGGACTCTTGATTTCTCCCGAGCTAGGAGCACAAAGGCTTTCACAAGACTTTTCACAAGACTTTTCCGGGAAAACTTTCAAGTTTATTGCCAATACACAGTTTGAAGCCCACTTACAAAGACAAGCGGCGGAGGTAGGATGTTCAGTGCTCGAGAAAACATCGATTATTGGTAGGGGCATTTTGCTATTCCTTGTGGCCGACTTTAAAGAATTTTAAGAGTGATTTCTGCTGACTTTAATTTCAGAGCGAGAAACTGGTTATGTTGTTGTTACAAGTCATGACGATGAAGACTGATAGGAAGGCTAAATATTACTTTAAATGCAGGATTAAAGTGAGCACTTCTGTTAAGAGATTTTTCGAGACACACAACTGCCTAGCGTCTGTTATTTTAGACACGAGGAATTTTAAGCGAGTGAATCAGCACACAGGGCGCCCAGACAATCTGTTTGAAATTTGAAGGATTTGTATGGGGATATTACGAGCTCCGAATTTAAAGTAAAATATCGGGGGAAATGTTGATATTTTTCTTCAAAATAAACGTAGACTTACCTCAATTGTTGTGATTTGTCGTCCTTGTAGCTGTAAATGGCGAATTTTGGCGAATATTGGCGATTTTGAAGGTTTAGCGTTCGGCGTTTACCTGAGCGTAATAAGAGAAAGTGTGTGACACTCCACGGCGAACTCAAAACCCTTCGAAATCTCTATAAATATCATTTCTGAGGGGAAAGGACGACAACACACGACAAGTGAGTTCATTTAATGTTTATTTAACATTGGTTCATACATATATTTAGCGATACGTCGCGATAGCATGAAACTGACGGTAAATCCCATACAGTTACTACAATTATTTCAAACCGGTTAAACACAAACTTATTGTCTGGGCCCCCTGTGACCAGCACAGACATAAAAATGCTGCTTGATACTAATTAATTGTTGTGTAGTGCTTGAAATTTTCTTGTTCATCTGTAAACCTTGATGGTCATTTTAAAAACATACCACTGGCAAATTCGATGATGTAAAGTCGTGCTCAAACCACCAAAGGGTTTATAGTTGAATTGATGCCAGTTATTTTGTATTGTTGAGGATGCCAGTTATTTTGTATGTTGAGATGCCTGCCTGTGACGTTGTAGAGCCCAATTCGCAAAGCCCCATGTACACCAGCAAATATTATTTTTCCGTGGCAAACCTTATTTGCTCGTGTAGATGAGAAAATTTTGTCAATTTGTTTTGTTACAAATGTCTTTGATTATTAAACTGGCATGTCTGTTTCATTCATTTGTAATAGAAAATTTGTCGTGTGAATTTGCTCTTGTAAATAGGTAATCAAAGATTTCTGGAAATTTAGTTTTAGGCCCTTTGTTACATGTTTTGCAGCTTTTGTGCTGGCTAATCAAGTGATAATAGCTGGGTTGGGCACTCGCTGTTCCACTGACTGAGACACATTGTCAGCACATATTCAAGGACATTTGTCGTCAGCAGAAAATATGTTCACCGTGGTCAAATCTTTTCAGAGCAATTCTCAGTCAAAACAATGCGTAAACCCGAGCTCAGAGCCATGCTTTCGTTTAAGGGAAAGCAAAGGACTCAGAGGCTTTCATCTCCTTGGTGACAACTTGGGAACCAGAAGTGTTGGCTGTCTGATATAATGCAACCAGTCGAACGCACTCCATTAATCTTTGATTACTACTAGTTTGTAGTAACAGAGACGTTTAAGTGCCACTGAGATAAGCCGGTGTGCATAATTGAAACAGATACCCCAGGAATTTGACTCTTGACACGAACAAAGGGCTTGCAAACGGACACTAGGATAACAGGCAAATGACATGAGGACCCTCAGGCTTTAGAAACGGAAAGTTCGGTCATCAGAAATGACCGAACTTTGATCCCTACCAGCTACCAGCTACTTTGATCCCTACCAGCCAGTTTTCCCTTGCGGCGAAAAAGGTTCTCGAATTTGACGGGTGAAACGTGCCGGATGTATGTTTTCGGCCGCAACTCAAACTCCAACTGCGAGCGTTGAAAATGGCAATCAAGATCAAATTCCCTTACACTCTATGATTGGCTTAAACGATGGATTCACTTAATTAGATTTTCGAGCATTTAATTAAATCAATGTTAGCGTCCTTAACGACCATGGCTTCCAACAGTGAGCCATAAAATACTCTGTGAGGATTCTCATGTAAAGTCAAGTTACTGTCCACGTGTGTGTATAAGTTGACTTTATCATTTGCCTGTTATTCTATTGTTCGCAGAATACAGCAGGAGTTGAGGAGTTCAGCATGTCTACACTAGCGACAGTGTTCTTGCGAACACAATGACACAGAAATCTCGACAGATAGTCCAGGGACTGTCGAAAGCTTATTAGCGAGAAAAACACAATGACAATGAACACAATGACACAGAATTGTCACACAATGACAATGTCACACAATGACACAGAAATCTCGACAGATAGTCCAGGGACTGTCGAAAGCTTATTAGCGAGAAAAAAAAATCGACAAAAGCGAGCGCGACAATCAACTACCCGCGTGTAAGCGGTGACCCACAATTTTCGCGTTGGCTCACGTGTTGTTATCACTCGGCTATCTTGAGGAAAAGGGGAGCTGCTAACGCCAAGCTTCAACAAAAAATTTTAAGGGCTAAATCTCAAATGAAACGTCAAACAATACATTGTCGATAACGTTTGACACGGCTGTGTTTATTTATTTGACTTCAGATTTTGTTTTGTTTTGCTTTTTTTTTTTTTTGTTGAGTAGTAAATTTTTTAATTTCGTTCACAATGAATGTGTTTATAATTGAAAGCGTCATCTGATTTCTTCGTTTGCGTGTAACTGACTTCACATAAATGATTAACTTTCATTTTATCGTCTTTGGCATTGAATTTAAAGACCAGTTGTTCAGTTTGACCCGTTGCTTCCTTTGTTTTTGTTATTAGAGAGGCTGGCTGTAGATTAAAAAAAAATCATTTTTCAGTTTGACTTAGACACCATCCATACGTAAACGACGTCGAAAAAAGCAAGTTTCATTGACTTTTCCATGAGGTTAGGGAAACTGTTTTTTTTTTGTGCGTTTGTACCGTCCGCTCGTAAACGATAACCTTTATTTATTTATTTATTTGTTTGTTTTTATAATAGCGTTCTTAAGATCTTTCCGTTTTCGGAACGTTTTATATCGCTATTTTTTTTTCATAGAAGTGTGGACACGTTCGAGTTGATGTACTGAAACCCCTTTCTTCCTTTTCTTTTATAAATGTCATAACAAAAGCCTTGTGTTATCCTTTTATGGTTTTTGCAATAACGTTTGACACGGCTGTGTTCGTTTAGTTGACTTCGGATTTTGTTTAGTTTTGTTTTCGTTTTTCTTTTTTTGTTTCTGTTTTTTTTTTGCGAAGTTTATAAATATTTTAATTTTGTTCCCAATGAACCTGTTTATTATTGAAAGCGTAGTCTGATTTCTTCGTTTGCGTGTTACTGACTTCACATCAATGATTAACTTTCATTTTATCGTCTTCGGCACGGAATTTTGTTTTTGTTATCAGAGAGGTTGGCTGTAGATAAAAAAGTCATTTTTCAGTTGACTTAGACACCATCCATACGTAAACAACGAATAACTTTTCAATGATGTTACGGAAACTTTTTTTGTCCATTATTGCCATCCGCTCGCAAACGGTAACCTTTATTTATTTGTTTGTTTACTTATTTAAAAAGTCTCTTTAAGGACAGCGTTCTTAAGATCCTTCTGTTTTCGCTATCTTTTTTTCATAGAATTGTGGGCACGTTCGAATTTATGTACTAAAACCCCTTTCTTCTTTTTCTTTTATGAATATCATAACAAAAGCCTTGTGTTATCCTTTTATGGTTTTTGCAATGACCTAAAAGTTACATCTTTATTATGTTTCAGTTTGATTTGGTTTGTAGTCGTGGCTTCTTGGGCTGGCTAGCAAACGCCATGTTGTTTTTCGGGTGGACAATTGGTGCTATTGTGCTTGGCCTTGTAGCAGACAGATACGGCCGCAAAAGTGTCCTCTTTCCTTCAGTGTTAGTGGTACTTGTCGTCACATTTGCAATGGCTTTTGCCAAAGCCTTTTGAATCGTCGCTGTTTGTCGCATTATCATCGGTTTTTTTGAAGCTGGTTGTTTTCTGTCGTATTGGCCACTGAGCTGGTAGGACCTGAGAAGCGTGCAGTCTGCGGGGACCCTGGTGTGGTTTTACTTCACGGCAGCCCTAATGGTTTTGGGACTCAAGGTCTATTTTATTTGCAACTGGCGCACGCTCCTGATCCAGGTTGAAGACGGACTTTTCGGAGCTGTAATGGCAATGAGAAGAACAATTCTAAACCCTTTAGTCTTCCGCCTTTCGAAGAAAAAAGGTTCTCAGGCTCTCCTGGCAGGTGAGTAAACTAAGCGTCTCCTTTTCTTTAAATCTGCAGATGAAACTATACAATTTTAAAAATTGTGGTCATCGAAATGAAAACTACTATGCTCTTGCCATGTATTATTAAGGATTTTCTTTTATAAACAATGAGTGATTCACCAAACAAAGTGCTCCACGATTTTCAAAGTCGCCTATTAGTTGAGAATTACTTTTTTTCTAACATGTCATGTAACTCCCAAAATATACTGACACTTAATTGGAAAAAAACAACATTGTCCGGTAAAAAGCATAGAGCATTAAAAATATGACCCGATGGCTTTCTGGGAAGCGGGAGCAATCGTTTCCATTCTCGAACGTCGTGCACATGATATGGTAATGAAATATCCTGCCTAAACTACTCTTTAAACTTTCTGGGAAGGAACATTTCTTGAATTTCTGTAATAGAAACTGAGTAAGAAGCTTGCTAGTGCCATTTTCCCAAAAGCGTGACGTGTCCCTTTGCCAGTCCATTATTTACACTTTCTTCCCGCAAAAACAAACTGGTGTTTATCACAACAAACCAACAGCGACCAGAACAAGAAGAGACATTGAGCAATCAAAACAGCGGAGGAGCTGCAAAGGTTTTCTTTGCACGTGATTTATACATTTTAGTACATTTCTTTGCCGTTCGTCTGCAAAACAGCAACACGAAATAACCAAATTTTATTTTAGTCAGAGACCATAATAAACCCACAGTCATCTAACGCTAAACTACTTTATTGACTGTTTTTAGACAATCTCATGAAAAGCGGCACGGCTTGAAAACCATACATTACTAATCAAGAGCTCGACGTTAATCCTTTAGAAGTTAATAGCCGTTATTGCAAGCGCTACAACATTTGTAGTCTTCGGCTGGCATTCCTCGTCCAACTCACTGACGTGGAAAGGGAAGACGAGATCGCAGACACCCTTGATGCACAGGCGAGTGGTCTTATAAGTAGGTTCGCTCGTGACAGCTTGAGGAAGCAGCTCTCTCTGATCACAGGCATTTGTCGCCACTACTTCATAATCTGAGGATAAAAATTTAAAAAGAGATATTAGAGGCATTTATGCTCTATGTTATTGCCTATACTCGCAATTCATTTACTATACAGTGCAGTGGCTGTGCACGGTTTGCTGGGAAGAACTGACAAAAACATCATTTGCCATTTTTTGGCCACCGAGGTGGCCGTTTATTTTTATAACAATAAACGTTTACTCTGAGAAACATTAAGCAATCAAAATCATTCCCAGCAAAGGTGGGGGAGTATCCGCCAAAGCCCTGGACGCACATGCGAGGCAGGGCACCCCCACCCAAAGCCACTGCACTGTCTCAAGTAATCATCATTGGCATTCGTTCAATTCTACTGCAACAAAACATTGACCACTTGGGCCTCCACCTTATGTTAAAAGTTCAGCACTCTTAATTAACTCTTTTCCGTCAAGAGTTGTATTTTCCCGACGTTGAAGTTGGGAACCATTGAGCCACTTGTGACGTCATCATTTTTGACGTCACCAGATTGTTTTGATAAGCAGCTCGCACAGCAAGGACAGATCCATCCATACGTGTGTCCATTTTGAATATCGACCAAATTCTGGCAGAGCTATACCAGAAAAATGTGTCCAATTTTGGCTGCAAAGTTGGTGGTAAAATAGGCCAAGTCGCCTAGTTGATCAATGTTCCATTTCCAGGTTTTAGAAGGACTGAGGCCAAAACTTTTCCAGTGGATAGAAAGGTGATAAAGGGTAGAAGATAAAGAGAAAAGAAAGGGAGAGAAAAAGGAAAGCAAAAGAAGCGAGAAAAAATTAGAAATGAATCAGCAAAAAAAAACAAAAACAAAAAAACAGAAGTCCAAATTTTGGCTTATGCGCATGCGTGAAACCAAAATAATGTACAATTTTCAACAGAAGCTGGCTCAAAATTGAGCTAAAATGTAAGAAAACGCTTTTGTAGCAAAGTTTAGTGGCATTTGGCACCATAGCACTTCAAAAACCGCTTTAGCGGTAAAAAATGCGTTTTTCTAAGGGAAAAACGCTGACGGTAAAGGGTTAAGTGTCCAATGTTCATATTTCAACTGCTAACAACATTCTATTCCCAATACTGGGTCAAAAGTATATTATTAAAGTAACAACACAAATCAGTCTCTGTCGGATCACCACAAAGCTATTTCCCGAAATGTATTATGCAAACCAGTGATATGTATATTATCATACATAAGTAATTTGGTGAGCTCTAACCTTGGCCCCTGCTCAAAGGTTAAAACTCTGACCTCTGACATTACTTATCGCTGAACACTTTTGGCCCCTGCTCCAAAGGTCCCACTCTGAGTTACCTAACACATTCCGAAAACCACAATCCCTTGACCTTTGGCCCGTGCACAAAAGGTCAACAGATTGAGAACTAGTCCCCTTCACTAAAAAGGCAGACTCAGAAGCTTTTAGATTGAACCCTTGGCCCCTGCTCAAAGGGTCAAAATCAGTACGCTAGAAACAGCACTGCAAAATCAGTACCGTACTGAAGGCGTTAACCTGTTACTGCTACTTGCTATATTGATAAGGGTGCACTCACACTTGGCCCTTGCTCAAAATATGCTGAACGCTTAAGTGCCATTGTCTGAGAAAACCGGGCAGAGGCCACGGATCGGGGTCAACCGATTTCTTTCATCTTTCGCCTGTTTTTTACTTTCATTCAGATAGGATGAAAGGCAATGTTCTTATTTATCATCAGCCTTTAGTTTCCGAGATCAGACCACCCCCCTAAAAACCGGCCGTCAGGGACCAGAAATCCGTGCAATTCAGACGCGTAGCATCGAGGAACGCGTAAAAAATTTTCTTGCGTTGCAAATGACACCAACCTCAGGATTTTATTATTTAGGTAGATTTGCTGTCATTCTAGGTTATCAGCGACCATCTATATCTATTTATTGAATTCTCACGGGGAAAAATTATTTGCACGTAAGAAATTTCAAAATATTAATATGCTCGAAAACACACTTTTTGTAAAATCGTTTTCTCTAAAAAGCGGCAGTTTATGAGAAAAAAAATAGTTCTAGGAACTCACTATTACCCTTACTACACATGTATAAAAACTGAAGTTTGGGACCTAGAAAATCAGAAGCGCTGTCAACGAGAGTTTCAGGTGTATTTTATCTCCATTATCAGACGAATGACACGTCACAGGCACTTTGTCACGCATTCTAAATTGACCCAAACTTAGGTAAATCTTTCTAAGAAATTCAATACATTACAAAATAAAAATTTCAACTTCTTTTTAAAACTAAGAATTGATAGATTTATTTCTCCCTCAAAAATATATGCTTTGATTCATTGAACTCTTTTGTTGTTATACATTTGCATACAAATGGCACAACGCCAACTCGACAGCGGCTACGGACAAACGAAAGAAAATATAAAAATTAAGTTCGGGAATATCCTTTATAAGTCTGGCAATAGACTGATGCCTGAATGCAAATGACTACGAATTTGATAATATTTGACTATACATAATCTGCAATTTGAGAGAAACATGGATAAGTTTTATTTCATTTTTCGGAATTCACCTGTCAGTCATCCTAAATACTGCACGTGGGGAATGTTTACCAATTTACGTGCTGCAGATATACCAACAGTTATTAAAGCACAGGACTGGCTCCGAAATGAGCTGCTCCTTTTTTTCCGAAGATTCAATTTGTGGACCTGCTCCGGGAAAAGATGATATTACTACCATTCCAGTCAAGTCTTGTGCCAATAATTTATCTGACCATCTGGCCGCACTTGGCGTAAGTGGAAAAACGCAAAGTGGACATATGCAAATTGGCGAAGCTGAAGTCCTTTTTAACCGTGGCGGTTTTATCTTGCCCAGCCAAAAACAGGTAGATGAATTTACTGTGTGCCCTCGACATAGATATCTCTTGACCTATGGATGGCCAGGAAGAAAGCGATTGGCATGTGTTCATCCTGATCATGTGGGAAAGCGAAGCACGCAGAAGAATGTCCGACGCGCCAATCTGGAAATGTCGCGAATCATTTATTTCTTAGAAAACCATTCAGTTCCAGTAGGAGCAGGTATGAATTCTTTCTTGCATTAATGAGAAAATTTCCTGGTCTAAGGATAGTTTCAAGTAGCTTCTTTTTAATAAAACATATATGTTTCACCTAAACAACAAACAACAGGCACACGTTAATAGCTTCGCAAGCCATTGCCCACTAGCAAATGAAATGTGCAACCGGAACAATCTTGATGTATAATTTCAAAATATTTAGGTAACAACTCGGAACGGAACAGATTCCTGTTTTGTAGTTGTTTGTTTGTTTTTTTGTTTTTTTTGTTTTTTTTTTGTTTGTTTTTACACACAGAAATGAAACTACCTTAAACATTGTTAATGAGATCAAACATACTCACGCACGGCAACCTGCCATGTTGCACAATTAGCTTGGGAGGCCTGTGCCACCGCAGAAAAGTGTTTTCTTTTTTTTGAAGTAGAAACGCCAGGTTATTTTTGCCACTTTAGAAAGGGTGAAAAAGGAGTGAATGCTCCTGTAATCATTTTCGGTATCACTTTAAGGATTAATAGAGTTCTTTATTAAAACCAGAAAGACAGTTTGGGTATCTGCTTCTCCTATCCAACCACTGTGTTGTATGTACGAAGATACCGAACATTTATTTATTTTTTTATATATTTATTTTCTCTTGGCCACATTAGTCATATGCACAAGGTGCAGGAAAAAACACTACCAGATAAGACAAGAAAAGCAACTTGAGGCAGCTGTAGTGGTAAGTTTTCTTACTATCTGGATAAGCAATTTCACATTACTACAAAAAAGAAAAAAACCACCATATCTATTAAAAAGTGGAACATATTTGTATCTCAATCAAATACCACAGAAGGGCATTTTTTGCGGGAACTACGTTTTGGATTGATGGAGACTGGTTTTCCTTAATGGCAATAATGTAAATTTTTGCGATCTCCACTGAGCAAGTAGGCATACAACATTTGTGTGTTTATTTGAATAAAATTGCAAGCAAACTACACATGAAACAGCATCCAAATGAAAATGTCGTACTTGTTATAACGGTAGTGTCATGGTACCGCATTTACATCTTGCACTTGTATTGTAGGTTGTTCGTATTTCCACCGATATGAGTTTTTGCGGATAGTGAAAAAAATCTACTATAATCTCAAAAAATTACAGCTGGTAAAAAAGTTAGTGCCACACGGTACATTACAATTATATAACTTTTCCCATAATATTTAGGAGAGCCCTGAAGTAAGCACTCTAGTCATTCAGGAAGACCCGTCGGTATTCATCACTTCAACTGATGAGTCCCCCGAACGACCAAATATCAGCTGTGCTTCAGCATATGAAACCGAGGTTGAGATTTCCATGATTTCAATGAATGAAGAAGATGACGCAGAAGTAAGCTTTTGGATTGACGAAAAAGAACTCCAGCACGAGAAGAGAGAAACGCTAAACAATGCCGTTGCGAAGCTTACTGAAGGTCGTTACAGCCCTATTGCATCGACACTAAATACGTCATGGGATGACGTGTCGATGACACAACAGAAATATTATCAGCACAAAATGAAGGAGGTTATTCAAACAGCGTTATCTGTTGTTGTTCCTGGGCAAGAAGAACAAATGTGGAGTTGTTTGCGGGAAGAAAGGGAGCTTGCAGATATGGATGAGGAACCACCTGCCAAACGAACGGATAGACACTGGCCTTGTACAAACGCTTGTATCTGCCCATAACGACGCTGAAAACTGGCAAACTAAGCGCCAGATTCTTTCCCTTTTTGTGAATGACTTTAGCAAAACCGAGCTTCAACAAATGATCCCAGGTCTAACGACATGGCGGGTTGACCAAGCCCGTTGCCATGCCACTGATGTAGGAGAAGGCCAGCCCCTACTTGAGAAGCCCATCTTTCGCATACGCCTCGATCCGGCAAAGACGGATCATTTCATCGACTACATATCAAGACCTTGCTTCTTACAAGATGTTGCGTACGGCACCCGAAAACTGAAACTAGATAGTGGTGGGCATGCTGTAATACCTGCAGTACTAAGAACTCTAATACCCTCAAGGATTATTGCGCAGTACCAAGCTTACTGCAGAGAAATCGGATTTGACCCGGCAGGCGAACGCACTCTTTTCAGGATTCTAGAGGTCTGCTCTGCTTCCATGCAGAAGTCCTTACATGGCCTCGACTATATTACTACGGATGGTGTGCAAGCATTTGAGGCACTCGAGGACATTGTCAGTACTCTTAAAGCTGCAAACGCCGTAACTTCAAATTGGGAAAAAGAAACCAAGCAGCAACTGTTAGATGCAAAGAGATACCTTAAAGCCGACTTCAGGTTGCATGTGAGTAGGGATGAGAAGTGCGCACACCACTGTACTGTATATGCACTTAGTTCACCCAATGATCCTTCATTTAAGAGTACGTGTAGTCATGCTCATGACATTCGTTGTGACGCCTGTTGTGGTATTGAAACGGTCATTAAACAAATTGGCGCCAAAATAGAGGGTGCGTCCAGTCCAGATGGCGATGTTATAACCAGCCGAAAGCTTCAGTTTGAGCATCGTAAAGCACAAGAGGCCATATACATGTGGAAAGCACATAGTTTACGCGCTGTTAACGAAGACTTGGCAGGGCAAGATGTGCTAAGTACGCTTGACGGTAGGAACTGCCTAATTGTAATGGACTGGGCGATGAAATTCTTACCTCTTCACACAGAGAGCAAATGAGGGATTTTTTTGGGAAGAGAGGTAAGAGCTGGCACGTAAGTTGTGTAATTGAGAAAGAGGAAGAGAGCTATTCGGTGCAGTGTTTTGTTCATTTATTTGAAGAGTGCAAGCAAGATTGGTTCACTGTTGCATCAATCATCGAAAATCTTCTAGAGACTCTTAAGGGGGAGCAACCATTCATTTCAGAAGTGTTTCTTCGCTCAGACAACGGTGCCTGCTATCACAACGCGCCCTTGCTGCTTGCTCTTCCAGCTATTGGTGCAAGAACTGGGATACGTATCCGAAGATACGACTTTTCTGAACCATGCCACAGGCAGGGAAAGACATATGCGACAGAAAGATAGCACCGATGAAGGCGCACATTAGACGATATGTCAACGAGAAGCACGATGTAACAACTGCTGTGGATATGAAAGAAGCACTTGAGTCCCATGGGGGTATCAGAGGGTGCAGAGCAGCTGTCGCAGCCATAAGCTTGGCAAATGAAACTGGTGGGACAAACAAAATCAAAGGAATTAGCAAATTCAACAATTTTGAATTTACGGAAGATGGAATTCGTGTTTGGTGTGCTTACCAAATTGGTCCTGGAAATTTGGTGCCGTATGAAGGAATGCACAGGGAAAAACTGGTATGAAGTTGTTGCAGCCTTTTGGTGCAATTCCGCAGACCAGAGGTGTTTTCACGAGGCCCCTTTGCGGAGAACGAGCCGCCAAAAATCAAGTGTTTTTCTGTGAAACACCAGGCTGTGTGCTAACGTTTGAAAATGAGAACGATGCTCAAACTCATATGGACACTGGAGAACATAAGCTTGTTTTGGAACGTGAAACAGTTTATGACAGTGTACGAAGAAAATAAGCCCAGCGTGTCACCGAAGTAGCTTCCAGGACTGGTGAGCCAACTACATCAACCCAAACGCTTGGTACTCATTTTACTTCACGCAATGACGATGAAGCTCCGGCTTTGCAAGGATGGGCACTGAAAGGTCAGAAAACGGCTACCAAAACCTCCCAAAACGTTAAAAGTTTTTTGGTAGCCAAATTCAATGAGGGCCTGGTCAGTGGTCAAAAGGCAAATCCGACAGAAGTTGCAAAGGAGATGCAGGAAGCCAAGGACTCGAAAGGTTCCCCAGTATTTTTACCAGAGGACTGGAAAACTGCACGGCAAATAAGCAGCTTTTTTTTTCTCGATTGTCTGCATTAAAGAAAAGCAGTCAGGGTCTGGCAGTTACAGTGACATTAGATGATGAAGAAAATCTCGATGATGATGATTTCAGGAGCTGGGAAGGTCACTCGGCATCAGAGAGTCTTAGGAAGGAAGTGTACGGTGCAGTGGATCTTCAACACCCACTGTGTTTTGAAGGCCGCAATATTTGCTTGATGGCAAAAGAGAGAAAGCTTAAAAACCTGATATGAAACGTAGGAAAGCCTAGATGACTTTTGAGACCATTTTGGTCACGTAATCATGTTTCAACTACGATGTTGGCAGTGTTCTTACTGAGTATAGTGGTGAAGCCTGTCTGAAATCGTCAACTTTTATAATACGTGTATAAAACATGCTTTTCGCTTGTTTGTTATAACCTAAAGAGGGCACGGGATGGCTTGTTTTCGGAACCGCCGTGGACTGTTTTTAGTTTTTAATTTTTTTTTAATGGAGGGTGACGGGAGGCAAAACTGCGGATACGCACAAAACACAAAGCGGCGAAAACGTGTACGTGCGCCCTCTAGATTCCTACGTTCAGTGGCTAGGTTAGTCCAACTCACATGAAAGAAGGAATATATTTTGACTTTGAAGGCTTATTTAGGACTGGTTATCGCTAGCGAATAATCACAATGCCTGGAAACGAGCATTGTGATGTGTTTATTCTTCCACTTCTGCTTGCAACTCCGACAATTTGTTTTTTTACTAGAGTGTAAGCGACAGTGTCAAAAGCGGAGTCGGAAGAAAATGGAACCGTTTTCATTCTTGCTACTCCGATAATTGATTTTATTAGTGAAAACCAGCCATAAAGGATTTCCTTCCATCCCGATTTCCGGGGTTTTAGTGGGAAAATAGAGAATACCCTAACAAGCTCAGCCCGCCTATCGATTTATTATTATTATTATTATTATTATTATTATTATTATTATTATTATGTTTTTTTTTAAGAAATAACTAGGGTAACCAGGCTAGCTCTGTTGACCTACTGGGCTTAAAATATTTCAAGGCTGATAACCAGTCTATATAGATAGGGCCTTCATTTTTTTTTTTTGGGGGGGGGGGGGGTTCAAAATTGCTTTTTAAATATTACAATTATTATTCCTTATTTTCAGTAAAGACAAACAATTTTTTTCCCTCTTTGTGCTGGAGGGCCCATGTTTCCCCGCAGATGGACGGAATCATGGGTCATCTAACTTTCTAACTTTTGGAGCGGGGCCGGGGAGGGGGGGGGGGGTTGGGTGATTTAGTTTGGGCAAGAATTTCCTTCGAAGCCTAAAACTGTGGTGTAAATATGAGACTATTAAATCGATGCAAGATTTTTTTTCGTTCCAGGTCTCTTTGCTGGATATTTTTGTTCTAAAATCACCCAGTCTCCGCCCCCTCCCTCAAATGTTTAATGGTCGGCCGCTAAATTAGGTTTGTGCCGACCCGCCACTCAAAATATTCTGACCTTTTTTCGGAGGTTATGTGCCAGCGAAGAGGTTGGTTTATGTGATTGTGGTAGTTCTTTAATCACTGAAGTAGATATAAGTAAATTCAGATCTTCCACACTGGTAATTACTGTGTCGAAATCTTGGCAATGCTTTTATACAAAGGATCCGTCTCAACACTTATCACCTAGTATCTCTCACTTTGATTACAACAAACAAACAAACAAACAAAAAACCGGACGGACTAAGTTCTCTAGTGATGGATTTTTTTTGAAAAAAGCTAATAAACAAGTAACATATTAAAAAAAGAAAAGCACTTGCCCTAAATTTTTAAATGTAAACAATCAACATTATGCCTTTTTATGCAAATTTCATACACTTATGCAAATTTATCACAAGCAGAAGCGAGTGCATTTATTCGTTGTTATTAAGCGTTCGTAGGTTTCTATTGTTAGTTATTTATAAATACAGATTTGTATTCGGTGTTTTAACTTTTCTGGCCTGTAAACGACCGAGAAGTTAACATTTACCTGGATAATGTTCGATCAAACAGTGCGTGACTAAGCTCGTGACGTGACATTTCCTCTGTTATGGGCGATAAAATACACCTGAAACTCTCCCTGATAGCGCTTCGGATTTTCCAGGTCCCAAAAAACTTCAGTTCTTTTATATGTATAGTAAGGGTAATAATGAGTTCCTAGAACTATTTTCTTTTCTCAGAAAACGATTTTACAAAAAGTGGGTTAGCAAGCATGGTAATATTTCCAATTTTCTTACGCGCAAATAATTTTTCCTGTGAGAAATCAATAAATGGTTGTAGATGGTCGCTGATGGCCTAGAATGACAGCAAATCTACCTAAATAATAAAATCCTGAGGTTGGTGTCATTTGCAATGCAAGAACATTTTCTACGCGTCGCCGATGTTACGCGTCTGAATTGCACGGATTTCTGGTCCCTGGCGGCCGGTTTTTAGGGGGGGGGGGGTGGTCTGATCTCGCAAACTAAACGCCGATGGTAAATAAGAACATTGCCTTTCATCCTATCTGAATGAAAGTAAAAAACAGGCGAAAGATGAAAGAAATCGGTTGACTCCGATCCGTGGCCTCTGCCCGGTTTTCTCAGACAATGGCACTTTGCAAGTCAAACAGTTACCATACGATGTGAGCCGATTGGGCATAATGGGAAGGCTATGCGTGCAAAGTCACGACTCCGTCCCTAGGGTTGGCATACGAATGTATTTGAGAAATGCATTGAAATTCCATCTACCAAATGCTCTTATCTGAGAGTCAGACATTCCTTTTGCTGCAGCCCATGAGGCTGCACCTAAGCGAAAACTGTGTGTTTTATATCCATCTTCATCAAGGTTGCAATATTGTTAAACTTTTTTGAGATACCTAGTAAAATAAGACCTAGAAATAGGTGAACCATCAGCCCAGCAAAAAAGTGGCCCTGGGGCACTTCCCCTCATTGAAATGTAGTCTAAAATCTGAGACACTGGACAAATGGGCTGATCTCTATAAACGAGCAACTCTACTGGTCGCGTTGGATCACTGTGTTTATAATGTTTCAAGACTAATTTAGCCGCCACAATGCTATTGGGGTCATCTCTTAGAAAAAAAAAATGGTCGATTGTTATAACGTTTTTTGTATGTTGACCAGGGCCCACAGTAATTTCTCCTCCCTTAATGCTGCAAAAAATGCGATGGAGTACATAGCCTGTAACAGTTTTCGCTGGTAACACACAGAAGACAAGTTATTACCTGCTGTTATAATGCGTTCCAATATTGGCAATGTAATTGGGAGTCTAGTTTCTTGTGAAGGGTATAGCTTGCGATATCCACGCAGAGCTAGTTTCACCATTTCATTTTTTGCGGAGTATGGCCAACCTGCTAACCGATGAGGATAACTCACAGCCGAAACATTCGTCAGCACCGTAGACCCTGCATGTTTTTTCTTTGCCAAATAAGCTAGAAAAAATGCTAATATGTCACTTGACAGAGGAAAAATGGGAGTTGTTGCTGGTAATCTCTCTCTTTTAAACTGAAGTAAAATTTTCCAAGGCCTTCTATACATATGCAAAGAAGTGGTATTGAGGCTAGCTTCAAGCAAGCGTCTTAGGGTATCTCCCAAATCTCCGGCCTCAGATGTTCTGGTGGGGGGGGGGGGGGCGTAGCGACCCGATCCATCCCGTGAGACAAGCTCTTGAATTTGTCAACCTGCAACCGAGACAAACTATCAGCTAGCCCGTTCTTAATGCCTGGTATGTGTTTTGCCCTGAATAGGATGTTATTCCACAAACATGTTAACACCATCTTTCTTATCAAGGATAGCAATTATGTGTCCCTTGATGTCTGCTTATTAATAGCATGAACAACACTCTCGTTGTCTGTCATAAATAAAACCCTCTTGTTCCTTAGAGTGTGACACCACATGCTTAAACCGACAACTATTGGAAAAAACTCGAGAAAAGAAATATCACGGTTGGTCTTCCAGTCGTTTGGCTATTCCCCATATGCCCAGTGGCGCCCAAAGACTATGCCATAACCTTGGGATTTTGCCGCATCAGTATAAAATCATAGCTGACATGAAGTTGCCCCAAGCTTCCTCTAAGAAAAATGATTTGCCATTAAAGGATTGGAAAAAGATTTCCCACATGTGCAAATCCTGCTGTATTTTTTTTTTTGTAAGACGAATGTAATGATGGGGGTTCTTACTCCCAATTGTCAAGTTGATCATTCGACGCAGAAAAACTCTACCGGGAACAATCAGAACAGGCAAAATTCAACGAACCAATCAGGGATTGCAGATCCCGAAGGGTGATCTTATTGCGACCCCGAGCGTTCTTAATACCTTCAATGCATTTCTCTACCTTTTCTTGAGGAAGCCTGGCTTCATACTGAAGGCAATCTAATTCAATGCCTGCAAATGTGAGTACTGGAGAAAGGACCCTCTGTTTTTTCCGGAGCCATGGGAACTCCTATGGCTTCACAAAAATGCAAAAGCCTTTGAAGTTTAGCCTGGCAATCTGATGTGGACTCTCCAATTATAAGGAAAATCGTCTAAAATGTGCAAAATGTGTGGAATACCGAGCTTATTGCGAGCTATCCACTCCATTGCTGTGCTTAAACTTCCAAAAGTTTTAGATGAGCTAGAACAACCCATGGGAAGACAACGATCATAATACCATTGCCCCCTCCATTGTAAACCCAATAAGGGGTAGTCAGAAGGGTGTACTGGTATTATTCTAACTGCACTCCTCACATCAGTCTTGGCTGACACACAGCCCCGTCCTAAGAATTTTATGAAGTTGATGGCATCATCTACTGTCGCATATTTAACCGTTGAAAATTCTGATGGAATGAATGTATTGATTGAATCGCCATAAGGAAAGGATAAATGATGGATCATTCGAAATTCTCCGGGGGCTTTCTTTGGTATTACCCCCAGGGGTGATACCCGTAAGTTACTGAAAGGTGGATAGCTAAAGGGCCCTAGTATACGGCCACACTGCCTTTTCTTAATCAACTTGCTGTCCACCACTTCTGGGCATTGCATTGCAGAAATCAAATTTTTAGCACCTGAGGCCTTAGAGGGGCCCTCAAAATGTAATCTAAATCCAAAAGTGAAACCGTCAATCAAATTTTTTCGAGATTGGTCCTCAAAACCGGTAAGATAAAAGGCTAGCCTGTTAACCTTGACTGGTGTGGGTAGCCGAGCTGTTGATCAATAGTTTGAACTGGCTGTTTTTTAACACTTGGTACCAAGGAAAGGGTAGGTTGTCCCCCTCCCTGTCCATTTTGTACCTTGAAAGTGTAGTGATCCTCGCTGTTAGAGCTATGGTGAAAGATAACAGCAAAACCTACATACTCATTACCCCAAATCTGCTTTTTAACCTTTTCTGACACTCTGTGTGTCAAAGGTACAGCTACAGAAACGAACGAGTTCTTACTGATGGGAGTCTGCCTGGGTCCTTCAACCAGGTTGGACGTCACCTGCTGTATCGCTGATTCCACTGGGTTTTGGGTCCTCGAAAACTCCATCTTGTGGATGGCTGTCCGTGTTAATGGCCTGCGGTGCGGCCGGGACAAATTGTATTTCTGGCTGGCTCGGTATTTGGGGGTTTGTTACACTGATTCCAGCATCCTGCAAACTCTTTTGCATGGCAGCTGCGATGTTTTTTCCCAGGTTTTCCAACCAGTCAGTGTTTACACTTCGCCCTTCTTGTGCTGGGGGTTGATTCGTACCAATTGTACCTTGTTGAACCTCTCCAGCAGCTGGGTGACCAGTTAAATGGCTCGGGTGAGGATTATTTTCCGCCACACGTCTCCTGCTGGCCGCTCTGGTTGCATAGCTAGTAGCTTTCCTTTTTGGTGGCATACTGATAACGGATGTTAAAAAATTTTTTATATAGTACCATCATGTTCCACTATCTAGCCACTCCAAAGCCTGTTCAGACCCTGGTGATATTACCATGTATGTCTGCATTAGACTTTCCCAAGTCTCCCTAAAGTTTTAATTCTCCCAGCGGCACTGTAATTGCATAGTTGGCTCGAGGCAAGCAGCCCCTGCCGAAAAGTTATCATGCCAGAAACCGCACACTTGTACCTGCATAAGGGGTGTCAGGTACGCCCATTTTATTGGGGACATAGCGCCCGCTTAACTTCTCCCCGTATTATTGATATTAAGGAACATAGACAATAATATTCTGAGACACCGTCTCATGGTACACAGTACCACGGGAGATAAAGGGGTAACACAGTACCCTGGGATAAGCAATAACATTCTGAGACACAGTCTCACGGTACACAGTACCACGGGAGATAAAGGGTAACGCAGTACCCTGGCATAAACAATAAGATTCTGAGACACAGTCTCACGGTACACGGTACCACGGGTGTCTCGAAAACAAAGACCTATAAAACCAAGACCCTAAGACCCTAAGACCCTAAGACCCTAAGACCCTAAGACCCCAAAAACTCGAAAACGAAGACCCCCAAATTTTTCAGTGTATTTTTACCTTCAGTGAATGTTTGCGCCTTCTTTATCTCAGTCAAATTTCTTTTTTCGTTGAGTGCTGCAACAAGTTTATCCGCCATCTTGAACTGAGTAACCGCGCTACCACACTTGACCGGAAGTAACGCAAAGGCCGTCTTCTTGTCACTAACCGCGATTCATCATGTTCATTTGGTTTGTCGTTCAAAATCGCGAAATATAGGACACGCGAAAACTTAAATCGCGAAATTTAATACTGTAAAATATCAATAAAATAATGAAATTCAAGCTGTTGTTTTATTTCTGTTTTTATATCTTAGCTTCATGTTTTGATTTTGTCCATCAGTTATCCACTGCAACACGCTCGCTGTTCAAACTGTCCTCTGCCGCTAAGTTCTGTTTTGACTGTGGAATACCTTATGCTTTGTTTTATTTTGCTTGTTTTGTTTGCTATGTTTACGGTGGCGATCATGTCAATTGCGTTATTACCGTTCTGGGGCAAAAGCTTCATATTGAAGAAAGGAAAAAAATCGCAAAAAAATTAATACACTTCAATTCTACCTTCCTCTCAAAATCGCAAAATTTTATTCTCGCGAAATATGGCTCTTCATTTTTCGCGAAATCTATTGAGCATAAGGTACATAAACCTTAATCCAAGTTCATAGTTATTTGACAGATGATGGGCAAGAAGAAAACACAGTCCGTTGTAAGATATGTCCGCTTCGACTAGCTTTTTTAAGTTGCAACAAACTATCCACACTTGTGAGGCGTTGGCGCGGCGATCGCGCGATGGCCAAAAATTACTGTAAATACCAATGACTCGAATTTTCTTTAGAGCTCTTCAGTTATCGAGGGTGAAATTGGTAAAAAAATTCCTGTATGGTCAAGGGAAAAGATTCGAGTTACCGGGTATTGGACTAACGTACATGAATTGCGAGTTCGGATATGGTTATTTTTTTATCAGCCCATCAGCTGTGTCAATCATAAGCCTTTCTTTGGAGACCCAGGGGCAGTAAATGGGGGTGGGGAAAGACTATACGGGCGAAAAAAAATCGGCGAAGAAAAGTCCTTTTTTCGCCGATTTTTTTTCGCCCATAGAGGCTTCTCACACCCCGCACCACCCTCCCCCACTAACTGCCCCTGGGTCTTCGAGGATGTCAAGTTCCTATCCACCAATCAACTTGGAGCAAGTATAAGCGCGCGCTATTTAGTGATTTCCCGGCATCGTTCCCAAGCTCGGTGCGTTCCATCGTTCATCGAGTAATTGTGAGATCGCTGTTGTGAGATCATCCGATCGTTTCATCCCTGATCTGCCAGACTAGCCGGACAAGCCATGGATTGGTAAGTAAACTGAACAGTATAAATGTTATTTGTTTTAAAGCCGACATCTTACATGTAATAAAACGGTCAGTCAGAAATGATTTCAGCGTGCACGTGGGAAATTCGCAATCTGAGATTTGAAAGAGAAAACTTCATTGCCATTTACACGAAAACTCTGAATTAGAGACGATAAATATAGGGGTCTTTATTACATAAATCAAAATGTCAATGTTTAATATGCAACATGCTCTCGAAATGGCACCTTGACCGTCAGTCCACCTTCAAGCACGAGTTGTTTAATAAAGCGGCGCTGTTCTTGTTGGCATTGCGGCCACCCAGACTATGCAAGTTGTGTGAAAAAACCTAACAAAGGTTTAATTTTACGAAAATCTCCCATTCCCTTCAGTGCACGATAAAAAGATACACACGACGATGTACAAAGGGGTCCATTTTTATCCATTTTGTTTGTAAAGGGAAATCACAAATTCGCAGAAATGTTTAAATACGAAAGAAAAATTCCAGCGTGAGAAAGTTGTATCAGTTTTGGATCGCTGACCACGGTATGACTGTAGTTAAAATTATCCCTTTACGTTTCGCACGTATTTTTTTTCCGCTCATCCCCTGGGGAGGGTTTCAGTTAGAAACCAAAATATCGGGCAAATCTGTTTAAAATATTTTAAGCCTTGTTCAGGCGTCGTGCTTCTGCCGTGTCGAACTAAATTCGGGAATTAGTGCGACAAAAGCACGGCAGAAGCACGGTTTCTGGATCAAACTTTCGAGTTCGGCAAAGCAATTTAGTTCGACACGGCCATGGCGTGCTGCACGACTCTGGCACGGTAGCGGTTCAAACGTCGTGCTTTTGCTGCACCAAACCAAATTCATGAATTAACTTATTCTTACTTATTTTCGCGGAACTTAATTTCGCGAAAATCGAACGTGCAAATTTCGCGGGACTTAATTTTCGCGATTTTCTCAGTTGCCAAAACATACGCAATTAACATAAAAAATACAATAGAAAACATTTGAAATAAATTTTTGTGGGTCTTAAATTTCGCGATTTTTTGAAAGTCGCGAAAATCGCGAAAATTAAGCCCCGCGAAAATAAGTAACAATAAGGTATATTAATGTATTTTGGCGGGATTACGTTCCCGCGAGGAGTTACGAGCAGACCCGAGAATATTCTCCTTTCCGGGGAACCTCGTCCCCAGGGTCTTCTCCGCTTTCAGCCGCCATTTTGAAAACGGAGAAGACCCAGTATGCGCATTGAATTTTATTCTAGTCAGATGGCAGAAAAAAAAAAACATGGCGGTCATGGCGGCCTGAAAAGCACGTCATGGAGCAGGGCGAAGAAGAAGCTAGCACATAGCGGGGCTGAAACTAAAATGAGCAAGTTTTCGGAAATTATTCGGGCATAAAAAGAAACATTCGCCGTTCTTGCAAAAGGAACTTTTTTTCTGTTGTTTTTCTTTGCGTCTTTTCTTAAGTCTTGCAGTGATTTTAAAAATAGGCTTTTTTTGCTGCAACTTGAAAAACGGAGCCAGTTTTGTTGGATCACCGCTGACTCCTGAATTTGGTACGACTCAGTAGCTCGACGTCTGAATCAGAGTCGTGCTTCTGCCGTGCTACAGTCGAACCTAATTGCAATTTTGTTCGGCACGGCTAAAGGACGATGTCTGAACTAGGCCTTTTGCTTCTCTTAGCCGGTTTTGCGCGAGAAAACGAAGGGCTCTGGGTACATACGATTTTTGAATTAATTGGCCGTTTGGAACAAAGAATTCCTAAACGAAAATCGAAAACGTAACGACTCTCTCATACATCCTTTTGAAACGTCATGACTGCCTACATGAAGACCGTAAGTCCTGAAAATCCTGTGTCCCCAGAGCCCTTCGTTTTCTCGTGCCAAGACCCAGCCCGGAAAAACACTCCCTACTCCCCTGGCTCCGCGCGCTTACTTTTCGCCGCTCCCCTTCCTCTCCCCTTTTTCGAGCCCGTACGAAAACAAGAGGCCTCTGCAGATAAGAGAAGGACGTCCTTGGACATTGTCCGAAATTTTGAAAAATGCCCTTTGCCTATGCGCGCCCATGTATCATTCTCTTTACATTTTATTCTTAGGAAGCCGTCATTTTCAGAAGTCGTGCAAGATAGAGAAGCCTGGCGCCTTCTAGAGAATTCGGATAGTTTGTAAGTACTATATGTCTTAATTATCTTTTACGTGTAAGAAATTACTTCCGATAATTTTTGCTTCAAATACCTGCTTCTTAAATAAGCGCCCATGCCTTATTAAGAAAATACGAATAACATAGTTATTTAAAGGTATTCGGGTTAAATAGGTTTTCAACCGGTTGATATATCTGCTTCACCCTGAAGATAACACGTTTACAATGACAAAAAATAACTTTAATTTATTAAAATGATGAAGTCCAAGCAGAAACTTATAAGTTGGGTTTCTCGTCCAATACATTGTTATCTGTAGGTAGAAACAGATAAAACTATGTTGGAAACATTTAAACTAACTGAAATCAAATTAAACTTCAACATGTATGCATATAGATTTTATCACATCTGTGTTTAGGAGCGTTAGGATGCGACCGATCAAGAAATGACCTATTTCAACGTTGTTCTCTTTAGATCAACTTCAGACGATGAGCAAAATCAGGCTGCATCTGTAGTGTCATGCACACCTCTTACTGTAAAAATCGTTAGTCCATGCCCTTCAAGCAGTAAAGGAGCAGGAGGCAGCAATCAAAGCCCTTCATCAGATCTGGATTTCTACCTCTGGACTGAAGAGGAGCCTTGCGCGTAAGTTTTATTATTTAACTCAGTGGCGGATCCACTTTGAAGTGCCGCGGGGTCCGCCCCCCTTATTTTTTCGGGACAAGGCATTTTCTTTGAAGTGCGGACTTTTCTTTGCAGAATTCAATATTCAGAGTCAAGCGCCACCCCCCCCCCCCCCCCCCTTAGCTGAAGGTCTGGATCCGCCACTGATTTTGCTTTTGTGAAAGCAGAGATGAGGCAACCAGCTTGCATGTTGATATGCTTTTTTCTTTACACAGATCCGTCACAGATGTAGAAGACAATTTTCTTGTGCGTCCTACCTTTTTCCCATATAAAGAAAGGGGAGTAACATCGTCCGATGAGGTAAGCTATAACAGTTTTTTACTCGTGTGCAGCTATGCTATCTAGCGTCGGCTGATTTTGTGTGTGTCAATTCTATAACAACAGGTTTTCGATGAAAAATGTGTTCTGTTCAACCTCACTTCGACTCTATATATATATGTGCGTAGGTTATTTAGTTGATCATATGCAGAGTTTTATACAATCATGCTATTGACTTTAACCGTTCCATTACAGGATCAGAAAATGGAGCCGCCAAAAAAGAGGAAGAAAAAACAACATATCAAGCCTACTACTTTTAAGAAGGTCAGAATATCTCTTAATCTCTTTAATTTAACGAAAAAACAGTGGTATATAAAGTTAATTTGTTTTTTTATTATGTTGTGATTTAACAGCTGATAATAAAATTTTCTTCCTTTCCTGTAGTCATCCACAAAAGCAGAGGTGGCAGTGATCAACGATTCTCCAGTTAAGACCGATGTTAAGAGAGCAAAGCGGGAAAACAAGGACACCATTGTTATTCCTGACTCTCCCATAAAGGAGGTAAAGTAACCGACTGAAAGACGTTTCTACAAGTATTTAAATAAAAAAATTCAGTGAGGGATTTGATTTCATACCGCTAAAGCCCCGCTCTTATATTTCCTTTAAAAGCCTTTTTCGGTGGGACTGTTTTTTGGGGATGCTCGTCGTACCTTTAAGGGGGTAAAATATGTGGATACTGCATGCTTAAAGTCTAAAAGCTAAAATGACCGCCGCTTGCAAAACCTTTTAGGGTCCTTTAATGGGGTTTTTCTTAACTACTGATCTAAAGCAGCTGCTAATGAATTGCTGATGACGAAGGGTTTGATAATGCTGATGTTAATTGCATTTTTTATAAACGATTTCGGGCCATCAAACACTTGCAGTTTTAGAAATCAATAGACAGCCATTTGAATGCTAGGCACACGTTTGTTCGCCAGGGTCGCTTCTCGAAGATTTCTTGATCCGACCCACTTGAATAATTTGATCTTTCATACTTTAACAGAATTGCACAAAACCGATCAAGTTTTATCTCGATGACCCAAAGACGCCCATATATCAAGAAGGGAAAAAAGAACGCTATACGCCTTGTGACGCAATGGACACTCTTTTGAACAAGAATGTACACAAGTTCCCCAAGTGCTCCAAAGTGCCGTTAAGAGTGCGATCTAACAAAGCGTTTCTAATGGACACAACCAAGTTTAAACAGTGGGAAGATATCAAAAATGATATGAACGGCTCCTATCCTCACGTTCTTAGAACAAGTACCTGGACTGTTGAAGTAGAGGACGATCATTCAATGCATTATCAAGTCATAAGTAAAAAATGCGAAGAGCTTAAAACAAAAGACCAGTATCACCTCAAGTTCAATTCGAAAAAAAACCATGCCGGACTGTGTCGGTCATTAGTGCTTCTTTTGGATGACAATGGTGCTGTGGTAAACAATGTTTGCCTTCTACAATATCACATTTCTACTGGTGAAGATGTCGTTGACTTTGACGTGAAAAGTCATGGTGCTTCGCAAAAAGGCAAACCTTTTTTCCCATGCGAAAAAAGCCTTTTAAACACCATGAAAGAAAGGGTAATTAAGGAACCGTCAAGAACAGTTTATGAAGATGTAAAACAAAAGGCTGGCGGTCCTTCTAAAGCCGCCAGCATTGGCCAACTTCCGCGATCAAGACAACAAGTTTACAATCTCAGTTACTTGTACAAAGCCTCTACAGACCCTTTGGATGAGTTGCTTAAATATGCAAAGGAAACCGACGAGAAAATAGTGATTTTGCATCACGACTTTCCCGAAGACTTGTGGATCCTCGGAACGGATCAAATGTGCAAAGACCTTACCCGATTTTCTACGAGTGAACTTTTGTGTTATCCATTAAGTGTTGATCCAACATTTTCATTCGGAAAATATGATGTAACACCGTTTTGCTACAGACACTTATTTCTGAAATCCAAACGGACACAGGCACCCCCAGTTTTTATTGGGCCTACAGCATTGCATCATTCGAAGACAAAGGCTACCTACAAAAAAATTGTAGACGAGGTCACGTCGGCATCACCGGGTCTCGCGCAAAAAGCCAAAAGCTTCATAACAGACGGTGAATTACCATTACATGAAAGTCTCGAGGAAGGCTTAAGCAATGCGAAAGGCCTCCGTTGTTTTGCGCACTTCAAAGGGAACTGTAAAGACAGACTCAATTCTTTAGGCATAAAAGACAAAACCGACCAAAGATATTTTATTGATGCCGTTTTTGGCAAAAAAGATAAAGAAGAAGGTATCTTGGATGCATGGGGAAAAAGGGAACTTAGGGCAAGATTGGATTCAGTGAAAGACGATATGGATAAGAGGGAAACAGAAGTGCTAAAGAAAGACGAGGGTTATCATTCTCAGTTCTGGGCGTACCTTGACAAGAACGTTGCTGTTATGGCGAAAAATATGGTTGCAAAGGCCCGTTCAAAAGCCCGACTCCCACAAGATGAAAAAGGAAAACCGGAAAGATGCTATACCCATCAATCCGAAAGCTTAAACAACATGCTCACACGACGTAAAGAGGCATTCATAAAGACTGACAAAGGAAAGCAAGATCTTTCAAAATTGCAGTTCACCACAGAGGTCTTCCAGCCAACATACAAACATCAGATTGAAGAGATGAGGGCGGCTCTTTATGGCGGGAGCGACGAATATGAACTAGCTGATGTCTGCAAATATCTCGAAGTACCTGCGGAAACATGGTTTGGGGAGTGGTCTGAACCTCAGAGGGAAGAATACACAAGGAAATTTAACGAGCTCAGTGTGGAGGAAGTTATGCAAGGGAAGCCAATTAAACTAGCGACCAGTGCCAACATCGTCACAAGTGACACTCAAGCTAAAAAGTTTGTTGATGTCCCAAGTACTATAGCAGATAAACTAAAAGAAAAGAAAGGATATTCAGACGAACTTATCCAAGGGCTTATCCAACAAGTAACTGCATTAGTAAATAGTTCTCACGCCATTCAAAGACAGCCTAGTCTATCTGAAACAGCAAAGACGAAGTTTTTAGTGGCGTCGAAAGCCGCCAAGGGTGGTTTTTACTGTTGTACACTAAACGAAAACAATGTTACATGTGTTTGCAACTCTTACAAATATGATTCCGTTTGCAAACACAGCATTGCTGTTTCAATCAAAGAAAATATGGTAGAGAGCCATTTGCAGGGCATAAAGCAAGGTACGCGAAAATCAAGAGCTGGTCTAGTGCAACCTGTAAATGACAATTGCGCAGGGAAGAAAGGACATAAAACTAAACATCCATGGCGCGCCTCACGCTCAGCATCGACATCAAAAGAGCAAACCACCACTCTAGCTCCAGAGGGATTTACTCCTGCCGTTCACCACAACGACAAGCCGTTCGTTATAACCTTCCTTAACGAGGCGCCGAAAGCAGAAGAGTGCCGAAAATGTAAGACCGGTTTCATCAGAAGAACCAAGATAATACCTTTCGATATTGTCTTGGCGCACGAAGAACGTTGGATGTACCCAGATCCGAAAGATAAAACCAAATGGGTCCCAAGTGCTACAACGACTACGAAGTACTATTGTATCAGAAGAAGCTGCGTAATGGAGAGATTTCCTTACTTTAATGCTTCTTTTTTGAAAATCCCTCCATTAACCAAAGAAAGCCTTCAAATATCACACTTCAACATCTTAGAGGAAGAGCTTGGGTTCAAACAGTAAATCGGTAGATTCAGGCCTGGTTCTCTTTACATTTGAGAGGGGGTGGTCTACATTAAAAGCAATAAGAGCTATCTGTAAAATTGAACTTTAAGGTTAAACATAACCAAAAACCGTTTAAATTTTCTTATGTAACACATATCACATTTCAGTCACGTGATTAACTACGCCCGATTGCGTGACAATTTTACAACTAGAAATTACCACTAGTTAGAGATCAACTGAAGAGCCAGCTTTATATCAGAGCAATGGCTACAAATACATTTTTTAAAACGCGGGGCAGAATGAGGGAAAAGTAATTAATGTCTCGTTAGTAGATTCATTAAATCTTTGAGAGGGACTGGCACTAGTCAAAGGTAGGGACAAAACTTTTGTCCAGTAAAACGTTTCGTTTCATTCCGAGCGGTTTCCTTGAACCCTTCTTAGGATAATTGTTTTCATGCAATAAAACTTTATCTTTCAATGCGATATTATTAAGTGGCGGGAATCGTTAACAATGGTTTTCTTAATCTGTAGGGCGTGGCCAATCACGTGACCCAAATACTTTACTAAAAATATCCTTGTTTAATTACCTTCAATCAATTAAGCATTTTGACTCCCGTTTCGACGCACTGAACTGTGATTTTTAAGCATTGTCAGAAACTATGATGAAGGTCTGAGAACCAGGCCTTAATGTACATTTAGAAAGTAAGGGTTGGATTCAAGAACTGACCTAAGTTGCGAGTTTTAGTTGTGTTTGCATATACCGATATTCGGTTTAACATTTTTCTCTTACTGTAAAGCCAAGTGTTATATTTAAATCAAGTTGATGTTAAGTTAACCTTAAAAGGCTCTATCCAGCAGTAGAGTGTTAATCCCTCGTACAGTAGGCTTTATTCCCAAGATAATCTCTCTGAAATTATTTTCCATCATGTGATGCGAGTTCTGCTTGCATGACCAGCCCAAGCGATTTTACACGCAAGGCCACGCGACTTTAGCACAACGTCCTGAAACAAAACCCTAACCCTTACCGCAGAAGAACTAGGTAACAATGCAAGAAATAACTGGGAGGCATAACCTTGAGAATAAGGCCTATCTGGGACTTAACCTTAGAACCAACAGTAAATGCCCTTATGTAACTGGCTGCATTATCGTCATGTTTTGAGATTGATATTCAATGCTTTATTGGTAATAACACATTTTCTTACATCTTCACGTTCACATTCTTTAAATAAGACAAGTTCCTTATATTTCTACCAAGAGTCTCTCTTTCTCCGTTTTTCCCTCGCTGTAATTCGTCGATTGCAGGAACAACGAAAAGTAAAAAAGGAATGCGTGAAGTCTGGAGGATCTCCACACACCCTCTTGTGTTTGTGCTTCTCGTCGAGTTAGGGAGAAAAGGGACTATAATTTGGTAGTCTACTTTAAGGAAGTAATGTATTCTATAGTGCAAAGATTCTAAGTCGCAAGTTGTTTACGCGCTTTGCATGTTATATAAAAAATCTTTATTTCAAACGTTAGTGTTAAAAAAAAATTTGTGTGACAAATGTTTAAAGGGACTATGTCACGGAGATTTTGCAGATTTTTGGTCTAAACTGTTTTGAAATTAGTGGGAGACAACTAAACCCATAAAAAACAATATCTTTGAACATCTAAAGGAAGATATAATCTTAATTTGCGGATAGAAATCAAGCTAAGGCTACAAATATCGATTTTTTGAAGACGCGCCGAAACAATTTGAAAACGTTTACCTAACGTTTTCAAATTGCAATCCGTTTCCATCCGCGCCATCCGTGGCCAATAATGCTAGTTAACACTTTCTTCGTTTAATGCAACACAAATATAAATTTTGGCTGTTCAAAAATCTGGTAAAATCGGTGACATAGTCCCTATAAGAAAATTATCAATATATATGACGTCATTATAAAGAGTGGTTGTTATAATTTAGATAAATAATGGTTTGTCGGCATTTCACTTGTATTGCGCCGCCTATCAATTCACAGATGCTCCAAAGAAGAACACTCCTTAAGGTTTTTCTCTTGTTTTCGCATAGAAAGCAAGGGTGTTTAAGCAAAAAAATTAATTTATCCGTGAAATAAGAGAGCGCGTTACTTCCGGTCAAGTGTGGTAGCGCGGTTACTCAGTTCAAGATGGCGGATAAACTTGTTGCAGCACTCAACGAAAAAAGAAATTTGACTGGGATAAAGAAGGCGCAAACATTTACTGAAGGTAAAAATACACTGAAAAATTTGGGGGTCTTCGTTTTCGAGTTTTTGGGGTCTTAGGGTCTTAGGGTCTTAGGGTCTTGGTTTTATAGGTCTTTGTTTTCGAGACACCCCGGTACCACGGGAGATAAAGGGTAACGCAGTACCCTGGCATAAACAATAAGATTCTGAGACACAGTCTCACGGTACACAGTACCACGGGAGATAAAGGGTAACGCAGTACCCTGGCACAAACAATAACATTCTGAGACACCGTCTCACGGTACACAGTACCACGGGAGATAAAGGGTAACGCAGTACCCTGGCATAAACAATAAGATTCTGAGACACAGTCTCACGGTACACAGTACCACGGGAGATAAAGGGGTAACGCAGTACCCTGGCATAAACAATAAGATTCTGAGACACAGTCTCACGGTACACAGTACCACGGGAGATAAGGGGTACACTTTACCCTAAATAACTATAACAGTAACAATACAAGACATAAATTTGTGGTACACATGCACAGTACCAAGGCCATGGTCATAATAATCTCAAAAATATTAATCACATTTCATTTATAACAGAACGTAAGAGTATCTTAAACATATACATTAAATCTAGCTTAGTTTGCCCCAAATTAACAAGCATTGAATAACATAGCTGAGATCTGCTGTGAAATACGAGCCCTAATAACTTAGCTTTAGGTTCATGCCCATCTCTCTTTCAGTTCAGGGCAAATAAAAAGGATCCTCGGTAACTTCTATACAGTGCCTGATGGCCTGCAGCGTTCAAATGAATCCCATCCCGGGTAAAAATGTTTTGCGAAGGATTACATAAGCCATGGTGAATCCAGAACTTTTGCCCCATGAATGCCTTTGACAGCTTCCTTTAGTAAACCATTTAATTGCCAAACCCTTTCGTTGTATTCCGTAAATGGTTGGTTTTTTTTGTTTTTTTTCGGGGTAAAACTTGGCACAAGACTAAACATCGAAGCTTCAAATCCGTTATAAGAATCTCAACCAGCGCGATGATTGACAATGCGACCATGTCAGGGTCAGATTGTTCGTCGCATAAATCATTTGAGCCAATGTCCTGAATTACAACATTGGGGGCTTTATCACCAGTGTCTTGTAAGTCATACTTTATCAGTTTGTCCACTGTTCTCCCAACAGTTCCGATCGTTTTGACGGTACACGTACTTTCTAGACCGAATGTGTGTGTATAGCTACCATCTTCTTGGTTACGTTCAATGAATTTGGTCGTTCTTCGCACAAAGGAATGGCCCACTAACAAAGCACATGGCATGTAAGCCATCGAGTAACACCGCCCGCCTTACTGCGCGGACGAGAAATTCGTTTCAGTTAAGAACAATGTTTATACTTAGCTTGTTTAGCGTCCGCTCTCCGAATTAGGGGCTCTCTTTTCCAGAAGTCAAGAGGACAAATCCTGGACAAATCCTGCACAAATCCTGCTCTACTTGCTAGAAATTACGAACTGCGTGGAGAGACGAGTTTTTGGGAAAAGAGGACAGTAACCTGGCCTCGTCTGCTTAAATATAGGATTCCCAAGGACCCGGATGTACCCCCAATCCCTTGCTGGGAGACTGGCACTAACCAGATGCATAAAACCATTTATACCCCGGGTGGGGTGAATAAATCTCCTTTATTTGACAGAAAAATCTTTCTTTCACTGAGTTCATATGATGCGTCTGTAATAATACACGGAATGCCTCATTTTATGAAGTTTGGCTCTTCACCCAGTAGTCATTTAAGTACATTTATACTAAGCCCTTTCTGCATTGTTAAGACCGGCCACAGTATATGATCATGAACAAGCGATTCGAGATATTAGCATCGTATATTGTGCTGTAAGTTACCAAGCATTTTTTAAATAAAGAGCTCTTAGACGTTGTGGAATCTTTTCCCTTAAAATTCCCTTTCCCTTGCACGTGGGCGGGACTGAAACTCACTTTTGTTTTTTCCAGTCTAGTACAAAGCGCAATTGGCCTGGTTCAGACGCCGTACTTCACATGAACTTAATTCATTGAATTTGATTCGGCTCATGTGAAGTACGGCATCTGTAGTGGGCCTTAGTTCCAGTACTTTTAATGCTTTTAAAGCAAATCTAGCTAACTCTAATTCACCTTGTATGTAATTGGCGACGAACACCATCATCAGCAAGAAAACAGACATCCGAGCTTTCATTTAATTCTTTACTTAACTGAAATAGAGAACAAAATCAATATTAACTATATTTTTCTGCTTGTTGTAATTTGTCTTTAAATACACGCAAACTGTGGATATGGTACATGGTGTTTTTGACTGAAAGTAGCTAAACGTCTTCTATTTTCGCGGGTTTAAAAATTGCCCGGCAAAATTTTTGCAGCGCGCATACGAATGCTGGCATAGTAATAATTTAATAATAATAATAATAATATTAATAATAATAATAATAATAATAATAATAACAATTTATTAATTTTCTATAGCGCCTTTTAACATAGAAATGATCAAAAGCGCTTCACAACATACTAGTTAAAATTAATAAAACGAATCTATGATATAGTAAGCAGTCTTGGGCAGAATAGCAAGGAATAAGATGGGAGATACAACAAAAAGAAACAAAAAGGCGGGTAGTGATGCTAATATTGCAAAATAATAACCAAAGTATACCGATAAAAGTTAAGGGAAGAAATATAACTCCACCAATTCGCACTTGATTAACAAGCTACAAATGAAGAGATGCGCTGCTTTCAGTGAAGCGCCAACAAGCCTTAACAGTTAATCCAAAATCAAATTAAAATAAAAAAAAAAAAGCAACAGAAGAAGAGCATTTACTGACATTTTGTCAGAGAGAGAGAGACTGAGGATAACTTACATATTTGACTGATCATAATAGCCATAACCGAGCAGAATTATTAGAGCATAAAAAGCAGTTTTTGAGAGCACTGCCCGCAGGCATAGTAATATTGTAACCCTTTTACGAGCGTAATTTATCCAAGACGTTCACGACATGAAATTTTCAGCTAGATCATTTTACAATGCACAGAGATGACAATAATAAATCCAATGCTCAAAAGAAAGCATTGAGACAGTCCTTTCATATTTGATAGACGATCGAGTGAAAAGAGAACGTGGAGCACGAATGCAAGAGGGGCAGGAATGAAGAAGACTTTTTTGTCATCTCTCTGTACGCCCAGATTTCGGGCGGAGGGCAAAATGTTTTCGCACTTGTTGGCGTATATTCATTCTTGTCTGAGTTGTCCTTCTCTGAGGGAGAAAAAAAAAGACTGTATCGTGTAGCCTTGAAGACAGACACTCAACAAACAAACTAGCTAACAAACAAGAGTGGAATATTACTAGCTGAAAGTGTGTAAATTATTCACTTAAAATTTAAAAGTTAAGGTCAACTTCTTTTAAACTTTGTCCCCCCCTCTTGACTCATAATGAACATATATAAGGTCTTTCTTATTTATTTGCAGCTTTAAATTTATCATGTTTCTCTATTTATCAGCATTCAAACGCCTTCAACATTGTCAATCCTAGCAGTATGCAGGACGTGTCCCAGAATAAACCTAGTTAAAATAAGACGAAGGTCGCAACGAGTCTTGTTTGAATAGCATAGCTTGGTTGTTAGAGCTTCCGACCGGTGTACGGAAGGTCATGATTTGGATTCCTGTCGGAGACTCAGATATTTTTTTTCGTCCCACACTCTAGACATAATAATTTATTTACCAGCTTAAAATTTACCATCTATCTTTAATTATCACGTTTCCTCTAGTAGGTGTATATAAATTGAATTCAACTAAGTGGGCGAAGTTAAAAGACACAAAGCTATGATTAGCGTTTGTTTTCTCGTTATCCGCGATTACCACCAAAAGCAAAAGCAACGCTGTGTGCACAAAATTTAGCACAACTTTATACGAGTATACGACAAAAACTATTCATTAATTCTAATTAACTGTAGTATTTAAGAAATTAATTTACATGCAAATACAACTTCCGGAGCAGCTGTTGTCGATTGAACTCAAACAAGGCAAAAACAAAACGCTATTAATTTTCCAGTAACAACTTTAGGAGTTTCTACATATCATGAGGTTTACAAAGGAGTTTTGTTTTGCACCAATCTTCCCTAAATTTCGCGTTTTAATTTTCCGGCATCTCAATATTACGATTTCCAAATATTGCCATTAGTATTTCCCTGTTTATGCGATTAAGTTTTTTGAATTTCCAGTTGCTTATGGCAAAGCAGCAACAAGACAGCAACCTAAACGTTGTCTTCGTCAAAGGCTGCAGATAGGTAGCCAAAAGCTTATAATTATTTACATTATTTTGAAAAAAATAACGTTCTTATAGCTTAATCACGCCTTAACCTGGTTACGATTTCCACGCTGTAATAATGTGCTATTTGAAATAAACAAATCTAAAGGTCGTTTCTGAGTTAATCGCTCACTGTTTACATGCGATGTTCATTTCATTTGGTAATTATATCTACTCGCATGACATAGGCTAAGTTAACCAGTTAATTGAAAGAGGTTGCAATGACAATTAGGACTGGCTTTTTCTTACAGAAGTCTATTTTATTCGTTAACTAAATGTAATCGAGTCCTCTTGTTGGTGTGTCAGTGATTAAAATCATCGTATTAACTCTCTCCCCTCTACAAGCTGCCTAGATCGAAATTAGTGAAGACGTAAAATTCCCAATTTCGTTTTAAGAAAATTTGTTAAACAAACTGCTACGTCGTTAAGAGCCACTGAAGAGGTTTCATTTGGATCAGAGATGGCAGTACTTTAGGATTTCCACCATACCGACTACAATAAACTAGGAACCATTCTGTTTAGCCTGTGAACAGTCACCCCCTTCCCCCTTCAGGAAAAAATCGGGAAAGGGGCCCTTAGCAGATTTTTTCCTGAGGGGAGAGGGTGGCTCTTTACAGGCTACATTCTGTATTGCCTGATGAGGAGCACAACAGGGCAAGTGGTATACTGACTTTCATCGAAATGATCACAGTCGAGAATTTAATCCACAGAATCCAAAATTGAAATCACCTTGAACGGCATAATAAACAGTGCCACTGAAAAGCCTAGGGCTTAATGGCTTTCTTTCCGAAAAATTGCTGCTGTGGCACGGAAAAAGTATTTTCCGTTTGGCTGCATCCGGCAGGAAAACAAAGATTTTCCATTTACGAGTTTCCGCTTCAACCTGAGAAAATGCAACCCATAAATTGGCAGTCAGACAGATCTGGCGCCAAGTCAAGAAGAGAAAGCCGGTGAATGGAACGGAAATGAACCCTTCCAAGGTTCCGGAAAATTGGTCAACCTAGCGAGGTTGAGAAAAAAATTCCTGAAATTACCTGTTTGAGTCAATTATTTGGTGGTTCTTTTTCTGTTAGTTAAAAATGATCGAACTGGCGCTCCTCAGTTTGTACTTACTTGTTACGAGTAGTTGTAATTACGTCATCGCTTTAAAACAATGCTGTTTTCGGTCGTTTACGTGGGGACTGGAGGCTAAATCATATAAACGTCTTCGCTTTTTATTTTTTTGCTGTGTACAAATAAGCTGAATCTACCTTTTCTAACAAACCCACTTTAGATGGTGGTCTTGGAAAATCTTCAGTTTTGTAACGTTTTCAATCGCTTTCATACAGCAGACACTTGTAGTCGGGAGATCAAACCGGATGCAGAAAGTAGAACCCTAAATGGACACCTGTTATTGGCAATAACTTCGTTTAGGAAGTCATTAATGAAAGCCATTAACTCGTCTCAAGCAACATTCATTATGTAAACATATCGTCAGATTCACTTATTACCTTTTTTGCTTTGTGATGGGAGATCTAAAGCGGAAGAGAATTAAGAAACATTAATAAATAAGACTGATGTATCGTGTTCAAAAGTAAAAACGGTAATTTTAGTTAAGTTAAGATAGCAAAATGTAAAAAAAGTCTAAAACTTTATGGTCAAGCAATACGAGCAACATTTTAGTGCAAATTTTCGGGCAAAAATGTTTCGTTGCAAGTTCAGATTGTTGCTCTCAACAGATTTTCATGTTGCAAACGATAGAAGACTTCTATCTTTTTCCATCTGAATACGAATTACGCTGTTAGACCTAGGAACTGGCTGTGAGTCTGCGCGCTTTATTGGATGACGTTATGAATTTCCACCCAAAATTTGAGTCAGCGGGAACGACTTCAACTCAACCCCACTTCTGATTGGATGAGAACTTCCTCGAGTAACAACAGCTTCAACTTTGGACGAACACGTGATACTGTTCCGCTTTTTAAGAGCACCGTAATTTCTGTGATTTGGACTCGCGGAATTAATTTTAAGAAAATTGAAAAGCAATGCGAGAGAGATAAGCTACTCTTATAATATCGACAGAGGCCTAAAGGGATCTTTTGGCGTAACTAATTTCACAAAGAAATTGCGCCACAATTACGCAAAAACCTGCCTGATCATACCTCGTAACGAACACTTAAAGCAATTTTTTCGTTGCCACAGTCGTTGCGACACAGTCGATTGCGGAATCGGAAAAAAGGTGAGATTTTACCGTTTTTACTTCAGACAATTTTTTCGCTTAACTGAGTGGTTAACATGGTTAATTCCTGACCTCGGTCAAGGGTTAATCAGGTTTCAATAAACAAAGCCGTGAGAGAAGAAATGACTGCTTAAAATGAGGCCCAGATTTATGGGTGGATAGGGGAGGGTGTTGGGATAACCGTTATCTTATGAAGACCGGTTTCCCTCCAATCACCAAGCCTGCTATTTAATTATCTCTTAACTGTTGTTGTTTTTCTGATCGGCTATCTACTATTCTTGCTATTACCGTAGGCTAGTTATCTGTAAAATATATAGCGAGCTTTTCGTTATCCCTAGCGAACACCCTAACTAGGACTCCATCTTATGGGTCAACTTGAGCGCGAACAAGCTATTCATAATAGACCAAGAATATACTATTTAACGATTAGATTGCTTTTGCGTGATAGCTGATGAGGGTGCAACCCGAATCAGCTTTCACGCACGGAAAGCGAGAGCGAATATCTAATTGTTTTAGTATAAATCTCGATTAATATCCCTCTAAAATAAAAAGTTTTGCTTCACGGCATTGTTATTTTGATGTATAAGATCGTGCCTGTTGCTCACCTTTTCGCTACTCACTATCTATCACGGATTAGTATAAATCTACTAGCGTTCTATCACTAATGCTGTTCTCTGATTGGCTACGCTACTCACTATCTATTCTGTTGTTGATAGTGAGTAGAGTGTTTTCCGCGCGCGGTGTGCCTATTTATATCATTTTCAATAAAAACATGTAGTGTCTGCTGTCAAGTTTTGAACGCCTAGTAGATTTAAAGTAAAGCAGTTAGATTATTCGCTCTCGATTTCTATGCGTGATAGTTGATTCGGCCTTCGGCCTCATCAACTATCACGCGATAGAAATCTCGAGCTCATAATTTAATTTTTAAATAGACAGTGAGAAGTATAGCCAATCAGATTGCAGAATTTATGATAGAACATTAGAAGATTTATACTAATTTCTGAAAGACTATGCCAAGGCACACACTGATGTAGATGTCCAAACTGTTTATTTATTTATTTATTTAGTTTATTTTGTTACTTTTAGACCAAAACAAGAACACCAACACTGTTTCGCAAGCGTCCATTTACGTATCAGCATAAATCTAATTGTCGTAGAAATTAAGCGATGGTCTACAGCAAGAACTGCAGCATTTGAAGCTTCCCTCTTGTTGCTGATAATTTTTGCAGGCTCCGTCAAACCTTCTTACATGGAAGGGGAAGTCTTTGTCGCAACCATTTTTGACACACATACGGGTTAGGTGCCACGTAAAAGGGTTGTCGTCGTACTTATTCGTAATGTCTACTCCCTCGTCACAGGCGTTATCAGGCTTGACATCTTCATCAGGATCTGAAGTTAGAAATCAGATAAAGGCAATTTTACACTCGAGCGGTGAAATAACGGCCGCTTCCTAAATATCACGTGTCTTATGGTATATAAGTTGCCAACTGACCTATTTACAAGGTTTGAGTTGATATTATATCAAGCTCACACGGAACGACGTTGTTCGAAGAGCAGACCAACACATGCACAGTAAGGTAGGAACTGACAATCGGGTTAGTCTCAAACAATGTTCCCGCATACGTTGGCTTTTAACACTCCTTTCCAATATTATTTTCCCAGTTTAAGTTACTTTTATGTGCTCCCATAAGTTACTTTTTGTTCTCCCCTATGTTGTGTTGGTTTTACCGCCGGAAGCGCTCGTGACTTTGCCACTCGAAAATCCGCCTCGGCTCTTCGCTCGACAAATAAATGAAGGTCGACATGTGTCTGCGCATTCGATGCAACGATATCTCTTCACAGGGTTTTTTGAACGCGTAAAAAATTCATTTCAAGAACATTTTCACAACATATTATCTGCTGCATAAAGTGAACCCTATGAAGATATTCACTGGTGAATCAGACTAATCAGAGAGAAGACTGGCTTCTACTGGGTGACTGCTTCCGCGAACGACATCATGTCAGTCAAGACACTGAAATTTATCCATGATGAATTGATGAGAGATATTGTGAGAAACATCCAGATCTAGATCTTCAAACTTTAATTAATTATTAGTATAATTTTAATGCTATGTTCACCGCGCCGGCTACCCGGTGAATATAACCTTTTTAAGGCGCGGCCGCTAAGCTAAGTTACTTTTTTCGTGTGTTGTTTGTCAAGTTTTAGCTGGTTTATGTTTACTTTTTTGATGTCCACATCTCAAAATTATACTAAAACAATTATTCGCCTCAGGCGAAGTAAATATTGGCGAATATTTACCTTGCCTTCGGCTTGGTAAATATTCGCCAATATTTACTTCGCCTTCGGCGAACAATTGTCAAATAACAGGGGCACCCAACGAGAAACTTTTAGCAAAATACTTGAAATATCATTTTCTGCTTTCTTAGATTGTTTCAGACCTTTTAAAAGGCATATTTGTGTGAGCCAATACAGATTGATCTGTTCAGCGTGTTCAGCTGAAAATTTAGGCCGCAGAAAATTTTAGGAAACAGAATCCTATCCGCCGTATTTCCGAGCTGCTGATGGCTCTCCGAAAATGGTAGCTAACCTTATTTTGCACTCTAAACGACATATTTGTCCCTTTGAAAATAAAAGGAACTATAAGTCCTCTTGTTACGAAAGTCCGACGTGATGTTTCGCCAAAGAAATCTCTAGCTTTCACCGCAGTTAAATCCGAAAATCGCAGGCGATTTAAGGCTTTCCGAACAGATATTCCCCGAAACGAACCTTTGGGTGCCCCTGAAATAATCCCTTTAGGGCTAAAACTGCTTCAAACTAGATATAACTAGCTAGTTCACAGAAGAGTTTAAAATCTCTACAAAAATTTTTACCGATATCTTTGCAGAGACTACAACATTTATAGCTTGCGTCTTGGCAGTCTTCGTCCAACTCATTCACATGGAAGGGGAAGGTGACATTGCAACCATTCTTGATACACAGACGGCATGCCTTGTGACTGGATGGGGCCTTGACAGATCTCGGAATAGTTTTAGACTGGAAACAGGTTCTTGTAGCCATCGCGTCATGATCTGAGGTTTAAAAAAATAAACGAAGAAAGGCCATTTAGATATACAGATAAAATAACAGATATTTCTAAAGTAAGGAGCTTCTGACGTACACATATCACTCGGTCATTATTGTCTTGGAGAATGGCTTACTGACCGCGAACCGGACCTGACCATGAACAGTTGGCCAACGACCGGATAACTTTATCCACTGGGTAGACTGCTATCCAGCGTATAAAATCTACTGCTATCCATCGTATAAAATCTACTACTCTTTTTTTTTTTTATAAGAACCTTTTTTTATAAGAACGTCGAGGCTGAGATTTGCTCCCACATTTAAGAAAATCATGGGCTAAAATAAGAACATCCGCAGGCTCAGCCAAATTTTACGCGTTCTTATATATATGTAAAAAAGAGTGTATCCAACTGGGGCTGTTGTAGTTCAATTTTATCCTCGGTTCAATTTTTATTTTCTTTTGTTTTATATTCATTATCATATACTTACATAAAAAAGGACAAAGGAAAAATAAAAATTGAACCAAGGATAAAATTGAACTACAATAGGGCCAGGTTGACCGTTTTAACCAGACTTGGCTAATACTGGCTTAAACATCTACTTTTAGGATCATTTTCAAAAGCTACAGTGCATGTTGCAATCAGAAGAAATCCAAGAGTAATTCTTCAGTTTTGTTAAAAATTACTCTCCCACTTTTCAGAAACTATAACTGAGTGCGTTTGGCTGCTGATGGCTAGGGTGGAAGTGGATGTTTACTGATTTTAGGAGTTTATAGTATTTATAATACAATTATGATGTACCTTGCATTATGCACGTGACAAACACCATCACAGAGAGAACTAAAAAGCCGATTCGAGCTGCCATCTTATTCTGTCTTTTTAAACTGAAATAGAGAACAGCACCAATATCAACTGTGCAATTTTTTCGCATGTTCTCCTTAGTAATAAGCCGGCTATATATCACAATTATTCTGACGTAAGCCGTACAGGTACTAACAAGGTTTACTGACTCAAAGAGACACGAAGGACCAGTTTAGCTGTAATGTCATACATAGGTTTTGCTGGCCTCGCATTATATAGAGGATATTCCACGGCGGCACGAAGATATGAATTCTATTTTCGAGTGGCAAAAACAATATTTTACGAAGGAGCGCAGCGAGTGAGCAAAATATTGTTTTTTACCACAAGAAAATAAAATTCATATCTTCAAGCCACCATGGAATTCTCGTTTTATTATATGGACAAGACTATTTTTGCACAAACAACAGTGACTGTGTGTGTAAGAGTGGGAAATGGCGTCGTCGATATCCGCACCAGTGAGGATATGGAAAATACGCCACTCGAGTCCCGGATGTAGTTTCGTATGAAGTTTACGAGTGGTCTATTTTCCACTAAAACACTCTTGTCTATATAATAAAAGAGAGCTAATTCACTGAAAATTTGTTTTTTATTGTGAACAGGACTTGTTACCAGCATTTACTTGAGCGACATCTCTAGCGGTATGATATCAGCTGACAGGTACGTGAATGTAAGACTCGTATCTTTAATTATCACGTTTCCTCTAGTAGGTGTATATAAATTGAATTCAACTAAGTGGGCGAAGTTAAGACACAAAGCTGGTTAAAAATGCCTGAAAGATTACTTGATTAGCGTTTGTTTTCTCGTTATCCGCGATTACCACCAAAAACAAAAGCAACGCTGTGCGCACAATATTTAGCACAACTTTATACGAGTATACGATAAAAACTATTCATTAATTCTAATTAACTGTAGTATATAAGAAATTAATTTACATGCAAATACAACTTCCAGAGCAGCTGTTGTCGATTGAACTCAAACAAGACAAAAACAAAACGCTATTAATTTTCCAGTAACAACTTTAGGAGTTTCTACATATCATGAGGTTTACAAACTCGATAAGTAAAGACCTGAGACAACACTGGGTCTATGTCGAACAAAAATGGGTTTCTTACACGTTTTTTTGGTAAAAATATAGAATGATTATGACAAATTCTACATGTCATAAGTTAAGCATGATCGTCCAGGAGAGTGCAGTCCTGAGAAGGACTGTTTATGGTAACATTGCCCGACAACCTGAGCGGAAGTCTTTGTCGGACAATATTCAAAATGTCTATAAATGTCCATAGGCGTACGGGCACATTCGGACTTGGGGGGGCGGCGATCTTCTTGCCCGAAAAAATTACACAATGCCCGAATGTGTAAGCGTTGAAATTTGGATATAAACGAACTTAAATTGCAAGAAAAACAAAAACGTTCACAATTGTCACGTCTACTGAAACTGTTATAACTCCAAAAACAGTTGTTTTCAAACCTCGCATACTCTATGAACTCTATTGACAAGTCTACTCATGCGATCAATCTTGTTAAAATTAAAAAGTTATTAAAAGAAAAAGCTTTTCCTTCCGTGGCGCTGTCCGAAAGTGTTAATAATCTTGTCCATACTGTTAACAATAACTTTGTTCCCATAAGAGCGCTCAATGCACACGATAGCGAGGCTGTTCAGCCTATTTTGACCCATCGTGCTCCGAAGGTAGGTCTTCAAGCGTCGGAGTCGGCTGAATGAGCGCTCCGTTGAGCAGGACGTTGCGGGGATGACGGCCAGAATGGACGCGACCTTTGAAAATTCTGGGGTCATTTCATACAGGCTGTTTGCGTTCAACACTTCGATGACTTCTGCAGGTGTTTTTATCGATTTCCCCACGTGTGCTGCCTTAAACTGACAGAAAAGGCGTTGGTCTGCCTGGAGTAGGTCCCTGTCGAGGTTATAGTACCTGGCAACCCGGTCGAAGCTAGCACTGGTGGGCGAATCACTTATGGCGATGTCACCTAACGCACAAAGAACATCTTGATCATTGCCACTGAATCGAGTTTCAATTTCTGCCAGTACCTCATCCAGAGAGGTGTAAAAGGTGTTCACACGATGGTAGTCCTCTGGTTTTGATGGCGGAGGCGCTGCATTGACGTTTTGCACGGTTTCCCCGACTAAGGCTTGTAAGCGAGTTGAGGGTTGTCGTCGCGGCACACGAGCATAGTTTTTCCCTGAAGGTAAGCACTCAGGCTGCTTGTATTAGATAAAATAATCTTCAAAACACGCAGACCGAGGACAAACTGGAAATCACAGATTCCATGCAGAAGCGAGCGACTTTCCGAGTATGTTTTAGTGTCCTTGTCCTTGCCTTCACTATTCGCTCGAGCTGCTGGTCGACGGCTTTCACCACTTCCCACCGACATGCCCATCTTGTTACACTTTGAGACTTCAATGTCTTAAGCAGACTACCTTCTTCAGTCTCAATGTCTCCAAACAAAGCGTGTCGCCTTGGACTAGCCTCTAGAAAATTGTACAGGCTCTGAATTGTGCCCAGAGTATTTCGCAATGGTTCCACTGTTGTCATGGTGTCTTGCAGTGCCAAATTTAACAAGTGGCCATAGCAGTGCACATAAATCGCGAGGGGAGAGCATTCTTTCATTCGCGCACTGAGTCCCTTATTTACACCACTCATGTTACTTGCGCCGTCAAAGCACTCACCCACGATATTCTGGAGCTCTAACTGCAGCTTGTTGATAACTTCTTTGACTAGTTGGTAAAGAGTTTCACCGTCTGTTGTTTTCGTCGCATGAAATCCAACAAATGCTTCTTTCTTACTGCCATTCGCTATGTAGCTGAGACAAAAGGACACTTGCTCGGCTCGGCTTAAATCGGACGTTTCATCAATTATGATCCCATACCAGCCGCTATCTCTTACATCCTTACAGATAAGTTCAATTATGAGGTCAGCAAAAATTTCCAGCAGCTCATTCTGGATGGATGGCGAGGTCCACTGAGCGTGGTTTTGTAACTGAGTGTTCAATGTCTGTTCCAGCCAAGGAATGTCTTTACACCGAAGGTGCAAAAGCTCTAGAAAATTACCCCTGTTGACATCTGATCTTTGTCCGAGATTCGATCGGTCCTCTTCGTGACCTCTTTGAGCGATGTTTTGTTGGGCAGTGTAAAAAAGACATTCGATGATCACACGTAAAAACTCGCGGTTGCGTTGGACGTACTTACGATGCCCATCATCAATGATGCTGATGATAGAAGAGGATTTCATCTCCATCTGGCGGTATTCCAACCACTTTGTCATCGCCAGAGAGTGCGCGTCACTTTGATGGTGTTTTGTAAGGCGCTCAGGTTTCTTCCAATTGGAAAACGTGAAAGCATTATCCTTTAAAAACGTGGAACACGCATAGCAAGTTGCAACCTTTCCATCTACTGAGTAATTTAACCAAGGATATTGTTTGAACCACTTTGGCTGGAAATCTCTGGTGAATGTTTCGTTCCCAAATCTTTGCGGGTTATATTCGCGGAGAGTCGGTTGCTGCGGCCCCTCACTTGTGGCCAGCCCTGATTCACGTACTGCGTTATCATCTCTTTGTAACGGCACAGTCATCTCTACTTCTGGCTCCATCGCTACTTCCACGGTTTGAGGCGAGAATGGTTGAGGTTCTTCAGTAGCTTCCTGAATAGGGACGTGTTCATCTTGGTCATCCTGCAGTTCCAGAACCACCGACACAGGCGAGATTTCAACTCTTTCAATGCCATCAGTTTGTACATTGGAACAGGAACCAGTGTTATCTTGGTCATGTGCGTCAGTCTGGTTGTCTGATCTGAAGAGCGTCTGTGACGGCCGCGACTCCGCGGAGCTCTTGGTGAAAAAAGCAAGCTGACTCTGATTACGCTCACGTACCATAGTGAAAGCAACTTTCTGTCCTTTGTGCACAGTTTTGGCATGATTATCTTTATAATCGGAATCGAGTTCCTTCTTACATACACCACAAATAACGCGCTGGCGATAAGGGCGTTTTCTTTTTCCTCTATCAGGCTCTTGATCCGTCGTAATTCAAGGTTCACCTCTACCTCTCGATCTGCAGTCTAAAAATGGGACGTTGAATAGAGTACTTTAAGGTATCCGTTTACTTTCTGAATAAATCGCTTTAAATTATGAAGTTGAAGCATCGGATGCTGTTCTTACCATTTCAAGCCTGACAAAAAGACCGTAACGCATTCCATAATAAAACTAAGTTGCGGAGCATAGTGCAGTGTGATGTTTTTATATGTACTGATTAGTAATGTTTATTAAAAATTCAAGATTATAAGTTTTGATTCAAGGATTTCTTTTTGCCAAAAATTTTTCATGTATTTCTAATGCAAATCGCACGGGACTGTACACGATAAAACTAAGATAAAACACAGCTTTTGCACACGTGGCCGACATTTTGCTATACATAATAGATCATTTATGCAGCGGTCCAAAAATATATAAGCTTTCACTGAATGAGAAGTAATTTCGCCTTTTAACACGCTAAAGTGCACCCTACCAAAATCGAACAAAAACACCCAACTTATGCCGTTTTGGTGAAATTGGAATAAGCGTTTCTTCTAATCTAAAATCAACTGTCAAATTTGCAACGCGCTCACGTTGTTGCTTTTAATCTCCATTCACGCAAATTTGGAGAGTTTTCCAACATTTTTCACCTAGCTTGACAATGACGGACAGTTCGACCAGGTTTAACGCTTAAGATAAACCCGTTTAATTAAGATTACACCAAAGAAAAAAATAAAAACACTCGGGCAAAAACCCGAAGAGCTATTTTTGTACATCTTTATCTCCACGCTTTGGTAGTTAGTACAAGCCGACAAAATGCCTTGACTTAATTACCAACATTTACCTTTCGTCTTGTCGACCGCTTGACCTTAAGGCACTTTCTACTTGATCTTGAACTTGAACTCTTTTCTTGATCTTGAATTTGAACTTTTTTTTTCTTAAACAACGTTTGCTTTGACTCCGCGAAGGCCTCAACCGAAACTCAACTACCTGTGAGCAGCACGCGATTCACAAAGCGTACGCGTTCTCCCGCCTTATGTGAATTGGTGCGAACGTTGGCGCGAACTGGAGCAAATGCCAAGCTGCTAGCGATCGGCAGATCGGCAGCAAAGCCATTCAAACGTTTCAAGATGGACCGTTTGGTCGTGTTGTAGAAGCCAGACTCAATAAATAGATACATATTTTAATCAATCTATAAAATAAGTAGATAAATAAATATTTTAATCAATAAATATTTTATCCCAAGTGCTTTTGCCCGAATCACAAGCGTTTTGCCCGAAAATTTTTGCAACTGGGGGGGGCTGCAGCCCCCCCCCCGCCCCCCCCCCCGGCCCGTACGCCTATGTAAATGTCTATCATAAAAATTCAAATTCAGCCGTTTTTGGTAAGTTATAATCTTGGGTGAAATACAATATGGTGTCATCTTAGCCGCTCCTTAGTTTTGAATGAAATAACAGACTCCCTGCAGCGCCGCAACCCGTAATATTTACCTCACTTTGTAAAAAGCTTCACAGGCTATGTAATAAAGGTGAAATATTTTAACACATTGCAACTTAACGAAAGAGAAATGGGTGCAGGTTCCATCAACTTTCTTCAACTTTCTGGCGGGGAAGGGGGGGAGGGGGAGGTATCCTCCTGTTTTTTGTACTTCCTAGGTCTGAAGGCTGATTGATAGATATTTTTTGGAAATTATCTGATATTGGATTTCATGTTAAGTTCGTTGGCAACGCCTCACAATGGCGGGAAAAAAGCCTGAAAAGGTCTTTGATCTGCAATACCAGTTTAGATTACGCACAGCAGCTAAAATTGGTATATTTCTTATAAACCCACTGACCCAGTTCATATATTTCAAAGTTCCAAAATTAAATTTGCTCTCAAAAATCCACTAAAACTACTGCAAACTGTAATATAATCAATCTTGTGAAAAGGAAGCGTGGAGAAATAAAACGTTTGATTACGTTAAGTTAACAAAGTTCTTCTGAACCATTCTTGAGTAGCGATCGCTATGTAGATGATCAGACAATTACTATTAAACTTATTTCTTTTAATATTACGATTAATAATTATACTATTCATGAAGATCATTAAGCCATTCTGCGGTTAGTTTTCAAAAACTTCACAAGTGTTTATAAACTTAATCATCAATTGAAACATGATTTTTGTGGAACGAATGTTCAAGAAGTCGATGCCCAATTTAGGTCGAATTTATTCCTAAAATTTTTTTGGAGGCTTTAATACTGCGGAAGTACTCAGATATATGGCTTGTGCGTCGTCACTAGTCAATTTACTCCTCTCGATCCATAAGTGACAGATTCAACCAAACTGAGCTCAAATAACTCAATTACGTGAAGCGAAAAATCAACTATTATTGAACTTACCTGAAAAATGACGATCGATTCTCTGTAAGATGTTCGCGCTTACCAAACTAAACGAAACTTAACTCACACACGGAAAGCAAAGCCTTGTACAGCTGTTGTACAGCTGTGGCACATCATTTAATTCACATCACACTTAGTTATGTGAAATTAAGAAGTAAAGTTGTTTCGCTTATTTAAAGAGTTTGTCGTTATTCATCGACATTTTGTTTCGTTTATCTTTTGCACGACTTCAAAATAACAAAAAAAAAATTGTCGATAGCCATTGATAAAGGCATTTCTTTCTACAGATCACCGTTAACGTATTTTAATCTTCAATGACGCGGAGAATATGGTACTTGCCTGTCGTATATTTCATCATTCAGTAAACAAAGTGCAAAGCTAATTAAATCATCTCACGCAAAACTCAGTCGACATTAGAATAAGTAATCTTATCAAGTTCTTCCAAGGAATTCTTTCAAATGCTCAGTTCCAATAGTGCCATTTATAAAAGTTAGACCTAATAACGAGAGAGGCTTTTCTTTTTTGTCGTCTCCAGAAAGAAAGCAGGTGTCCGCGTCCTTCTGCTTTATTTTTTTGGTCAAGAAAATTATACTTTTTTTTACAGTTAAAATGATTTCATATTGATGATGAAACATCTATTAGGCACAAATTTGTTCTGCGATAAAAACCAAGAATAAACGTATTTGGCTGGTATTTGGCTGTATTTGGTACATGCATGTTACTAATAATCCTTTCAGCCTAAAGATTGAAGTATTGATACTCTTAGCCCATCAGCATACATCTCTCTGAATTCTGGTGTTGAGATCTTAAAATGATTTCAAACAAAAAAGTAGATTTATAGATATGCTAATGACCCCTGTTCTAAATGTGGTCATGTGGACGAACAATGCGGAACACACACGCTCAAATTATTTACCTTGCCGTAAACATATATTGAGGGTGTAATGTATGTATGTATGGGGTGAACACAAATGCCAGCAGAGCACAGCATGGAAAATGGTTTTTAATGTTTTTCGATTTCGTTTAAACATTTAGAATAAGACATTTTACGCAATGGCCCATTTGTCATTTCGAAACACCTCAAAACATGAACGATAAATTCAATTTAAAAAATTCTAAGAAAATTCCAGGGGTGTAATTTATGAAGTTTTATGCATTAAATTGCCTTACAAACTGCACATTTATATTTAACTGCTAAGTATCTAAATTGATGAAAGTTGTTTCCCACTGTACCCTTATCTTCTAGACGCTTGAAACCGAACCCCGTCTCGTACTCAAAAAGCAAACAAATAAACAAAACCAAAACCTATTTTCACAGCAAAAGAGCTATTTTATACCCTTTTCCAGATTAAGATTCACAATATTCTGTCCAGGCTTGTAGGTGTATGGTCCATATGACAGAGTACCACTTAGCCTCCTCTCCGGGAGAATGGGCAGTTGGCTAAGACAGAAAACGTTGCCGTTGAAGCTGATTATATACACTCTTTTTTTTTTATAAGAACCTTTTTTATAAGAACGTCTAGGCTGGAATTGGCAAAAGTTTTAAGAACATGCTAAGAACATAGCCAGGCTGATCTTTATCTTGTTTCATATTTGTAGAATTAGCTATGTGAAAATAAAATTAAGTGTAATAATTTGGTCAGAGTAATTTAGCGCCTTTTTGAGCCCACAAATGCTAGAATTTTTGTGATGTCGCAAGTCATCTTCCATTTCTAAAACAAGAAAACACGTATAACTTTTAAGAAATTGGTAGAACTTGACCCATTTGTTCCGCCTTTCTTTCATTCAGAACTATGATTTATGAAATGCTATTCAATTAATCTTAAGGACATTGTTAAGAACGTCTCAGGCTCAAACCGCCAAAAAAATAAGAACATTCAGTTTCGGTTCAGCCTCAGCCGCAAAATTAGACGTTCTTATAAAAAAAAAAGAGTGTAATCGGCTGTAAACCCTTCTTTGACGGTTAAGTAGCAGAAAATGAAAATTGTAACCACATTAAAAAAAACGATGCCATTACCAAGGTTACAAATTCAATCCGACTCCCTTTAATGCACTCTACCAAGACAAGCGAACGATGGAAATTGTAGATGGTTTGCGTGACGCAGTGGAAGCATTAGCCGGTCCGGTGATGCAATAGTTTTAAGGTAATAACGTGACAAACTCTTTCCCACGCACACAGGCAAATCACGCGATAGATTTTAAGCCGGTGAATTGAGCATCATACAACGCTGAGCTCAGTTTTTCTTTAGTTACCAGGATAATTTTATCGCTGATAAGGTTCGTGTTATATCCTACGCTTATACTTTTTCGGCTTGAATAAAACCTGTAGCATTTCATAAACACATTTTAGTTTTCGCCTTGTTTCCTTAGTCCCCGGATTATTTTACATTAAAGCGACTCAAATGACACGGTATCCAGGGATCCAAGAGCACTAGTCCAGAATACAACATGCCTTTAGACGTTGACTCGGTTTTGAGGCGTATTGGCCAGTTTGGTCCTTTCCAGATTGGCATTTTACACTCAAACGAAGAAAACCGTGAACGCTGAAAATATTCCTGGAATGTGTGTTTTGACCAATCGCGCGAGAGACCTTGTAACCGCAGAAAACGAATGGGATTCTCAGTCACGGAATCTAGTTGGTTCTCGAATTGTTTTGAAAGGCCTCAAGATTTAATCTTCATCTTTATCTTACAGGAATTGAAATTACTATTCCTTTCTATCTGAGAGCCACATGCACTACGCAAGCGAAAATATGTTTGAGCGCTTTTGGAGAATAAAATTTTTCGACATGGCGGCTCAACGATTAGCGGTTCCAACATTTCAAATAAAAGCAACTCAAGCGGCAGTTATTTCACCTTGATGTAAAAATTGCAATGTCCTCCCTTAAAATTCGCCCAAAGCTGCTATTATTTCTGATAGCACAGCTGACTCGATTTGTTTAGGCCGAAATCGTTAAATCTTGAGGTCTTTCGAAACAAATTGAGAACCAAATCCTTTCCGTGACTGAGCAACCCATTCGTTTTCTGAGGTTACAAGGTATCGCACGTGATTGGTCAAAACACGATGAACATTCCAGAAATATTTTCAGTGTTCACGGTTTTCTTCGTTTGAGTGTAACTATGTTTTTGTTCATATTCTTTCTCATCACCTACCAAACGCTTATCACGGTGTTTATAGCGTACGAGCCGCCTTGGATGTGCGCCCAGCAAAGCGTAGCGTGCTCTGAATCGAACAGCTCGTCCGCACGAAGTGCAGTTTACAGTACAGCTACCAAGCCCATCAAGCTTTACGAGAGGAGATGTTCCCTGAATAGAAGCGACTGGAAGTTTGCAGATTATAATCTCTATGAAGGACCGCATGAGACCATTGTTGATGACGTAAGAAAAGAATAAGTTCTTTCTTGGTGAAATTTAAGGTCAAAGCTGTTGGGCAGATATTTTGAAAGGCCAAGGGCTAAGTAAACTGTGCTTTCGTTTCGGCTGCTAGTGTATAAAGGCCCTTTGTATGCAGGCAAAAATGGAATAAGGAATGATAGGCTTAAGAAAACGCTGTGCCGACTATCCAAATCTTGGCTTAAATGCTTGCAAAGGACATTTATAAGGATTTGTTTTGTAAAGGCATTTCAGAAATGAATTTTAGTGGAAAAAAAGCACCTTAGAGTCTTGCTTTTTTGTGAATTAGCTTGCTTTGATTCCTATACAGGATCTTAATTCGTGTTTCAAAGCCTTCCTCTGCAGGTGATGTGTGATGTGTAGCCTTTCTCAGCTAAGTAACAAACAAAATGGCTGAAGGACTGACTAACGTCGGAAAGGTCAATCAGAGCGTCAATGGCCTGACATAGGTTGCACCTGTATTGATTTTCGACTTAGAAAATTCTAGCAACTAATGGAGTCTGTCTAACAGTCTAACAGAGAATTTTACTACTCTTTAATGTTAGTCGTACCTGACAAATTTCTTGATAAGAAACTCCGGTAACGCTTATTTTAGGCTTATAAGACTTGATACCAACAAGTGTCAGGGCAGAAGTGTGTCTAAATGTCTTGGGCCCTGACACCCTGCTACGCTACTTGGACTGCCAAATGGACTGCCTCACTGAATAAACTAGCTTGGTCAATAACCTAAATGTACTGTTTAAGAAAGTGAGACGATCTCAGGAAATTGTCACGATTTCGTATTCCAGAAAACGCCGTGATGAATAAACAAATAAATGATTAAAAAACGATCGATATCTTTGCCTGCGTGCACCTTTCAACGTTGCAAGATTACAGAAAACTCTTGAAGAGAATCTTGTAAAAATTTTAGATTACGCTTCGGTATCCTGTCATGCCGGTCATTAGCGAAAACTTGGACAATTCTGTATGGGAGTGTTCAAAGATTTGGAAGTCCTTAGTCTATTACTCTACTGATCTGGATTTCTAAGTTTGCTTCTTTTTTTAACTAGCAGGTTGATTCATGAATGTTTGAAGCTTCTTGGAACATGGTAGGTAGGTAGGTAAAACTTTATTTATACAGGGTGGCCCATTCAGCACAGTGGCTGGTCTCCAGAGGGGCCCTGCTAAATACAATTTCTAAAAATATAAAATACCTAATTGTTTAAAATAGTTATAAAAATAGAGTTAAAAGCTAATGTTTAGAGTTAAAAGCTAATGTTTGGCCCTTTCCCACTGTAAACCTTGTATATCGGAAAACAACAAAATGTATTTACGCTTCCATGACCATAATAATTTTCGGTGTAAAGTTTGTTTTAAGACTCAAGAGGTCACTAATGGCTATTTGCGCTCGACGAAGGAGAACGCATTCCTAATCTTGTGTTGGGTGTCGTGTGTTTTACAAGGGAGAAAAATTTGAGATTTTCTCTGTAGTGGACGCCAAATTAGCCTCGCCCCCCCCCCCAAAGATTTTTGCAGGGGCCTACGCTCGGCCGGTAATTGGTATGCCCAGGCCCCAAACGGTCAATTTAGCGTGTAAACGCACTGTCACCAGAGCAGGCAAATATTGCGATGGTGGTTTCAAGAGGAAACTGGTTATTTTCTTCGAATTTTTTTAGAAACGTTTTCTAGTAAACCTATCTATCCATCTATCTATCTCGAGTTTGTCGACAAGGCACAGTTTCAAGTCCACTTATAAACACAAGGGGCGTATCTAGGATGTAAAGCGGTCGAGAAAACATCGATTATTCCTACGGACTCTTGATTTCTCCCGAGCTAGGAGCACAAAGGCTTTCACAAGACTTTTCACAAGACTTTTCCAAGTCTTTCAAGTTTACTGACAAAACACGGTTTGAAACCCACTTACAAAGTCAAGCGGCGGAGGTAGGATGTTCAGCGCTCGAGAAAACATCGATTATTGGTAGGGGATTTTGCCATTCCTTGTGGCCGACTTTAAAGAATTTTAAGAGTGATTTCTGCTGACTTTCAGAGCGAGAAACTGGTTATGTTGTTGTTACAAGTCATGACGATAAAGACTGATAGGAAGGCTAAATATTACTTTAAATGCAGGATGAAAGTGAGCACTTCTGTTAAGACATTTGTCGAGACACGCAGCTGCCTAGCGTCTGTTATTTTAGACACGAGGAATTTTAAGCGAGTGAATCAGCACACAGGGAGCCCAGACAATCTGTTTGAAATTTGAAGGATTTGTATGGGGATATTACAAGCTCCGAATTTAAAACAAAATATCGGGGGAAATGTTGATATTTTTCTTCAAAATAAACGTAGACTTATCTCAATTGTTGTGATTTGTCGTCCTTGTAGTTGTAAATGGCGAATTTTGGGGAATATTGGCGATTTTGAAGGTTTAGCGTTCGGCGTTTACCTGAGTGTAATAAGAGAAAGTGTGTGACACTCCACGGCGAACTCAAAACCCTTCGAAATCGCTATAAATATCATTTCTGAGGGGAATGGAGGACAACACACGACAAGTGACTTAATTTAACGTTTATTTAACATTGGTTCATATATATATATATATTTAGCGATACGTCGCGATAGCATGAAACTGACGGTAAATCCCGTACATTTACTACAATTATTTTAAACGGTTAAACACAAACTTATTGTCTGGGCTCCCTGTGATCAGCACAGATATAAAAATGCTGCTTGATACTAATTAATCGTTGTTATGTAGTGCTTGAAATTTTCTTGTTCATCTTAAACCTTGATGGTCATTTTAAAAACATACCAGTGGCAAATTCGTTGATGTAAAGTCGTGCTCAAACCACCAAAGGGTTTATAGTTGAATTGATGCCAGTTATTTTGTATATTGAAGATGCCAGTTATTTTGTATGTTGAGATGCCTGCCTGTGACGTTGTAGAGCCCAATTCGCAAAGCCCCATGTACACCAGCAAATTTATTTTTCCGTGGCAAACTTTATTTGCTCGGGTAGATGAGAAAATTTTGTCAATTTGTTTTGTTACAAAATGTCTTTGATTATTAAACTGGCATCAGTCTGTTTCATTTGTCATAGAAAATTTGTAGTGTGAATTTGCTCTTGTAAATAGGTAATCAAAAATTTCTGGAAATTTAGTTTGAGGCCCTTTGTTACATGTTTTGGAGCTTTTGTGCTGGCTAACCAAGTGATAATAGCTGGGTTGGGCACTCGCTGTTCCACTGACTGAAACACATTGTCAGCACATATTCAAGGACATTTGTCGTCAGCAGAAAATTTGTTCACCGTGGTTAAATCTTTTCAGAGCAATTCTCAGTCAAAACAATATGTAAACCCGAGCTCAGAGCCATGCTTTCATTTAGGGGAAAGCAAAGGACTCAAAGCTTTCATCTCCTTGGTGACAACTTGAGAACCAGAAGTGTTGGCTGTCTGATATAATGGAACCAGTCGAACTCACTCCATTAATCTTTGATTACTACTAGTATTTGTAGTAACAGAGACGTTTAAGTGCCACTGAGATAAGCCGGTGTGTTCAATTGAAACAGATACCCTAGGAATTTGACTCTTGACACGAACAAAGGGCTTGCAAACGTACACTAGGATAATAGGTAAATGATAAAGTCAAGTTACTGTCCACGTGTGTGTATAAGTTGACTTTATCATTTGCCTATTATTCTATTGTCCGCAGAACACAGCAAGAGTTGTAGAGTTCAGCATGTCTACACTAGCGACAGTCTTCTTGCGAACACAATGACACAGAAATCTCGACAGATAGTCCAGGGACTGTCGAAAGCTTATTAGCGAGAAAAAAAAAATCGAGAAAAGCGAGCGCGACGATCAACTGCCCGCGTGTAAACGGTGACCCACAATTTTCGCGTGGGCTCGCGTGTTATTATCACTCGGCTATCTTGAGAAAAATGGGAGCTGCTAACGCCAAGCTTCAACAAAAAATTTTGAGGGCTAAAATTCAAATGAAACGTCAAACAATACATTGTCGATAACGTTTGACACGGCTGTGTTTATTTAGTTCACTTCAGACTTTGTTTTGGTTTGCTTTCATTTCTTTTTTGTTGAGCAGTAATTTTTTTAATTTCGTTCACATTGAAAGAGTCATCTGATTTCTTCGTTTGCGTGTAACTGACTTCACATAAATGATTAACTTTCATTTTATCGTCTTTGGCACTGAATTTAAAGACCAGTTGTTCAGTTTGACCCGTTGCTTCCTTTGTTTTTGTTATTAGAGAGGCTGGCTGTAGATAAAAAAATAAGTATGTGTAATCAAATGGTATACTCGTGAAATTAGGAAATAATTTCACGCGCGTTTTGTCAAAATTCTAATAATTTCCCGAGCCTTTAGGCGAGGGAAATTATTAAAATTTTGACAAAACGCAAGTGAAATTATTTCCTAATTTCACGAGTATACCATTTGATTACCTATTAATATCATGGGCGATAAATTACACTCACAATCGTGGGGTTTTGACTTGTTTATCGCATCGACAACTCCTTGAGCATTGAAACGGTTTAACGGCTAAAGTTCACATTTTTCTGAGTGAAATAATGAAGAAATCTTGTGACAAGTTTTTACCACGCTTTGACGATTTCGTGTTTTTTGTAACCGACAGCAAAATACACCAGACTTTTACTTGAAAAATACCAAAGCAAATCGCTTGGCAAAGGTTATCCGCGTTTTATCCGGCAAATTCACTAAATCGTGCACTACGTTGCTCCATCGAGCAAGGCTCAGAAGGCTTCACAAATACATTCAAAATACGCACAGCAAACTTGTTTTAACGAAAGTAAACTTCGGAAGCAAATTTGTGTTTAAAAACTGACCTTTATTCCATTCGAAGAAGTGCCCAACTCCACTGAATTACTTCTCTGAGTTCGCGGTCAATCACTCGATCGCTGCAACTGGCTCGCCGTTCAAAAATTTTCGCTGTCACACTATCAAAATTAACCTCTTTTTTTACTCGCAGGTGATTTCTGAGAAGTTCAGTCAATTAAAAGTCAAAATTTACAGATTACCAATTGTGTCCTCAATGAATATTTCCAGAATTGCTGTAGTTCTGCACAAAACATCTTCATCATTTAAACCTCAACACCATCTTGTCGCTGAGCCATAGACCCGTTGCCATGGCAATTTTGTAATTTCACATGTGAAATTATAAATTAACGCTGAAATTTCGCGCCAAAATTAAGGAGTAATTTGTCACCCATGATATTATAATAATAATTTTTCAGTTTCACTTAGACACCATCCATACGTAAACGACGTCGAAAACAGCAAGTTTCATTGACTTTTCAATGAGGTCACTTTTATACCGCTCACATCCACTAGTTGTTCGTGGCGCTTTACAACAATATTAAAAATAATAATATCATTAGAAAAAACTCTTTAAGGACAGCGTTACGTTCTTAAGATCTTTCCGTTTTCGGAACGTTTTATATCGCTAGTTTTTTTTTTTCATAGCAGTGTGGGCACGTTCGAGTTGATGTACTGAAACCCATTTCTTCCTTTTCTTTTATAAATATCATAACAAAAGCCTTGTGTTATCCTTTTATGGTTTTTGCAATAACGTTTGACACGGCTGTGTTCGTTTAGTTGACTTCGGATTTTGTTTAGTTTTGTTTTCTGTTTTCTTTTTTTGTTTTTGTTTTTGTTTTTTTTTTGCGCATTTTATAAATATTTTAATTTCGTTCCCAATGAACCTATTTATTATTGAAAGCGTAGTCTGATTTCTTCGTTTGCGTGTTACTGACTTCACATCAATGATTATCTTTCATTTTATCGTCTTCAGCACTGAATTTTGTTTTTGTTATCAGAGAGGTTGGCTGTAGATAAGAAAGAATCATTTTTCAGTTGACTTAGACACCATCCATACGTAAACGACGAATAACTTTTCAATGATGTTACGGAAACTTTTTTTTGTCCATTTGTGCCATCCGCTCGCAAACGGTAACCTTTATTTACTTGTTTGTTTACTTATTTAAAAAATCTCTTTAAGGACAGCGTTCTTAAGATCCTTCCGTTTTCGGAACGTTTTATATCGCTATCTTTTTTTTCATAGAATTGTGGCCACGTTGGAATTTATGTACTGAAACCCCATTTCTTCTTTTTCTTTTATAAATATCATAACAAAAGCCTTGTGTTATCCTTTTATGATTTTTGCAATGACGTAAAAGTTACATCTTTATTATATTTCAGTTTGATTTGGTTTGTAGTCGTGGCTTCTTGGGCTGGCTAGCAAACGCCATGTTGTTTTTCGGGTGGGCAATTGGTGCTATTGCGCTTGGCCTTGTAGCAGACAGATACGGCCGCAAAAGTGTCCTCTTTCCTTCAGTGTTAGTGGTACTTGTCGTCACATTTGCAATGGCTTTTGCCAAAGCCTTTTGGATCGTCGGTGTTTGTCGCATTATCATCGGTTTTTTTGAAGCTGGTTGTTTTCTGTCAATGTTCGTATTGGCCACTGAGCTGGTAGGACCTGAGAAGCGTGCACTGGCGGGGACCCTGGTGTGGTTTTACTTCACGGCAGCCCTAATGGTTTTGGGACTCAAGGTCTATTTTATTCGCAACTGGCGCACGCTCCTGATCCGGTTGAAGACGGACTTTTCGGAGCTGCAATGGCAATGAGAAGAACAATTCTAAACCCTTACGAAATGTCACCTCGCATACATTTCCTCTTTGAGTTGAAAGCCTTTGTTTGGTCTGTTTGATCAGTCTTCCGCCTTTCGAAGAAAAAAAAGGTTCTCAGACTCTCCTGGCAGATGAGTAAACTAAGCGTCTCCTTTTCTTTAAATCGGCAGATGAAACTACAATTTTAAAAATTGTGGTCATCAAAATGAAAACTACTGAGGCGATACTTCGTTGTTGCTCAGGTCTTGGTCTTGCCATGTATTATTAAGGATTTTCTTTTATAAACAATGAGTGATTCACCAAGCAAAGTGCTCCACGATTTTCAAAGTCGCCTATTAGTTGAGAATAACTTTTTCTCTAACATGTCATGTAACTCCCAAAATATACTGACACTTAATTGGAAAAAAAAACAACATTGTCCGGTAAAAAGCACAAGGCATTAAAAATATGACCCGATGGCTTTCTTTTAAGCGGGAGCAATCGTTTCCATTCTCGAACGCCGTTCACATGATATGGTAATGAAATATCCTGACTAAACTACTCTTTAAACTTTCTGGGAATGAACATTTCTTGAATTTCTGTAAAAGAGACTAAGTAAGAAGCTTGCTAGTGCCATTTTCCCAAAAGTGTGACGTGTCCCTTTGCCAGTCCATTATATACACTTTCTTCCCGCAGAAACAAACTGGTGTATATCACAACAAACCAACAGCGACGAGAATGAGAAGAGACCTTGAGCAATCAAAACAGCGGAGGAGCTGCAATGGCTTTCTTTGCACGTGGTTTATACATTTTAGTACATTTCTTTGCCGTTCGTCTGCAAAACAGGAACACGAAATAACCAAATTTAATTTAGTCAGAGACCATAATAAACTACTTTATTGACTGTTTTCAGACAATCTCACGAAAAGCGGCACGGCTTGAAAACCGTACATTACTAATAAAGAGCTCGACGTTATATTAATCCTTTACAAGTTAATAGCCATTATTGCAAGCGCTACAACATTTGTAGTCTTGCTGGCATTCCTCGTCCAACTCACTGACGTGGAAAGGGACGACGAGATCGCAGTCACCCTTGATGCACAGGCGAGTGGTCTTATAAGTAGGTTCGCTCATGACAGCTTGAGGAAGCAGCTCTCTCTGATCACAGACATTTGTCGCCACTACTTCTTAATCTGAGGATAAAAAATTTAAAAAGAGATGTTAGAGGCATTTATTTGACAGAAAAATCTTTCTTTCACTGAGTTCATATGATGCGTCTGTAATGCCTTGGAATGCCTCATTTTATGAAGTTTGGCTCTTCCCCTAGTAGTCATTTAAGTACATTTATACTAAGCCCTTTCTGCATTGTTACGACCGGTCACAGCATATGATCATGAACAAGCGATTCGAGATATTAGCATCGTATATTGTGCTGTAAGTTACCAAGCATTTTTTAAATAAATAGCTCTTAGACTTTGTGGTATCTTTTCCCGTAAAATTCCCTTTCCCTTGCACGTGGGCGGGACTGAAACTCACTTTTGTTTTTTCCAGTCTAGTGCAAAGCGCAATAGGCCTGGTTCAGAGGCCGTACTTCACATGAACTTAATTCATTGAATTTGATTCGGCTCATGTGAAGTACGGCGTCTGAACTGGGCTTTAGTTCCAGTACTTTTAATGCAACTCTAACTAACTCTAATTCACCTTGTATGTAATTGGCGAAGAACACCATCATCAGCAAGAAAACAGACATCCGAGCTTTCATTTTATTCTTTGCTTAACTGAAATAGAGAACAAAATCAATATTAACTATATTTTTCTGCTTGTTGTAATTTGTCTTTAAATACACGCAAACTGTGGATATGGCGTTTTTGACTAAAAGTAGCTAAACGCCTTATATTTTCGCGGGTTTAAAAACTGCCCGGCAAAATTTTTGCAGCGCTCGTACGTATGCGGGCATAGTAATAATTTAATAATAATAATAATAATAATAATAATAATAATAATAATCATAATAATTTATTAATTTGCCATAGCGCCTTTTAACATAGAAATGATCAAAAGCGCTTCACAACATACTAGTTAAAATTAATAAAACGAATCTATGATATAGTAAACAGTCTCGGGCAGAATAGCAAGGAATAAGATGGAAGATACAATAAAAAGAAACAAAAAGGCGGGAATTGATGCTAATATTGCAAAATAATAATCAAAGTATACTGATAAAAGTTAAGGGGAGAAAATATAACTCCATCAATTCGCACTTGATCAACAAATAAAGAGATGCGCTGCTTTCAGTGAAGCGCCAACAAGCCTTAACCTTAATCCAAAATCAAATTTAGAAAAAAGCAACAGAAGAAGAGCATTTACTGACATTTTGTCAGAGAGAGAGACACTGACTGGAGGATAACTTATAGCGGAGCCTGCGGGCAAAGCCCGCCAGCGGAGCTCCTTTGCTAAGGAAATTTGGTAACCTATCAAGCCGAGAAGTTTTGGTTGTGACGTAATAGTCACGTGACCGTCCGTCCGTACGTCCGTACGTCCGTACGTCTGTACGTCCGTACATCCGTACGTCCGTCCGTCCGCAAGACTCTGGGAGGGGGAGGGGAGTGCCAAGTCAACCCGACGGGGGTAGAGAATGCCATCTTTTCTTGGCGGGAAATCGTGCGGTGCTTTTGGGCAACCCGCGTTTTTCTTGGCGGGAAATCGCATGACCATCGTCGCTTTTGAAAAAGAGGTTTCTTTAAAAGCTTAAGCTTCTTTAGCATTTAACGATTGTTCGAGAGTACTGAAGTTTTATACTTGACAAAAAGAAAACATCTAATATCTATAAATGGAAAGAAAAAGTTCAAAAATATACTGGTAGAAGGCGAAAAGTTCAAGTTACGAAAGCTGCCTTCAAAGGACTTCATGGCTTTGTTTTCTTTACGGCGGAGAGTTTGCCCTGTTCTGAAACACAACCGAGTAAGTGAAGTTTTTAAAGGGTCTAAGGTACATGATTTCGAGTATTACGGTGAAAGAAATTACGTTTTGAAATGGAAATTTGATTTATGCCATTAGAAATGTGTCATTTACTTTTGACTTTAAACAATTATTAGAAAACGCGCTCAGATTTGTGACAGATTCTTGAATATTTTGCCATGCTCAGCCGATTTTACTAGTGTGGACTGACCTACGATTTTGGAGTGTAACGCGAATTGCATTTAAGTATAAACTTACGGGTTTTCGAATAAACTTTTTTTCAAAAATGATTTCTCTGTCTATTATTTTGTGTTTGTTTATTCATAACAGTAGGTCTAAGCACAGTCGCAAGACAACTGCACAAGCTTTGCTTTCAATTTTGACTGTCCGGTCCATCTCTTTGCGCAACTGTCGATTTTCTTGTCCTAGAAGTTTTCAATAGTAATAATCTTTTGAGCGAAGCAGTTGTCGGTTTAAAGCTATTTTATTCCAAAAGCTTGCGAAAACAGTTTTGTGCGTTCCTCAAAGCGCCTAACTCTATATAGGCTTACTTCGCATCCGCAAAACTTATGCCGGCATAATTTAATTAAAGTGTGTTTGGTGTTTCTTTGTTTTGAATCTTCATGGTCTCTAGTTAGAGAACGAAATATAACAGTTATTTGAAAAACTATAAGCGAAGCAGTTGTCGGTTTAAACCTATTACATCCGAAAAGCTTCCAAAAACAGTTCTGTGCATTTTTAAAAGCGCTCTAATTTCAGACAATTTGCAGCCGCAAATCTTATGCCACAGAGTTTATAAGAATGTTTGGACGGTGTTTGTTTGTTTGTTTTCAATCTCGATGGTCTCAAGTTAGAGAACGAAATATAAGGGTTACTTAAATAACTATAAGCGAAGCAGTTTTGAGTTTAAAGCTATTTTATCCGGTAAGTAATGTGTGTTCCTCAAAGTGCTGGAATTTTTTCGCGGCTGCTAAAACCTACGCGACATTTCTTCGATAAGTTTATTACAAGTGCTTCGAAGCTCCCCAGATCCTTTCTTTCGGGTAATCCCAGTAAAATGCCGGTGAAATGTCAGTATAAATTTTTGACCAGAGTAATATTTTTATTTAGTGGCAGTTCATGTTATTTGTTAACATCCGAACGCGATGAAGATAACCCATTTAAACAGTCGAATAATTTTTATTTTGTTTTTGTAAATGAGCGCCGTTTCAAGTTCATTCAAGCGAACAGCCAATAATCCAAGGAGAATTGACAAGCCTTGACAGTTAATGACAGGATATGGAAACATTACAAACACCAAGCAACACGGTTCGTGAGTAAAATGTGTTCAGTTTGATGCCCGAAAAAAAAAATCAAGCTGTGCTCAGCCTCTAGAATGACCTTTCGAGCTTGGTTTTACAGAACAGATCCCCAAAATATTGGAGGACAATTCGGAACACTTTCAGGCTTTTTGAGAAACACTTTTCGAAAGCGAACGAGCCAAAAAAAGCCCCGAAATATATTTCAGACCGAAAAGTTTCAGGACTATTTTTGAGAAACGAACACCAGTTTATTCCTTCGCGGCTCCGCTTTTAGGCTTGGCTAAATCTATATATTATATTTGACTGATCATAATAGCCATAACCGAGCAGAATTATTAGAGCATAATTAGTAGCTTTTGTGAGCACTGCCCGCAGGCATAATAATATTGTACCCTTTTGCGAGCGTAATTTATCCAAGGCGTTCACAACAAGAAAGTGCGGAGCAATTTCCTTTCCGTGGGCTAATTTACAGCTGGATCATTTTACAATGCACGAAGATGACAGCAATAAATCCAATGCTCAAAAGAAAGCATTGAAACAGTTCTTTCATATTTGATAGACGATCGAGTGAAAAGAAAACGCGCAAAACACAAATCTTTATCGCGTGGCGCACAAAGGCAAGAGGGGCGGGAAAGAATTGACCTTTTTTGCCATCTCTCTGTAGGCCCAGATTTCGGCCGGAAAGCAAAATGTATTCGCACTGGTTTCTGTTTTTTCCTTCTTGCCTGAAATGTCTTTCTCCGAGAGAGAGAAAATAAAACCACTGTGCTGTGTAGCCTTGAAGACTAATACCAAACAAGTAAACTAGCGAACAACCAAGAGTGGAATATTACTAGCTGAAAGTGCATAAATTATCCACTTGAAATTTAAAAGTTAAGGTTAACTTCTCCAAGCCAAGGTTAAATTTGTCCCACTCTCTTGACAAAATGAACATCTATACAAGATCTTTCTTATTTATTTACAGCTTTAAATTCATCGCCAGTGTCTCTCTATTTATTATAATTCATGATGCCTTCGACATTGTCAATCCTAGCAGTATGCAGGACGTGTCCCAGAATGAACCTAATTAAAATATGACGAAACTCTCAACGAGTCATGTATGAATAGCATAGCATAGTTGTTAGAACGTCTGACGGGTGTACGGAAGGCCATGGCTTCGATTCCCGTCGGGGACTCAGATATTTTTCTTCGTCCCACGCTCTAGACATAATAATTTATTTACCTAGCTTAAAATTTACCATCTATCTTTAATTATCACGTTTCCTCTTGTGGGTGTATATAAATTAAATTCAACTAAGTGTGCGAATTTAAGACACAAAGCTATTTAAAATTACCTGAAAGATACCTGATTATCGTTTGTTTTCTTGTTATCTGTGATTACCACCAAAAGCAAAAGCAACACTGCGAGCACAAAATTTAGCACAACTTTATACGGTACACGATAAAAAATATTCATTAATTCTAATTAACTGTAGTACTTAAGAAATTATTTTACATGCAAATACAACTTTCAGAGCAGCTGTTGTCGATTGAACTCAAACAAGGCAAAGAGAAACCGCTATTAATTTATCTCCAGTAACAATCTTAGCAGTTTCTACATCTCATGAGGTTTGCGAAGGAGTTTTGTTTTGCTCCAGTCTGCTCTAAATTTCGCGTTTTAATTTTGCAGTATCTCATTGCTACGATCTTCCAAATATTGCCTAGTATTTCCCCGGTTATGGTCAAGCAATACGAGCAACATTTTAGTGCAAATTATCGGGCAACAATACTTCGTTGCAAATTCCGATTGTTCCTCTCAACAAATTTTCATGTTGCAAAAGATAGAAGACTTCTATCTTTTCCATCTGACTACGAATTACGCGTTTAGGCCTGGAAACTGGCTGTGAGTCTGCGCGTGTTATCGGATGAAGTTATGAATTTCCACCCAAAATTTGAGTCAGCTGGAACGAAACTTGCAGGTACCAGGTCGTGATGCTCAGAATTCAAACAGATGGAAGGGAGATCCCTGAGAGTTTTCACGTGATGTGGTCCTCGCCAGGATGTGCCTTGCTTTTAACACATATGCTAACAAAAATGCAGGTTCAGTCTAAACCGGAGATTAATGTATTCCGACTTCAACTCAACCCCACTTCTGATTGGATGAGAACTTTCTAGAGTAACAACCGCTTCAACTTTGGACGCACACATCAGGCGGTTCTGCTTTTTAAGAGCGCCGTAATTTTTGCGATTTGGGCTAGCGGAATTGATTTTAATTTTGCAAAATTGGAGCAGTGCAAGAAAGATAAGCTACTCTTATAATAAGTAACATCGACAGAGGCCTAAAGGGATCTTTTAGCTTAACTAATTTCGCAAAGAAAATGCGACACAGGCTGCGCAAAAACCTGCCTGATCATACCTCGAACATTTTACGCAATTTTGTTGCCACAGTCGTTGCGAGAAATAGAACTCGGTTCTACTTTTGGAAACGATTGCGGAATGGGACAAAAAGGTGAGATTTTACCGTTTTTACTCCAGACAGTTTTTTCGTGCAACTTTTGTCGCAATTTTGTTGCAACAGCAGTTGCAAGAAACGTTCAACTTAACTGGTTAGCTTGGTTAATTTCTGATCTCAGTCAAGCGTTAATCAGTTTTCAATAACCAAAGCCTTGAGAGAAGAATGGACGGGTTAAATTGAGGCCCAGATTTAAGGGTGCGCGGGGGTCTGATATCTGTTATCTTTATGACTTAGGAGACCGGTTTCCCTCCAAATCACCAAATGCATGTTGTTGTTTTTCTGATCGGCTATCCGTTATTCTTGCTATTACCGTAGGTTAGTTATCCGTGAAATATTTAGCGAGCTTTCCGTTATCCCTAGCGAAATCCCTAACAAGGACTCCATCTTATGAGTCAACTTGAGCGCGAACAAGCTATTCATATTAGGCCAAGAATATACTAGAGCGCTTTTCAAATGAGTGTCGTAAAACCAAAACCAAAGTAATTATCCCAGTCGATCACAAAAACAAATTACTCGATTAACCAATCAGAAATCGCAGCAAATACATGTCACTGGCGCAGGGCGCGGGAAAACGCGGCGCGATTGGTGTGAGTTTCACTTTCTGATTGGTGGAGAAAATGGCACGAGATTTTTTAACCAATCAAAGAGCGAAATAAAGCAAAACCAAAGCAAAGCAAGAACTACTTTCGACACTCAATTAAAAATCGCTCCATTTAACAATTAGATTATGAGTTCGAGATTTCTATCAGGTGATAGCTAATGTCGGGTCCAGCCCGAATCAGCTTTCACGCACAGAAATCGAGAGCGAATAGGTAATTGTCTTAGTATAAATCTCGATTAATATCCCTGTAAAATGAAACGTTTTGCTTCATGGCATTGTTATTTTGAAGACTGAGCCTGCCGCTCACCTTTTCGCTACTCACTATCTATCACGGAATAGACAGTAAGTAGCATACTAGCCAATCACATTGCAGCATTTATGATAGAACGCCAGAAGATTTATTACTAATTTCTGAAAAACCTTGCCAGGGCACATACTGTTGTAGATGTCCCAACTGTTTATTTATTTATTGCTCGGGCAACCGAGCTTAGTTGTGCATTTCGGCAGAAAATTTCATTGCTCTTAATGTGCAGGCCCAAACGAGGTGTCTCCGATTTTCCTTGTTCTGAGGAATACTAGCGAACTGTCAGCGTAGGTACACGTAGCTGTGCCGAGGTCATGTCGTTGGTAATCGAGGATCGCAAAAGCCCATACGATTTGATACGTTAATTTTCGAGCTTCTCGCTAAGCAGTCGGCCAACGCACGTGGGAATTGACAAGCAACTTTTTCATCAACGCTCCACCTCGGGTATTCCTCGTCGAATCGCCGGGCAAGATGACATAGTTGCGGGGAATAATAAGGGAATTTTTTACCTTTTTTGACCTGCTATCTGTTTTCTACTTGTGAGTTCCTTTTTCTTCGCTACATTAGTGCAAGGCATTTGACTTATAAACTACTGAAATTAAACAAAGTGTGTGTATGCGTGTTAGATGAAGCAAATACAGACGAATCTTGTCTCTTAAGTAGCCTCAAAAGCAACTATAACTAGATCTGAATAACGCTCATTGTACCTCCGGTTTTGAAATATACAATGAGTTTGGAGAATTTGGCAGGATTTGCAAAGGTTTTCTCAGCAAACTGGCACTTAAGTGTTTCTTCGTGGCGAAAGTATTGTCATTAACTATTCGTCTTTCGTCTCTCGATTTAGTCTGGAAATGTATTTTTTTTATATGTTTTGTGTTTTGTTTAGTTAAAGCTTTATTACGACCCTCGTTTAGGTTTTGTGGTTGAATCGGAGTAAATGTTAACGTTCATTCCGGCAAAGGGAAGAGAGTTTGATACGGTATGTTCTCCTTAATCGCGTGGTTAGTTTTCAACTGACGGGAAATTTTTCTTTACTGTCTGGACTCTTGGACTTGACCGAAGTTTTGCATCACCGACATGACAATCAGCCATTTGCTTAGCCCTTAAGAAAAATGCTGAAGTCATGGGAAAAGATGTGAAGTCTAGTCCACCTCTTTTCTTTCCACTTTAATTGGTTGCAATAGAAACACATTACATACATTTAATTTTTTGCCCGAGCTAGAAGCCACTTAATTTATTTATTACTAAAACACGAACACCAACACTGCTTCACAAGTGCACATTTACGTGTCAGCATAAATCTAATTGTCGTAGAAGTTAATATAAGCGACGGCCTTCCGGGAGCAAGAACTGCAGCATTTGAAGCTTCCCTCTTGATGCTGATAATTTTTGCAGGCTCCATCCAACCTTCTTACGTGGAAGGGAAAGTATTCGTCACAACCATTTTTGACACACATACGGGTTAGGTGCCACGTAACACTGTCGTCGTCGTACATCTTCGTAATGTCTGCTCCCTCGATACAGGCATTATCAGGCTCCACATCTTCATCAGGATCTGAAGTTAGAAAACAAACAAAGGCAATTTTACACTCGAGCGGTGAAATAACGGCCGCTTCCTAAATATCATGTCTCTCGTGGTATATAAGTCGCCAACTGACTTATTTACGAGGTTTGAATTGATATTATCTGAAGCTCATACGTAGCGAGGTTGCTCGAAGAGCAGGCTAACACATGCACAGTGAGGTAGGAACTGACTATCGGGTTAGTCTCAAACAATGTCCCCGCATACGTAAACGTCTAAAAGTGCTTTCCAATATTATTTTCCCAGTCTAAGTTACTTTTTGTTCTCGCATATGTTAAGTTGGTTTCACCTCTAGAACCGCTTGTGACTTTGTCACTCGAAAATCCGCCTCAGCTCTTCGCTCGAGGGCGACAAACAAATGAAGGTCGACTTGTGTCTAGTCGCATTCGATGCACCGATGTCTCTTCACAGGGTTTTTTGAACTCGTACAAAATTAATTTCAAGAACATTTTCCCAAAATATTATCTGAGGCATAAAGTGAACCCTGTGAAGATATTCACTGGTGAATCAGACTAATCAGAGAGAAGACTGGCTTCTACTGGGTGACTGCTTCCGCGAACGACATCATGTCAGTCAAGACACTGAAATTTATCCATGTTGAATTGTGAGAGAAATTGTGAGAAACATCCAGATCTAGATCTTCAAACTATTATTAATTATTACTATAATTTTAATGCTATGTTCACCGCGCCGGCTACCCGGTGAATATAACCTTTTTAAGGCGCGGCCGCTAAGCTAAGTTTTTTCGTGTGTTCTTTGTCAAGTTTTAGCTGGTTTATGTTTACTTTTTTGATGCCCACATTTCAAAATTATACTGAAACAATTATTCGCCTCAGGCGAAGTAAATATTGGCGAATATTTACCTCGCCTTCGGCTCGGTAAATATTCGGTAGTATTTACCTCGCCTTCAGCGAATAATTGTCAAATAATCCCTTTAGGGCTAAAACTGCTTCAAACTATATATAACTAGCTATTTCACGGAAGAGTTTAAAATCTCCACAAAAATTTTTACCGATATGTTTGCAGAGACTACAACATTTATAGCTTGCGTCTTGGCAGTCTTCGTCCAACTCATTCACGTGGAAGGGGAAGGTGACATTGCAACCATTCTTGATACACAGACGGGATGTCTTGTGACTGGATGGGGCCTTGACAGATCTCGGAATAGTTTTAGACTGGAAACAGGTTCTTGCAGCCATTGCGTCATGATCTGAGGTTTAAAAAAATAAACGAAAAAAGGCCATTTAGATATACAGATAAAATAACGGCTATTTCTAAAGTAAGGAACTTTTGACGTACATATATCACTCAATCATTATTGTCTTGGAGAATGGCTTACTGACCGCGAACCGGACCTGACCATGAACAGTTGGCCAACGACCGGATAACCTTATCCACTGGGTAGACTGCTATCCAGCGTATAAGATCTACTACTCTTTTTTCTTTATAAAAACCTTTTTTATTAGAACGTCGAGGCTGAGATTTGCCCCCAAATTTAAGAAAATGTATGGGCTAAAATAAGAACATCCACAGGCTCAGCCAAATTTTACGCGTTCTTATATATATATAAAAAAAGAGTGTATCCAACTGGGGCTGTTGTAGTTCAATTTTATCCTCGGTTCAATTTTTATTTTCTTTTGTTTTATATTCATTATCATATATTTACATAAAAAAGAACAAAGGAAAAATAAAAATTGAACCAAGGATAAAATTGAACTACAACACGACCAGGTTGACCATTTTAACCAGACTTGGTTAATACTGGCTTAAACACCTACTTTTAGGATCATTTTTAAAAGCTACAGTGCATGTTGCAATCAGAAGAAATCCAAGAGTATTTCTTCAGTTTTGTTAAAAATTACTCTCCCACTTTTCTGAAACTATAACTGAGTGCGTTTGGCTGCTGATGGCTAGGGTGGAAGTGGATGTTTACTGATTTTAGGAGTTTATAGTATTTATAATACAATTATGATTTACCTTGCATGATGCACGTGACAAACACCATCACAGAGAGAACTAAAAAGCCGATTCGAGCTGTCATTTTATTCTGTCTTTTTAAACTGAAATAGAGAACAGCACCAATATCAACTGTGCAATTTTTTCGCATGTTCTCCTTAGTAATAAGCCGGCTATATATCACAATTATTCTGACGTAAGCCGTAGAGGTACTAACAAGGTTTACTGACTCAAAGAGACACGAAGGACCAGTTTAGCTGTAATGTCATACATAGGTTTTGCTGGCCTCGCATTATATAGAGGACATTCCACGGCGGCACGAAGATATGAATTCTATTTTCGAGTGGCAAAAACAATATTTTACGAAGGAGCGCAGCGAGTGAGCAAAATATTGTTTTTTACCACAAGAAAATAAAATTCATATCTTCAAGCCACCATGGAATTCTCGTTTTATTATATGGACAAGAGTATTTTTGCACAAACAACAGTGACTGTGTGTGTAAGAGTGGGAAATGGCGTCGTCGATATCCGCACCAGTGAGGATATGGAAAATACGCCACTCGAGTCCCGGATGTAGTTTCGTATGAAGTTTACGAGTGGTCTATTTTCCACTAAAACACTCTTGTCTATATAATAAAAGAGTGCTAATTCACTGAAAATGTGTTTTTTATTGTGAACAGGACTTGTTACCAGCATTTACTTGAGCGACATCTCTAGCGGTATGATATCAGCTGACAGGTACGTGAATGTAAGACTCGTATCTTTAATTATCACGTTTCCTCTAGTAGGTGTATATAAAATGAATTCAACTAAGTGGGCGAAGTTAAGACACAAAGCTAGTTAAAAATGCCTGAAAGATTACTTGATTTGCGTTTGTTTTCTCGTTATCCGCGATTACCAAAAAAAACAAAAGCAACGCTGTGTGCACAGAATTTATACGAGTATACGATAAAAACTATTCATTAATTCTAATTAACTGTAGTATATAAGAAATTAATTTACATGCAAATACAACTTCCAGAGCAGCTGTTGTCGATTGAACTCAAACAAGGCAAAAACAAAACGCTATTAATTTTCCAGTAACAACTTTAGGAGTTTCTACATATCATGAGGTTTACAAACTCGATAAGTAAAGACCTGAGACAACACTGGGTCTATGTCGAACAAAAATGGGTTTCTTACACCTTTTTTTTGGTAAAAATATAGAATGATTATGACAAATTCTACATGTCATAAGTTAAGCATGATCGTCCAGGATAGTGCAGTCCTGAGAAGGACTGTTTATGGTAACATTGCCCGACAACCTGAGGGGAAGTCTTTGTCGGTCAATATTCAAAATGTCTATAAATGTCTATCATAAAAATTCAAATTCAGCCGTTTTTGGTAAGTTGTAATCTTGGGTGAAATACAATATGGTGTCATCTTAGCCGCTCCTTAGTTTTGAATGAAATAACAGACTCCCTGCAGCGCCGCAACCCGTAATATTTACCTCACTTTGTAAAAAGCTTCACAGGCTATGTAATAAAGGTGAAATATTTTAACATATTGCAACTTAACGAAAGAGAAATGGGTGCAGGTTCCATCAACTTTCTTCAACTTTCTGGCGGGGAAGGGGGGGAGGGGGAGGTATCCTCCTCTTTTTTGTACTTCCTAGGTCTGAAGGCTGATTGATAGATATTTTTTGGAAATTATCTGATATTGGATTTCATATTAAGTTCGTTGGCAACCCCTCACAATGGCGGGAAAAAAGCCTGAAAAGGTCTTTGATCTGCAATACCAGTTTAGATTACGCACAGCAGCTAAAATTGGTATATTTCTTACAAACCCACTGACCCAGTTCATATATTTCAAAGTTCCAAAATTAAATTTCCTCTCAAAAATCCACTAATCTACTGCAAACTGTAATATAATCAATCTTGTGAAAAGGAAGCGTGGAGTAATAAAACGTTTGATTACGTTAAGTACAAAGTTCTTCTGAACCATTCTTGAGTAGCGATCGCTATGTAGATGATCAGACAATTACTATTAAACTTATTTCTTTTAATATTACGAGTAATAATTATATCATTCATGAAGACCATTAAGCCATTCTGCGGTTAGTTTTTAAAAACTTCACAAGTGTTTATAAACTTCATCATCAATTGAAACATGATTTTTGTGGAACGAATGATCAAGAAGTCGATGCCCAATTTAGGTCGAATTTATTCTTAAACTTTTTTGGAGGCTTTAATACTGCGGAAGTACTCAGATATGTGGCTTGTGCGTCGTCACTAGTCAATTTACTCTTCTCGATCCATAAGTGACAGATTCAACCGAACTGAGCTCTAATGACTCAATTACATGAAGCGAAAAATCAACTATTATTGAACTTACCTGAAAAATGACGATCGATTCTCTGTAAGATGTTCGCGCTTACCAAACTAAACGAAACTTAACTCACACACGGAAAGCAAAGCCTTGCACAGCTGTTGTACAGCTGTGGCACATCATTTAATTCACATCACACTTAGTTATGTGAAATTAAGAAGTAAAGTTGTTTCGCTTATTTAAAGAGTTTGTCGTTATTCATCGACATTTTGTTTCGTTTATCTTTTGCACGACTTCAAAATACCAAAAAAAAAAAATGTCGATAGCCCTTGATAAAGGCATTTCTTTCTACAGGTCACCGTTAACTTATTTTAATCTTCAATGATGCGGAGAATATGGTACTTGCCTGTCGTATATTTCATCATTCAGTAAACAAAATGCAAAGCTAATTAAATCATCTCACGCAAAATTCAGTCGACGTTAGAATAAGTAATCTTATAGAGTTCTTCCAAGGAATTCTTTCAAATGCTCAGTTCCAATAGTGCCATTTATAAAATTTAGACCTAATAATGAGAGGGGCTTTTCTTTTTTGTCGTCTCTAGAAAGAAAGCAGGTGTCGTCGTCCTTCTGCTTTATTATTTTTGGTCAAGAAAATTATACTGTTTTTACCGTTAAAATGATTTTATATTGATAATGAAACATCTGTTAGGCACAAATTTGTTCTGCGATGAAAACCAAGAATAAACGTATTAAATAGGCTGTATTTGGTACATGCATGTTACTAATAATCCTTTCAGCCTAAAGATTGAAGTATTGATTCTCCTAGCCCATCAGCATACATCTCTCTGAATTCTGGTGTTGAGAACTTAAAGAGATTTCAAACAAAAAAGTAGATTTATAGATATGCCAATGGCCCCTTTTCTAAATGTGGTCATGTGAACGAGCAATGCGGAACACACACGCTCAAATTATTTACCTTGCCGTAAACATATATTGAGGGTGTAATGTATGTATGTACTGGGGTGAACACAAATGCCAGCAGAGCACAGCGTGGAAAATGGTTTTTAATGTTTTTCGATTTCGTTTAAACATTTAGAATAATACATTTTACGCAATGGCCCATTTGTCTTTTCGAAACAACTCAAAACATGAACGATAAATTAAATTTAAAAAATTCTAAGAAAATTCCAGGGGTATAATTTATGAAGTTTTATGCATTAAATTGCCTTACAAACTGCACATTTAACCGAACCCCGTCTCGTACTCAAAAAGCAAACAAATAAACAAAACCAAAACCTATTTTCACAGCAAAAGAGCTATTTTATACCCTTTTCCAGACTAAGATGCACAATACTCTGTGCAGGCACGTAGGTGTATGGTCCATATGACAGAGTGCCACTTAGCCTCCTCTCCAGGAGAATGGGCAGCTGGCTAAGACAGAAAACGTTGCCGTTGAAGCTGATTATATAATCGGCTGTAAACCTTTCTTTGACGGTTAGGTAGCAGAAAATGAAAATTGCAACCACATTAAGAAAAAAACGATGCCGTTACCAAGGTTACAAATTCAATTCGACTCCCGTTAACCGCACTCTACCAAGACAAGCGAACGATGGAAATTGGAGATGGTTTGCGTGACGCAGTGGAAGCATTAGCCGGTCCGGTGATGCAATAGTTTTAAGGTAATAACGTGACAAACTCTTTCCCACGCACACAGGCAAATCACGCGATAGATTTTAAGCCGGTGAATTGAGCATCATACAACGCTGAGCTCAGTTTTTCTTTAGTTACCAGGATAATTTTATCGCTGATAAGGTTCGTGTTATATCCTACGCTTATACTTTTTCGGTTTGAATAAAACCTGTAGCATTTCGTAAAAACATTTTAGTTTTCGCCCTGTTTCCTTAGTCCCCGGATTATTTTACATTAAAGCGACTCAAATGACACGGTATCCAGGGATCCAAGAGGATTAGTCCAGAATACAACATGGCTTTAGACGTTGACTCGGTTTTGAGGCGTATTGACCAGTTTGGTCCTTTCCAGATTGGCATTTTAGCTATGTTTTTGTTCATATTCTTTGCCATCACCTAACAAACGCTTATCATGGTGTTTATAGCGTACGAGCCGCCTTGGATGTGCGCCCAGCAAAGCGTGGCGTGTTTTGAATCGAACAGCTCGTCCGCACGAAGTGCAGTTTACAGTACAGCTACCAAGCCCATCAAGCTTTACGAGAGGAGATGTTCCCTGAATAGAAGCGACTGGAAGTTTGCGGATTATAATCTCTATGAAGGACCGCATAAGACGATTGTTGATGAGGTAAGAAAAGAATAAGTTCTTTCTTGGTGAAATTTAAGGTCAAAGCTGTTGAATAGATATTTTGAAAGGCCAAGGGCTAAGTAAACTGTGCTTTCGTTTCGGCTGCTAGTGTATGAAGGCCCTTTGTATGCAGGCAAAAATGGAATAAGGAATGATAGGCTTAAGAAAATGCTGTGCCGACTATCCAAATCTTGGCTTAAATGTTTGCAAAGGACATTTATAAGGATTTGTTTTGTAAAGGCATTTCAGAAATGAATTTTAGTGGAAAAAAGCATCTTAGAGTCTTGCCTTTTTGTGAATTAGGTTGCTTTGATTCCTATACAGGATCTTAATTCGTGATTCAAAGCCTTCCTTTGCAGGTGATGTGGGATGTGTAGCCTTTCTCAGCTAAATAACGAACAAAATGGCTGAAGGACTGACTAACGTCGGAAAGGTCAATCAGAGCGTCACTGGCCTGACATAGGTTGCACCTGTATTGATTTTCGACTTAGGAAATTCTAGCAACTAATGGAGTCTGTCTAACAGTCTAACAGAGAATTTTACTACTCTTTACTGTTAGTCGTACCTGAGAAATTTCTTGATAAGAAACTCCGGTAACGCTTATTTTAGGCTTATAAGACTTGACACCAACAAGTGTCAGAAGAGGGCAGAAGTGTGTCTAAATGTCTTGGGCCCTTACACCCTGCTAAAAAATATCCTGCTCAAATCGTTGGGATGGAAGGATCGGTACATTTCGCTGATCCGCAGTCCATGGGACGCTACTTGGACTGCCAAATGGACTGCCTCACTGAATAAACTAGCTTGGTCAATAACCTAAATGTACTGTTTAAGAAAGAGACGATCTCAGGAAATTGTCACGATTTCGTATTCCAGAAAACGCCGTGATGAATAAACAAATAAATGATTAAAAAACGATCGATATCTTTGCCTGCGTGCACGCTCTAACGTTGCAAGATTACAGAAAACTCTTAAAGAGAATCCTGTAAAAATTTTAGATTACGCTTCGATATCCTGTCATGCCGGTCATTAGCGAAAACTTGGACAATTCTTTATGAGAGTGTTCAAAGATTTGGAAGCCCTTAGTCTGTGACTTTACTGACCTGGATTTCTAAGTTTGCTTCTTTTTTTAACTAGCAGGTTTATTCATGAATGTTTGAAGCTTCTTGGAACATTGGCCCTTTCCCACTGCAAACCCTGAATATCGGAAAACAACAAAATGTATTTACGCTTCCATGACCATAGTAATTTTCGGTGTAAAGTTTGTTTTAAGACTCAGAAGGTCACTAATGGCTATTTGCGCTCGACGAAGGAGAACGCATTCCTAATCTTGTGTTGTGTTAGGTGTCCTGTCCAGTAATCTACTGCAAACTGTAATGTAATCAATCTTGTGAAAAGGAAGCGTGGAGTAATAAAACGTTTGATTACGTTAAGTACAAAGTTCTTCTGAACCATTCTCGAGTAGCAATCGCTATGTATATGATCAGAAAAGTACTTTTAAACTTATTTCTTTTAATATTACGAGTAATAATTATATCATTCATGAAGAACATTAAGCCATTCTGCGGTTAGTTTTCAAAAACTTCACAAGTGTTTATAAACTTCATCATCAATTGAAACATGATTTTTGTGGAACGAATGATCAAGAAGTCGATGCCCAATTTAGGTCGAATTTATTCTTAAACTTTTTTGGAGGCTTTAATACTGCGGACTGCAGTACTCAGATATGTGACTTGTGCGTCGTCTCTAGTCAATGTACTCCTCTCGATCCATAAGTGACAGATTCAACCAAACTGAACTTAATAAACTCGATTATATGAAGCGAAAAATCAACTATTATTGAACTTACCTGAAAAATGACGATCGATTCTCTGTAAGATGTTCGCGCTTACCAAACTAAACGAAACTTAACTCACACAGGCAAAGCAAAGCCTTGTACAGCTGTTGTACAGCTGTGGCACATCATTTAATTCACATCACACTTAGTTATGTGAAATTAAGAAGTAAAGTTGTTTCGCTTATTTAAAGAGTTTGTCGTTATTCATCGACATTTTGTTTCGTTTATCTTTTGCACGACTTCAAAATACCAAAAAAAAAAATGTCGATAGCCCTTGATAAAGGCATTTCTTTCTACAGGTCACCGTTAACTTATTTTAATCTTCAATGATGCGGAGAATATGGTACTTGCCTGTCGTATATTTCATCATTCAGTAAACAAAATGCAAAGCTAATTAAATCATCTCACGCAAAATTCAGTCGACGTTAGAATAAGTAATCTTATAGAGTTCTTCCAAGGAATTCTTTCAAATGCTCAGTTCCAATAGTGCCATTTATAAAATTTAGACCTAATAATGAGAGGGGCTTTTCTTTTTTGTCGTCTCTAGAAAGAAAGCAGGTGTCGTCGTCCTTCTGCTTTATTATTTTTGGTCAAGAAAATTATACTGTTTTTACCGTTAAAATGATTTTATATTGATAATGAAACATCTGTTAGGCACAAATTTGTTCTGCGATGAAAACCAAGAATAAACGTATTAAATAGGCTGTATTTGGTACATGCATGTTACTTATAATCCTTTCAGCCTAAAGATTGAAGTATTGATTCTCCTAGCCCATCAGCATACATCTCTCTGAATTCTGGTGTTGAGAACTTAAAGAGATTTCAAACAAAAAAGTAGATTTATAGATATGCCAATGGCCCCTTTTCTAAATGTGGTCATGTGAACGAGCAATGCGGAACACACACGCTCAAATTATTTACCTTGCCGTAAACATATATTGAGGGTGTAATGTATGTATGTACTGGGGTGAACACAAATGCCAGCAGAGCACAGCATGGAAAATGGTTTTTAATGTTTTTCGATTTCGTTTAAACATTTAGATTAATACATTTTACGCAATGGCCCATTTGCCTTTTCGAAACACCTCAAAACATGAACGATAAATTAAATTTAAAAAATTCTAAGAAAATTCCAGGGGTATAATTTATGAAGTTTTATGCGACAAATTGCCTTACAAACTGGACATTTATATTTAACTGCTAAGTATCTAAATTGACGAAAGTTGTTTCCCATTGTACCCTTATCTTCTAGACGTTTGGAACCGAACCCCGTCTCGTACTCAAAAAGCAAACAAATAAACAAAATCAAAACCTATTTTCACAGCAAAAGAGCTATTTTATACCTTTTCCAGATTAAAATGCACAATACTCTGTGCAGGCACGTAGGTGTATGGCCCATATGACAGAGTGCCACTTAGCCTCCTCTCCGGGAGAATGGGCAGTTGGCTAAGACAGAAAACGTTGCCGTTGAAGCTGATTATATAATCGGCTGTAAACCCTTCTTTGACGGTTAAGTAGCAGAAAATGAAAATTGTAACTACATTTAAAAAAAAACGATGCCGTTACCAAGGTTACAAATTCAATGCGACTCCCGTTAACCGCATTTTACCAAGACAACTGCGAACGATGGAAATTGCAGATGGTTTGCGTGACGCAGTAGAAGCATTAGCCGGTCCCGTGATGCAATAGTTTTAGGGTAATAACGTGACAAACTCTTTCCCACGCACACAGGCAAATCACGCGATAGATTTTAAGCCAGTGAATTGAGCATTATACAACGCTGAGCTCAGGTTTTCTTTAGTTACCAGGATAATCTTATCGCTGATAAGGTTCGTGTTATATCCTACGCTTAAACTTTTTCGGCTTGAATAAAACCTGTAGCATTTCATAAAAACATTTTTGTTTTCGCCTTGTTTCCTTAGTCCCCGGATTATTTTACATGAAAGCGACTCAAATGACACGGTATCCAGGGATCCAAGAGCACTAGTCCAGAATACAACATGGCTTTAGACGTTGACTCGGTTTTGAGGCAGGCGGTGTGCGTCACGGCCCACAAAGGGTCATGGGTAAAAATATAACTGATGTCCATTTCACTCTAGGCACGATGGAGTAAACATCTCACGAGAGACCTTACAATGGGGGTAAAAATGAGAATTAAGACTCTGTTTCCCGTTTTGAAAAGAATAACTGAGGACACGAATGTAGATTGTACGGAAGCTTCAAAGGGACATTGAACTTTATGAAAAATGGAAATTTTTTTTTAGAAAATGGAAGTTGAAGTTGTGAAAATGGAAGTTTGTTTTTTGAAAAATGGAAGTTGAAGTTGTGAAAATGGAAGTTTGTTTTTTGAAAAATGGAAGTTTGTTTTTTGAAAAATGGAAGTTGAAGTTGTAAAAATGGTAGTTTGTTTTTTGAAAAATGGAAGTTTGTTTTTTGAAAAATGGAAGTTTGTTTTTTGAAAAATGGAAGTTGAAGTTGTAAAAATGGTAGTTTGTTTTTTGAAAAATGGAAGTTGAAGTTGTAAAAATGGTAGTTTGTTTTTTGAAAAATGGAAGTTGAAGTTGTAAAAATGGAAGTTTGTTTTTTGAAAAATGGAAGTTTGTTTTTTTGAAAAATGGAAGTTGAAGTTGTAAAAATGGAAGTTTGTTTTTTTGAAAAATGGAAGTTGAAGTTGTAAAAATGGAAGTTTGTTTTTGAAAAATGGAAGTTGAAGTTGTAAAAATGGAAGTTTGTTTTTTGAAAAATGGAAGTTGAAGTTGTAAAAATGGAAGTTTGGTTTTTGAAAAATGGAAGTTGAAGTTGTAAAAATGGAAGTTTGTTTTTTGAAAAATGGAAGTTGAAGTTGTAAAAATGGAAGTTTGTTTTTTGAAAAATGGAAGTTGAAGTTGTGAAAATGGAGTTTGTTTTTTTGAAAATGGAAGTTCGTTTTTTGAATATTGTTTCCAGTCCCTTGCCAAGCTCACATGTTCACGATGGCGGATGTCACTGCTGACGGCGTCAACGATGTGGAATCTTCTTGCAAACAAGTAAGCTGTTGATGCTCCTTTTGTCTTTTGAAAGCAAGAGAGAAGACAGTTGATTTATCGAATGTCGTGTTATTCTTTACAGGTGGCTGATTTCATCTGTAAACATATGGGCAACCAAACTGCCGAGCGCTTTCGGAAGGAGAAGGTAAGCGTAACCTTAGTTGTCTGCCGAATATAAGCTTGAAGCGAACGGGTATTCTTTACCGGTTGTGATGTAAATAATCAAAAAACCTTGAACTGTATTGTTTTAACTACTGAAAAAAGGGCCGAATCACGAAACCTAAAAGAAAATGGATTGTTTGTGTGATGTAAAGACCGTACTCCCTGATGCAACGGTGCAAATATGTTATCAAGGTCGTGTTTCTTCCACCTTTATTGTACCATTTTAATCTCAGTTAGCTGTCAAGAACAAAAGAATACCACGCCGTACTCTTGAAAACTGCGTGTAAAAGTCCAGGTACAATTTTGCTTCAGCTTGTATTGTTTAACCAACCGCTCTCTGAAATCTGTTTTGTGGAAGAAGTACAGGCCGCCTTGACGCGATAAGAGTGCGTGACATTTGTTACTCTCGTGGAGTTGCCTGGCAATTATTGTGTTTAATAAATTTCAGCTCTTCTTAGGAACGTGAATGTGAAGGTTGTACATGTACTATGTAAATCCCAAAATTGTTGACACTTTCATGAAACTTTGAAAGAATAGAAGACAAACTATTTGCGAGAAAATGCCAAATGGCACTTTCACTGTATGTTTGTTTACATTTCCTAAAATCTGACTTGTCAGGTAGTTTTGAATATATTTTATTAGAATTTCACGAGTAGTGATATCCACATTTAAATTTCTTATTATAGACATCGAAGGATACAAACAAAATGCACAGGCTCTAATCCTGAGTTGATATAAAAACTAATTGCCCTATAGCAAATAGTGCTGACTGGCATTATTATTTTGTAAACAGTGGAAGTGACAAAGCAACACATAAGACGTGATAGGAATCGGTTTGGTTAGAGATTGATAACATCTAAAGTCATATCCTAAAATGAAAAAAAAAAACGACGGTGAATTTACTCACTTGTCACTCATGTTCCACTGCTGCATCCACAGGAATTATTACTCATATTTCAAAACAAATTCCTTTGGAAATCCGAGCAAGCCTGGATTTCACTTGTATATTTAATCCTATATTTGGTAAAAGAAGAATTTTTGATATTGTACAAAATTATATCATTCTTTCTGTGGAAAGAATGCTAGTCAGCAGTTTGATAATTAGTAAGTAGGTAAGAAGGTTCTTTATGCTGAGTTGTTAATTACTAACAGAGTTGATTATATATTGGAAAGCAGGTGAAATACACATGTAACATGTCCCTGCTTAGATATGCACAAGAAGCTAGGCTAATGACAACCTTATTCCCAGGGTCTTTCATCTCACCTGCACCACCCCCTGGGGGGGGGGGGGGTTAACTCCCTCATATGGCCTATACAGGGACCTTCCTGCTGGACAGGGTATGGTTTTTTGCCTCTCTGTCCCAAGCTTCATGGTGGTCAAACAAAAAACAAGGTCACTTCAAGTTTTTCAGAACCTTGAAGTTTGAATCAGTTCAAGCTTTTACGAGCTCGAAGTTCGTATGAAAATGATACACAAAATGTCCCGATAAACAAAATTTCATGCTGATTAAACTTGTGGATGCCCGTTACTTCATTGTGAACACATGCTCAAAGTAAAAAGCTTAAGTTTTCAGAAATGGTGTTAAGTTTTGTGGTTAAAGTGAAACTGTCGACATTTGTCTGTGTTTTCTTTTGCAAAATTATGGCGGGAACTATGCATGTGTCATGCATTTGACCGCTGTGAAGTCCCAAGCAGGGTATATAATTTTATGGAAGGCTCTCCTAAGCAAGGTTCAATTGCATGATTGTCATCGTTAAATATGGTTATAGATCAGAGACATCTGCTGGCCTTTAAAACATGTTGTGCAAGGAAGAATTTATTTTGTAATTTTTCCTTCCTAGAATAAAGGGTGTTGTTATAAACAGGGTTTGTATTTTAGGGCTTTTTTTGTCCATAACAGGATCAGAGCTGCACACCCCCAGCAGCACCCTTTCACCCTCTACTTCCACAATGGGAAACTCTCCACATGCTTTCCAGACCAAAAGAAAAATCCAGGTCAATTTCCCCAGCATTCTCTGGCAAAGATCAAATTAATCATGCCCCCAAAGACCTCCTTGTATGTAGACTTAAGGTGTTTAATACTTATTGCTTTGCTGGTACAATTATAGTTATTATTATTATTAGTTATTATTATTATTGTTATTATTATTATTATTATTATTATTATTATTATGAATAGGGTACTTGCATTGAAAGTAATGGGAAGGCCAAGAGGGGTACTCCTCGAAATTTGAGGTGAGGGTGTGCTGCTTAGTTTGCCAAACCCCATTTTTTTTTTTTTTACAAAAATGTGCTATGCTGTGAGATTAGGCTTCTAAAATTGAAACCAATTTTCACGCTCTGAAACCAAAACGATGAATATCTATGCCCATTTTCAGTCCAAAATGGGACAAAAGCCATAACCTTTGGGGGGGCCCTTATTTTTGTAGCTTATATTCCTATGTTTCAGACTTCCACTCCCCTCTTTTTGGTTGTTAAGGTTCAAATAAAAGCCTAATATACATTCCTCAAGTGCGACTGTCGCAAATATTAAAATTTCCAAAATTATGGGATGTAATTAAAGTTTTGGGTGGGGCATGACAGAAAATGCCCCTTTTCAAAAGTGCTTCTTATTGCATTTCGGGGATGATTTATTGGCACTTTTGGAAACTCCACACAAACTCTCCCAAGTTCATCTCTGTTCTAAGAAATACATCCCATCACAGATACCAGATTAAAAGATAAGAGGGAGAATGAGCTCTGTAACTCTACTGAACAAAGCAAGAAGGTTGTATGTTACAGTTTAAAGAAGAAGAAACTCGGATTTTCCCCCTTTTAGCCTCCTCGGACCCACTTTTGTTTCAATTTGTAGAATATATTTTCAACTGCCAGGTGCTCAGTCTCGATTTTTCAGGGAAATGTAACTTAAAGGTCATATCCTACGGTGCGTCAACAAGTATTCCCTCCTTTTTCAATTATTCCCTGATTAAAGATTGAGACTATAATAAAGTTATTTGATTTGATTTGATTTGATTTGATTTGATTTGATATTTTCTGTCTGCGAAATATTGATTTTGAAGGGGCCATTCCTTTTTATTTAGGTTGATAAGTCTACGGTTCTACTGATGTCTGATGAGCAGCTTTCTTCCATGGGTGTCTGTACCATTGGAGAACGCCTACGACTGAGAGCATTTTGTTCGCCTGGAGCGTCAACATCAAAGTCCTTAGGCCTCTCTAAGACTTCTGATAGGCAAGAAAAGGTAGAAAAAGTTCAAGAGATTCCCAACCGAAACAAGCGAGGAAAGAGAAGTAGTGATAGTGTTAGTTCGACTGGTTGTCCATCAAAAGTACGCCAAAAGGTCACATTAAAGTTCGACTTTGGATGGAAACATTACGTTGATGGAAAGTACAAACTGAAAAGAAGCGATCGAGGTGGGGGAAAACGCCGCATCGATGTTTCCAAGACTGCGAGTTATGACGAGTGTCTTCAAATTGCGAAAAAGTTGTTCTTCCCGAAAGGCTGAAGTGACGAAGGCCACGAAGATGATATGTATTTCCTCCTTGCCGACAACAATTCAAGCGACATAGAGAATTTGGAAGACGGTTCCGAAATAATACCATTTTCTCCAGAGAAATACAAAGAAGTCACAGGCTTCACACTACCAGGTGTGTATTTATTGTCAAGAACAAAAAGTTTCGCTGACGACGACAGTTCCGATGAAGGTCTTACACAGCCTGTCTTCGAGGGTGACCAGCAAGATCAAGCGTCAGCCCTGATTGGGAGCAGCGCAAGCAGAAGTGCTTTCTTCGCCGAGCTCGAGCGTCAGGTATCTGAATCAGCGACGATAGACGGTGCGAAGGAGGCAAGCAGAGTGGAACGTATCCAAGAGGAAATAACAAAGGCAGAAAAAGAAGCAGAGGCTTTGGAAATGCTTAGAAAGGCACGAGAGCTAAGGGTTCCACCAGAGCCTGATAGTGCACATTCTCGGGTGGTTCTTTCAGTGCGCCATCTACATTTAGGTGTTTTAACACGTGCATTTTTCACGACAAATACTATATCAGCAGTGTACGATTGGGTAGGTTCTTTAAGTAAAACACCCAAACACTTCATTTTGTCCAAAGTCCCCACGGTACCCATATACCCAGATGAAAGCGTCACCGTCGCTGATATAGAAGTCCTAACCATGACTGAAGAGGAGTCCGCCATACCTTTGTCGAGGGATGAAACCGAAATTACCTTCTACAGTGGAGAAAGTGATAGCGAAACAAACAAAACCTTACCCTTCTCTGAAGCAACCATTATGGAAGCTGGTGAAAAACCTCCAGAGGTTCTGTTAGAAGACGACGATGGAGTAGAGGGAACAACTGAAGATGAGGATACTTTACAAGGCTTTAAAACGCTAGAGGAACGGAGGAAAGCACATACGCAAAAGTCTGAACTGTTGAAAGAGGAGCTTATCACTGTCAGTCGTCATAACGTCCTCAAGGAACTGTTGGCCATCTACCAAGACCCGCAGATTTCCCAAAAGAAACTGGTAGCATTTCTCGATGAAGACTCTGGAAGCGGTGATGGGGTTCCTTCGGGAGATATACTCTATCTTCTGGAGTAATTTTGTGACCCAAAACTGTGAAGGAAGTTCTCAATTTGCAATTTCGGTCACTCCAGCCATGCAACCCCAAGATTACGTCTTTGTCGGACAAATTCTGACTCACAGCTATATTCAGTGTGGCAGCTTTCCAGTTCAGCTTGCTCGAGCGTCACTGCATCAGGCCATCTTTGATTCTGTGAGCGATGAGATCCTTTTGGATTCCTTTTTGATGCTTCTTCCCGTCAAAGAACGTGACAGCGTTCTTTCTGGCCTAAATGGCACAGGACGTTTCCCTTAGAGGAAATCCTTGATATTCTTGATGACTTTAAAGAATCAACAATGCCAACCCCGGAGAACTTTCGTTCATTGCTGATCAAAGTAGCGAAATCCGAGCTCGTTACAAAGCCTTACTTGCCTCTTCTTAAGCTGAGAGAAGGAATGGGTGAGTTTTGGAATGGCCCTTGACGAGAGGAGTTAGACGCAATTTACCACATGTGCAACCCAACTCCACAGAGAGTTGCTCGTTACTTGAAGGCAGTTGCTAATGATGCTCAAGAGCAAAGAGTTGTCCGGTGGTTGAAACGATACACAAGGAATTTGGATGACAAAATGGCGGTACGTTTTGTACGCTTCTGCACTGCTTCGGACGTACTTATTCCTGGGAGAAACATCTTGGTCCGCTTCCAAACTATGACGGAGAATGCCATCAGCCCGAAAGCACGTACATGCTTTCTCACTTTGACAGTGGCAAGAAATTACCGATCGTACAACCAACTTAGGGATAACTTCGACTTTTTTCTGCGCGATCCCTCTCTGTGGGATTTGTCAGACTGAACGCACTGTCCGAAGGAACGTTCTTAACTCTCTGTTGAAGAGCATTACTGAAAAGTACTAAGGCGGGTACATTCCGTGACTGTAACTTACATTCACGCCCCTTTGTGTTAAAGTATGTATTTTCTAGTTCTATAGAGACAAATGAACTATGATGACGATGTTCGTTTAAGGGTAGAAGTTCCCAAAAAGTCAACTGTTTACTACCTTGGCAGGTTTTTCTGTGTTAGGTTTCATGGTACCATAACACGTTGAGTTAACTGAAAAGTTGTTTTGGTATATAAGAACTCGTGACCTTTGCGGGCTTCCCATTAAAACAGGAACTCGACTTCAATACCATGGTAACGATTGTGGTCGACAACCATAATTACATCAACAACCAACAGACCGTTAAAAAGAAAATGGGATCGATCCGCGAATCAAAAAACACGAACGTCACATTTTGACTTTGTTGAGTTACACGTAGTTATTTCGGCGACAGTTTTGAAACGTTCGTTATGGTTATTTCTTCATCTGCGAAGTTCACATGTTTTAGAAAGGTCTAGCAATACTGCAATCTGTGAAGGTTTGCTTCACGTTTTGGTTGGTGGTTTGTATCGTTTACTTCTTGTAGAGACAGGAGAGAGGCAATGATGTTCATTTTAACTAATAGTTAATTTTCAGATCAAGTTTTAATACCTGACTGTGAAAGGTGTTTCTCAGGAATATTAAGGACTGGATCTGCACGTATCTGGTTCAGAAAGTAAGCGGGGTGGTCTATCTTGGAAAGAAAACATGTGATAGTATAAGACTTGGCCATGGCCTTTTTCCTGTTATTTTTTGCCATTGAAGTTTCCATGGCAACAGATTGCGTGACCAATTAAGGTTTTACTTCCGTTATGTCATTTAGGGCTTTTGCACACTAGAATAAAACAACGTCTACCTGGTTTTTTCATTCCTTTTCTACCATACTGAGGTACTTTTCAAACGTAACTGGAAAGGTGGTCTCTTTATCCTGACCACATCACCAGGACACGCCTTCAAGTCAATAGCATTTCGTGTGTAGAACTTAATTCAAGAAAAACTATTTAAAAAAAGACGTCGTATTGTAAGATAGGTTTGCAAAAGTTCTCGTGCATCTCGCCTGAAGAATAATATCCAAATTCCATACCTTAACCAGTCACGTGATCTATTGTGACAACCAACTATTGACAAAATGAGCATTCGTAAGATGTAAAATCTTATTTCTTAAGCTCGTATCAATAGGTTGCATACATACTGAGATAGGCCACCCCCTTTTTTTTTAAACTAACATCAAGGTGACTGTGTAGAGGCTATGAGAAAGTGCCAAAACACGTTAGTTATGATAAGAGATGGTGTAGCCTGTTTGTTTGGTTTCAATTGAAACGATTTTCTCACTCTAGTAGTATCGAAGTCACGCGCTAGAATGTAAGGAGAAATATTGAACTGATTGTGTCTACTGCGTAATTACCATGAATAAGGACGCATTAACTTTAGCTGTGTCAATATAGTTGTTGTTAATTTGAATCTTCTGACTGTCTTGTTTGATGCACCCTTTTCCCTTCCCCTTTCGCTAGGTAAACACTGGTGTATCGTGGTCTGCAGTCTATCTTATGAACGGTGCTTATACGAGAGTCATCAGCTTAGAAACGGGACTTTTTAAAATTGAGATGTGCTTGCAAAAGCAAAAGAACTCTTAGTTCTTAGGGCCAGTAAGGTAAATTTACAGTACATCAAACAAAAATTGTTTATTTCTTTTATAACAAAACGAGACATGATTCAGGAAATACCCTGCATGATGCAAAACTCATGCAATGTTCATTTTCCCACCCGTGGGGAAGTTAAAAGTTATCTCGTTGCAATCAGTCACTCACACCTTAGATGAATACTAGACAATTGACTGCAACTCAGTTAGTAGGGTGATGTACAACTGAAGGGCCTCATCTAGGCTGTTGGCCATGGTAAGGCCGTTCTCCTCCATAATGAGGAGCATAAGATCCGAAAACTCTTCCTGACAGCCGAAAGGTGGTGGTTCCTTGCAGAAGTTTTCATTTGCTGTCTCCACGTCGTCTAGAGCTACTTCAGTCTATAGTCTTGACTGTCTAAAAAGAGAAGAGGCAAGAGTCACCCTTGCTTGTTGAACTTGCTCAACCCAGCTAAGCGTTGTAATATCGCACCTTCGATTTTTGAATAACTTTAGAAGTAAATCCCTAGAGCGGTTTCAAATTTAGTGTCGCAAAAGGACACTCATCGCAATCACCCTGGCCAATCGTACCGGACTCAGAATATAACGAGCCAATCGTGTTCTAAACATTCACACCTAAACTGGTTAAGAAAGTGACGCGAGACTTTTGTTTATGTTTTTCACAATGTTCATGATGTTTCAACCAAAGTAAAACAGAACCAGAGCAAAAGCAAACTTGCTTTCGACACTCAACGAAAACCCTTTCGCTCACATCAGTTTTAGGGAGTTTATAGAGATGGATATGAGCTGAAAAAACGTCGATTTTACCTGTCACCTCCGAAAGGAAGAACAACACATCTGGCTTCCCTGCGGGCGTATCCTGATTCGGATATGGTCTAATTTTATGTGTATTCCAGTGACGTGTTACTCTGTACAATTCTTTCTGTAGTATTGCGTTATAACAGAACTGAAGACAAGCCCTGAAATCAGAAATCATCCGTTGATCCAGAAAAAACAAAGGAAAAATTAAATGGATTCATCTGGTCTTTAAAGAAGTGGATGATTACACATCCCTTTAAAAAATGGACCCACTAGGCTCAAATTGTCAATGTTGTTTAAGTTGTAGGTTATAAATATTTTTCTTAGATCCCCTTTGGGCAAGGAGGAAACGGAAAGGACGCTGTGTGTACTCACATTTGTAGAGGGTCCTGATCATTGAAAATGCCAACGTCTCGCAAATCCTGCAAAATACGGAAAGTTTGAGAGCATATAAACATCCTTTAATTTCTGAAAGGAACGGTGCAAATTTCATTTTCGCGGTTAATTTGAGCATTTCTTTTTTATACTAGTGTAACGTTTTAGTCACATCCATTAGCAGATTGGGTGGCGGCTTTGATTTGCACCATAATGTATTACTTTCTGTTATAGGATATTGAACTAAGCAAACCTTGAAGTAGTTTATCCACCAGACTGTGTTAGACTTTTTCAGAAACGACCACCAAGCCTCTATTCTCTAGAAACAAAATACGATCTGTCACAACCCTTAGGGACTATGTCGGAGCCCATAACATGAGGATCAGAAAAGCAACCTCCCGTGATCACTCAGACGAGTTTACCTAGTTTGCTGACGATTTTCCATAAAGAAAACTCTTGTCCCCTGAAAAGTCATCATCAGCCTCGGAGCGAAAAAACCTTTGTAGCCCAGTAACAACTGTATTTTCTGTTCCACAGTCCGCCCTTACGATGCGGGGAGCCCCTGGGTTAAAGATAAGTTCAGTTTTGGGATCAATATGTGGCGTACTGACAAGGTATGAAGGAAATACACCCCACACGTACACGGTACCTCCAATTTGATGAACACAGTCAACGTAATACTTTGCAATCGTAGCTGCATCGTTGTTCGTACAGGTGACCTCCAACCACAGTATGCGACGGGAGTATCTGTGGAAAGCGATCAGATTCCTGAGTGTCAGTAAAAATGTTCTGAATAAATTAAAGCACTCATCTTTATTAGAAGTAAACGGAAAAGCAACGACAAAATAACAAACGCTAGCTGTTGAAATGTGAAGGCGGTGAAATTATCCGTTAGGGAAGCTTTTACACCAAGGCTAAAAATACAAGAGGAGGATAAGAGGGAGAAAATACAAAAGGTTAAACGAGTTAGCTGTTTTAATCAAAGAATTCTCTTTTTTTTTTACTTTTTAACCCTTTAGATTTATGTCCCTCTCTATGAAAAGAAGACTTAATCAGCCACCAAAATACGTACCCATCAATAGCACCGTGTACACAAAATCCATATGGTTTTAGTTTATCATATCCATCTATGTGCCATATGTAATTGGGTCCCTGTGAGAAAATTAATGAATGTTATCGACTGCGTCAGAAAGCATTAACAGTCAATGCCAACGCAATATTTTCCAACCAAAAAATGTGGACACAATAGTCGCCGTAAGGGGAATTAAAATATGGTAAGGCTCGACCGTTACTATTCTTTAATTTGGTCTTCTTGTCATCACAATTAGCATGATTGTCCAATTCACCTGCTGATCAGTTGAAGTGTCCAGGAAATTTTTTATTTTGGTAGCACGTCAACTGTTAAATATAGCCATCTGTCTGGGTATGTAACTGTTGAACAAATTTCAGAATAGGTTCATGCTGAGGAGAAGAGATTTCACATAAATTAAGCTACTTTTGCTAGCCAGGTTTCTGCCGGTTAGATATCCTGGTACCTGGAATGTTCTTTTTTCTCCTCAAACACAAATGGGCCGTGAAGCGGCCACAACGTGCCAGGAATCTGAGCGGTTTTGTCCACTCCTTTTAAATTATGAATTTTCAGCTTCTGAAGAGTTGACTGTAATTATACGACTCCAGAAACGTTTTGCCTACCTTACATCGGTATCGTCGTCTTTGCAATCTGCCCTTTCTTCTATTTAATACTCCTTCGGGATCTAGGACACCTAATACAATTCTTGTGGTTTCCCTGAAAGGCGATAGGCTCGATGCTGTAACAGTATTCTTTGTAACCATAATTGAATTGAATTTAACAAGTTTTCCTTTCTTTTTCCTATGCTTGTGTCCTATATTTTATGGTTCGTTATTCATACGTAATAATTTAAGCACTGCTGTTTCAAAAAAAGGAATCACAAAATGTTAAACATTTTGAGTTCATTACCTGCTAACCACGAGCCTGTAATCGTCCCTTAATCTCTGATGCATTTGTCTGTAGCCGATACAGCTTCCACTTCCCGCTAATTCCTCCTGTTGGTCATCGGGAGTTAGGTTAGAGAAAACGATAAAGAGTCCGCAAGCTCTTCACGACATTAATGCAACTACTTCAGCATCACTAACAAGTGCCACTTACTTCTACTGCATCGATGACTGCTGTAATGTCACTTCTCTGTCGTCGTCTCCGTAATCCCTTCAGTCTAATAATGCGCTTGACTTGACGAATGCTGGCAAACGAAACGTTCCCTTAGAAGATATTACTTATTGCAATACACGACTTGCATTCAAACGTAAACAAGTAAAGAACAGAAAAAGATGTGATAAACAACTGCCTCTTTTAATAATAAGAAAGGCCCACCTGATTGTTATTCCGTGTACAAGGCAAAGGAAAGCCACTATTTCTGGGTACGTGTATCCAAGGTTGAAATAACCTTCAATGAGATCGTTTCCTGATGACGTTAAGGAAATTTCTGGTACGTAGATACTTCCGGTGATTAAAACAATTGTAATCTTCCAGTTATGACCATTTTGCTCACGTGAGCGGTATGTTATGCATCGATGATGGTTCGCCACACTTAATTCCTATTTTCACGAGACCTTAATAATCAGCGACACAAAAAGCTGAGTTCTCAACTATACTTTTGTTACTGGCCCCTTACCTAATTTCCTGATTTGTTCAGTTCTCGCCAGGTTGCCTTAGTGTCGATTTATGTCTGAGATATTTAACGTATTAGAAAACCACGCCAACTGAAGATACAAATAACTCTTACTTCGCTTCAGACTCGCCGCATTGCCTCTTCAAAGGATACGAGAGGTTGTTTGAAAGTTAGTGCTCACGGAAGGAGTGTACGGTGGTAGGACACCTTCGGAAAAGGCAATTATACTGAGTAAAAGTACAAGGAAAGCAAACAAGAGTTTGGAATCCATTTTGAGCATCATAACGATCTATGAGACCGTATTGGTTCATGGGATAGGTCAAACAAACTTCCATTTTTACAACTTCAACTTCCATTTTTCAAAAACCAAACTTCCATTTTTCAAAAAACAAACTTCCATTTTTACAACTTTAACTTCCATTTTTCAAAAAACAAACTACCATTTTTCAAAAAACAAACTACCATTTTTACAACTTCAACTTCCATTTTTCAAAAACCAAACTTCCATTTTTCAAAAAACAAACTTCCATTTTTCAAAAAACAAACTACCATTTTTACAACTTCAACTTCCATTTTTCAAAAAACAAACTTCCATTTTTACAACTTCAACTTCCATTTTTCAAAAAACAAACTTCCATTTTTACAACTTCAACTTCCATTTTTCAAAAAACAAACTACCATTTTTACAACTTCAACTTCCATTTTTCAAAAACCAAACTTCCATTTTTCAAAAAACAAACTTCCATTTTTACAACTTCAACTTCCATTTTTCAAAAAACAAACTACCATTTTTACAACTTCAACTTCCATTTTTCAAAAAACAAACTACCATTTTTACAACTTCAACTTCCATTTTTCAAAAAACAAACTTCCATTTTTCAAAAAACAAACTTCCATTTTTACAACTTCAACTTCCATTTTTCAAAAAACAAACTTCCATTTTTCAAAAAACAAACTTCCATTTTCACAACTTCAACTTCCATTTTCTAAAAAAAAATTTCCATTTTTCATAAAGTTCAATGTCCCTTTGAAGCTTCCGTAGGGCAAACTGGTTACTTTCTTCGAGTTTTTTTAGAAACGTTTTCGAGTTTGTCGACAAGGCACAGTTTCAAGTCCACTTATAAACACAAGCGGCGTACCTAGGATGTAAAGCGGTCGAGAAAACATCGATTCAGTTCGTACGGACTATTGATTTCTCCCGAGCTAGGAGCACAAAGGCTTTCACAAGACTTTTCACAAGCCTTTTCCGGGAAAACTTTCAAGTTTATTGACAAAACACAGTTTGAAGCCAACTTACAAAGACTAGCGGCGGAGGTAGGATGTTCAGCGCTCGAGAAAACATCGATTATTGGTAGGGGGATTTGCTATTGCTTGTGGCCGACTTTAAAGAATTTTAAGAGTGATTTCTGCTGACTTTCAGAGCGAGAAACTGGTTATGTTGTTGTTACAAGTCATGACGATAAAGACTGATAGGAAGGCTAAATATTACTTTAAATACAGGATGAAAGTGAGCACTTCTGTTAAGACATTTGTCGAGACACGCAACTGCCTAGCGTCTGTTATTTTAGACACGAGGAATTTTAAGCGAGTGAATCAGCACACAGGGAGCCCAGACAACCTGTTTGATATTTGAAGGATTTGTATGGGGATATTACGAGCTCCGAATTTAAAGCAAAATATCGGGGGAAATGTTGATATTTTTCTTCAAAATAAACGTAGACTTACCTCAATTGTTGTGATTTGTCCTCCTTGTAGCTGTAAATGGCGAATTTTGGCGAATATTGGCGATTTTGAAGGTTTAGCGTTCGGCGTTTACCTGAGCGTAATAAGAGAAAGTGTGTGACACTCCACGGCGAACTCAAAACCCTTCGAAATCGCTATAAATATCATTCCTGAGGGGAAAGGACGACAACACACGACAAGTGAATTAATTTAACGTTTATTTAACATTGGTTCATACATATATTTAGCGATACGTCGCGATAGCATGAAACTGACGGTAAATCCCATACATTTACTACAATTATTTCAAACGGTTAAACACAAACTTATTGTCTGGGCTCCCAGTGATCAGCACAGACATAAAAATGCTGCTTGATACTAATTAATTGTTGTTATGTAGTGCTTGAAATTTTCTTGTTCATCTGTAAACCTTGATGGTCATTTTAAAAACATACCACTGGCAAATTCGTAGATGTAAAGTCGTGCTCAAACCACCAAAGGGTTTATAGTTGAATTGATGCCAGTTATTTTGTATAGTTGAGGATGCCAGTTATTTTGTATGTTGAGATGCCTGCCTGTGACGTTGTAGAGCCCAATTCGCAAAGCCCCATGTACACCAGCAAATATTATTTTTCCGTGGCAAACCTTATTTGCTCGTGTAGATGAGAAAATTTTGTCAATTTGTTTTGTTACAAATGTCTTTGATTATTAAACTGGCATGTCTGTTTCATTCATTTGTCATAGAAAATTTGTCGTGTGAATTTGCTCTTGTAAATAGGTAATCAAAGATTTCTGTAAATTTAGTTTTAGGCCCTTTGTTACATGTTTTGCAGCTTTTGTGCTGGCTAATCAAGTGATAATAGCTGGGTTGGGCACTCGCTGTTCCACTGACTGAGACACATTGTCAGCACATATTCAAGGACATTTGTCGTCAGCAGAAAATTTGTTCACCGTGGTCAAATCTTTTCAGAGCAATTCTCAGTCAAAACAATGTTTAAACCCGAGCTCAGAGCCATGCTTTCGTTTAAGGGAAAGCAAAGGACTCAAAGGCTTTCATCTCCTTGGTGACAACTTGGGAACCAGAAGTGTTGGCTGTCTGATATAATGCAACCAGTCGAACGCACTCCATTAATCTTTGATTACTACTAGTTTGTAGTAACAGAGACGTTTAAGTGCCACTGAGATAAGCCGGTGTGCTCAATTGAAACAGATACCCTAGGAATTTGACTCTTGACACGAACAAAGGGCTTGCAAACGGACACTAGGATAACAGGCAAATGATAAAGTCGAGTTACTGTCCACGTGTGTGTATAAGTTGACTTTATCATTTGCCTGTTATTCTATTGTTCGCAGAATACAGCAGGAGTTGTAGAGTTCAGCATGTCTACACTAGCGACAGTCTTCTTGCGAACACAATGACACAGAAATCTCGACAGATAGTCCAGGGACTATCGAAAGCTTATTAGCGAGAAAAACAAATCGACAAAAGCGAGCGCGACAATCAACTACCGGCGTGTAAACGGTGACCCACAATTTTCGCGTTGGGTCACGTGTTGTTATCACTCGGCTATCTTGAGGAAAAGGGGAGCTGCTAACGCCAAGCTTGAACAAAACATTTTAAGGGCTAAATCTCAAATGAAACGTCAAACAATACATTGTCGATAACGTTTGACACGGCTGTGTTTATTTAGTTGACTTCAGATTTTGTTTTGTTTTGCTTTTATTTTTTTTTGTTGAGTAGTGAATTTTTTAATTTCGTTCACAATGAACCTGTTTATAATTTAAAGCGTCATCTAATTTCTTCGTTTGCGTGTAACTGACTTCACATAAATGATTAACTTTCATTTTATCGTCTTTGGCACTGAATTTAAAGACCAGTTGTTCAGTTTGACCCGTTGCTTCCTTTGTTTTTGTTATTAGAGAGGCTGGCTGTAGATAAAAAAAATCATTTTTCAGTTTGACTTAGACACCATCCATACGTAAACGACGTCGAAAAAAGAAAGTTTCATTGACTTTTCCATGAGGTTACGGAAACTGTTTTTTTTTTGTACGTTTGTACCGTCCGCTCGTAAACGATAACCTTTATTTATTTATTTATTTATTTGTTTGTTTTTATAATAATAATAATAATAATAATAATTAAACACTTTTATACCGCTCACATCCACTAGTTGTTCGTGGCGCTTTACAACAATATTAAAAATAATAATATCATTAGAAAAATCTCTTTTAGGACAGCGTTCTTAAGATCTTTCCGTTTTCGGAACGTTTTATATCGCTATTTTTTTTTTCATAGAAGTGTGGGCACGTTCGAGTTGATGTACTGAAACCCCTTTCTTCTTTTTCTTTTATAAATATCATAACAAAAGCCTTGTGTTATTCTTTTGTGGTTTTTGCAATAACGTTTGACACGGCTGTGTTCGTTTAGTTGACTTCGGATTTTGTTTAGTTTTGTTTTCCTTTTTCTTTTTTTGTTTTTGTTTCTGTTTTTTTTTTGCGAAGTTTATAAATATTTTAATTTTGTTCCCAATGAACCTGTTTATTATTGAAAGCGTAGTCTGATTTCTTCGTTTGCGTGTTACTGACTTCACATCAATGATTAACTTTCATTTTATAGTCTTCGGCACTGAATTTTGTTTTTGTTATCAGAGAGGTTGGCTGTAGATAAAAAAAATCATTTTTCAGTTGACTTAGACACCATCCATACGTAAACAATGAATAACTTTTCAATGATGTTACGGAAACTTTTTTTGTCCATTTGTGCCATCCACTCGCAAACGGTAACCTTTATTTATTTGTTTGTTTACTTATTTAAAAAATATCTTTAAGGACAGCGTTCTTAAGATCCTTCTGTTTTCGCTATCTTTTTTTTCATAGAAATGTGGGCACGTTCGAATTTATGTACTGAAACCCCATTTCTTCTTTTTCTTTTATAAATATCATAACAAAAGCCTTGCGTTATCCTTTTATGGTTTTTGCAATGACGTAAAAGTTACATCTTTATCATGTTTCAGTTTGATTTGGTTTGTAGTCGTGGCTTCTTGGGCTGGCTAGCAAACGCCATGTTGTTTTTCGGGTGGACAATTGGTGCTATTGTGCTTGGCCTTGTAGCAGACAGATACGGCCGCAAAAGTGTCCTCTTTCCTTCAGTGTTAGTGGTACTTGTCGTCACATTTGCAATGGCTTTTGCCAAAGCCTTTTGAATCGTCGCTGTTTGTCGCATTATCATCGTTTTTTTGAAGCTGGTTGTTTTCTGTCAATGTTCGTATTGGCCACTGAGCTGGTAGGACCTGAGAAGCGTGCACTGGCGGGGACCCTGGTGTGGTTTTACTTCACGGCAGCCCTAATGGTTTTGGGACTCAAGGTCTATTTTATTTGCAACTGGCGCACGCTCCTGATCCAGGTTGAAGACGGACTTTTCGGAGCTGTAATGGCAATGAGAAGAACAATTCTAAACCCTTCAGTCTTCCGCCTTTCGAAGAAAAAAAAGGTTCTCAGGCTCTCCTGGCAGGTGAGTAAACTAAGCGTCTCCTTTTCTTTAAAACTGCAGATGAAACTATACAATTTTAAAAATTGTGGTCATCGAAATGAAAACTACTGAGGCGACACTTCGTTGTTGCTCAGGTCTTGCTCTTGCCATGTATTATTAAGGATTTTCTTTTATAAACAATGAGTGATTCACCAAACAAAGTGCTCCACGATTTTCAAAGTCGCCTATTAGTTGAGAATTACTTTTTCTCTAACATGTCATGTAACTCCCAAAATATACTGACACTTAATTGGAAAAAAACAACATTGTCCGGTAAAAAGCATAGAGCATTAAAAATATGACCCGATGGCTTTCTGGGAAGCGGGAGGAATCGTTTCCATTCTCGAACGTCGTGCACATGATATGGTAATGAAATATCCTGCCTAAACTACTCTTTAGACTTTCTGGGAATAAACATTTCTTGAATTTCTGTAATAGAAACTAAGTAAGAAGCTTGCTAGTGCCATTTTCCCAAAAGTGTGACGTGTCCCTTTGCCAGTCCATTATTTACACTTTCTTCCCGCAAAAACAAACAGGCGTATATCACAACAAACCAACAGCGACGAGAACAAGAAGAGACCTTTAGCAATCAAAACAGCGGAGGAGCTGCAATGGTTTTCTTTGCACGTGATTTATACATTTTAGTACATTTCTTTGCCGTTCGTCTGCAAAACAGCAACACGAAATAACCAAATTTTATTTTAGTCAGAGACCATAATAAACCCACAGACATCGAACGCTAAACTACTTTATTGACTGTTTTTAGACAATCTCATGAAAAGCGGCACGGCTTGAAAACCGTACATTACTAATCAAGTGCTCGACGTTAATCCTTTAGAAGTTAATAGCCGTTATTGCAAGCACTACAACATTTGTAGTCTTGCTGGCATTCCTCGTCCAACTCACTGACGTGGAAAGGGAAGACGAGATCGCAGCCACCCTTGATGCACAGGCGAGTGGTCTTATAAGTAGGTTCGCTCGTGACAGCTTGAGGAAGCAGCTCTCTCTGATCACAGGCATTTGTCGCCACTACTTCATAATCTGAGGATAAAAAATTTAAAAAGAGATATTAGAGGCATTTATTTGACAGAAAAATCTTTCTTTCACTGAGTTCATATGATGCGTCTGTAATAATACACGGAATGCCTCATTTTATGAAGTTTGGCTCTTCACCCAGTAGTCATTTAAGTACATTTATACTAAGCCCTTTCTGCATTGTTAAGACCGGCCACAGTATATGATCATGAACAAGCGATTCGAGATATTAGCATCGTATATTGTGCTGTAAGTTACCAAGCATTTTTTAAATAAATAGCTCTTAGACGTTGTGGAATCTTTTCCCTTAAAATTCCCTTTCCCTTGCACGTGGGCGGGACTGAAACTCACTTTTGTTTTTTCCAGTCTAGTTCAAAGCCCAATTGGCCTGGTTCAGACGCCGTACTTCACATGAACTTAATTCATTGAATTCGATTCGGCTCATGTGAAGTATGGCATCTGTAGTGGGCCTTAGTTCCAGTACTTTTAATGTTTTTAAAGCAAATCTAGCTAACTCTAATTCACCTTGTATGTAATTGGCGACGAACACTATCATCAGCAAGAAAACAGACATCCGAGCTTTCATTTTATTCTTTACTTAACTGAAATAGAGAACAAAATCAATATTAACTATATTTTTCTGCTTGTTGTAATTTGTCTTTAAAAACACGCAAACTGTGGATATGATGTTTTTGACTGAAAGTAGCTAAACGCCTTCTTTTTTCGTGGGTTTAAAAATTACTCAGCAAAAGTTTTGCATCGCGCATACATATGCTGGCATAGTAATAATTTAATAATAATAATAATAATAATAATAATAATTTATTAATTTGCTATAGCGCCTTTTATCATAGAAATGATCAAAAGCGCTTCACAACATACTAATTAAAATTAATAAAACGAATCTATGATATAGTAAGCAGTCTTGGGCAGAATAGCAAGGAATAAGATGGGAGATACAATAAAAAGAAACAAAAAGGCGGGTAGTGATGCTAATATTGCAAAATAATAACCAAAGTATACTGATAAAAGTTAAGGGAAGAAATATAACTCCACCAATTCGCACTTGATTAACAAGCTACAAATGAAGAGATGCGCTGCTTTCAGTGAAGCGCCAACAAGCCTTAACCTTAATCCAAAATCAAATTAAAATAAAAAGGAGCAACAGAAGAAGAGCATTTACTGACATTTTGTCAGAGAGAGAGAGAGACTGAGGATAACTTACATATTTGACTGATCATAATAGCCATAACCGAGCAGAATTATTAGAGCATAAAAAGCAGTGTTTGAGAGCACTGCTCGCAGGCATAGTAATATTGTAACCCTTTTACGAGCGTAATTTATCCAAGACGTTCACGACATGAAATTTTCAGCTAGATCATTTTACAATGCACGGAGATGACAATAATAAATCCAATGCTCAAAAGAAAGCATTGAGACAGTCCTTTCATAGTTGATAGACGATCGAGTAAAAAGAGAACGTGGAGCACGAATGCAAGAGGGGCAGGAATGAAGAAGACTTTTTTGTCATCTCTCTGTACGCCCAGATTTCGGGCGGAGGGCAAAATGTTTTCGCACTTGTTGGCGTATATTCATTCTTGTCTGAGTTGTCCTTCTCTGAGGGAGAAAAAAAAAAGACTGTATCGTGTAGCCTTGAAGACAGACACTCAACAAACAAACTAGCTAACAAACAAGAGTGGAATATTACTAGCTGAAAGTGCGTAAATTATTCACTTAAAATTTAAAAGTTAAGGTCAACTTCTTTTAGACTTTGTCCCCCCCCCTCTTGACTCATAATGAACATATATAAGGTCTTTCTTATTTATTTGCAGCTTTAAATTTATCATGTTTCTCTATTTATCAGCATTCAAACGCCTTCAGCATTGTCAATCCTAGCAGTATGCAGGACGTGTCCCAGAATAAACCTAGTTAAAATAAGACGAAGGTCGCAACGAGTCTTGTTTGAATAGCATAGCTTGGTTGTTAGAGCTTCCGACCGGTGTACGGAAGGTCATGGTTTGGATTCCTGTCGGAGACTCAGATATTTTTTTTCGTCCCACACTCTAGACATAATAATTTCTTTACCAGCTTAAAATTTACCATCTATCTTTAATTATCACGTTTCCTCTAGTAGGTGTATATAAACTGAATTCAACTAAGTGGGCGAAGTTAAAAGACACAAAGATTTTAAAAATGCCTGAAAGATTACCTGATTAGCGTTTGTTTTCTCGTTATCCGCGATTACCACCAAAAGCAAAAGCAACGCTGTGTGCACAAAATTTAGCACACCTTTATACGAGTATACGATAAAAACTATTCATTAATTCTAATTAACTGTAGTATTTAAGAAATTAATTTACATGCAAATACAACTTCCAGAGCAGCTGTTGTCGATTGAACTCAAACAAGGCAAAAACAAAACGGTATTAATTTTCCAGTAACAACTTTAGGAGTTTCTACATATCATGAGGTTTACAAAGGAGTTTTGTTTTGCACCAGTCTTCCCTAAATTTCTCGTTTTAATTTTCCGGCATCTCAATATTACGATTTCCAAATATTGCCATTAGTATTTCCCTGTTTATGCGATTAAGTTTTTTGAATTTCCAGTTGCTTATGGCAAAGCAGCAACAAGACAGCAACCTAAACGTTGTCTTCGTCAAAGGCTGCAGATAGGTAGCCGAAAGCTTATAATTATTTACATTATTTTGAAAAAAATAACGTTCTTATAGCTTAATCACGCTTTAACCTGGTTACAATTTCCACGTTGTAATAATGTACTATTTGAAATAAACAAATCTAAAGGTTGTTTCTGAGTTAATCGCTCACTGTTTACATGCGATGTTCATTTCATTTGGTAATTATATCTACTCGCATGACATAGGCTAAGTTAACCAGTTAATTGAAAGAGGTTGCAATGACAATTAGGACGGGCTTTTTCTTACAGAAAGTCTATTTTATTCGTTAACTAAATGTAATCGAGTCCTCTTCTTGGTGTGTCAGTGATTAAAATCATCGTATTAACTCTCTCCCCTCTACAAGCTGCCTAGATCGAAACTAGTGAAAACGTAAAATTCCCAATTTCGTTTTAAGAAACTTTGTTAAACAAACTGCTACGTCGTTAAGAGCCACTGAAGAGGTTTCATTTGGATCAGAGATGGCAGTACTTGAGGATTTCCACCATACCGACTACAATAAACTAGGAACCATTCTGTTTAGCCTGTGAACAGTCACCCCCTTCCCCCTTCAGGAAAAAATCGGGAAAGGGGCCCAGTTAGCAGATATTTTCCTGAGATTATTGCCTGATGAGGAGCACAACAGGGCAAGTGGTATACTGACTTTCATCGAAATGATCACAGTCGAGAATTTAATCCACAGAATCCAAAATTGAAATCACCTTGAACGGCATAATAAACAGTGCCACTGAAAAGGCTAAGGCTTAATGGCTTTCTTTCCGAAAATTGCTGCTGTGGCACCGAAAGAAGCATTTTCCGTTTGGCTGCATCCGGCAGGAAAACAAAGATTTCCATTTACGAGTTTCCGCTTCAACCTGAGAAAATGCAACCTATTAATTGGCAGTCAGACAGATCTGGCGCCAAGTCAAGAAGAGAAAGCCGGTGAATGGAACGGAAATGAACCCTTCCAAGGTTCCGGAAAATTGGTCAACCTAGCGAGGTATACCAAAATCCCAGGACCATATTTTTGAACAAAAAATCCCTGAAATTACCTGTTTGAGTCAATTATTTGGTGGTTCTTTTTCTGTTAGTTAAAAATGATCGAACTGGCGCTCCTCAGTTTGTACTTTCTTGTTACGAGTAGTTGTAATTACGTCATCGCTTTAAAACAATGCTGTTTTCGGTCGTTTACGTGGGGACTGGAGGCTAAATCATATAAACGTCTTCGCTTTTTATTTTTTTGCTGTGTACAAATAAGCTGAATCTACCTTTTCTAACAAACCCACTTTAGATGGTGGTCTTGGAAAATCTCCAGTTTTGTAACGTTTTCAATCGCTTTCATACAGCGGACACTTGTAGTCGGGAGATCAAACCGGATGCAGAAAGTAGAACCCTAAATGGACACCTGTTATTGGCAATAACTTCGTTTTGGAAGTCATTAATGAAAGCCATTAACTCGTCTCAAGCAACATTCATTATCTAAGCATATCGTCAGATTCACGTATTGCCTTTTTTGCTTTGTGATGGGAGATCTAAAGCGGAAGAGAATTAAGAAACATTAATAAATAAGACTGATGTATCGTGTTCAAAAGTAAAAACGGTAATTTTAGTTAAGTTAAGATAGCAAAATGTAAAAAAAAGTCTAAAACTTTATGGTCAAGCAATACGAGCAACATTTTAGTGCACATTTTCGTGCAAAAATGTTTCGTTGCAGGTTCAGATTGTTGCTCTCGACAAATTGTCATGTTGCAAACGATAGAAGACTTCTATCTTTTTCCATCTGAATACGAATTACGCGTTTAGACCTAGGAACTGGCTGTGAGTCTGCGCGCTTTATTGGGTGACGTTATGAATTTCCACCCAAAATTTGAGTCAGCGGGAACCGACTTCAACTCAACCCCACTTCTGATTGGATGAGAACTTCCTCGAGTAACAACAGCTTCAACTTTGGACGCACACGTGATACTGTTCCGCTTTTTAAGAGCGCCGTAATTTCTGTGATTTGGGCTCGCGGAATTAATTTTAAGAAAATTGAAAGCAATGCGAGAGAGATAAGCTACTCTTATAATATCGACAGAGGCCTAAAGGGATCTTTTGGCGTAACTAATTTCACAAAGAAATTGCGACACAATTACGCAAAAACCTGCCTGATCATATCTCGTAACGAACACTTAACGCAATTTTTTCGTTGCCACAGTCGTTGCGACACAGTCGATTGCGGAATCGGAAAAAAAGGTGAGATTTACCGTTTTTACTTCAGACAATTTTTTCGCTTAACTGAGTGGTTAACATGGTTAATTCCTGACCTCGGTCAAGGGTTAATCAGGTTTCAATAAACAAAGCCTTGAGAGAAGAAATGACTGCTTAAAATAGGCCCAGATTTATGGGTGGATAGGGGAGGGTGTTAGGATAACCGTTATCTTATGAAGACCGGTTTCCCTACCAATCACCAAGCCTGCTATTTAATTATCTCTTAACTGTTGTTGTTTTTCTGATCGGCTATCTACAATTCTTGCTATTACCGTAGGCTAGTTATCTGTAAAATATATAGCGAGCTTTTCGTTATCCCTAGCGAACACCCTAACAAGGACTCCATCTTATGGGTCAACTTGAGCGCGAACAAGCTATTCATAATAGACCAAGAATATACTATTTAACGATTAGATTGCTTTTGCGTGATAGCTGATGAGGGTGCAACCCGAATCAGCTTTCACGCACGGAAAGCGAGAGCGAATATCTAATTGTTTTAGTATAAATCTCGATTAATAACCCTTTAAAATGAAACGTTTTGCTTCATGGCATTGTTATTTTGACGTATAAGATGGTGCCTGTTGCTAACCTTTTCGCTACTCACTATCTCTCACGGATTAGTATAAATCTACTAGCGTTCTATCACTAATGCTGTTCTCTGATTGGCTACGCTACTCACTATCTATTCTGTTGTAGATAGTGAGTAGAGTGTTTTCCGCGCGCAGTGTGACCTATTTATATCATTTTTCAATAAAAACATGTAGTGTCTGCTGTCAAGTTTTGAATGCCTAGTAGATTTAAAGTAAAGCAGTTAGATTATTCGCTCTCGATTTCTATGCGTGATAGTTGATTCGGCCTTCGGCCTCATCAACTACCACGCGATAGAAATCGAGAGCGAATAATTTAATTTTTAAGTAGACAGTGAGAAGTATAGCCAATCAGATTGCAGAATTTATGATAGAACATTAGAAGATTTATACTAATTTCTGAAAGACCATGCCAAGGCACACACTGATGTAGATGTCCTGTTTATTTATTTATTTATTTAGTTTATTTTGTTACTTTTAGACCAAAACAAGAACACCAACACTGTTTCGCAAGCGTCCATTTACGTATCAGCATAAATCTAATTGTCGTAGAAATTAAGCGATGGTCTTCAGCAAGAACTGCAGCATTTGAAGCTTCCCTCTTGTTGCTGATAATTTTTGCAGGCTCTGTCAAACCAACTTACATGGAAGGGGAAGTCTTTGTCGCAACCATTTTTGACACACATACGGGTTAGGTGCCACGTAAGAGGGTTGTCGTCGTAGACATTCGTAATGTCTACTCCCTCGTCACAGGCGTTATCAGGCATGACATCTTCATCAGGATCTGAAGTTAGAAATCAGATAAAGGCAATTTTACACTCGAGCGGTGAAATAACGGCCGCTTCCTAAATATCACGTGTCTTATGGTATATAAGTTGCCAACTGACCTATTTACAAGGTTTGAGTTGATATTATATCAAGCTCACACGGAACGACGTTGTTCGAAGAGCAGGCGAACACATGCACAGTAAGGTAAGAACTGACAATCGGGTTAGTCTCAAACATACGTTTCCGCATACGTAGACTTTTAACACTCCTTTCCAATATTATTTTCCCAGTTTAAGTTACTTTATGTGCTCCCATAAGTTACTTTTTGTTCTCCCCTATGTTGTGTTGGTTTTACCGCCGGAAGCGCTCGTGACTTTGCCACTCGAAAATCCGCCTCGGCTCTTCGCTCGACAAATAAATGAAGGTCGACATGTGTCTGCGCATTCGATGCAACGATATCTCTTCACAGGGTTTTTTGAACGCGTAAAAAATTCATTTCAAGAACATTTTCACAACATATTATCTGCTGCATAAAGTGAACCCTATGAAGATATTCACTGGTGAATCAGACTAATCAGAGAGAAGGCTGGCTTCTACTGGGTGACTGCTTCCGCGAACGACATCATGTCAGTCAAGACACTGAAATTTATCCATGATGAATTGATGAGAGATATTGTGAGAAACATCCAGATCTAGATCTTCAAACTATAATTAATTATTAGTATAATTTTAATGCTATGTTCACCGCGCCGGCTACCCGGTGAATATAACCTTTTTAAGGCGCGGCCTCTAAGCTAAGCCTTTTTTCGTGTGTTGTTTGTCAAGTTTTAGCTGGTTTATGTTTACTTTTTTGATGTCCACATCTCAAAATTATACTAAAACAATTATTCGCCTCAGGCGAAGTAAATATTGGCGAATATTTACCTTGCCTTCGGCTTGGTAAATATTCGCCAATATTTACTTCGCCTTTGGCGAACAATTGTCAAATAACAGGGGCACCCAACGAGAAACTTTTAGCAAAATACTTGAAATATCATTTTCTGCTTTCTTAGATTGTTTCAGACCTTTTAAAAGGCATATTTGTGTGAGCCAATACAGATTGATCTGTTCAGCGTTTTCAGCTGAAAATTTAGGCCGCAGAAAATTTTAGGAAACAGAATCCTATCCGCCGTATTTCCGAGCTGCTGATGGCTCTCCGAAAATGGTAGCTAACCTTATTTTGCACTCTAAACGACATATTTGTCCCTTCGAAAATAATAGGAACTATAAGTCCTCTTGTTACGAAAGTCCGACGTGATGTTTCGCCAAAGAAATCTCTAGCTTTCACCGCAGTTAAATCCGAAAATCGCAGGCGATTTAAGGCTTTCCGAACAGATATTCCCCGAAACGAACCTTTGGGTGTCCCTGAAATAATCCCTTTAGGGCTAAAACTGCTTCAAACTAGATATAACTAGCTAGTTCACAGAAGAGTTTAAAATCTCTACAAAAATTTTTACCGATATCTTTGCAGAGACTACAGCATTTATAGCTTCCGTCTTGGCAGTCTTCGTCCAACTCATTCACATGGAAGGGGAAGGTGACATTGCAACCATTCTTGATACACAGACGGCATGTCTTGTGACTGGATGGGGCCTTGACAGATCTCGGAATAGTTTTAGACTGGAAACAGGTCCTTGCAGCCATTGCGTCATGATCTGAGGTTTAAAAAAATAAACGAAAAAAGGCCATTTAGATATACAGATAAAATAACGGCTATTTCTAAAGTAAGGAGCTTCTGACGTACACATATCACTCGGTCATTATTGTCTTGGAGAATGGCTTACTGACCGCGAACCGGACCTGACCATGAACAGTTGACCAACGATCGGATAACCTTATCCACTGGGTAGACTGCTATCCAGCGTATAAAATCTACTGCTATCCATCGTATAAAATCTACTACTCTTTTTTTTTATAAGAACCTTTTTTTATAAGAACATCGAGGCTGAGATTTGCTCCCACATTTAAGAAAATCATGGGCTAAAATAAGAACATCCACAGGCTCAGCCAAATTTTACGCGTTCTTATATAGATATATATAAAAAAGAGTGTATCCAACTGGGGCTGTTGTAGTTCAATTTTATCCTCGGCTCAATTTTTATTTTCTTTTGTTTTATATTCATTATCATATATTTACATAAAAAAGGACAAAGGAAAATAAAAATTGAACCAAGGATAAAATTGAACTACAATAGGGCCAGGTTGACCGTTTTAACCAGACTTGGCTAATACTGGCTTAAACATCTACTTTTAGCATCATTTTCAAAAGCTACAGTGCATTTTGCAATCAGAGGAAATCCAAGAGCAATTCTTCAGATTTATTAAACATTACTCTTTATGTTTTCTGAAACTATAACTGAGTTCGTTTGGCTGCTGATGGTTAGGATTGAAGTGGATGTTTACTGATTTTAGACGTTTATAGTATTTATAATACAATTCTTATTTACCTTGCATGATGTACACGACAAACACCATCATAGAGAGAACTAAACAGCCGATTTGAGATGCCATTTTATTCTGTCTTTTTTAACTGAAATGGAGAGTAGCACCAATATTAACTGTGTATTTTTTCGTATGTTCTCCTTAGTAATAAGCCGGCTTTTATCACAATAATTCTGACGCAAATTATAGGGGGGTAGTAACAAGGTTTACTGACTCAACGAGACGCGAAGTACTAGTTTAGCTGTAATCTCATACATGGGCTTTGCTGGCCTCGCATTATATAAGAGACCTAATTCACTGAAAAAAATTTTTTATAGTAAACAGTATTCGTTTCCAGCATTAACTTGGGCAACATCTCTAGCGGTATGATGTCAGCTGATAGGCACGTGAATGTAAGACTCGTATCCAGCAACCCGAATGAACGCCCTTCAAGGCAGGTGCTCTATCAGGAGACCATTACCGGGAGCGTACAACTTCCAACTAACTCTGTGAGTAGTGTTGTTTTCAAGTGGGATAGTTTTAGATAATTCGAAGTCTCCCGAATATTTCCGAAGATAACCCGACGCCTTCCGAAGACTTCGAAAGATAACCCGAGGTCTTCGTACGATGGTCCGAAGACTTCCACAGATTTCCGAAGAAGATCAGATGGTTACGAAAATTTCCGAAGATGACCCGAAGACTTCAGATTATCAAAAACTAACTCAACTTGAAAAAACACTGTTGCACGAATACATGGGAGCTGAACGCTTCCTGTACCAGTGTACTGGGCTCTTGGTTCTGAACCAATCAGGAGCATTAATACTCGCTCCCTGGATGGACTGCTGATCCATCACAGGGATACCAACAGTTTTTTTGCTTGGTTCACTTACAAATTCTCTGTGAGCCATTTATACACCTGGTTACTGGAACACAATGCGCTGAAAGGTTTCTTTCCTAAGGAAACAGCCTTTCATGAAATAGAGATCAAACCTTGAGCGACCAACACTCCCATTGAAAGTTCAATCCGCGGGAGCTATACACCAGTAAAGTACAAAGACCAGTCTGTAGGAACCAATTCTAACACAATTCATTGAAGTTCATTGACTTCACTCGCAATCACCCTTACAACCTTCGCTCAATACCTGCGGTGGAAAGCGACCACAAACAAATAGTCGTCTTACTTCGAGTGAATCGTCATTATCGACATTACAAGGGCAACGCATTACAAGAAGAAACGACAGGGTCACGTGACCCCACAAAGGAGCCAAAAGGACGCAGGACTCCCAGCCGCTACACAATCACAGTACTTTAATACTCTATACCTTAGTCACACCTTGCGAAAATAAGAAGCTTGATTCCTACGAAAAATAAAATAAAATAGTTCTAGCGTTCCCGTTGTATATAAATACAAGCTCACTTGTAAACTCCCTGATGAAGTCCGCTGTAGTTGCAGGAATCGCGTAGGAGAATAAACAAGTTTTACAATTTAAGTTCGCACAGTGCTGCTCACTACAGTTTAGCTTTTAAAAGTAAGACAGCCTACAAATTAGACTTAAATGGGTTGACGGTGACGGTGGACGAAGCTTTATGTTCACATCAATGCTAAGATCAACATCTGTCAGTAATAGTTTAATCAATTAAGGCGGCTGCGTGTCTGCTAAAATTTAAAGATTAAACTCATATGACGCCGCTTAAAGGCAATTTTTGTTGAAACAGGAAACTGAAAGGGACAAATCAGGCAAGATATAAGCTACATTTTCAAGAAAAGTTTTGCGCAAACAAGATAAAATTCCTTCGACAACACTACCCTTATGATAAAAATTTGGACAAGATGACATGATTTCCCACGACTTTAAGGTCTTTTGGAGGATAAATTTCTGTTTCATCTTGAATTTTCTTGTTTAAACAATATACGTAAAATAAGTGGGGCAGAGTAACCTTTGGTTACATCCTCCACTTTTCTTTTCGGCAGAAACAAGAGTAGCCAAGAAATTTTGTGTCTTCCACGAGACGGTATATGTTTGAACTGTCGAATTTCGTCGACTTTCCTTCGAAATTTAAGTTCAAATCTTAGCTTACTACTGCATGTGTTTTGGGTTTGTCTGTTTTATTTTCCCCGCGGGTTAAACAGACTAGCAGGTTGCCTCTAGTGGAACTTGCAAACAGTGCAATCCTCTAGGGGAGGTTTTTCTTTTTCTCCTAATAAACTTTCACTTGAGGAAAATTTTCTCTAAACGGAAAATCTAAAATTTTGAGAAGCTTGTGTTAGGTGTGTTAGGGCCAACTAATGTTGCTGCTTTAATCGGGCTCAAAAATCTTTTATGTTTGAACTTTCAGTACCAATAGTGACAAGCATCCAGTTTCTCCTTACGGATATAACTACTTGTTGAAACATGCAGGTCACGAGAATACAGGGAATAATCACTTAAAATAAAATGTCTTGGTGTTTTAGCAGATTGTCTCAACCAGTAACGTAAGAGGAACATAGAGAAGAGTGAGGAGAACATGCATGTTGATATTAGCTCTTTAAGGGTGAAACAAAAGACGACAAACTCTACATAAAGTGCGGATGACCAAGAGGATTTGCCACTTGTTATCGAGGAATCAAGATATTAAGATGACAGGAACATCCTTGATAAAACGTGGGAAATAAAGATAAAGAAAGCCCATTTTGTATTAATCTGATAGCGTCAATCTGTTAAGTAAATGATAGATTTGGTAATTGTCACATTAAGACGATCTAAGAATAAGACAACCTACAAATTAGACTTCAATGAGGTTGACCGTGACGGTAGACAAAGCTTTAAGTTCACATGCATATTAAGATTAACATCTGTCAGTAATATTTTAATCAGTTAAGCGGCTGCGTCGACAAAAATTTAAAGATTAAACTCATATGACGCAGCTAAAAAAAATCATGGAAAGGGTGTAATGCTATCTTTGTTGCCATTACTTTGTTGGAACAGGAAACTGAAAGGGGTAAATAAGCCTTGATGTTATGCTTAAAACTTAACATTTATGACATTCATGAGGGCCTACATTTTACTAAAAAGCACTGAAAATAACCAGAAAGAAAACCATATTATTATATAAACTGGAGTGTTTTATAGAAATTTCCACCACTGAGAAAAATGGTACATGTAATTGGTACTTGTTAAAGTACAATAATTTTACATGTGAAAATACGGCAATCAGCTTTCGCGACGTCACGCGCCTTCTTTCGCGCCACTTTTGACAACAGTTTGCCATGATTTCGTAGTTCTCGATCTCTGTTCGCTTGGCTCGTTCAGAAAAACGAAATAACTGCTTACAGGTTACGATGGCCAAGAGCAATACTGAGTGAGCAAAGATGCAGGTTAAACTTTTGTCGGCTTTCCTAATTGACCATTTAAACTTTAAATTTTGGCTTAGTATTGTGTTTTGGGGTTTTGGTTTCTTTGGCGGGTCATCATTCATTTTTATTAAAACAAGCCAAATTCGCTAAAAAATAAAAACCCTTAAGGTTATTCCTCTGAAATAGAACTAACAATAGATTCTTGCTGAAACTTTGCCTACTTAATATTCATCATATGGGAGTTTCAATTTTAAAATAAAAAGTGGGGCCAGTGCCCGTGTTGGTTAAGGAGCTGACAGGTGTCGAATATACCCCATTTTAGCATTTAAGCGATGCTTTTGTAGAAGTGCATTCGAGTTCAATTTAAAGCTCACCATAACTCTAAACTCATACGAACTCGCTAAAAAGTACATCAGATACATTGTGTTGGACATAGGTTAACTTTTTACATTTGTTTCCGAGAGAAACATTTTTGCACTAGGTTAATATCAAACAAAATCTGTTGTTCTGGTTACCAAAATGCAAAACAAAAAACTGCATTTCAGTTCTATTTCCCTCGTTTATTTAATTTCCAACAATAAAAACTTGATCTGTCTTCTCTTAGAGAAAGGTTGAAGGTAGTTGATTAAAATGAATGAAAAACACGCTGGGGTGCCCGTGCTCCTTTACGAGAAAACAACCACTTATTGTTTTAGCGACCTTAGTCTCAATGGAAACCTCTATGTACTAATGACGCAAGAAATTATGCGCAGTAGGTGATGCGCGATGCAAAAGAGATGAATCACCTTAAGTTGTGCTATAATCGCCAAACTCAACTTTACGTATTGCGATATCACATAGTTTTTTTTTAATAATATGTAGGTCGATAATTCATTTAACAGCATTCTTTGCCGAGAGCTAGACTATTTGCTGTGAGATCTAAATCGTATGTTCGATACACTTTGACAAATAAAAACTGTTAACTGCTTGTATTGATGGTTGACAGTAAAAGTGAGTTTTTTTTAACGATTAACAGGTAAATTTTAGACCGTTTAATTTGCCGTTTGACAGGCCATCACATGTACTGATTCCCATTCAACCTTAACACGGAAACAGACAAGATAAGAAAGGAATGTCGCGGAAGGCAGAGATATCGTCATTCGCAAAGTGCCGGAAACCAAAAAAAAATGTGTTTTACAGTGGCACAAGACAAAAGAGGCAACTATGACTACTATAAAATTGAACTACTTAGTGCCTCGCCTCTCGGGATTTTCAGAACTCCTTCGTCTTATGTAAGAAGTCGTTATAATTGGGGCTTTTACTGAGTCAGAAATGAAAGTGTCCTGTATCTCTTTCTCTTTCATTATCTATAAAGGCACAAGTAATGGAGAGGTGAAAATTTAGCAAATGGTTTCTTAAAACGCACCTTGAAATTAAATAGTCTAGCTGTTGTAACTAGACCGTTTAATTTTAAGGTGCATTTTAAGAAACCAATTGCTATATAAATTTTCACCTGTCGACTAATTGTGCCATTATGGATAATCAAAGAGATAGAGTTACAGAACCCTTTCTTCTCTGACTGAGTAAAACCCTCAACTAGTAGCGAGCGCAATCCTTTAGGCGAGAGTATCTTTCTATTCTTTCCACTACCCCAATGAACTTTTCTTTCTGGCCACGGAGAGATTTATGTGCAAGTAACGTCGCTCGGCTAAAATCACCTGACTCAAAATCTACGAAACGTGACAAATGTGGTGATAGATAAAGAAAGACCAGTTTGCATTATTCAGATAGTGTCAATCAGTAAAGTAAATGATATGTTCGGTTACTGTGAGTCACAACTAAGTGGTAAGATGATCTAAGAATAAAACAGTCTACAAATTAGACTGCAATGGTGTTAGCTGTTACGGTTGACAAACCACTTTTCACGAAAAAGCTCAAACCACTTTTCCACTTAAGACTCTAAAAAGCTCAACTTTAATTTGAAGGACTCCAAAAAGCTCGTAACATTTATAAATAAATGCTCCCTTGAATGTGTGCTGTACTTTTTACGGTATTAAAGCAAAGCAATGCATTTGTGCAAGTGCAAGCGCTTGCCATGTTGGGCGATTTTCACGAACTGAGTTACATATAGGAGGGCTTTTACTAGTAAATATTATTTTTTAGTTAAATTTTCATAAGGGACTTTTCCCAGCTACTGATAATGATCCCCTCGAACTTTCTGTAGTTTTCCGTTGGAGATGAAAAGAGCAGGATCAGATAAGTTAATGCACTCTCGTGGTTTCCTCACAAACCAAATGCAATTTTAGACGGGAAGGTGGAACTCATACCCAGTTTTAAACCCTAAGTGGCAACGTTATTGACTTTAAGGTCTTTTGCAGGATGAATTTCTGTTACATCTTGAATTTTCTTGTTTAAACAATATACGTAAAATAAGTGGGGCAGAGTAACCTTTGGTTACATCCTCTGCTTTTCTTTTCGGCAGAAACAAGAGTAACCAAGAAGTTTTGTGTCTTCCACGAGACGGTATATGTTTGAACTTTCGGCTTTTGTCGATTTTCCATCGATATTTAAGTTCAAATCTTAGGTTACTACTGCGTTTGTTTTTATATATAATTAGGGTTTTGTTTTATTTTCCCCGCGGGCTAAACAGACTACCAGGTTGACCCTAGCAGAACTTGCAAACAGTGCAATCCTCTAGGGGAGGGTTTCTTTTCTGATCCTAATGAACTTTCACTCGAGGAAAATTTTCTCTAAAGTTAACGTAAATTTAAAATTGTGAGAAGCTTGTGTTAGGTGTGTTAGGGCCAACTAACGTTGCTGCTATAATCGGGTTCAAAATCTTCCATTTTTACCCTTTCAGTACCAATAGTGACAAGCATCCAGTTTCTCCTTACGGGTATAACTACTTGTTCAAACATACAGGTCACGAGAATTCAGAAAATAATCACTTAACCCTCGGAAGTACATGAAAGTCACACCCCCGCCGTGGTACAGGGGGGGGGGGAGGGGGTTGATGGAGCCTCTCCCCTGGGTTTTTGCTGTGCTTCAACATTTTGGAGAGATTTTGCCGTTGGCTGTTTGGTAGAAAGCGGGTTTGATGTGCTGTACAAGATGAGGTATTTATTATGGGTTGGAGTGCTGCTGGGGGCCTGTGACGTCATCCAAGATGGTGGCGAATATGGCCGCCATCTTGGATTCTACCAAAAATTAGAAAGAATGAAAAAACGGCGGAAAATGGAAATAGTTAATGCTAGTCATGTAAAATATGACATAATTAAACACTTTGCTGCTTTTGTGTACAATTAAACAATTTGTGCTATTTTCACCTAAAAAGGCGAAAAACACACAGTCTTACCCAAAAATGGCTTGACCACCTGCTACTTATGACGTCATTTCTCGTAACCATAGCAACTTATTCTCACCAAACTTGCGTCAAGATGTGTCTAAGGGATATCATGCCTACAGCTACTGAAAACGGCAAGTGCTGACGGAAAATCGTCTTGGAAAAATTGAAGAAAAACCTTATGGGGGGGGTGGCATCCGCCGCTTCCCCCTTCCTTTGAACGCCTGAGGGTTAAGATAAAATGTCTTGATGTTTAAGCAAATTCTCTCAACCAGTAACGTAAGAAATACACAGGGAAGAGTGAGGAGAACATACATGTTGATATTAGCGCTTTAAGGGTGAAGCAAAAGACGACAAATTCTACATAAGATGCGGATGACCAAGAGGATTTGCCTCTTGTTATCGAGGAAACAAGATATTAAGATGACAGGTGCATCCTTGATAAAACGTGGGAAATAAAGATAAAGAAAGGCCATTTTGTATTAATCAGATAGCGTCAATCAGATAGCCTAAAATTAGACTTCAATGGAGTTGACCGTGACGGTCGACAAAGCTCTATGCTCACATGCATGTTAAGATCAACATCTGTCAGTAATACTTTAATCAGTTAAGGCGGCTGTGTCGGCAAAAATTTCAAGATATATATGTTATTTACCAGCCGGGAGGTCCGTATAGGGAAAAACTGTGCTCGTGGTCTTGAACTGTTTTCAAGACCGTGGGCACCGTTTTTTCCCTATACGGACCGACCCAGGCCGGTAAATAACATATTTATTTTTCCAACATTTGCGAATTTGCAAGGCAAATCTTGGAAGGTTGCAGGTACGAGTGTAAGTTTCATTGAGTCAGGTGCCAGGAAACTGGGGAGCGAATGTAATCTTAAACTCTTCAAACTTTTAAGTTTAAGCTTAATTTTCTCGACGAAAAACTACCCTACCATCTCGAAAAGGATATTTCTCAAGAAAAGACATTCGAATAATAGCCGGCATGAAGAAAAACAAACGTAATTAAGAGCTAATAATTTAACTAACTAAACGCAAAACCTTCCTTCGCCCCTGTGTAAACAAGAATACTTAAACGGCATACTTAAAAAAGAGAAAGCGGGGCAGAATAACCGCTAGTTACTAACATTATCTGTTTCTTCTTTCGGCAGAAACATGAGCAACCAAGAAATTTGGTGCTCATGATGAAATTACGGTATATGATTGAACTTTTGGTTTTTGTCGGCTTTCCTTTGACCATTTAAACTTTAAATTTTGGCTTAGTACTGTGTTTTGGGGTTTTGGTTTCTTTGGCACCGGGGTCATCATTCATTTTTATTAAAACAAGCCAAATTCGCTAAAAAATAAAAACCTTTAAGTTGTACCATAATCGCCAATCGCAACTTCATGTATTGCGATCTCACATAGCTTTTTTTATAATATGTAGGCCGATTAATCATTTGACAGCATTCTTTGCCGAGAGCTAGACGATTTGCTGCAAGATCTAAATCGTATAGTATGTTCGAGACACTTTGACAAATAAAAACTGTTAACTGCTTGTATTGACGGTTGACAGTTAAAGTGAGTTTTTTTTTAACGATTAACCGTTAAATTTTAGGCCGTTCCAATGCCGTTTGACGGACCGTCACATGTATTGATTACTATTGAACCTCAACACGGAAAAAGACAAGATAAGAAAGGAGTGTCGCAGAGGGCAGACATATCGTCATTCGCGAAGTACCGGAAGCCAAAAAAAACTAGCGAAAAGAAATGTTTCTTTAAAAAGTTTACAGTGGCACAAGACAGAAGAGGTAACTATAACTAATAAAAAATTGAACTACTTTTTAATAGTGCCTCACCTCTCGGGATTTTCAGAAGTCCTTCTTCTCATGTAAGGGAAGTCGTTTCAAGTTTGGGCTTTTGAGTCAGAAATGAAAGCGTAGTTTAGCTCTTTCTCTTTTATTATCCATAATGGCACAAGCAATGGACAGGTGAAAATTTAGCAAATGGTTTCTGAAAATGCACCTTGAAATTAAACAGCTTAGCTGGTTGTCGCCAGAGTAGTGTTTAATTTCAAGGTGCGTTTTAAGAAACCATTTGCTTATTTCACTGTCGATTAATTGTGCCATTATAGATAATGAAAGAGAAAGAGCTACAGAACGCTTTCGTTTCTGACTCCTGAGTAAAAGCCCCAACTAGTATCGAGTGCAATCCTTTAGGTGAGGGTTTCTTTCTAAAATGAACTTTTCTTTTAACCATTCTCTTAACTTAAATCTTAAATTTTGAGGATTTTTTTTACAAATCAAACCCAGCCTGGCCATGGAGAGCTTTAAAACGTGACAAATGTGGGTAATAGATAAAGAAAGACCATTTTGTAGTATTCAGAAAGCGTCAATCAGTTAATTTAAAAGTAAATGATATGTTCGGTTATTGTCACAACTCAGTGATAAGATGATGTAAGAATAATGGTGTTGACTGTGACCGTTGACAAAGCTTTTAATGCTCACATCTTAAAGGGACACCATGTTTCACGGGGATTTTTCCATTTTCGGGTGAAAAATGTGGTGAAAGTTAAATTAAATGCCTTTTCACATACACAGAATACTCCTAGAACGTCAAGAGAAGGAAATCAAATTTGATTTTCTCAAAGGAAGAACAAACCATAGTCAATTACTGGCGATTTTTCACGAAACAAAGGAAAAACTTGAAAACATCAGCCTGATGTTTTCAAGTTGCAACCATTAATATGTCCCTTAGCTTTTCTAAGTTCTCCTAAGAATTGGTGACCGTGTCCTCTGTCAGTGACAGTTTAATCAGTTAAGGCCATTGTGTTGGCTAAGGTGAAAAGATTATACTGTACAACCCTTAAAAGAGAAGAAGAAGACGAAGAAGAAGAAGAAGAAGAAGAAGAAGAAGAAGAAGAAGGAAGAAAACCTCGATCAACTATGGGGCGCCGTTTGTAAATTTATTATTTAACATAAATTGTGTACCTTTTTTCATTATTTAAAATGGTTTTATGATATAACCAATTATGGGTACAGTTCGAAAGTGGTTATTTGAAATAACCAGTTTCTCGCTATTTGCCGTACAGTGGTTATTTCATATAACCGATTTCTTTCCCTTTGCTGAAAAGTGATTATTAGATAAAACCATTTTCTTGCCATTTGTCGTAAAATAGTTATCTCATATAACCAGTTTTTGAAAATGTGGTTATTTGATATAACCATTTTCTTGCCGCGGTTTGCCGACGCGAACGCAACGACCGCAGGGAAAAAGGCGGGAAGGCCTGGACATCAAATCCTAAGAAGAGAAAAAGCAAAATGGCGGATCGCGATCAAGACAATCTATCGAGGACTCTCATGGAGGCGGTTTCCCATATTTTTTTTTTTAGCTGTATAATGTCAACTTTTATTAAAGGTTTGCGATACGTTAACTTGTGATAAGTCTATGATTCAAACATCTTTTTTTTTTTGTAATTTTATTAACAATACAATCCATTACATTGCCTTACATACAATACTAACAGGACATTACTTACAATAATTTTACAATACCGCAATTAATGCCAGGCAACTGCTTACATTTCATTTTTTTTATCATGTTATTTCCACAATCTAGCAGTTATAGTTACAGTTTATAAAGTACATAATTTAGCATAATTGTGGACTTAATTTTTAAAGAATCGTTTCCTCAAACATTTTCCATTTTTTCCTAAACGAATTCATATTATTCGATTTATGAGAAATATACCTTTCGGTTTGATTTTTATTTAATAAAATTCTCTCAAAGTGGCTGAAAGATGGTTTCGTTTCTTTACACCGGCAAGTCCACAGGTACATTTTTCCTAAGATGAGTATAAAGTTTTGCAGATCCATCTCCTCCTCTAAGAACCCTAAAATAATCTCACAATATTTTAAAGAGAGGCCTACGCAACTGTTCAGTTTATTTAAAACTTTGTCACAAACTTCATTCCAAAAGGAGGTTGAAAAAGAACAATCAAAGAAAATATGAGATATCGTTTCTATAGTCTGATGACAGAAAGAGCAGTTGGGGTTAGAAACATAGCCTATCTTACAAAGTAATTCATTTGTGTATAGAATTGAATTTAATACTTTATATTGAAAGGAACGTAAATAAGGTTCATTTGCAGCTCTCAGTGGCATCACAAATGCGTCCGAAAGTTGCTTATCCTCTAGATTGAATTCTTCTGTCAACTCAGCTCATTTATTTGGTTTTTCGTATTTTTGCTTTATAAGATAGTGGTAATAGTCACGACATTTAAAATTTTCTAAATCAAAGATATTCTCTACGTCGGGCATGTGAAAACGTAGTTTCAATGGAACTGATTGCCTAAGACCGGTCCACACTAAAAAGTTAGAGTTCTTTAATCCTGCATCTTTGACAACATTGAAAGATTCGGTATTTGTCATATCATAAAGCAAATGAGTTGTGTATATGATATTATTATAAAAAAAAATGTTTATAGAAGACACTCTTGCCGTCAATCTTTATTTCTTTGTTGTTCCATAAAATATACTTATATATATTTTCGGGGTCCTCGACTTCTCTTAATTTTGACCACCACTCCAATAGTTCTCGATAAAAGGTCGCTGAGATTGTTAATCGGTTGATATCATAATTGCACTGAATTAAAAATAAACCCCCTTCGTATACCAAAAGATGATCAAGATATGACTTCCAAAATCCAAAGTAATCTGGGTCAACTATTCGTTTTAACCAGCTTAGCCTTAAAGCTTTAACCATATTTTCATAATCTAACATTTTGAGGCCACCTTGGTCATAAGGTGCATACGTTGAAAATCTGATAACCTTGTCGTTACCGTTCCACAAAAATCGAAAACCCAAACTGTTGAATTCTTTTATGACTTCGAAAGAAGTACATAATACCGAACTAGGATAAATCATTATTGGGAACAAAAGTGTTTTAATAATATTTACTTTGCCGTGAATTGATAATCCTCTTGACTTCCATAGATTTATTGTGTTCTTAATTTTTTTCAACCTCTGCTTAAAATTTTTCTCTACTAATATTTGTACATCATACGTAATATATATTCCATTTGTATCAATAACCGATTTCTTAATGACACAATCAAAATTATTCCTGATTAAAATTGCGACACCTCTTGCATTATTAGCCCCATGAGAGCAGATCAGCGTGGCACCCCATTCTCTTTGCCAAGAAACTTCATTCCCTTGGGTAGAATGTGTTTCTTGAAGGAAAACAACATCGTTGTTTACGATATAGTATAGTATAGTATAGTATAGTATAATATAGTTCGTCGTTTACGATAGTTGCCTATGCCTCTCGTATTTAAAGAAATAAATTTACCTCTCACCATTTGTGATGATAAGACGTGTGAAATAGTCTAAATTTAGTAGAAGATGGATCTTTATATACCGGTTAATTACTGATAGTCACACAATTAAAATAATCGAACGATGTAAATAAATAATACTAATGCAAGAAACGTTTGAGGAAAACAAAATATATGACTTGTAAAGAATTCCTAAAGAATTGGAGGCGGTTTCCCATGCTATTAGCAGTGCTTTGGGTTCATCTCAACAACACGTAAGCCTCAGGGGAAGGAAGGTTTAAACCTTTTGTAATTTCAATGTGAGTTACACCTCAAATAAAGCTCTTGTGTGATTCCATGGATCGATGATAATTTTTTCAGATATCTGACAGCAGCGCTTCTTCAACGGCAACTAACACATCAACAACATGGACATTCACCACTCGACAGGTATAAGATCCTCAATGAGTTATATGTGCTTTAATTCGAGCTTAAAAGCGATAAACCTAATATGGGGTCGTATGGAGACAACATTTGTGATACTTCTAAGCGGCCCATCTTCACAGCTCTCTAGTTCGACCTGCGTGGAGGGGAGGGGAGAGTGAGTGATATCCTCCGGTCTCCGGCAACAGAATTTTAGCTAGCTCGAAGGACTGAAATCATGTAATTCATGTAAATCACGTAATTTATGTAATTCAGTGTAATTCCTTGAAATCATGTAAATCATTGTAATTCATGTTAAGTAATGGTCTTAGTAAGAACTAGGCAACCCAACGGCAAGGAATGCAGAAAGGTGTTAATTGTGATATTGTTGATTGGGGAAACGGTCCACCTCATTGGCTAAAACATGAAAATCTACTATCACTTCATCAGGTAGCGCATTTATTTCTCTCTAGTTTACTTATTGATTCCCTTTTGGTGAAAACTGTTCTGAGTTTTAATGCAGCAAAATTTCTATGTGGGAAACATGGAAAATTAGAAGCCTTTCTTGGCCATTGTTTTGGAGTCTCATGATTGGATAAAATCTTCTAACACAAAAGAAATATCGCTTTAAAATCAAGTTTCAGTACATTTTATTTCAAAAACGTGTTGTCCATAGGTTGATGTATTCTCAGTAAGAAAATCTAAACAATCTTATGTGGGGAAAGCGAAATGCCGCAGAACAATAGAGGATTGCCTAGTTCTTACACGCATTGTTACTTAATTCGATGTGTTACTAATCATCATAATCATCACAATCGGAACTACTCGTTCCGTGGAGGCAAGCGAAAATTGTCCCTGCCAAAATTTCCCGCGGCAATTTTTGCGCTACTGAATGAGTCGCAACCAAAAGTCAGGGAAGTGCAAAGATTCCGTACAAAACAAGCGTTTGATCGTTAAACGCACTTGTATCACCTAAACTGAATCTTAATGTATCGGTTAAGGGAGGATACACTTAATTACCTATTACACAAACACTTTGGATTTCCATCCTTTGAGCTGGGTGAAATTCTTTTGCCGGGGGGTAATACGACTCCCCTAAAAACGACTGCGTGGGAGGCTACACCCCTCCCTTAGGTCGAAGTAGAGTGCTGTGAAGATGGGCCGCTTAGAAGTATCAAAAATTTGATATTAAGCAAACACTCGTCGGTTTGAAAGTTGGTTTTCAGTTGGAAACTGAAGCCACTGAAACACTGACCTTATTCGCTTTTCTTTCTCAGTCGTCCATAAGGCTACTGCGATCAGTTAATGCTCGAAGACACTGGCGAGGAAGGCAAATAAAACTGATAAAACTTTTGTTGTAAAGCTGTTGTAAATGTCGTTACTTCGATTTCTTGTTCCTTGCGAATGAAATTATTTTGAGCATGCATGGCGCCAAGCCGCAAACCGACCCACGAGATCTGATAACCATGTGGGTTGAATGCTCTCCTCTGATTGGCTCGTTATCAATTCTAAAGATGGAATGTTGCAGATTTGTGGAGAACAATGGCAAGCTTTTCAGCATGAGGTAATTCTTACATTCTACTTTATGAAGTTTCAGCTTCAATTTTAAACGCTCTAAGGTTGAGTCTTTGATTGAAAAGCTGGAAAAGCAACAACTTCGGGAAAAAGGCAAAACAATTGAAAGAGAACTAGAAAGGAGAAAACAAAGAAAAAATATAGGGAATCCTGCTGAATGTAAAACAAAGTTTATTTTAGCTCACATTGGCTATGGACACATTTGACGTGAGAACTGGATATACATATTTCAAACTCAAATAACGTCGTTTGCGGTAATTTTCTGAAACAGTAAGCTGGTTTGTAACTTAAATTGAGATATTTCTTTCGAAGAATACTATCCAACTAACCTGCGTAGCTGGCGGTATTGTATGCGAATTCTGCGAAGGTAAAGTTTTAGCCGCCATGAGCGGCGCAAGCCGCGAGAAAATACCCTTCTCCCTATTCCCTTCGCGGCTCCGCCGCTCGAACTTCGCGAAAGCAATCTCGCCAGCTACGCAGGCTACTAACCAATTGGAACTGGTTTTTTCGCCCGTGGGGGACTATTTTCTGCCAGCATTTTCCGCATACAGGAACTATTACGTCACGTTTTCGATTTTGCCTAATCAATAGCGATAAAAAAAACTGGTGGTAAACTATACGAGCTGATCCTTAGTGTTGTTATTTTGCAAACCCTGGATGTGAGAAAAAGCGTGCTCTGATTGGATGCCTACTAGTAAGCTATTTAAGCAATAGAGTTCTCCTGTCGAAGGCAGTATCGGGCGATAGGTCACCCGAGGAAATTTGATGTTCACAATTTGAATATCAAATTTCCGAGGGAACCTATCACACATAGGGCCTGAGACAGACGGACTCTCGGGCTATTGTTTTTGTTGTAAAACGCTAAATTTTGAGCGAAAATTGTCGAAAACGGGCACTAGACGCTGATAGACGCCCACTGAGGAGAGACACTATCACGTCACGTGATCTATTTCAACCAATGGGAGCACGTTAAAATTTAGCGTTGTACTATAACAGCTTTTATTATTCAACAAATTGTCACTATGCCCATATATGGTAAGGAAGCCCTCAATATCTGTCATCCTGCATGACAGATATCCTGCGATATACGTAATGACCATATTTGGAAGTGCACTGCAAATTTTCTCTTATTGCTTGTTTGGCGACCATTTTGAAAAGCGAGGCAGTTTTAGCAGTGTTCTCCGTAGATTTTAACTCTCTGGAAGAAACTTTCCACGATTAAATGCTCTCAAAAAGTCACCAAGTATTTGCTTCAGCTCACAAAGATATCCACAGGTTGACTTGGAATTTTCATAGTGAGAATTCAACCAAGAAAATGCTATTGCGAACGAAGCAGGCTGCACACTTGCTCACGGAAAGTTGTAAAGACTAAAGTAAAAAAGATTTTAATTCACAGGAAGAGGACTTATTCTCGGTAAGGTAGAATATTGTTTTTCCTTTGTCTTGTCATTTCCAAACATGAGTTTGTAAATAAGTATTTTTAAGTGAACGGTAGTAAACTTCGATTTCTTGAAGTTCTGTTTTGATTTTTATTAAGCTTATGTGTTGCTAGCTTTTAGCGTTTTTATCATAGAGCCGTAGTTTTTCTCGTTCTGAAAATGGTAGGCGATGGGAATTTGTTGAATAATAAAACAATTATCCTGCTCAATCTTGCGGAATATCCCCTGATTTAGCCAACTCGGCCTACGGCCTCGTCGGCTAAGTATCAGGTGATATTCCGCGCGATTTCGCAGGATAATTGTTAAATATCCTGCAAGTGAAAAGTCACGCAATCTAGCTCGTACCCAGAGTCCTCAGGCTTCTAGGTCAGCGGGTGGTCGCAGGGAGAGACTCAAGAGTAATAGAATTGTTACCGCTGGAATCCTGCGATTACCTGCAACGTTCTTAGTTTTGTTGCGGTGAACAGCCCAAGGACAGCCAATCAAAAAATCACCTTTTTTCCATTACTCCAGAGCCTCTCCGACGGCCACCCGCTGACCAAGAAGCCTGACTCTTGGTGCGAGATTCAAAGTCGCGCAAAAAGAAAAAAAACGATGATGGATTATTTTAACATAAAAGTTTGTTTTGGTCACTTAAAAAAATATCTATCTTAATCCACGGGGTCTTCCATCTAATAAAAGAGTTTACAACTCCTTCTCATCATACGCGGGGCAGTACTTACGATGGACTCGATTTCGTCGACAAGATATTTCTTATTTATTTTCAGGCAATATGATAGAGATCTTTAATTTGTTTTATTGCTTTTAGTGTCCCTTACACTGCATCCTATTAAAATACAATTTCCAAGATCAGACACTCAAAACGCCTGAAGAGTGAGTCTTTTTACGACATTACATTTCAAAGCGGGCTTTTTCACATTCTCGATCGAGAGCACAGCATTTCCAGTCTTTCCACCCTGCACGGTGGGGGTAGGGTAGGGTTTGTGCGTACTTCTTGCAGTCGTCATCTAACTCAGGGACGGGAATCAGATAGCAGGGAATAGTGCAGCCCACGCTGGGAGGACTGCACAAACGGGTGGTCTTCAAAGCACCATCTCTTGTCTCATCCGGTTCGCTCTGGTGACAGGCACTAGTATCCTCTTCGTTATAATCTGTAGTGTGAAGATTTGACAACAACATGTTAGAGCGGGTTTCAATTGAGTGTCGTAAAACCAAAACTAAAGTATCTAATCTGGTAAATCACAGTTGAGACGTAAACAACACAATCTTGGACCAATCAGCAGAATTTGTTGCAAAAACATGTCACCTGCGTCAAGAGTGTAAATTTTATGGTTTCTCCAAATAATCTACAATTTGGGCATTTCACATCCCTGTTTTGCATAGGATGGCAAAGAAATAAAGGAAAACGTATAACGCACGTGGAGTGCCGCCGTTCTGCTAATTATCTGTAATCTGTTTTTAACAGACGGTCTCGTTGCCGTCACCGTTGCCGTCGCCTTTGCTGTCGCCGTCGCCGTCGCCGTCGCCGTCGCCGTCGCCGTCGCCGTCGCCGTCGTCATTTCATAAACTACCAATTCCAATTCGATGTTGAGGGCCACCCGAGTTAACCTCTAGTTAACTGTTTGTTTTTTCTAAAGCGCGAAAGCAAGAGTAAAAGCTATTGCTCATCTTTCTTTTAAACTGTACCTTGCGCACGGCCAATGACCACCATCATTAGAAAGAGAGCAAACGTTCGAGTGCCGGCCGCCATTTTGCCCTTGTTTAACTGAAATAGAGAACAACATCAATAATTACTGTGAAATTTTTATCTTGCTTTAATTTTATTAAGGGTGAAAGCTGTACATAAGGTGCTTGGCAAAGGTAATGCTATCAACCTTGGGCGTAGCCTGCGAACGCAGACGTATTTCCGGCTGTCGTTTCTCTCTCGAAGGCCACCTTGGGCGGTAGTCGGGTTGCTTTAGCGGAAAAATGTAGCTCATTTATTTGTCCCTCAATTTACTTTGTACGAGTTCTGGTGCATGTTGACTAATCCGCAGAGCGATTCAAAATACAGTGAATAAAAATATACAGTGATAGTACTTACCAAGACATGTAATAGAAGATTTACAGTCCAACTTAACCTTTTCAGGGTTTAGTAGCAAAAAACTAAGAAAGAAAACTGCGAGAAACATGTGTGAAAGGATGAGCGCGCGCAAAGTAGGAAACCATTTTTTTTACTGCACGAACAACTGCCAAACCAGTTTTTTTCACTGTACAAAAATAAGCGTACGAATATCGGGCGGATTTGTACTCGTTTTCTGTGTTATTCGAACGATACTTAGTGGAGTTAGACAATAATATCTTTTCGTTGAGGCTTAACGTTTACCATCTGCCTGACCTACGGAATTCTGTTTGCTTCCCAAAACAACCGATATAGTGAAAACTATATCGAAAGAATATGGCAGGCATTTTGTCAAAATAAGAGCGACAAATGAAGGAAAAAAGGCTAAACTACGTCAGTGGAAATATTTGCGTCGAAACGCTTTATAAACATAATGCGTTTGCCATTTATGTTAGTTTTCACCTCCTTTTCATTGTACTCCATTCTTGAGCCAACACCATAATTTTTTCGTCCTTTTTGGCTATAGCTTGCTTTCATGATCGCAGTTAATCGAAAGCAAAATAAAAACAGATATTGAATAACTATCCAGTCTTGCCCTTTCTACAGCGTGTTTCTACAATTGAACACGCGAAGGAAGTTGCAATCTACATGTATACGCGAACTTAAACCAGGAAGTTGTAATTACCTGAACGCCAAAGGTGAACCAGAAAGGATAGTTTGAAGTTTTTTGACGTTTAGAACGTTGAGAACGTTTCACGCCTTTAAACAAATACAAGGAAGGAGAGCTTTATTTATACAGGGTAAAAATATTCAACAATTATAATTCACTATAGCACTTTAAAACAGTATTTAAAATATTCAGTTACAGATATTCAATCTCTGTACATGTGGTTTTTGTAGTACCTTCGGTCAACTAACATGACAATGAAAAACCCATTAGTTAATCCAGAAAGACATGTTACATGTTTCTGGTTAATCTCATACAACTTGTGACTTTGGTAGCTATATAAGTTACTCAATTTTTTAAAGAGTTTCAAAACTGACGATTCAAGACTGGTTTCTGTGCACGGAATTATGACTTCTTTATTGTAAGAATAACTTATAAACGTAATGATCTGATCCCGGGGCAAGGGATTTTGAGCCAAGAATCACCATTAGCGACCTTCAGATGAATCTATGAAAACGAGATTGAGTACGGCTACGACTGGGAATTTCAAACCAGTTGCGTTTCCCAAAGTCATTACTCCTCCTTGTTTCTGAGCAGTGGAGAAGAAAGCTCAAGGAACAAGATTGCTGTAACACGTGGCAATCTAAAGCAAGCACGCTAGAACTAGGTTCGGAAATTGGTACCTGTACTCAATCTCCTACTCGTAATCCGAGCTAAAGGCTGTTAAATATTATTCCAGTCAACGCAGCGAGTACTGCAGATACAAATTTGCCTTGATTCCACAACCCACGGCTTAATTCAGGAGTGCAAGCCTTATTTTCTCTGGGAAGTCATACTTTTTTGGCACCGAAGTGACAAGTTCTTGGGTAGTCGAAAAAGGCGTTTGAGTTGAGCTGTTAACCTGTATGTTTCTTTTTGCCGTTTTTGGTAAGCGAGTAACGGACTGATATTCACATTATTTCTGAAGCACAGATACGACCGCGAACAACAACACGTTCTTTATTATTTCTCTCTCCGCAATTACCGGTTTAAACAAAAATGTCTAAAGGGGCACGTGACACCCTAAGAAAGTTTGCGTGCGGCCGCTTCAGGCGTCTCTCTTAAAAATTAACGAAGAATAAAAAAACTGTTCAATTTCAACTCACGCAATCACGCAATGTTCCACTTTTCACCCTTAAGTTTCCTAATTTATTCGAAAGAGTCGAGAAAAAATGGCAGATCAGTTTTCATGATTACAAACAAACAAGTAGACAAACGTTTTCCATTTTCCATCTCAAGATGTAAGCAGCTGCTGGAGTGAACATGCCATTAAGCCGATTCAACTGGCGGCTATTTTCTTTGTCGTACCACAATTGACTTTAAAATAATGAACCTGTTCTATTTTATGAGTGGCTTGCAACGAGGCGAAATTGGTTGCTTTCCAAAAACAATATAGGAAATAAAGAAATAATAATAATAATAATAATAATAATAATAATAATAATAATAATAATAAACGCTTAAAAGTAGAAAGTAGAGAACTGTCATGAAGTAGATGGAGAAGAAGCAATTTATCGAACTTTTAGTACCATGGCCTTTCGGTAAACAAAGTAGACTGCAACACAGTGCACATTTTTGCGTTTTTTGGTCCGAGATCCTGGACATGCCGTCTATATGATCTAAGAATAAATAGTTTGAAGCGACTGCGGAATATGGCGAGTGGGACTGGGATCACGCCCAACGTGCGTGCGAGGCTCTCGCGCGACATTCACGCTTTTGGCGCCTTGCGTCTCGCAAGGATCCGCGTTTTAAGCGACTCGAATATTTTAGAGGAAAAAGTGACTGTTTTGAAGTCTAAAAACAATATACAGTGGAAATGAAAATCACAGGTGCGTTGGTACACGGCAACCTTGTTTTCATTATTAACATGTCGCTCATATTTGAACTTTTTAGAAATTATTTGTAAATTATTGTCATTAATTTTAACCTAGCTGTGTGGCCTTGCTCACTACGGGTCCCCCGTAGCTCAGTGGCAAAACATTGGTCCTGGTCTTAGGTTCAACTCCCGTTGGAAGGAAGCATAATTTTGTTCTGTGAGTGAGTCGACTTGATTGAACTTCAGAAGGCTTCTTCACTTGTATTTACTACTATCGTATTAAAAACTTAACCAAAAATACGGTGTTTTGCGCGAGTTGTAATCGATGATTAATAAACATATATCGGACAAACTGGAGCCGGAGACGATAAAATTAAATTTTGTGAATCAAATACAAGACGAGTGGACAGAGTTTGCAAATCGAATACAACGTGGACACGAGTTCTGTTGGTTTCCGTATGACACAAATTAACTTGGTTAATAATTTTCGAGGAGTAAATGGGAGAAAATTGATGCTAATCAGGGAGAAAGCTATATTACAGGTATTCGTATACACGTTCATTTCTTATGGGTAGTAACCTGGATGCAATGATTTTTGGGGAGGAGAAACGAGGAGAATACTACCCCCGGCCCCCTCTTCCCTAAGGGAGGCTGGTACTCTGGATACTAGAATACCAGATGTATCTTTACCTTGGTGTGCTGGCAAGGGTTAAATAAATAGATTAGTTAAATGAAGTCTCAAAAAAGTGACATCTTTAGGCTACACAGCAGGAAATTCAGCTAATCCAGGACCAGCGACAATTTTGAATTCTGGTTCATGTCACATGAGCAGAGGAGACGGAAACAGAAACGTTTGTTAACTTACGATTAATAACGAAATAGTAAATACCTACTGGCTGTGGTTTATCCAAAATATTTTTAAGCCGGGTTATCTATGGAATAGGCATGTATAAGGATGAAATTTCCTGTCTGTACTCTCTCTTGAACATACAAAGCGTTCTATGTTATTTACCCTGGATAACAGGCTCTAATAACTATTTACTATGTATACAAAGCATCTTCAGTCTTGAAATAATGCCTCACTAAAAGCCCTTTATTCACTTTACAAGGTAGTCCCAATCCTTTAAACAGTGGAATAAGAAACATACGGTGTGTGCGATATCAGTTGTCCCGGGTAACACGTTAAATATGTTATTTACCCTAAAAAGCAATATGCAGTCATGCGATAATGCCTCGTTTAAAGCATCTTTATTCATTTTAATAGGTAGCTTCAATCTTTACAACACTGCACCGTAATTGTGAATCAGATTCGATGTCATTTACCCTGAATAACGTGTTAAATTAACTATTTATTGGACAAAGCCGTATCCAGTCATAAAATAACGCTTCATTTAAGCCCCTTTAGTCTTTTCAAAAGGTAGCTCCAATCTTTAAAACACTGGAAGAAACATATAGGGTGTTCGATATCATTTACCATGAATAACACGCTAAATTAACTATTTACTTTGCAAAGCAATATTCAGTCCTAAAATAATGCTTCATTTATGGTCCCTTTATTTAATTTACAAGGTAGCTTCAATCTTAAGAAAAACAGAACCGTAATTGTGAATCAGAAACATTTTAAGTGTTCGGTATGGTTTACCTTGAATAACACGCTAAATTCTAACTATTTGTACTATACAAAGCAATATTCAGTCCTGAAAAAATGCTTCATTTAAACTCCTTTTATTTAGTTCACAAGGCAGCTCCAATCTTAAAAAAAAAAACTGGACCGTAATTGTGAATCACAAACTAGCATTATGTTACAGTTTTCATCACTTGCAACTCATAAAGTTAATTATTGGTAATAATAATAATAATAATAATAATAATAATAAACCTTTATTTAACCACGATCTGTTTTAAAGCAAATACATGCTTGAGGGGTCGTGTGTACGTGTGACTAACTACCTACCTAAGAAAAATTAATATTACATTGTAATAAACTACAATAAACGATATTATGTTTTAATAAGATTAAGATTTAAAATTGAAAATCACACATGTGTTTCGGAGTTGTCTGGATCGACAAACTGCCAAAATTAAGTTTTTTAAATATGGGGTCCATTCTCGCTTTTTTTGCAAAACTGCTTGTGGTTGGTAGCGTGTTGATCATTCACTACTTGGACAAGTTTTGCGATTGTAGGCACAACATTTGTAGTTTTCCCAGTTTGGGTGGTCAGAATTGTCTTTCTTGCAAACCTCGTCTAACTCACTGCTCACGTGTGTTGAGAAACATCCAAAACAACCATTTAACAAACACATTCGGGTGGTGACAAAGACTTTGCCTGCACTACCGGGAAGTGGTCTACGCTGTTCACATGCGTTCGTGGTACTACCAATAACGTTATGACCTAAAGTTAATGAAGGATTATATTAGTTCACAAATCATAGATCAATCAAAGAAAGGAAATCTTGTACTATGAAAGGTTAAGTTATTAAGACGATTTCCGCTGAACGTTTGGGCAATCAGTGCAAACTGATAAAGTTACCAAAAAGATACTCATAGCATGGTAACATTTTGAATAAAAACAAGATATTATCAATATTTAAGCTCCCAAGCTGACCCCGCGAGAGAAAATTGAATTTGAAATTATCCATACTTTAAATGAAAGGATGCTTCATGTCAGTTTAAAACGAAATGGCGCCTGTTTTAGCATATTTTTACGAGATTTGACATTTATTTTCTCGACAATGCTTGAGAATTTAATCGTGGGGTCACTTGGAGAAGCAATTGACATTAAAGTGCGATGTTTTAAATAGCATTCAAAGTGTACCGTGCTATAAGTAGTTTTTTAGTGAATAATTTTTGCGCTAATTGCTCGAATGTTGAGCCGGAATCCCTCTTAAGTTCGTCGTTTCATTAATAACTCACAGGGCCATGGCAGCAGGCTGGAAATGCTGCTCCACGGACGGGTTATTATTTGATATTCACTACTCATTATTATTCATAAAGCAGATCGACAATAGCAAAATCACCGTGATGATTCTGGAGGGGGTTGTAGATCCCATTTCCCAGTTCAAGAGTTTTCTTTCCAGATCCCATAGCCTGAGAAAACAGCCGCCGTCTCGACTTCGGCTGTTTTCTTAGGCTACAGATCCCATTTCCCACTTCTAATGTTGTCAAGATTCTATTACCAGTAACAGTTTGCCATTTGTGACGTCCCAGTCCCTGTGCCTTAAATCCGACTTTCCAGTGCAAAAATAGGCAAATCCCAGTTCCCATTTTGCACCTTCGGGGCCCCCTAACGCAGCTGATTTGGTTTGATTTTCAGTTCATAAATTCAATAAAAATTCTCAAAGCACAAAATAAACAAAAAAGGAAATTAAACAAAAACAGAGCAAAAATGCACAGCAAAGAGAATAGCGTAATGTCTCATGCTAGTTTTGAACTTTTTTTCAAAACGTCTCGGGGGAAGTTACAGGAAGCGAAATGTTTGACCTGTCATCAAAACTCTTCACAACGTGTAGCTTTCTTTGTCTTGACCACTTCGTAAAAATTATTAAGGAGACTGAAAATGCTCCCCTGGTTTCCCTTTCTATTTACCTTGCACGATGCGCACAATAACCACCATTATCGTCAGGAGAACAGACAGTCTCGCTTGTATCTCCATTCTGAAAGCAAGGATAACATCAAAATACATAATAACTGTGCAATTTCACCGTCTTGGATAGGTTTGGTGGATTTTTCAGTTTTTTATGACGTCAGAAAATAGAGTTAACGAAAGTTGTAAAGGTACAGCAAGAGTCGTTACTAAAATTCCACTGAATAAGAGAATTAAACGAAAGTTTAAACTTTGTGCAAACATTCGTTATGAAAGATAATTGCCATGGCAACAGGGAATTAAAGAAACTTTCATTAAGCATAACTATAGTAATTAATTACGTCTAATGAATAAATGTACGCTTTCTTTAGAACAAACGTTTGAACAGGAAATTTAGTCTAAAATGCTGATCGATCTTTCTTGTAAGTTACTTAGCTTATTTAACACATCGTTAAGTAAAGAACATTTATTGCCATAGGCTATTGCTTATGAAGATTAACAAAACTAACCTTTTCACTGAACGATGCGATCAGAATAAAAACATAATTGTTATGCCGAGCATAATTATGGACAATTTTTCTAAACACTTTTTTTGCATGTATTGTTGGAAACTTTTAGGGCAGAACATAAGGCTACTATAGAGTTAAAATTTAGTCACATTGTTTCTTGTTTCTTTGTTTCTTTCGCATCGTTTTGTAATCGTCCATTGAAACATGACTCAGAAGTCTTTGCGTCACATTTTGCATTTTGCATTTTGATTTTGCTGTCGAGTATTTTTCAACCCCCAAAAGCACCGCAAGTCGAACATCGCTAATAAACTGTTTCAATCCAAAATTTCGTGCTATAAAATATGAAAAGCAAACAAACAAACAAACAAACGGACAATTAAAAAAACACAGCACACGAATTTTGGTTCAATACAATACCTTTCATGTGAATTGTTAAACTTTAGGTTCTTTGCCACAGACGCAGAGTAAGAACCACGAACAACGAGGTGTGCGTGAACTCGGACAAGTCGACAACTAAATCAACCAAATCTTTAAAAACAATTATTACTGCATTATTCCACTTTGCGTCTGTGTTGTAAATGCTTCTAGCCCAGTTTAACCCAATGGAGTGTTTGAATACGACCTATGAAACGGTCCAAAACTGTGATGGCTTCCTCATTATCATACTTTTAATCTTGCTTCGCATGGAAATTTGAAAATATTCCAGAAAAGAATTATTTCTAGATACATCACAGATTTATTTTGGGACTAGGGTATATTGTGCTAAAAACTACACTTACTGCATACAGATGCAAGTTCGTTGGGTCTGTAAAATCCAGAAGATCTTAGTGTGGCCCTTTTCCTTTGTTAATGGATTCAAAGATCGAATGTACTAATGACATGGAAATGACAGGTGAACCCATGATATAAGCTAGATAATGATTTATTCTGACAGCACGGCACAATAATAAGGCTTGGATACTGTCATGGATGCCTTCATCCGTTTAATAGTTTCAATCGATTTAACTTAATTTTTTGTGTTTCCAAAGTACTTCTAGTATCTCGAAGCCCTGGGGAATTTCTTTCTTATTCATCTTTTTAGCAACCAAGAAACACTTAGGGCCAGTTATTTAAACGAAGTCTAACTTAGACCGCGGTTTAAAGCAACCACATGACCTCCAAATCTATTCTAGTTATTAATGGTTTATTTTAAGCAAATAAAGGTTGTTTTAGTCTGTACTTCATGCCTTCTTGAAGCTGATTACAAGAAACAACATTTAAACGTTAGGGATGGCCACCTTGAAATTGATTAAGACCGCAGTTTTGTTAAAAGCTGTCTTAACATCGCTTAAATAATCGACCTTAGAGAGTGTATTTAAGCCAACCGCCATGTCTCTGGAATTACGTTCTCAGCCAATACCTTGTAACTGGTAAAATCAGTTTGCGTCAAGCTCACGATCACGATGTCAAACTAAATATCGGTAAGACAAGGTCCCTTGGATACGTGGTAAACCAAGCTGAAAAAAGAGGGCCAAGCGTCTCGTTTAATAATATGCTTGTCTTACTTCCGTAATCTTATTGTGTCACTGTGTACTGCTGTAAGTTGGTATAAGCTGTAATTTATGCTAACAATTTAATCATTGTGATGACGAATGTAGACACAGGACTTTCTAATTTAAAACATCCCTACCGAACTGGAAATTTCCTTTTCAACTGTTTGGTTTAATAATAATTGAAACGAAATAATTTCGTCACTTGTTCCAAGCACTCTGATTTTTAATTCAGATACGTAGGTACTCAGATAAAACTGACCGGGTGAAAATTACTTTTAGATAACAATACTTTATTTGTAGCAAAGAAGTGATAGCTGATCTTGTTACCTCGTACATGTAACAGAAATAACAGACTTTCAATTGGTACTTCTTATACCATGACAAAAACAACTAGATGTAAATGTAAGAATAAGTGACTTCTAATTAATGTGATTCCATTCAATTGCTTTGCGCATGCTTTCTGCGCATCATTAATTTTTTTCGCGATTAGCGCGCCAAGCGCGTACACGTTTGAAACTTGGTAGGTTTTCTACGAAAACTGAGTTGTTCAGAGAAATAAATGGTCATTTTCTCCTAAACGAAGACGGTGACCTCCATTTTTAGTGTATAATATCAATCAGGACATTGTTCCGAACGCAAAATAAAAAAGTTGACAAAAATCTATGATCAGATTTATCATTTATGATCAGAAATCCTGCGAAAAAAGACACATTCAGCTACCTTCGTCGCCGTCTACATTTTGAGTGTCCAGTAAATTTGAAGCTTTTCGGACATGTTTTGTACGACACAAATGACTATACATTTGACATACGTGAAATATCAATCTGCAGTGGAAATATTGAGCAAATCGGCTTTGCACGGTTATTGCCTTAAAATGCCCTTAAACACTGTATTCTTCAGCAGTTTACCACTAAAACGAGCACTGTGACCCTCCATTGTTATTGCAATTTTAGAACCTGTATGACTTGTTGAACGTAAACTGGACCCAATTCGAAAATTGCCTTGAGTCCAAGCCCCAAATTACGTTGTATTCAAAACTGACTTTACTGGAATACAAAAGAGAAATAAATGTGAATATGACTGTATATGAAATAATCATATATTTGAACTGCGAATAAAGATAGAATTATATGAAGATCATCGCAGTGAAGGTGTTTCAACTTAAGCAGTTGAAAAGAAGAAACCTGAAAAAATTGAGGCCTGAACGGGAAACGAACCCATGACCTCTACGATACCGGTGCAGCCGTTCAAGCCTGAATTTTTTCAGGTTTCTTCTTTTCAACTGCTTAAGTTGAAACACCTTCACTGGGAAATAAATATATTTGTGAAATGGGCCATTGCCTCGCATCTGCTTTCGATTATATTGTATGCAAATAAGGAGAGTTGTTTGTGAAAAGGGTTATCAAAATGCTGTGTTTCGTGCACCCTTTCCAAGACAGTTACCGAAATCCAACAAGTCACAACACACATAATTGCTACCCACATGGTTATTTTATTGTCATGTACAAAGTACTTGATGTATAGGCATTATTTTGAACCGTATTATTGCTTTCTGTGAACTTCTTTTTAAAATACAGACTGTAGATTCCGCTGACTCTGGTCATCCTTTTTCTGATCACAAAATGGTCATCAACGCTGTTTATTACAAGAAAAAGAACACATTATCAGCATCCAATTATAGTAAAAGGCTCTACTCCCTCCCCTCTTTAAGTTGAGAGTTACTTGGAGTAATGTGGTTTGAAAGAATGGGTCAATTGCATGACCAAAGGTGATGTTGGGTATTTTGAATAGGCCTGATTTCTGAGTCATTTTTGGCCTCTTCTTCAAAGCGAGGTCATGAACGCCTGGAACAGGCTAGTCATCCTTTCAGGTGTACTTTATTTCAAACTTATTTTCGCGGGGAATTTATTTCGCGAAAATTGGAGAGACAAATCTTGGGAGACAAACTTCGCAAGTTGGTAGAAAAATCTTGTCAAAAAGAACTAAATTTCGCGAAAACTTCCAATGCTATTCCACGTTAACAAACAGGCTGAGTCGCGCAACCGGCGCTACAGACTGTAATGTAGTTTACGTACATTATTTTGCCGTATTTTGAAATGATATTGAGCAGAACTATAGGTTGATATGGACAGCATTTACAAATTTCACTATAGTGTTTTTATTTTTTTCTTTGGTGTAATCTTAATTAAACGGGTTTATCTTAAGCGTTAAACCTGGTCGAACTGTCCGTCATTGTCAAGCTAGGTGAAAAATTTTGGAAAACTCTCCAAATTTGCGTGAATGGAGATTAAAAGCAACAACGTGAGCGCGTTGTAAATTTGACAGTTGATTTTAGATTAGAAGAAACGCTTATTCCAATTTCACCAAAACGGCATAAGTTGGGTGTTTTTGTTCAATTTTGGTAGGGTGCACTTTAGCGTGTTAAAAGGCGAAATTACTTCTCATTCAGTGAAAGCTTATATATTTTTGGACCGCTGCATAAATGATCTATTATGTATAGCCAAGAGAAAATAAGGGGACAGAGAGGGACTCTGAGGGCGTTGGCTGGGATATGTCAATTCCACAAAAGTTATTTATAGACTGGCTTTTCAACGGAAGTCTGTTTCCCCGAAACGTCCGCATAAATACCATTTCCCTTGTTTTTCGAAGTCGTTTTCATCGACAAAACGTAACACCATTTGGTCCGCCATTACAAGCAAAATTTTGAATGGTTCTTCAAGCGCCAGATCGAGGTTGCCTTTATGCGGACGTCCAGAAAACAGACTTCCGCTTCAAATGGCCGTCTAAAAATAACTTTACCGAACTTGACATGTCCCAAAGCCTGGGCTGGCAGTGTCCCTCTCTGTCCCGTTATTTTCTCTTGGTATAGCAAAATGCCGGCCACGTGTGCAAAAGCTGTGTTTTATCTTAGTTTTATCGTGTACAGTCCCGTGCGATTTGCATTAGAAATACATGAAAAATTTTTGGCAAAAAGAAATCCTCGAATCAAAACTTATAATCTTGAATTTTTAATAAACATTACTAATCAGTACGTATAAAAACATCACACTGCACTATGCTCCGCAACTTAGTTTTATCATGGAATGCGTTACGGTCTTTTTGTCACGCTTGAAATGGTAAGAACAGCATCCGATGCCTCAACTTCATAATTTAAAGCGATTTATTCAGAAAGTAAACGGATACCTTAAAGTACTCTATTCAACGTCCCATTTTTAGACTGCAGATCGAGAGGTAGAGGTGAACCTTGAATTATGACGGATCAAGAGCCTGATAGAGGAAAAAAAAACGCCCTTATCGCCAGCGCGTTATTTGCGGTGTATGTAAGAAGGAACTCGATTCCGATTATAAAGATAATCATGCCAAAACTGTGCACAAAGGACAGAAAGTTGCTTTCACTATGGTACGTGAGCGTAATCAGAGTCAGCTTGCTTTTTTCACCAAGAGCTCCGCGGAGTCGCGGCCGTCACAGAAGTTCTTCAGATCAGACAACCAGACTGACGCACATGACCAAGATAACACTGGTTCCTGTTCCAATGTACAAACTGATGGCATTGAAAGAGTTGAAATCTCGCCTGTGTCGGTGGTTCTGGAAATGCAGGATGACCAAGATGAACACGTCCCTATTCAGGAAGCTACTGAAGAACCTCAACCATTCTCGCCTCAAACCGTGGAAGTAGCGATGGAGCCTGAAGTAGAGATGACTGTGCCGTTACAAAGAGATGATAACGCAGTACGTAAATCAGGGCTGGCCACAAGTGAGGGGCCGCAGCAACCGACTTGCCGCGAATATAACCCGCAAAGATTTGGGAGCGAAACATTCACCAGAGATTTCCAGCCAAAGTGGTTCAAACAATATCCTTGGTTAAATTACTCAGTAGATGGAAAGGTTGCAACTAGCTATGCGTGTTCCACGTTTTTAAAGGATAACGCTTTCACGTTTTCCAATTGGAAGAAACCTGAGCGCCTTACAAAACACCATCAAAGTGACGCGCACTCTCTGGCGATGACAAAGTGGTTGGAATACCGCCAGATGGAGAGGAAATCCTCTTCTATCATCAGCATCATTGATGATGGGCATCGTAAGTACGTCCAACGCAACCGCGAGACGGTTTTTACGTGTAATCAACGAATGTCTTTTTTACACTGCCCAACAAAACATCGCTCAAAGAGGTCACGAAGAGGACCGATCGAATCTCGGACAAAGATCAGTTGTCAACAGGGGTAATTTTCTAGAGCTTTTGCACCTTCGGTGTAAAGACATTCCTTGGCTGGAACAGACATTGAACACTCAGTTACAAAACCACGCTCAGTGGACCTCGCCATCCATCCAGAATGAGCTGCTGGAAATTTTTGCTGACCTCATAATTGAACTTATCTGTAAGGATGTAAGAGATAGCGGCTGGTATGGGATCATAATTGATGAAACGTCCGATTTAAGCCGAGCCGAGCAAGTGTCCTTTTGTCTCAGCTACATAGCGAATGGCAGTAAGAAAGAAGCATTTGTTGGATTTCATGCGACGAAAACAACAGACGGTGAAACTCTTTACCAACTAGTCAAAGAAGTCATCAACAAGCTGCAGTTAGAGCTCCAGAATATCGTGGGTGAGTGCTTTGACGGCGCCAGTAACATGAGTGGTGTGACTGAATGTTGGTGTAACATGAATGGATGTTATCACGGCGAGGCGGAATACCAATTTGACTTTGGCCACTCCACGAAGCTGCCGAAATGAGGAGAGTTTCACCTCAGAGTGGAAACTGTGTGAATGCATCAGTATTAAGATGAAATCGTGGATTCCTGACTCGGAGTTTTCATTCCGCGATGCTCGTGTGCCGCGACGACAACCGTCAACTCGCTTACAAGCTTTAGTCGGGGAAACCGTGCAAAACGTCAATGCAGCGCCTCCGCCATCAAAACCAGAGGACTACCATCGTGTGAACACCTTTTACACCTCTCTGGATAAGGTACTGGCAGAAATTGAAACTCGATTCAGTGGCAATGATCAAGGTGTTCTTTGTGCGTTAGGTGACATCACCCTAAGTGATTCGCCCACCAGTGCTAGCTTCGACCGGGTTGCCTATAACCTCGACAGGGACCTACTCCAGGCAGACCAACGCCTGTTCTGTCAGTTTAAGGCAGCACACGTGGGGAAATCGATAAAAACACCTGCAGAAGTCATCGAAGTGTTGAACGCAAACAGCCTGTATGAAATGACCCCAGAACTTTCAAAGGTCGCGTCCATTCTGGCCGTCATCCCCGCAACGTCCTGCTCAGCGGAGCGCTCATTCAGCGGACTCCGACGCTTGAAGACCTACCTTCGGAGCACGATGGGTCAAAATAGGCTGAACAGCCTCGCTATCGTGTGCATTGAGCGCTCTTATGGGAACAAAGTTACTGTTAACAGTATGGACAAGATTATAAACACTTTCGGACAGCGCCACGGAAGGAAAAACTTTTTCTTTTAATAACGTTTTAACTTTAACAAGATTGATCGCATGAGTAGACTTGTCAGTAGAGTTCATAGAGTATGCGAGGTTTGAAAACAACTGTTTTTGGAGTTATAACAGTTTCAGTAGACGTGAGAATTGTGAACGTTTTTGTTTTTCTTGCAATTTAAGTTCGTTTATATCCAAATTTCAACGCTTACACATTAGGGCATTGTGTAATTTTTTCGGGCAAGAAGATCACCGCCCCCCCAAGTCCGAATGTGCCCGTACGCCTATGGCCAGCATTACGGACAAATCTGACTCCTCTGCGCACTGTGATCGCATTTGATGTTGTTCAAAAGCCTTAAATAAAATACACTAAATATTTAGTCAAAGCGTCATGTTTACACCGATTGAGACTCAAAACAAAAATTTCTCACCAGTTTTTGAAGAGAGATTTCATTTCCAATTTCAATTTTTTACTCATCTGTCCATTATCTTGCGGTAAATAGCGTTTTCCCAAAGAATGTTTCCCATCGTTGTACGAACTAGCGGCTGATCAGTCAAGTCAGCTGTTGTTTTGAATATGAATTGATTTCACTTCCTCTCAGCATGCAGAAAATCCTCTTCCGTTTCCGTCACCAGTATGTTACGGTCCACATCGAACGAGTCACGTGGTTTTGGTTTCTTCCCTTGTCGTTATTTCTTCTCGGCACTTCGTGCCTCGTTTCGAAAAGCTTCGCTTTCTGACAACGCCGCCCTTTGGGCGACCATTGTCGGCCTTTTGTCTTGCGGATAGAATTTCATCAGACGCGTAACTAGATGGCATGCTTTGTTCAGGTACGTTCATTGTTTTGAATTCAAAACAAGATCGATTTGCGCGATGAATTTAGCCAGCATTACGGTCAAATATGACTCCTCTGCGCCCTGTGTTCATATTGGAAAGAAAAGGATCACAGTGACTGTTTTGATATTGAATGTTAAAATTAAAAAACATAACTATTAAGTTTTTGAAACTCTAAATTAATAATTTGACAGTACACGAGATTTTGAAAGCTTACTAGTAAAATTTCTTTTGGGCGTTTCACAATCAACCAGATCAAAAAAAGAATTAGGAGTTTTTGTTTATCAAAACCGTGAGATTGCGTTTCTTTGTCTTTTTCCTTATGAATAGTAGATACGAGGAATGTATTCCAAGAACTGAGATTAATTCATATTACCCAGTTCGACTCGTTAAACGTTTGCACTTAATTCGCGTCATTGTTCGTCCACGACATCATGCCAACTCTTGATAACAAAGTAAGGCCTACAGAAATATGAAATGATTTGATTAGCGATAAAAATGAGATGATAACAAGGAAAATAACGCTTAGAAGAGCGAGTTGAAATTTCTTTGATTCCAATCTTGCACGATTTTAGTTAGTTTAGCGTGACAGAGATTTATTACTGTAACTTAGGATTCATATCACAAGTCGGTAAAGTTTGATCTTCTGGGTGAGTGTAGTTTTGTGGTGACTGATGTTTCTACAACCTGAGCGGAAGTCATCATCAGATTCAAGTGAATTGTGAACCGTCAGTGGATGTTAGAAGTCTCTGGTCGTTTTTCTGATTGGTGAACGAGCTCGCGATGTTATTGGTGGTCTGTCAGTTGACCCATGATGTTATTGGCTGCGAAGACTGTAAGACGATCCGTCTCTAGTTAGTCAAATGTCTCTTGGTCTATTGTAAGTAAACTTAGTCGGTTTGTCTATTTTTTGTCTGCCTTGTCAAGTTGTTGGCAACGGTACAGTGGTGTTTGTTCTAAGTTAGTAAACGAGCTATCCAGTGTGATTCGTTGGTAGTGGCCCGTACCTTTAGTAACGCATTTCGCAGAGTCCCAGTTGATTCTGTGGTTTGTTTGTAAATGGTGTTCAGCAATGTGATCGTGGACATCACCATTTCTATTCGCTCGCTTGTGTACAGTCAGTCGTACTTACGTCAAGGACATCGTTTTAGTGTAAACGCACTTTGTTATACAAAAGAATCGAAAAGACAAGCACAGGTTTGAAGGAGGGGGTGAGGGAATCCAGATCCCTTGGGGTCTCCCCTAGAGTTACCACTGATCTGGGAGAACATATTTTCTTGTCTAAGGAAGCATAGCTAGAATAGTCGCGTATAACAAAAGGTACCATGTAGCGGTACTACACCACTCGACAAAATTCACTATCGATATAACGCAGCGCTGATTGGCTCTTTTAAAGTTTGCAAATTAGTTAGTTTTATGTTAATGGCGCGTTAAAACTCCAGTGTTGTTTTTGTCTTTTCTAAAAAGCTTTTCTAAAAAGCAGAAACACGAGGCCTATTCTCGTGTTTTTGTAAAACACGAGAATAGGCCTCCATTCTGGAGGATTCCACCACAATTTATTATCAGCATGCGTCCAAGCCTAGTGATGTGTCATTTATTAATATTTTTAAAATAACCGGTCAACTGTCAGCATTTACACAAGTAGGAAGGAAAAAATACGAAAAAGCGATTCGATGTTTGGCCTTTACTTCACAGAGGCTGTCAATATCGTTTGCGAACAAGAGGGCTCAAACTTTTAACTACGAAACACTGATTTGAAACACCCCAGGGAAACCGCTTTCACAGTGATGCCCATGTACAAAAAGAAGAATGGACTCCATTCGGTCACCTTTTGCAAAGAAAGTCACACAATTGCCACCCACACGGTTAGTTTATTATCATGTACAAAGTACATGTTGTACAAGCTTATTTTCAACGGTATAAGTATGACTGCTTACTCAACTTATTTTTAAATTACACAGACTGTAGATTCTGCCGATCCTATTCATCCGCTTTCTGGTCACGAAATGGTCCAAAGTGCTGCTTGTTGGAAGAAAAAAAAGAAACAAAAAACAAAATCGGCATCTACATTTCAGATAATATCAAATTATAATAAGAAAGCTCTACCCAACCTCGCCCTACTTAAGCTCAGAGCCATTTGGAGCGTACAACTGTAATATACGTTATCAAATTCCTCCGTTTACATCTTCTGAAAAAAGGATGAAACGTTTGGCGTCTAAACTAGCGTTCCGACTTCCTAACCTAGGCGCAGCTGGAGAAATCATGCGTTTACTTTCCCAGAATCTCTTTTTACGTTTTTGTTCACGTGTTTAAAAAGCGCCAGCGATACACTTACATGTAATAAACTGGCTCCATGACTTTGAAATATGAAAGGCTAAATGCTGGAAATTTTTCAGCCTCCTCTTCAATCATGAATACACAATTCCTATAATTAACTCAGCGTTTTCGAAAACCTAGATCCTTTAGCAAAGATGAAGTTCATATTCCCCATCGTTTTAGTGTGGATATTTGGGAAAAAGCATAAAAAGTTTTCAAAGTCAACGGATAAACTTGGACTTTCAAATATGCGGAGATCTATTACAACTTGTGTTAATCACTGTAGCTCACACCATCAGTCATAGCATTGTTTATCCTATTGGCAGTCTTTGATTCAAGTAGGGGGGGTGCTTTGATTGTACCAAGTTAAGGGTATTGGCACTGCATGAAAGTAGTATACGTACAGTATACACCTAATTAACCCTTGTGTGCGGAGTAATCTAATTAATTTGCGGAGAATACACTAACGTCGTTAATGGCATAAGCTGCCGGTATTTCATGAAAAAAAGTAGCTTAAAACAGATTTGGAACCGGTTTGGCAAGTGTAAAGCGTAAAAATAGAACATGTCGTCACCTTACTTAATTCAGATTCCCCCCAAAGCGGCCGGTTAATTCAGTGCATACTATACAACACAGTTTACTACAAATTGCTAGGTTATAAATTACAACGTTCATATAGTAATAAAACTAGACGTACTTAAAATACTACTTTAACTTACAAACAATATTACACTTACACACATATAGGGGGTTTTCATACAGCACTGATAGTCCGACCCGCCGTAAAAGTCATTACAGGCCTGGTCCAATCCTGAAGAGCCCATGTGAGTCAAGGCGCATCCAGAGCAACCACCACTGACACAGAGGCGGTCGCTTGGTTGTCCCAAGAAATTGTCGTATTCACAGCCATTTTGGCCCGCTAAGGCGTAGTGATCTGAATAGAATACAGAGGGTTTTAATGATTTTTCCGTTAGATGGCCTAAATGTTAATCGTTAGCCGATAAATAAGGGTTTTTTTTTTTACTGCTAACGTTCAGCGGAGGGTGAGAAGTCAACCGTCAAATTAATGAAACTTCAATCGCCAACTGACGACGAGCGCAATTGTTACTGGTTAACCGTGGTCATTGACTTACATCAATTGAACGTCCTTCCAAGCCTTTTAAGGTGGTGCCAACAGCCTTCCGACTGATTGCCCGTTTTCTCCACAAATCCTTGGGCAAAATTGCTTCAACTCAGAGTATTTCCCAAATTATTATTTCCTTATGTAGATGACGGTGATAGAATCAAGAAAGTGCAAACTTTTATTACTTCCAAGAATAAAAGGCTCTGTGAACAGGATTGAGAAAAAGCGTTTCAGATGAATAGGCAATAAATTTGAGGCACATCCAATGGAATATTTGCTAGTGCTGTCGCTGGGTAGATTTTGGAAAATTCCTTCTGGAAAGTTTACTTCACCACCGGACTTACCATTGGCCAATTTTTAGATTAGGAAAACCTTTCTCATTCACCTTGAATGATGCAAGCAGCAACAACCATCACCAGGAAGAATACAGAAGTGCTGGCTGCCATTTACTCTGTTCAAATGAAAGCAGAAACAATGGCCAGTATAATACACTTTCGACGACTGCTGAATATATGAGGAAGCTCGGTCTGTGTCTTGTTCACTACGGCAGGGCTGTGAGCTTTTGCATAATCATAATAAGTTATGCATGGTGAGTTAACGCTAGAAATTGGCGGCCATCAGTTGCAAAATATTGACTTTTGATAGGCACATTTCGTTTTTTTCTTGAATCAATGCCCTGGGATGCTTCGATAGACTACCGTGTGGCACTAAAGTTTTGCGGGAGTTTAATTTTGCGGATTGGCGATGTTTTGTGTTTTGCGGGAACTAATTTTTGCTATTGGAAGAAACTGGTTTTTCTTGCTGGGAATTAATTTTTGCGATTTTCTGAAAGTCGCGTTCAAATGGAACTGATAACATTTTCGCTTTTTATTTGACTGAGTACAAGCAATGGAAATACAGATATTAAAAACAACATGGGAATGTAAGACAGATCAATCGATGTCACTCTATTACACTACAATGGATCGACAATAATTAGGGTACCACTTGATGTATTATCCAACGAGTCGTCTATGGCATTTTTTTCCCTTCAAACCAGTATTTTTGTATATAATTTCTACCGTGGAGTAAATTTTTGCGGAGAAAAAATTCGCGGTAATTTTATTTTGTGGGAACCTATTTTTGCGGATCGCGAAAAAAACCGCAAAAATCGCAAAAATTAGAACCCGCGAAAATTTAGCGCCACACGGTAGGTTTTCAGTGTTCGTACCCAAAATACAATCGTCTAGTGAATAAGAAATTGCTGTTAGACGGAATCCCAGAAGAAGAGAGAAGGGTTCAATAAAGTTTTGTACAGGTAAGGGGGGGGAGGTCCACTATGAAATTGAAAACTTTATCCTTTCATACACAAATGTGACAAATGTTTCTCGAATTGGCACCTCTTCCGTAATCTACAACAAAATGTACCTACACCCCTTTATTGCCTGAAAGATGAACCAAAGACAGTAGATTATCTTACGTGTCATACGTGCACCTGCGTTCTTTAGCAGACTTTCAGTCGCTTGAATATTCCATGAAAGTTTTCGTATATTTTCCCTGAAGCCCACTATAATGATGATATGAGCCCCTCAACCCCACTCCCCTCCCCAAGAAAGAATCCTATGACTGGAATACGACAAGTGGTCATATTTCATTCAATACCGCATCTTGTTGAACAATTTCTTCAAGAAACGCATTTCTTTAAAAAAAAATGAGCTTTAGAAGGGAGCAATTTCATTCAAGAAAACAAATTAATCCAAAATGTACAAATCGAAGCCACCAAGAAATTGAAATGTAACCTTTACAGACCCTACTTTTTTTAAATGTTTTCTCTGAATATTTCAGTTTGGCACATTGTTTCTCCAGTAACTGTTTATAAGCGGAGAGCCGGAGGACGAAGAGAAAAAAGGGAAAGTTATATTTAGAAAAAAGACGTTTATTTACTGTTGAAGAGAAGATGCAGTCCTCCCTAGCCTTTTCCTGCTCTTTCGCTCGCTTCATTTTTCGCTCGCGCTCCACTATCTGAACGCCTGGAACAGGCTAAGTCCTCCCCGTTTGGCTTTGTGACGAACGCACCTTTGTGTGTGAAAGGTTTATCTTTCTCCAATTTCGTGCAGTAGGACGGGAGAACACAATTCAGTCTCACTAATAAATATAGGCAAGCAGTTGGTCTAGATTTCATGGCAATTGTAGCTACAACTAGATTAATTACCTCTTTTGGAAGTAAAACAAAAAAAATTGCATTGAAAGCTTACCAACTCTCCTACAACTGATCGGTGTACTTTGCTCGGGTATGAATCACCTGAGAGAGCTGTTACGTTTAAATGGTAAGGAAATGTGTATTCTAAAGTTGTTAATAACTTATGAAGAGAAAACAAACAAAATCACACACGGCGACAGTTTTGATATTGGCATCATTCATTTCTTTCTACCAAGCGCGTGAATTTCGTTTTGAAAGCTATTATCAAAAGTAGAATTAAATTGCAATGTTGAGCTTTGTCAATTTTGTCTAACTTATATTTCACTACACTTTACTTGTTTAATTTCTATACTTGGTGTTTCATGCGTGTTAAGCCTATCACTTACCCTTCAGGGCTTGTTATCATGCACTGTAAAAATTTTTCTGTTGAAAGTTCGTTGCTTAGAAAAGGCACGCAAACCCTTCGTGGGTTCATGACGGTTATCATTGACGCCTTATCAAATACTTTTCGTTTAAATACGTGGTGTGCTGCGCATGTTTTTCTATTCCTAAATTGCAGTTTGCCTTAAAATAAGGGCTTCATTGGGGCTGTAAATGCTTTGATACTTTTCTTCTATTTGTTCGTCGTGTATCAAATTCCGCTCACAATTTTAATTATGCAATATACGTTGAGAAAGTCTATCGTCAGTTACCACTCTTTTTAGAACAAAAAATCATTGAAATTTACCACTTTTTCTTCTCGCAGTGTCTGGGTTGGGTTGTAGAATATAGTGAGAAGCTATTATGTGGCATTTAATCATTCACATCTTACAACGGCTCGCTCGTGAATCGTCAATATTGATGAGGGTCTATACCAATGAAAAATGACGAATACATGTAACGCAAGTCGTCTTGGCTTGTCTCGTAAAAATTTTGGCAAACCGTTCTTCAATTTTAACTACAATTCTGGAAATATTCAATAAGGAAAAAATCGTTAATCAGTGAAATATAACTTTTGACGGCCTGATATCAACTGCGAGGGCAAAGAGAGAGATTATTTCTGGTAGTTAGACAGCAAAACGTTTTGATTGGCAGATGACAAAGTCACCTGAATCTAGTAAGTTACTTCACACATAATTGCCATCCACATGGTTAGTTTTACATATATGTAAAAATTACTTTGGTACAGGCTTTTTTCGAACGGTGGTATTGCTTGCTAACAACGACTGTAGATTCCGCTGACTCCAATTGTTCTCTTTTTGGTCACGAAATAGTTCACTTCTCAAGGCTGTTTGTTGCAATAAAAAGAACCCATCATCAGCATCCTAATGTCAGGTAATATCAAATTACAGTAAAAGGCTCTACCCTCCCTTCCCTTCTTTGCGCTCAGAGTAACATGTAGTAAATAGCTATGGTTTGAAGCAATGTTTATTTGGTACTTATGGAATGCAAGTCGTTTGCACGACTAAAGGTGATTTTTAGTATTTCGTGTAGGCCAAGCCTCCTCCGCAGGCATCTCAAGTTTTCGTGATTTTTATTTTTTTCGGAACATTTCTGAACTGGACATCCTGTGCTTTCTGTACCTAAGTCCCCTTCTTGCTCCACGCTTCGAGACTTCCCCGTGTGGTCCTACAAAGTATTATTATAGTAGTGTTTATTTTTAAGCTAGTATTTTATCCCTGTAATTCAGTTTCTTAACTGCAATATCCACGCCATATTTGGAAGCATGAAAGGCTATACAGTACACAGTTGCATACATAATTCTATTCACTGCGTCAGTGTTTTTGAAAAACCTCTGTTTTTACAGATATAGATCTCCGTTTTCCATCATTTTAATGTAGGCCATAGGCACTTGGCAAAGCAAAAATGTACACGTTGGTTTGGCCATAGCATGATTTATTCTATAAGCTGGGTTCTTTGACAATGCACTGACAATGCTTAAAAGCTGTTTTCTCTTACTAGATTTCATTCGTCTTTAACTTACACACAAATAAGGTTTTTTCCACAGCACATATAGTTTGTCCCGCCGTAAACGTCGATGCAGGCCTTATCAAATCCTGAAATGTCAACACAAACAGTTCCTTCTCAGGAGCTTTACTTTGCTTTTAGGCCCACTGTAGCCGAACAACAGGCTTCATTAGCGCGCAGAGAAGCATGTGTGAGTCATGTCGATTCCTGGTTGGTCCGGAACAAACTGAAGCTAAACAGGGGAAAAACTGAGTCACTTATTCTGAGTGCCAGCTATCGTCCACGCCCGCCAATTGACACCATTCAAGTATCCAGTGCACGAATAATACCTGCTCTCTTCGCTAGGAACGTTGGAGTCATCCTTGATCAAGAAATGTCTCTTGATGAACACGTCACTAACACATGCAAAACTTGCTTTTTTCATCTTAGGAATGTAGCTAGAATAAGAGACAGTTTATCGCAAAAGGACACCGAAATCTTAGTTCATGCATTTATTACCTCTAAATTAGACAGTTGTAATTCACTACTCTATGGCCTCCCTCAATTTCTGATCGATCGTCTACAAGCTGTTCAAAACTGTGCCGCTCGCCTTATAACTCATTCTAGAAAACATGATCATATCAGATCACGCCAATTCTAAAGCAGTTACACTGGCTTCCCTTTGACAGCCGTATCAAATACAAGATTCTTTTGTTAACCTTCAAAGCTTTACATGGGTTAGCACCTTCTTACATAACAGAAATGTTGCAGCCCTACAGACCATCAAGAAGCTTAAGATCTGCATCTAAGAGGCTCCTGATAGTACCATCAGCCAAGTTGAGGGGTTATGGCTGTCGATCGTTCTCATTTGCCGCACCTAAACTCAATGGAACTCATTACCAGAACCTTTCCGCCATCATGATGATTTTGCAAACTTCAAAACTGCCTTAAAGACTCACTTATTCCGCAAACATTTTAACTGAGTAGAGTTAATGCCTATAGTGTAAATATTAGTAGTTATTATTCTTATATATTTATGTTCTTCTCTCTATATATTTTAGATTAATTTTTTAATGTATTATAAATATTACTATTACGTTGTAAAGACCCCACTGGAAAAGTTGAAAATTTACATAGTATGTAAAAAACATGTAAATAACATGTAAATCGTCAAAAAGATACTGTAAATGGTAATTTCCATACTTTTTACCCATTTACATGTTTTGAGATATTCCTGTAAAAAACATGTAAATATTTTAAGTGAAACATGTAAATTATGAAGACGATCCTGTAAATTTCTCAAACCAAGGGACATAAACCATGTAAATAGCATGTAAATCGACTAAAGGTTACCTGTAAATAACATGTAAATGGTTTTAAGGAGCCTGTAAATTTCATGCAAATCGAATGAAGGAGCCTATAAATATCATGTAAATCGAATAAAGGGGCCTGTAAATTTTCATGTAAATCGAATAAAGGAGCCTGTAAATATCATGTAAATCGAATAAAGGAGCCTGTAAATATCATGTAATTCGAATAAAGGAGCCTGTAAATATCATGTAAATCGAATAAAGGAGCCTGTAAATTTTCATGTAAATTGAATAAAGGAGCCTGTAAATTTTCATGTAAATCTAATAAAGGAGCCTGTAAATACCATGTAAATCGAATAAAGGAGCCTGTAAATCGAATAGAGGAGCCTGTAAATATCATGTAAATCAAATTAAGGAGCCTGTAAATTTTCATGTAAATTGAATAAAGGAGCCTGTAAATACCATGTAAATCGAATAAAGGAGCCTGTAAATCGAATAAAGGAGCCTGTAAATTTTCATGTAAATCAAATAAAGGAGCCTGTAAATACCATGTAAATCGAATAAAGGAGCCTGTAAATATCATGTAAATCAAATTAAGGAGCCTGTAAATTTTCATGTAAATCGAATAAAGGAGCCTGTAAAAAACATGTAAATCGAATAAAGGAGCCTGTAAATTTTCATGTAAATCAAATAAAGGAGCCTGTAAATACCATGTAAATCGAATAAAAGAGCCTGTAAATATCATGTAAATCAAATTAAGGAGCCTGTAAATTTACATGTAAATCGAATAAAGGAGCCTGTAAATACCATGTAAATCGAATAAAGGAGCCTGTAAATCGAATAAAGGAGCCTGTAAATTTTCATGTAAATCAAATAAAGGAGCCTGTAAATACCATGTAAATCGAATAAAGGAGCCTGTAAATTTTCATGTAAATCAAATAAAGGAGCCCGAAATACCAAGTAAATCGAATAAAGGAGCCTGTAAATTTTCATGTAAATCGAGTAAAGGAGCCTGTAAATTTTCATGTAAATCAAATAAAGGAGCCTGTAAATACCATGTAAATCGAATAAAGGAGCCTGTAAATTTTCATGTAAATCAAATAAAGGAGCCTGTAAATACCAAGTAAATCGAATAAAGGAGCCTGTAAATCGAATAAAGGAGCCTGTAAATTTTCATGTAAATCAAACAAAGGAGCCTGTAAATACCATGTAAATCGAATAAAGGAGCCTGTAAATTTTCATGTAAATCAAATTAAGGAGCCTGTAAATTTACATGTAAATCGAATAAAGGAGCCTGTAAATACCATGTAAACCGAATAAAGGAGCCTGTAAATCGAATAAAGGAGCCTGTAAATTTTCATGTAAATCAAATAAAGGAGCCTGTAAATACCATGTAAATCGAATAAAGGAGCCTGTAAATTTTCATGTAAATCAAATAAAGGAGCCCGAAATACCAAGTAAATCGAATAAAGGAGCCTGTAAATTTTCATGTAAATCGAGTAAAGGAGCCTGTAAATTTTCATGTAAATCAAATAAAGGAGCCTGTAAATACCATGTAAATCGAATAAAGGAGCCTGTAAATTTTCATGTAAATCAAATAAAGGAGCCTGTAGATACCAAGTAAATCGAATAAAGGAGCCTGTAAATTTTCATGTAAATCGAATAAAGGAGCCTGTAAATTTTCATGTAAATCAGTCTGACTTTCAGACCGGTCTCATGTAAACAAAATCGTACCAGTCTGAGTTTGCACCAGTCTCATGAAATCAGGGCGTTACTGCCCCTGGGTCTCTGAGGATGTTGTTAAACATTCTTGAGAGCTGCTCGACTTTAGGCTAAGGGGGTGTTTACATAATACCAGCATGATTTTCATTCTGGTACAAGTTCCTCCCGATTTCCTCTTGTTTCTCTGTATTTGTTTAATGATTACAGCACAAAATCTCATAACTGTACAAGTCATACCTGTGTGAGCTTGCCCCAGTAGTGGTACTGGGTCACAATAATCACTGTGGTACGGAAACCCATACATGGTATAACTGTTTGATTCCTTCTGCATTAAGTTTTAACCCTTTAACCATCAAGAATAAATCTTACATCACTGTGGAAAATGGATTTTGTAAGGTTTTCATCACCTACCCCAATGGAAGTCTTGATGGAACACTCATGTAAATGTTGTGATTTAATTTTATCCTTGGTTCAACTTTTATTTTCCTTTGTGAGTATTAGGATTGCCAATTTTCTTTTTCCGAAAAGGCTGTTTTAGCCACCCCGTCTTCTATGTGTTTACATGACAATATGAAACAGATCATGCTCAAATTCCACACTACAGAAATTTGTGCTTGTTCTCACACACTTAAAGGCAGATGGTTTAAATATCTGGTATATTTGAATGATTTTAAAACTGTTTAACTGTGCTTAATTATGTTTGACTGGGTTCAGAAATTGGAAGCAAACACTGCTATATGCATATTATTGGTTTAATTGTGTTCAACTACCGAACCCAAATTAAACCGATCATTGCATTTGACCCAGTTCATTTTACTGAACAGTGAGATAGTGCATAAGCTGGGATAATTATATGATTGATATCTTCCATGTGCATACCTTCACTGTAAGAAAAGCTACATCACTGATCACTGCTGACATATACATGCCTAGTATAGATAAGAAAGGATCAGTGGAAACAACAACTTCAGGGCTAAAAATTGACAGTCTCCTGGTTGCCAGTAGCAATTTAAAACTGACCAGGGCCACTAAAAGTTGAGGTTTGTTTTTATTGACATGTGACTCCAGTCTTACTTAGAGTTCTACAGTATGTGGTACTTTTTCCACATGATTATTGGCGAAATCCCTGGATAAAAGACTTACTTCTCACCCCGGTTGGGAGGGGTCTATTCAAGTAAATATCGTTTTAATTTTTTTTATTTAGACTAGAGGATTCTGAAAGCCACTTTATCTAAATGGCCTGGTCCACTATACTAAGCAAGCAAGTGAAAACACCCTGGGGATGAGGTTGGAATTCAAGGATACTGGCCCGAGTTGCAATTCAATGATTCAAGCACTGAAGCTAATTTTTTACCCTGCAAATTATGGAATAACTTAATCAGTAAAAGTAGAGAATGAGATGTACATAAAAATTACATCCACCTGCTTTGAACTCGATTATCTTACGCATATTTTCCCAGAAGTGATCAACACATAACTTTTAATAAAAGTTTTACACGTACCTAATTCGAAATTTAAATTTGTTGTTTGTCATCAAATCATGCCAACTATAGCTTTGAACCTTACTTAATCTAAGAAACATTCGTGAGTCATTAGATGTATATAAATAATTTGCAAGCAGTGAAGAAAAGCCCAGCTAATAAACAAATGGAGTTGGAGATAAAATAAAGTATGTTATGTGTTATGTTATGTTGTTATAATAATAATAATAATAATAATAATAATAAATAAACATATTTATGCAGGATGACCATTTCAGTTATAAAAACTGCTATCAACATGGGTCCTGCGTTAAAAATAAATAAATGAATAGTTAATAAAATAAAATATGAAAAACAGTTAAAAAGCTATATAAGAAATCTAAGAAAAGACATATAAAAAGCGATAAAAAGACTAAAACTAGGTTCATATACAATTATTAAAAATATCGGCCCCTTTATAAAAAAACGCTTTTTTGGTCGATTCTAGTTTAACCCTTGCAATAACTAATTTGTTCTTATTCCTACTGTCATAATCATGAATATTATGTCTTTTTAGTTGAAAATATTCCGAGAAATAACTTGGGGCCGTTCCCTTGAGGCACTTTTCAACCAAGTTAACAATGTGATTTTCTCTTCTCGTAAGAGTGTCCCAGCCAAGACTTGTAACCATCTGTTCCGTGGACAAATGGGCAGTATTCAAAACTATTTTACCACCACGCCTTAAATGATGCTACACAAAAGAATTTAAGCTTATCTGCAAGTGTCAACATTAGGAGAATAGCCTGACCTTCTTGCTTTAAGCAATAGCTGTTTGAAACATTATTTTTAACAGCAACGCTGTAATTAAAGTTACTGAAAACATAAAGGATGCGATGCTACACTTTTACTTGGCCAACAAACAACATACGATTCACAGACGAGTGTACAAAAACTACATCACTTCATATAACGTTTATTTTAAGACTTACGAAACTTAATAAACTTTAGTTACCAACCTAAGTGTCTATCTTTCGGCTTTTTGCTACCGGAACGAAAATGGCAAATTATTTAAGCACTGGACTAACGATAAATATGAAACATTAAACTATAATGATCGATCGGTAATATATTAAGCTGTTTACTGCAGACAATAAAAAGCTATAATTACACGTACCTGACATTAGCAATGCAGCGAAAAATGAAGTGATGTCCTCTTTCCGAGAAACCATTAACAATTCTTTAGCAGAAATGGACCACAGAAAGCTAAAACACCTTTTCACCCCATTTTTCAGCTTTTGTCGCTAGCTATGGCACCGCGCCTAAAAAGTGCACCAGTCTTCCTGAGCAATCCGTGACATTGGTGCCCAGTACTCCGCGTGCCTGCAAATTCACATCCCTGAGCTATATGAAAACGAATTTTTTCAAAAAAACTGTTAACGTAGTTAGAAAGAGCATAGTTTGAAACCAAATATGCTGATTCGTTTTTACATTTATATTAAAACCTCACAAAACAGGGGATTATCAAAAGTTTAAGGTTCATTTTTCATCGTGTTTTTTTCAAAAGGAAAAATAATAATGGACGTTTTTGAATAACTTGCAATTTTTTCTGCAAAATTGCTATGAGAAATTACGAATTTATTGAGCTTGAAGCAGTTTTAAAGTGATTTGAATTTTCTGTGCGCTCTGGTCACGTGACCAATGACGTCACAACAGTGAGCATATCATGGTCGTTACTTTCATGCGAAGTTCTATTAACCAGCCAAGCTTTGTTTCTCTCCGCCTTAAACTACCATAGTTACTGACTCCTTACCAGACCCCTGGGAAATGCTCCTGTACAGAGCCACCTTAACTTTCAAATGCCAGATGTCAACTGGCAATTTCCATATTGCCCATTCCAATGACTATCAGGGCACGTTATCCGCTTTTGAATTGATGGAGGCCTGTTCTTGCAGTGAGCGAAAACATATTTTTTGCCATAGTCACGTGAATAATGACGTCATCACCCTAACGTTAATATGAGGGATAACTTTCACAAAGTTGTAAATAACACATGGTACAGCATTCTCTTCGACCACAAATTAACTAAGTTATTTTGCATTGAAATTTTTGTGGTGCAAAGCATTCTGGGAAGGTTCTTATTATAATTATAATATTGTTTTTAATTATTATTATTATTACTACTACTACACTCACCCAGACGATCATAATTTACCGACCTATGGTATGACCCCTGGGTTGAAACCATTAACAGTTCTACTGAGTATTATCCTTGCATAAAATATTTAAATGCATATTGCAGGTTAAAAGACCTTTTCCCGGTTGCTATAAGCCTCGTATTCTAACACGAACTTTTGTTTTGCTTTTTCCGTGCTAATAAATTAAAGCAGTTACATTAGTTTCTTTATTCTTAGCTAAAATATTCGTAGCATGAAGCGAATTTGAGCATAATTGCAAGACTTACTCGTAGCCATCTTTTGTTACTCCAAAAAGCTTATTGGTACTCATCTACGCACCTGCAGGGGCAGAGCCAGCAATTTTTGGCCGCAGGGGTTCAAACAGCAGCTTTCACTTGATACATGAAAAGTCAAAGAATGATGGTTCGGCTTACCCTACTGATTCGATTTAGCGCCCGGGGCGCTTATTTAATTCTGGCACTTCAAAGGGAGGGCGCTTATTCGAGACAGGGCGCTTATTCGGGACAGGGCGCTTATTTAATTTTTTGAGAAACAACCAAATGTTCAAAACAAAACTTTAATAAATATTAAAATAACTAACAATAACAGAAACTGTAACAGTAACAAATTGTTGAAAGTTCAGTTACTTTTAAAATAATTGTTCATTTTAACAGTAAATATATACATGTACGGTACGGTGAATGTTCATGAGTTTATCTACGGTAACTAACAATACCAGAAACTGTAAAAGTAACTGTAACAGTAACAAATCGTTGAGTTTTTTTTAAAGAATTGTTCATTTTAGCAGTAACAAATATACATGTACGGTACGGTGAATGTTCATGAGTTTATCTGTTCGACGTCGATGACTTCAGTGTCACTTGCGTCAATTATCAAGCAATCTGGTGCCGCATCCTCGACATCGGATTCTGTGATCCCGTCGAAAGGATCCTTGTCACGTGAATTGCTCATGGCTTGTTGAACAACCTTGAGCCGTTCTTGCCCTGCACGGCAAGGCTGATTTTCCTTGAAGCGGTGAATGTGTCCGTCCTCTGATCCATCCACTGCAACGGTTAGCGCACAGCTCTTGAATGAATTGATAATCATTGTTTTGTTCAAGCCATCCCACGCCGCAAGGATCCACTTAACTATATCTTTCCGGGGTGGAGCACGCATGTTTCCCGCTGCAGTGAAAGAGTGGGCTTCACCAGTCATCCATTTCTCTGTGACATTTGCTTTAAAAGGCTTATTCCAAACCACGTCGGGCGCTTGAATGTATTTCGTACAACCCCCTGGGATGATTAAAGGATCTATCTTTGACGTGCGTAGTTCTTGTTTGACTGTTTCCATCACGTGGCACTTGAACGAATCCCACGCCAAGATTCGTCGGGTGAATGAAAACTTCCCCAGAACACTTCTTACCCAGTCAAGGGTCAGTTCTTCATTCATCCACCCATTAAAGATGATGCTACAGCATATTTAGCCTTGAATTCTTCATTGAGTAATTTGGTTTCTCTCTTAGCACCGGGAAAGACGATGAAAGGCTTCAATTTCGTTCCATCTGCTTTCGCCGTTAAGCAAACTGAAACCTTTGTCTTCTCGTGACCAGTTGTTTTCATGGCTATCGTGTTGTGGCCGATGGACTCAACAGTTGTATTGGAAAGCATATCTTGCCAAACGGCTGTTTCGTCCATTACTATAAGGTCACTGTCACTGTAAGAGAACTTTACACGTAGCCGTCTTGCTTGTAACACATATGCGAACAGTTTGGCAATTAGGTTTTCGGGATCCTTTTGGGATTCTGTTGTCTTGCGCCGCATACGTGACCCATGTCTGGTCATGAACTTCTATACCCACCCAATGCTTGCCGTGTATGTTGGAGGAAGTTCCATTTCCCTGCATTTCTCTTCGTGGAGAAACCTTGCTTTGCTTCTGATCATTTTCCTTGATACACGAAAACCATTGGAGCGTCGTTCGTGGACCCATTCCAATAACACTTCTTCAATACCCAGATCAAAGAAGCTTTCTTCCCGCCCCGTCGAGTCGCTTTCGCTTGCAATTAGCAGATTCTGATTTACTCTGGTTTGCTGGCCACTCTCGTATTCTCTTCCGGTCTACGTTGAACGTCTTTGCTGCTTTATGTTTACTATTGCATTCCACGGAAAACTGTACGGCTTCTAGTTTAAATTCTGTTGAATAAGAATTGATCTTTTGCCAGCATGAGAATGAGAAGCAATCAGCCTCCATGTTTTTACGCAAAGTGATCACTGTACGCAGCCGGATAGGTGTAAGAATGGTCTTCCACGGTTGGTCCGCTAAACAATAGAACAAACAACAGAAACAAAGAACGAGGCGTAAAAACAATAGAGCTGCTACATATAGCGGTCCAATGAAAATATAAGCTTTTGAGAGGTGTTATATACACTACTGTGGGTTTACGGTTGCACGTGAACGTGCCTGCTCAAAGCTGTTAATGATTCACCGTATGTAAGAACAGAAGCAGAACCGGGAAACAAAGGCAAAAGCGGGAAAGCAGCTACGCGCGGAAATTGCCGGTGGTAAATATCTACGATTATGGCTCGTTCTGACTATCACTTGATTTGGAATTCGATGTTTGATTATGAAGTGGAATTTTCGTCTGTTATACGAGGTCATCATGTTTACAAAGCAGCGTGGTCTCCAATCATAGGAGAGTCTCTGGCATGCAGGAAAGATGACGTAAAGAAGCTAAAGAACACGATGAACACGCAGTTGGGACTTACCTTCAAGCTGATAACAAACTTGTTGGGCATGTGCCGATGGAACTTTCCTTCATTATATTCACATTTCTCAAGGCCCGCCATGAGAACAAAGTATAGGTCAAAGGGAATGGATCAAGGAGACTGGAAAACGGACTTGTTGTCCCTGGATCCTTCCTGGCCAGAACGACCAGCAGAGCAATCGCCACAAAATTTGAAGAAGAGATTATTCGTTTGAAATAATTATGTACTCACATGGACATAACAGTTGAGAAACTCAGACGAAGACCACTCTTTTTGTAATTCATTATTACGTATGTCAGCTATTAAAGGAAGATGGACCACGTTTGATACGTACTCTGAAGACGCTGTGATAATATTAGAATAGGGGTGCTTATTAGAATAAGGGCGCTTATAAGAATGGGGGGCGCTTATTAGAATGGGGGCGCTTGTTGGAATAGGGGCACTTATTGACAAAAACACATTCGAAGTGGGGCGCTTATTCGGAAGGGGGCGCTTATTGGAAGGAGGGCGCTAAATCCAATCATTACGGTAACAATATTTTGCCTGGGTTTTTGTTTGAGTTTCTGAGCCTGAGAGGGGGCACTTTGTGCCCCCCCCCCCCATAGATTTTGAAAAGTATTCACCCCCTTGTGATGAAACTTGGCACGTTTTTTAGTACGTCCTTAGCTTAACAGATTGGGTTTATGGTGTATCGATTATGACGTCTCATGACGTCACAATCCCGAGCCTGCAGTCATACAGTTGACAATAACGACATCGAAAAATACATGAATTTGTTCTAAGAAACATTTAATCAAAACAACCACAAAAAAGTAAAGGATTATCTTCATCTTACAAACGAAGAGGAAAAAAACGAAAAAAGGACTGAAAAAAAAGACAGAAGATAGTCAAACTACCTCCTGAGTAGACGGTTGCTATGGAGACGTCAATCATCATAGACACGTCATTGACACTGGAAAATTGACACTGGATAAATTTTAGGAAAAGTCAATAGAGTTGGTGACTATTCGTCTAGCCCGCGCTGACTTTAACAAATTATAACTTTTAAAAAAGTTATAATTTGTTAAAGTCAGCGCGGGCACAATGTGCCCTCCCCCCCCCCCCCCCAGGCTAAATTGGGTTAAGCAACTCTCAATCTATGTGACTCCCGGGTAAACTTAGCTCACTGGATAAGTGTACCGTTTGAGACTGTTGAAGGAGGGTGTAAGGGGTCCAGATCCCCTACTTCCCCCCACCCCACCCCTCAGATTTACCACTGATGTGGGAGAGAACATATTCTTCTTAAGGGAGCAAAACGATACAGATAACTGCCTGGAACTACCGAAATAAAGTCCCATCATTAAGATAAAGAACAATATTAACAATATTCTTCGTCAGTTTATGCTATGCCAGCACAGCTACTATCCATTCTTAGTATTTTTTCTGATGTTTTAAATTTTTTTCTACCTAAAATGTGCTATGAAATGCGATGCACTACCTTTCAAAGGTAGCATGTGCAAAGCAAATTACTTCATAGATGCCCTCTTTAAATAAAAATTTCTGCATCTCTAGAAAGTTAAAACAAAAACGCGTAATGGGCAGACAGCAAATGTGAAAAATGGAGGGAAAATCATTATATCGTGAGTTTATTTCGATCAGCTTATAACAATAATGAGAGCCCTTAGAAAAGACAAAAGAAAACACAATTTTAACGCGCCACAATTTGCAAATTTTGAACGAGCCAATATAAGCAGTGCGATAGGTTAATAGTTTCATTTTGTCTAAAACTTAAGTATTTCTTTGAATTTTTCCAACCATTCTGGAGGATTCGATCACAATTACTAGCCAGTGTTCAAGTCCAGTGATGTCTCATTTATTATTTTTTAAAGAGCTGATCAATTGTCAGCATTTATACAAGTAGGAAGAGAAAAGTACAAAAAGGTGAGTTGATGTTCGGCCTTCACCTTCACAGAGGCTGTCAAGATATTGACAGCCTCTGTGAAGGTGAAGGCCGAACTTTCGACAAAAGATATTGCGAAAAAGAAAGATTAAGCGTTATGACGTTACGGCAAAACATTTGAAACTTTCCAGCGAAATCGCATTCAGTGTTTCACATGTACAAAAAGCAGAATCGACTGCATTTGGTCACCTTTTCCAAAGAAAGTCACACGATTGCCACCTACGTTGTTAGTTTATTATCATGTAAAAAGTTAATGTTGTACAGGGGTTATTTTCAACGGTCTACGTGTAATTCCTAACTCTCAACTTATTTTATTTTTTAATTACATAAAATGGAGATTCCGCTGGCTCTATTAACCTCTTGCTGGTCACGTGGTCACCGTTGTTGCAAAGGCAAAAAACAAACAAAAAACAATATCAGCATCCACATATCAGATAATATCCAATTATAATAAAAGGCTCTAGGCTGCCCTGCCCTCTTGCTTACATCTATCGGATCAATTATGGTTTCTGGGCAACCGTCCTCAACATTGACCGATATATCGCCGATATGGCCACCGGCAGTCGACCGAGGTGTCGACCGCTACGTCGGTGAACAAAGATCCCACGTCGACCGAGTGTCGGTGATATGTGGGTGATCTGTCGGTGATCCGTCGGTGATATGTCGGTGATCTGTTGGCAAAGTAACGACCAAACATCGACCAATAGCTTGTAGCGGCTGATTGTCAGCCACGTATCGGCCGACACACGGTCAATACGTGAACGACACTAGGCCGCCACTCGACCCACACCCGGCCGACATATCGACCGATATGGCGACCGACGGTCGACCAAAGTGTCGACCGCTACGTAGGTGCACAACCCCTATAAGACAAAAGACCTATTAAGAGCGGGATTTTGGGGAATTAAGGCCAAGTCTATATTAATATAAGTTTACTTCTTCGGAAAAAAAAGGATGAAAAGTTTCGACTTTCTAATCTAGGCGGAGTGGGGAAATAATGCATTTTGTTTCTAGAGACTCTTTGCTCCTCTTTGTTCACGTGTTAAAAAAGTGCCAGCGACACACTTACAATGCTGGCTTATAAATTACAATCTTCATATGGTAACAAAACTAAAGGTGTCTAAGACACTACTGAAACTCACGAACGACATTACACTTACACACCCGACGTGGGGTGGAGAATGTGATATTTTCTTGGCGGGAAATCGCGCGGTGCTTTTGGGCAACCGGCGTTTTTCTTGGCGGGAAATCGCATGTCCACCGTCGCTTTTGAAAAGGAGATGTTTTGAAAAGCTTTGAAAGCTTGTTTACCAAAACGATTGTTCGACAGTACCTGATGTTTCAAACTTGAGAAAAAAAACATCTAATAATGGAAAGAAAAAAAGTTCAAATGAAACACTCTGTTGCCTTTTTGGAGGAAGGCGAAAAGTTCAAGTTACGAAATCTGCCTTCGAGGATTTCATGGTTGTTTTCTCCCGGGTTTTATTCACAGCGGAGAGCTTGTCTTGTTCTGAAACAGTAAGTAATGTGATGTGCCGCGTAGCACTCTAAAATGAAATAAATAAACATGTAAAGTGTATGTAAGAGTGCTAGAAGTGAGCAATACTGCCCTACATAATTTCCCCCCGGCCGTAGGCCTGAAAGAAGAAATTAGAAATGAGAACCAAGATCACCGTCTCTCTACCAACTGAGCTACGAGGCCAAGCTGGGAGCAGGTCGCGGAAATTAAGATATTAAAGTCGCGGCAGTGGAAATCTGTGTATAGTAAGTAATGTGATGTGCCGCGTAGCACTCTGAAATGAAATAAATAAACATGTAAAGTGTATGTAAGAGTGCTAGAAGTGAGCACTACTGCCCTACATAATTCCCCCCCCGGCCGTAGGCCTGAAAGAAGAAATTAGAAATGAGAACCAGGAAACAATCGAGTAAGTGAAGTTTTTAAAGGGTTTAAGGTACATGTTTTTGAGTCATACGGTCAAAGAAATTACGTTTTGAAACGAAAATTTAGTTTTATGTCATTAGAAATGTGTCATTTACTTTTGACTTTAAAAAATTATTAGAAAACGCGCTCAGTTTTGTGACAGATGTAGTCTTGAATATTTTGCCATGCTCATGATTTCTCTGTCCATTATGTTGTGTTTGTTTATTTATAACAGTAGGTCAAAGCACAGTGACAAGAAAACAGCACAAGAATCACTTCAGTGAGATTTTTGCGAATAATTGTTTCCAATATTGACTGTCGGGACCATCTCTTTGTGCAATTGTCGATTTTCTTGTTCTAGAAGTTTTCAATCGTAAAAATCGTTTAAGCGAGGCAGTTGTCACTTTAAAGCTATTTTATCCGAAAAGCTTTCGAAAACAGTTTTGTGCGATCCTCAAAGCGCCTAACTTTATATATTAAGCCTACTTCGCAGCCGCAAAACTTATGCGGTCATAATTTAAAGTGCGTTTGGTGTTTGCTTGTTTGTTTGTTGTCAATCTTGATGGTATCTAGTTGGCGAACGAAATATTAAAATTACTTTAAAAAACTACAAGCAAAGCAGTTGTCGGTATGAATCTATTTTATCCGAAACGTTTCCAAAAACAGTTCTGTGTATTTCTTATTATAAAAGCCCCCGAATTTTAAACAATTCGCAGCGGCAAAATTTATGCCATAGAGTTAAGTATGTTTGGTGTTTGTTTGTTTTCAATCTCGATGGTCTCAAGTTAGAGAACGAAATATAAAAGTTACTTAAGTAACTATAAGCGAAGCAGTTTTGGGTTTAAAGCCATTTTATCCGGCAAGTAATGTGTGTTCCTTAAAGGGCTCAAATTTCTTCGCGGCCGCCAAAGCCTACGCGACATTTCTTCAATAATTTTATTACAGGTGCTTCGAAGCTCCCCAAATCCTTTCTTACGGGTAATCCCAGTAAAATCCCGGTGAAATGCCAGTATAAATTTTTGACTAGACTAATAGTGACAGTTCATGTTATTTGTTAACATCTGAACACGATGAAGATGACACATTTACTTCGGGATAAGTTTTATTTTGTTGTTGCAAATGAGCGCCGTTTCAAGTTCATTCATGCGAACGGCCAATAATCCAAGGAGATTTGACAAGCGTTGACAGTTAAATGAAAGAAATGGAAACATTGTAAAAACCAAGCAAAATGGTTGATCGTGAGTAAATGTGTGTTCAGTTTGGTGCCCGAAAAAACAAATTATCAGGCTGTGCTCTGCCTCTAGAATGACCTTTCGAAAGCCAACCAGCCAAAAAAAGCCCCGAAATATGTTTTGGACCGAAAAGTTTCAGGACTATTTTTCAGAAACGAACACAAGTTTATTCCTTGGCGGCTCCGCTTTTAGGCTTGGCTCTCTTAGCGTATACGAGTACAGTATATGTGGCTATTCTCGGACGCTTTTTGCACTAATCACAATAACTTACCTGGGAAGGGCAGGAGCAAGCTGATACTTTCCTAGTATATAATTCCTTCCTTGTGTAAACACGCCGTAATTGATCGGAACGCCCGAGGAATTTTGTTCAAGTTGAGAGGCCTATTCTCCGACAAGTAGTCCTCATTCTCGGGCGATCGTTCGTTAGTGATTACTTGCCTTTCTGGAAAAGTTTCCCATTATCATGCCAATATACGTCTCGTACAAGAAAAACGAAGTAACATTGGAGGTAAATATTATCTTTTGCCGACTCAGTTTCAGAGAGACCTTCCTCGTCTGATTTTCGGTTATGAAGGATTAGGTGAGTGTTATTGTTTTTTTTTTAATCAAGTGACGCAAACATTGTTAACCCAGAATTTTTTATTTCATGGGTATAACAGGCTATAGCAACGGCCCGTATACCAACGGCCGAGCTATACCAACGGCCATTACAACATATGGCTCTTGAGGAAAAATGTCCCTCTAACCTCTCCCCGGTTGGGCTCAATGAAAAATACAACTTTTAGGGGCCGATTACATAAGGCAGGCTGGCTCGGTTTGCCGGGATCTTGGCACGTCTGCGAAACACACTAAAATTCAAATTCGCATCGCTATGCCAGGATGCCGGCTAGCCGGGCTGAAAATTTACCATGTAATCGCCCCCCCCCCCCCCTTTGCCGGGCCAGCCCTGCTAGCCGGGCCAACACTTTCTCGTCACCAAATTTCGCTTCAGAGCAAAATGGCTCACCAGAAGATCGATATTTCTCTTTCTATATAACACATAATAGTTTTTATTTTTTTCTGAAGCATCTCAGTGGTCCGGAATCCTAAATCCTTGAATCTGATTGGCTAATGACGCGCGCTCCAGCGGTCCGGAACATATATATCAGACCATAAAGCTACGTAAAACTGAAAATAATACACCAAAGTAATGGACTGGCGAAAGTAAAAACTCACTCGATTCATGCTCTTTGATGTAGCCGCCATCTTTTGACACAACAGCTTCGAAATTTAGCCCCGGGCGGGCTGGCTCGCGCCTCATGTAATACTGGGCTGAGCTTTCTTCTTCCGCAGTTTCGCATTTCTGAGAGATTCAAATCATAAAATTTGATTAAAGTTTACAACAGAGGATGTGAGAATGTAGCCAATATTTGAACTCTCGAGTACATATAATTGTTTAGCAGTTGCATTTAAATATAAGGGTAAATATCCCTTTCAAAATTTACGCGCTTGTTTCAAAAACAAACAAGCGATGTAAAAAATATTTTTGCCGCTTTTGGAAATTGCACATGCAAGTTAAATAATTCCGACGGCTCGCTGTCAATTCAGGTAAGCTAAAGCTTGGAGCAGTTTGGAAAAAATATTTTTCTTCGCTCTTCTTTTATGAAACTGTAGCTGAACTTAAAAGCGTGTTTGGCCTTCGTGGTGTCCGATAACAGGCACACCTAACAAAAAAAAGTAACTTTAAATGCGTAAAGTCCGAAAATAGGAGCGTCTGAGAGATAAACACATATACTGCATTACGAGCACTAGTCACAAGAAAATTTGCATCCGCTCATGTTAACTGATTTTACCCGCCAGCTGCTGCAAAGAATTATTTTTCACCTCGAGAGGGTTAACGTTTTCTTTCTAACCAATGCTCAATGGGAAATCGATGGTCTCACTACAACGTTAACAGTCAAATTTACTGTACAGGAATCCTTTTTTTGATTTCTCAGGTGTGTCTGTGCAACAAATTATGCACGTTTGAAAGGCCGCGTGCAAACTCAAGCAGTCAGCTGCTGCCAACGACAATACCAGATTTTCGCCACACGCACAAAAAGCACACAGGCGCGACAGTTACTGATTTCCAAGGGGTTGAAAATGCAGTTTAATATTTCTATTTCCAAAAGCATGTGTGCAAATGAGACACTAGACTCAAACCATTGCAAGATCAGTATACATTGTCAACACACTGCAAGTTCCAAATCTACCTCGGTTTTCTTATCACTTTCATTTTTCTGGTCTTTTTCACCTCCGCTAGCATTAACGACAAAAAAAGAAAAGAAATAAACAACTAATGAAAGGATGAGAGTACTGCAGACCAGTTTAGCCATTTCCTACGAGCGCGATCGCGATCGCGATCCCTCTAACACATGGTTTAGTGACCTTTGAGTTGAAGGCCAGATATCCACGATATCCACGATATCTGTGTACGCATATATGAATATAATTTAAAAAAAACAATAATTTTTTTTCCATTTATGCCATTGTGGTCTAGGGCCTTTAAAAGTTTTATTTCGCTAATCAATTAGAAATTTTTTTGTTTTTAATTTTTTTGTCATTATCGTCACCTTCCAATATTTTCCCCCTTTACTGAAACTCCACGCCATTTCAAATTTTTTTAGCAGGATCATTTACGATCCACCCTGGAGATCATTTGTAGTTCTTGGATCATTTGCGGTCTAATTTGGGGATCATTTGCGGTCTGGGATCATATGCGGTCTCGGGATAATTTGCGGCGCTGTACATTTGTAAGTAATCGTTTTAGATGAACAGGCTATAAAAAAATTGAGGAACGCCCAATGGGATATTTGCCCATACTGTCGCTGCGGAGAGTTTAGAAAAATACACCTGAAAATTTTATCACACCACCGGACTCGGTTGAAAATATTTGTTTAATAGACAAACGCAACACAGAAATGCGTTGCCTTCAGTGATTCCTTTTTCAGTGGGATGTCATACCGAGGGACGAAGAGAGATTTGTGTAATTATGGTATTCTTAAGAAAAGATGGAATAATCAACATGTCGCGAGTGTGGGACAAAGAAAATCTGAGTCCCCGACGGGAATCGAACCCATCTACGTCCATTGTCTCCGAAACGGAACTGGTACCAAAATAATAATTATCTAGCTGTAGCAAATTTAAAAAAAATAATCGTGGTTGCGGACACCTCACATCCTTGCCTGTGGGATGAAAAAGATCTCTCAGTGTGTTTTTTTTGGGGCGGGGAGGTTTACATTGTGAATGTCAGGATAGGAGGCATATTATTGGTAATCGTTCTTTCGCTCGCCCTCCACTATCTGAACGCCTGGGACAGGCTAAGTCCAGCTGGAATGCTAATTTAATTTTAAAAGAGAATACTATTGGCCTATTTTTTTGTTTTTTAGATTAAGAAGACCATTTTGGGGAAAGCAACTTTCCATAGATTCTCAAAAATGAAACCCAAACGATGTTCTCACACCTTGCAAAGCAATCAGCAAGGGTCTAGTCAGCGGAAACGCCTTCTGCGCGTGGGCAGACTTTGCAAAATTATTCCAACGGTCCAGCGGAACTCGGGTGAAACTAAAGGGAAAAATGTCCGTTCGCTTAGGTAATTCAGGAATTGATCACATCTTACACTGTCATGTCTTAGTGCTTTTTGCTTCTTTTGAAGACAAAGACAGTAAAGATCGATCAATCGAGTCTGAGCTGATCGACTGTTTAAAATTGTCTTAAGTTGGGTTACTCTCAGAACTGGGATCGGGCTCAACGTACTGAACTGTGAAATGCTCTTAGCTTGTAAACACATAAGTGGATTATTGAAATTGATAATGAAAGTCGCATTTTGTGCGTAGGTGTTGTTTCCATTAGGTTATAGCAGTTTTGACTGAATTTCTTTTCATCGGTGGGTCTTGGCATATTTCCCGTTGCAATTTATTTAGACCATGCCGCAGATAATCCTGTGACTGGAAAACATGCAAACCCAGTACAGCCATAACTGTTTCAACTCATGCTATCAATTCCTAACAAATGATGTAAAAAACAACATTGACAGTATTTTAATTTATCACATGCATCAGTTTAGCGGTACACGAAGACTAAACTTACGTCGCGAAGTGCAACAAATAAACTCCTGAATAATAGTTCAAGCGCTTTCTCTCGGTGAGAGATTTATTTACGTTGAATTATCTAATTGTAGCGTTCAACGTTGAAACCTTTGTCGCAAAACTGTTCTCCAAGTATAAACAAGCAAAACTTGACTGCTGCACAGCTCGCAGTTGAGCTCACACCCCACCGCAGCAAGCATACTAGACTATGCAAAGAAACGGTCTTCACTGATGTCGCTGCCATCAAATATTCTCTTGTGCGACGCTGACAGTAAGATCCATTAGAGATTAGCCGCTCGCCGCTTACTTTCCCCCGACAAAATACCTATAAATTTCGAAAACTATTCGAAATCAGTTGATCGCCATGTCGATCGAAAATATTTATTGTTGTAAACACCGCTTTCCACGTTTTGACTAGACAGCTTTGCAAGTTGCGAGAACATCGTTTCTTGGTTCCAGGCCTTTCATGTACCGGAAGCACAGAAAAGTCACCTCCGGGTAAAACCACCCCATACAACCCACAATACAGACAAGCCCTCTCAGCCCCATTTCTCCTTCCCCAAAAGGAAGACACTCCTAAGTTTGCCTGATACGAAATACTGGTTGCATTTCACTGAATACCTGACCTTTCTTGAAAGGCTTTTCTTCTTGAATAAGATTCAAGAAACAAAAATAAGAATGCCCCATTTTGAGGCACCAAGAAATTGAAATATTAGCTTTATAAGCTTTGATGCTGTGAATAAATTGTTTCCCTGAATAAAAGTCTGGCATATTGTTTCCCCCGTAACGATTTCAAAGGGAAAAGCCGGATGAGGGAGAGAAAGGGGACGTTTTATTTAAAAAAGGGCGTTTCTTCATTGATCAAGTTAGCACAGTCCACCCCTGTTTTGGCATTGGGTTTGTGACGAGCACGCCTTTGTCTTTGATGGATTTTTCCTCCTTTTAACAGAGTTCGCTTTCACTTAACTGTAAGAAAACAGGTCGTCTGCTTTCATGGCAATTGTTGTCACAACTGCCCACTAATTTTTTCGTTAGGTGAAATGACAACAAATTATACATTGAAAACTCACCAACTCTTTTCGCTCGGTGTATCTTGCTTGGGTATGATTCACCTTAGAAAGCTGTTACGTTGAGAATGTAGGCTAAGGAAATGTATATTCTCACGTTGCCAATCAAAATAAAAACGAAAACACAATAAAACACAGGCATAGAAGATGACGGGTTTCGATGTAGGGCCGAACACTTTAAAACACAATATTTTGCCTTAAATGTACCAAGTGCGTGAATTAAGAGATTGATTTCAATGTTTTTCTTTGCGAATTTTGTCCAACTTAACATTTCTCTACACGTTGCGTGTTTAAAGGAGCTACGTCACGGATAACGCATCTTAAAAAAAATTGGCAAAATTTTTCAAGTTTATCTTTCGTAATCCGTCTTAATCTCCCTCAGTCGTAACCATCCTTGTTTAGGTTTGGTTTATTTTTACTTCTTTGGTGTTTTTCTACCTTGGGAAACTATTATTTTGAGGTTTCCTTCAATGAGAAAATACGTTTGTCAGATAAGAAAAATAAATGAAAACACCGTGGCATAGTTCCTTTAATCTCATTACATAAAGTGTTTTATACTTATTCAAACTATCGATTACCCTCGGGCTTGATATCACGTGCGCTGTAAACATTTTTTCTGTTGAACATTCGTTGCTTAGAAAAAGCACGCAAACCCTCCGTGCTTTCATGACAGTTATCACAATTTTAACCTTGTAGGAACTAGGGTCACATGAGCAGAAGTTTTGGCACGAAGAGATAAGCTTTCACGTGTTATGTTTTGTAGCAGCTTGTTTACTGTCCGAGCTCCACTATTAAAAGTATTCAATTCAAAAGTTGCCTTGCATCTGTCTGTTTTGTACAACACTTAACCCTATTCAGACCGGGGGGGGGCGCTTTTGAGGCCCGCCTCAACTTCTAAGTTATGTAATTTTGTAACCGTTTATGCTAGTACCACTAAACGTTGTGCCTTTTCCTAAAATGCAACTGGGAACATTTTGGCGTGAGTGTCTTGTGTCCAACAAACTTGACGTTGCCATGGCAACTGCTTTGGGACTGCCACGTTTTTAAAATATCACGATTCTCGCTTTAATCGCTGCTATTTTAATGTTTTCTAATCGAATTTGTACTTTTACATTAACTGTAACAACAGTTTATCATTTAAGAATAACAGCTCACTGAAAAAAGGAATTTAGTGCTATTTTGAGGAAAACGTGAAATTTAAAACGTGAAATTCCAACATGGCGGACTTAAACGGTAGAAAAAGTGATTTCTCCCTATGAATTCACTATTCGCCAAAAATTCCAAGTGTATGACACTGTTAACTAATTAAATAACCTTTTTACAATCAACTGGCTTCATTTTCCTGTTTATTAAATGAAGCAGATGAATTTAAAGAAATTCAAGATGGCAGATCCAAGATGGCGGATCCAAGATGGCGGATCCAAGATGGCGGACACCAAAATGACCATTGTATCTCTAATATGAGCTTTATCTGCAAAATTTCATGTGTTCCAAATGCCCTTTATGCCAAAAAATATTTTTACTCCTTCAGGGACCGTATTCAGTAAATTTATTGCTTTAGAGTTTCTAAGTGAAACATTGAGAAACAAATGATGTCATAATGACGTCATATGACGTCATAGTGACATCACAGTATCTGTAGTGGTTAGAATTAGCGCGTACACTATCCTGTGCAAACTTAGTGGCCATAGCGTAAGCAGTTTGAAAGTACATAGGGGGGGCTTCTGAAGCCCCCCCTGGTCCCAGAAGGTCGAAAAAAGCCGGTCTGAATAGGGTTAAATCCCTGATATAAAAATGCATATTCTCCTTACTGTTCTCCAAACACTTCTTATGGAACTAGTATGGACAATTTGTCTAAATGTCAAGACATATCAGCCTTGTTGGAGTTCACTTTCTTTATTCTAATTACTTGAATGTTTAAAAAAGTTTAAATAATGTAAAGAGAAATTTCTTTTTGGTCACTGTTAGGGCTTACAGGGCTAAGTAAAGCGAAATTAATGATTCAGAATATTTTTCATTTCATTACCTAATCATCAGGGAGAAGGTCGAAAAAAAAAGACATTGCAATTCAAATACAAGTGAGTTGGTTATTTTTAATGTGGACAAATAAAAACAATTTTCTTCATTTTTAGCCAAGGTAAGGTATGGTTGTGTCTAAGAAACCATCTTACAACAAATAATTGGTTTGGAATAGTTGTAATATTTGTTGTTTATCACTACAGAGCCTGAGAAACAGTCGATATTTTATCCTTATCACTCAGAAATAAAGGAGTATTTACATAACGTCAACACTTAGTTATTCGTGCAAAAAAATTTTAAAGGCATATTTCAGGTTAGAATGCCTTTGCCGAGTTGCCTTAAGCCTCATTGTCAAAGCGAGGCCTGATGTACAACCTTTCATATAGAAATTAACTTTTATTCCCATGCAAACAACTGTGCAGTCTGTACATAGTAAGGAAAATTAAGCAAAGAAGTATGATATTCTCAAGGAAACGGTCAAATAGTATCGACTGATATGAGAAAACATTCCGGTAATTTCTCATGAGTTTGTACCAATCGAGTGTCCGATTTTCTTTAAGCATCTTACACAATCTTCGCTTTTTTCCGCGCTAATAAAGCAGTTGCAATAGTTACTTTCATCATACTTGGGTAAAGTTTTCTTAGCATGACGCGAATATGAGCTTAATGGAAATCGATTGCAGACTTACACGTAGCCATCTTTTGTTACCCCAAAAGGGTTATCGGTACTCAATTAAGCACCTGCAGTTGTAGAATCCAGCAATTTTTGACCAGATGGGTCCAAATAGCATATTTCACCTGATAATTCACAAGGCAAAGAATGATGGTTCGGCTTAAGCAAATCTCAATCGATGTGATTCCCCGGTGAACTTGGAAAAAATTTTCTTTCTTTTTTGTTTTTGTTTTTGTTTTTTGGTATCATTGTAGTGTAAATGCATTTAATTATTTTAGAAAAGGCAAGCACAGGTTTGAAGGAGGGGATAATAAGGACAAGATCCCCTGGATCCCCCCCCCCCAGATTCACTACTGACCTGAGAGAGGATATATTCTTCTCTAAGGAAGCAACACGATGCAGATAACAAACACGACCTACTGAAATAAAGTTACACACATAAAAACAATATTAACAATATTCTGGTTGCGCCATGCCAGCACGGCTACTACCGATTCTTAGATTTATTCTAAATTTTTTTTGTTCTACTTAAAATGCGCTATGAAAAACAACGCATTGCCTTACACAGTACAAATTACTTAATTTATAGATGCCCTCTTTAAACAAAAATTTGTGCATCTCTTTTCAAATTTAAAATATAAAAATTAAAAGCTATAAACCGATTGCACTGCTTATATTACAAACTAATAAATAAAAATTTTGTTAGTTAGGACATTCGCATATAACAAAAGGTACCACGTAACGGTACTACACCACTTGACAAAATTCAATATCGATATAACGCAGCGCTGATTTGCTCGTTCAAAATTTGTTTAATCAATCAGCGATTCTTAAGTGTTCTATTAAGGACGGTGCCCCCTAATACAGATGTATTTTTGCATAAGTTGCGACTATGGGGAAAAAGTGCATCTTAGCTAGCCCTAGCCCTAGCCCTTGCAAAGATATGCTTTTTCCACGTGGTCATAAGCCGCGCAAAAATATTGTTGTATTAGTGGGAAAATTCCTTAAGAAACCCGAATATTCTGAAATGCGCGGAACGTATACGCAATAACAAAAGGAGTCACCGTCCTTAAGTGCCATACATTTTCAAACAAATTTCTTGGCAACATTATCACGGAGAAAGAACAGTGACCGTTGTGAACGTTACTCCGGCAGTATAAAAGTTACGGTAGTTTTCACAGATTCAATTAAGTGGTGCGTGAATTTTGTCTTGTCTTTCGCAAAGCTCTCATTTCTTTTTTATAAGTTGATCATATTTTTGTTGTTATTTGGGGTGCAAGGGTATTTTCAGACTTTTCTCGGTCATATGGAAGTGACTATATATTTTCCTGAGTTTGTGTAATACTGCCTCTCTGTTCTCGGAGACGATTCATAAACCTCAGGGGAGGGGGGTGTAGTGGAACTCTTCCGGCTTCCTCCTCGACTTGTTCCCTGTTTATCGCCAATGTAGCTTTCGTCTTCGTGTACGTCTGTTGAAAACTCCTGCAATGCAAAGAACGTAAAAATTATTTCCTTACGACTGGTCATGAATTTAAAACTCAGTTCGCCTCAATTAACAAAATTGTATTCATAACCATGAGAGTGATTTCCATCGCTGTTGACTAGTTATTAAAACTGTCTTTCAGTTTTAATGGGGTTATCACCAGTCAGTCAGTCAGTCAGTCAGTCAGTAAGTAAGTCAGTCAGTTAATTAGTCATTCATTCATTCATTCAGTCAGTCAGTCAGTCAGTTATTCAGTCAGTTATTCAGTCATTCAATCAGTCAGTCAGTCAGTCAGTTATTCAGTCAGTCCCTCAGACAGTCAGTCAATCAGTCAGTCAATCAGTCAATCAGTCAGTAAGTCAGTAAGTCAGTCAGTCAATCAGTCAGTAAGTCAGTAAGTCAGTCAGTCAGTCAGTCAGTCATTCAGAAGGTCAGTCAGTCAGTCGGTCGGTCAGTCAGTTAGTCAGTCAGTCAGTCCGTCAGTCCGTCAGTCCGTCAGTCCGTCAGTCAGTCAGTCAATCGTTCAGTAAGTTAAACAGAACTTTATCTGGTATATAGCAGGCTATATAATTGGCAGGCTAAAGCTGAAATAACTAAGTAGTGAGGTATTAGATGTTAGTCGAAAGTTACTAAGAGTTAATAAAAGGCAATCAGAGCAAAGAAGTGAGAAAAGGAAGAGAACTGTATCACGCATGCGTAGAGATTGTTCCCTAAAATGCTTAAACCAGGAAAAAGATGAAAGAATACTGAAATATCATTTTTTTCTATTCATTTAAATTTTTTGGTTTGCTTCACCATTTTTTGTAACGTAAATATTCGGACAGGCCTTTTTATTCATGTTTTTTAATAACAGTCACCTTGTTTAATAATTTATATTTCTTTAATATTCAAACACGGCTGGATATTTGAAGGAGAAAAGGAGCTTCTAAGTTTTAGTCTCTCGGGGAGCTTGCAAAAGACAGGTTGGGCCAAATGACTTTTTGTAGCTTCTGATGATAGCGTTTTGTCTAACCAAAATATTATTCGATCGGCCTTGCATCTTTTAGGTTGGACCATATACAATCTCCACCCCTGATCGTGGAGGAACTCGCACACCAGCACTTTCCCTTCAACTAGTTGAATATGAAGGTGGCAGGCTCGCTTTGCCATGACATCCGTGACACAGCCACTATAAGAAGTTAGGAAGAAGGAAAGTAGAGTCGTACCAGCAGAAGAGTAAACTGGTCGAGGAGGCCTGGACCACTATCATACCTGTGCCTCATATAGCTCCCCATGAACGTCGTGAGACATGTGAAATGTACCTCCGTAAAATGGTGATGGATTGCTACAAAAGACGACAGCATGACAAACCAGATTAATTTAAAATTATAGTTTCCTTGTAAAGATTTGTGAATCTCACTTCGAATTTGTTGATGGTTTCTCCTCTCTGCCACAACATTTCTTGTCGACTAGGCCAGTTATGATTTTCAATTATTAAATTATTATTATTATTATTATTATTATTAGAAAATGCCTATTTTTGAACAACTATTTTAAAACATATTTTTAAATACGAGTAGCTTGTAAGTTGAGAATTTATTACCTTTATACCATTTTTAATGTTAATTATTATTATTATTATTATTATTATTATTATTATTATTATTATTGTTATCATTATTATTATTATTTTCAACTCAAACTCTAATGTGACCGAAAGTACAATTTTTTTCTCTCTACGGACTATAAAGCTTAACCCATGTCAGCCAAAAGCAATTGATTGTTTTTTATTGTTATTAAGTTTTGTGATTATTTATCATAATGTTTGTAGCGCTACTCTCCATGCAGGTATGGCATTCTACGATTAAGTAAAGGTTAAATGTAATTTTCTGTGTATTTCTCGATTTCCGTTCATGGAAACACAGCGAAGATCGTTGGCCATGCTTTTTTCACTCCTCCTTCCCGCCACTCAATGTTGTCTGGAGGTACTGACGATTCATTAAGCTTTTTTGGCAGCAAAGAGAAAACATTGTTGCTGTAACTGATTCTCACGGTCAAAGTTCTCACTCAGTCCAAAGTGTCTCAACAGTTTTGTGCAACATTTTAGATAAGCGACGTTTAGGTTATAATAAGTCCTAATAAATAAATAAATAAATACTGACGTTGTGGTACAATAAGAAGGATTAAAAGAGGTAAAGTATATCCTACTTGGCGACTTCATCTTCCTCGTCAGTTCTCATGCCCCAATTATGGTACGGGTCAACCCAGATAGGGTTCGACCTGCAACGGATTTAAAAGTTAAGATTCAATTACCGCGAGGTAGTACCAAGAAATCCCGCACGTTTTTCTCAACTCTATCATGCCCAAAAGCAATAATTTTGCGCTGCGTTGTGTTATTTACCCAGTAATTTGCAGAGCACGATAAAGGAAATAAAGGAGGAGGTCATTAAGTTATAGTTTAAATTAGTTAATCTTTTGACTCTCTCTTGTTTTGTTTTGTTTTTTTTTTTGCTTTTTCCTTTCTTTTCCTTTTGTTTTGGAGGCGGGGGAGGGGGGGGGGGTAAAATTGGGCAGATTTTAACCTGTTGGTAAAGGTGAGTGTTCAAAGCTCTCTCTACGCAGAAACAAATTTGTAGGGATTTTTTTAAACTAATATTATCAAACATTTTAAATATTGTGTCACCATACCCTTCAGAAATATGCAAATTTGTTGTTGGAATAGATGAAACAGTTCCATTTGAATTTGCTGAACGAGAACCTAAAAACAGAACACATACACTATTAAAGCGCTAGACACAATGCCCACAAGAAGTTCTTTCCTGCTTACTGATCCAGCAAACAAAACCTTACATGTTGCTTTCAAAGTCTTTCAAAAGTAGCAGACTGAATCTGCATTGTCCTTAAGATAAGATCGTACAAGCTCAGTTATGACGTCATCATATGAAAAGTTGTCAATCTCAGAGGTTGCTTCTAGTACTACGGAAGATTGTAGATTGTAAAGTCCCGGGGGGGTACCCCTTATAGCGGGCTATATGGGAGTTCCGCCCGAAAGGGGTGCCTTTTGTAAGCTGGCGGTATATTAAAGGGTAGGGAAAATTGCCATTTTGTTTACGAAAGGGTCACAAAATCAGCTGCAAAGTGGAAGAAATGGTGGCTAAAGAGAAGAATATCAAAGGCTATCACATTTCAGCAGAATGACTACGCAACTGAATCAGAATGACTGAATACCCGGGAAAAACGTGTCGATTACAGGAAATTCTATTCTTTGGCTTATCCTTGAGGTATAAGAAAGGGGTGCAATTTGGCTCTAGGTATATGAAAAGAGTGTCATTTTAGTAAAAATTAGTATATTTAAAGGTAAGCGTTTGAACCTTCAGGCGGCGCCTCCCCGCGTAAACCTTCATTGAGTAGCCCCCCATAGAGTTAAAGTCACTCAGTGAAAAAAATTGCCAAGGAATGAACAAAAACGGAAGAAAATTACATTTAGGCGTACATATGGTTTATACATAAGTTTCATTGCGTTAATAATAAGACTTTAACTGGCATATTAAGTCATTCATTGAACACCTAATATTTATTTACCTCCGTAACTAGCTGCAGTTGCTGCCCTTAGTCTTCGTCGTTGCCTTAAAAAGTTGGGAATTATAGAAAGGAAGCAATTATTAATACATCTATCTTTTTGGATGTCAATATTGCATTTCAAAATACGTACAGATCAAACTTCGCATAAATGTATTTTGCCCCCGTGTCTTCTAGACTAAGACGTGAGTTAAAAGAACTATGATAAATTCAACATTTACTGGGAATCTGTACAGTACAGTAAGGTACAGTACAGTAAGGTACAGTACAGTAAGGTACAGTACAGTAAGGTACAGTACAGTAAGGTACAGTACAGTACAGTACGATACCGTACAGTACAGTGCAGTACAGTACAGCGCAGCACAGCCCAGCACAGCACATCACAGTACAGTACAGTACAGTACTGTACGACATCGTACAGTACAGTACAGTACAGTACAGCACAGCACAGCACAGCACAGAACAGCACAGAACAGCACAGCACAGCACAGCACAGCACAGTACAGTACAGTACAATACAGTACTGTACGACATCGTACAGTACAGTACAGTACAGTGCAGTACCGTACGGTACAGTACAGTACAGTACAGTACAGTACAGTACAGCACAGCACAGTACAGCACAGCACAGCACAGCACAGCACAGTACAGTACAGTACAGTACAGTACAGTACAGTACAGTACAGTACAGTACAGTACAACACAGCACAGTACAGTATAGGATAGTACTGTACAGTATAGTACAGTACAGTACAGTACAGTACAGTACAGTGCAGTACAGTATAGGATAGTACAGTACAGTACAGTACAGTACAGTACAGTACAGTACAGTACAGTACAGTACAGTACAGTACAGTACAGTGCAGTACAGTACAGTACAGTACAGTACAGTGCAGTACAGTACAGTACAGTACAGTACAGTGCAGTACAATATAGGATAGTACAGTACAGTACAGTGCAGTACAGTATAGGATAGTACAGTACAGTACAGTACAGTACAGCACAGTACAGTACAGCACAGTACAGTACAGTGCAGTACAGTACAGTACAGTACAGTACAGTACAGTACAGTACAGTACAGTACAGTACAGTACAGTACAGTACAGTAGAGCACAGTGCAATGCAGTACAGTATGGTCCAGTGCAGTGCAGTACAGTACAGTATAGTAGAATAGACTGCACGTATAGTAAACCATACGTGGCAGAAAGCTGAGTAGAGAGCCATCAATTCAATCATAAGGATGAAGTCTTGTGACTGGACGAATGGCATCTATGTGAAGTTAAAAATATCGCTGATCAAAGAATGCGCAGAGTGGCCCATTATGGGAAGTAAAAAGCAACAACAAGAATGGTGGCTTTTTTGTCCATTACAAAAAGAAAAGAACCGAAAACTAGCTCAAACAACGACAACAACCGGGACAAAACAAAAACAAATATTAACCTAGATTAAAGAAAGGTTCACAAAACCTTCCTACCTGTTTCTCAGCTGACAAACCACAATACAGAATATCAAAATAATCAAGAAAAGAAGAATTACGAGGCCGATAACTACAGCTAACACTACAGGGAATTCGTCTGCTCCTGTCGCTGCCACGTGGGCCTGAAGACAAGTGTAAAAAGAAAAAGGTAAACATTAACAGTCTACATATATTGCCACTGCATGCTTAATTTCAACCTTATCAATCAACCACTCATTCTTTTCGGGAAATGTCACCAATTTTGAATGCTATGAACACCATTATTGTCACTATTGATCTAGGTTAACACCTTCACTCTCAAACTCAACCTTGCATCATGTTCTCGTATCTGCCGTTAGTCCTAAAGCGGGATCAGACTGAGCGCTGTTCAAGAACTGTTTCTCGAACTTGCAATCTTTTCCGCCCTCGTTCCCCTTTGTAGTACCAGAAACGGAATAAAACCACCTTATCTGAATGGTTGACCCTTTTGTTAATCGAAACGTGACTTTCAAAACCATTTTGAAGGTTCAATAATTATTTTCCTTATCTATGCTAACACACTAAAAGAACGAAAAACTCACCTTCACTTCCTTGATTTTCCATTCTTGGAAGAATTTAAGATGCTTATCATAGTTGTTATCTATTTTGCTGGTAAAGATGATAAAAAGATAGTTTCAGTACATTCGTGATGTGCGTCTGGCTTATTTCAATAAAACGCAGCGTACGTGGCTAGCGGCCGACAAGGAAATCTCCAGTTCACTATGCAAACTCAATTTGCATTGGTTATTAATATCCTGGATATTATGCAAATGAGACTATAAGAGAATTTACTCGTGTTCCCTCCCATCACTCTACTCGAGGCCGCGAAAGTGGAGAGGTTGGCGACCACCCTCCCGGCCGCCTGGTCTTGCTTGTCCCAGGCCAGAGCGATTCCCCATACCGTATTACCATGTCATGAACAACAATACCCAGGGAGAATATTACACTATCGTAACATGAAGCCGCTGGAGGTATATAGATAGCTCATTATTAGATGGCTTGCCTGCTCATATCCACTAGCTAACCATATAATATCGCAGAGAGGGGCTCAAGGAGTAAAGAACATCGAGAGTAGAACATCAACCATGCCCATAGTTGATAAAGCGCAATGGTTATCAAACCTAAATAATTTCTTCTCTCGAGGTTTTTGTTACCGTTTTTCCGCCTTGACCGTGCACAAACACAATAGCTTTCGAATTTTGTTCGAACAACAGACTGGTAGAAATGACTTGCCCTAAATTATTCAGCCATACAGTGTGATCGAAAAAGCAAAAGATTGTCCACAGTCGTAGTATGTTAAACATAAATTGTATCTCCTTTGTTGTCGCCTTTGAAGTCTGTCGAGTTTCATAACCAGTCCCTTGACTAAATATGCCATGCCGAATGTCCGTAATGATTTTGATGCGCTAATCACTAGAAAACGTTCCCACCACACTTACTAAGCTCCAGTAGCTGCAAGTGATATAAACGTTCTATCAAACACAAGAATGTTGGAACATAATAAGATACCAATACTCACTCTATGACTGTCTCTTTGTCGACCACTTTATTTGTTTGAGGATCAACTGCATGAAACAGCACCGCCGTTCTTTGAAAAAAAAAATAAATAGAAAAGTTAATACTGGTCAACTATAAAAAATCACAAACAAATCAAGGAAAGTTTTATTTTAATAGAACTTACGGAATTTTAGGTAATTATTTGCAATATACGTATACTTTATGTGAGAGATCTTAGCAACTTCACCAGTTGCAGAAGATTCTGAAGAACGTTAAGACTTGAACAGGACTAGCGGACTAAATCCTGCCCTAGGGGTGTAACACTTTTACCCACCGAGTCAATTGGAAGCTGATGTTGAGTCACTACAGGAATTTCCACAGAACGTTGCAAATAAATTTAAAAAATGCATCTGATATTTTCATCTGTGTGAAATGGGACCAAAACATCAAATAGCTAAAAAAAATCAAAGTGGGTTGTGAATGTATAACGTAGCCGTCAGGGTGAATTTAGTTCTGAAAGGTACTGTTGGTGACAGTGCATGGCTTTTCGAAAACCTGAGCGGAAGTCATCATTAGAGTCGTAAGGATGACTTCCACAAAGGTTGTTGAAACATAATTCTGTAAAGGTCGCCAAGATGCCTCACAGAGTTATATTTGAGACAAACAATTCACAGCCACCCACGCTTAATTCTACGAATCGAAGAGCACATGGTACATAAATATCCCGTATAAAAGGTTCCTTCATATACGCGACTAACTGAAAATATAACGCTTCATGCATGTAACACAAGACTTAACACATTCACATCCACCTGAACGATCACACCTACTTATTATGACATGACTCCTGTGTTCAGATCATTTACTAAGTAAAAGAGACCCCATTAACTTTAGTAACTTCTAATTTTGGATGCACAAGCTTCTCAGAGAAAAACGAGTACTTTGGTGTAGAGTCCACCGCATTTACATACCTGTCATAGTGGTACTTCCCCTCTTCGTCTTTGTAAAAGTTTATGTCATCTATGTTAATGATATAGCCAGTGATATTCTCTAGAACCCTGCAACATAAGCAAAATTACGGTGTGCCAAAAGTAAGTACTTGAAAATATGCTAAATACTTTTTGGGACCAATACAGCATTGGACATACTACATTTAAAATGAGCATGTTTACGTTGTCAGAAGTATTTGGGTTTACCTTTTTAACTCATCTTGGTTTTCGCGAACAAATTGTGGTAATCTTCCAGAGACAATGACGGCTCTTTGAATGTCAGTTAGCACGTAGATCTAAACAAAGCCAAAAAATATTTAATTATCAATAGACGCTTCGACGTAGCAAAACTGAAAAGTATGTTTTTTTTTTCCGGAGTAGACGTAGACGTTTGGTAAGTGTTAAGTCCATGTGTAATCTAGAGAGTTGAACAAGTTTTTGAGGAAGTTAAATATTGCTGCAAGTTAGCTTCGGTATCTGTAGGATGAGACGAATCCTGTAATTCTTCCCTGGACATGAAGATTACTGCCCCCAGTACTATCTCTCTAATGGCTTTTTCAAAAGGGGGCCATTCACAGTGAAGGCAGCCCCAGTTCCAGTAAAAAGGAGTAACGTAAGGAAAGGTTTTTCTCGAACAAAACTGAAAAGGTTTCAGTAACGTTCCCATTTACAAAGCACTGAAATGAAGGACTACTTTTACAAAACTGTTCTTAGGTCCTGGACGAAGAGAAACAATACTTGCATTCAGCAACGTTCAACACTGTTGAATTGGACATGTTTCACACGTTTGTCTACCATCCGGAATGATGTCGGATGGAGATGAACGGAATTTAAATGACTTAACATGCTGAATTCAACAGTGTTGTACTTTTTTGAATAGAAATATTGCATTAGTTTGTCCTGGGCCTCAATTTATATCGTTGAAGCAACTTATTTCACAGAAGCTAAATTAAGTTGAAAATCATTTAGGGAAACCCTTGGCATGCCTTAACTTCCGCGGTATCATTGAAGTATGGTTCTTCCCCAAAGCGGTCCTTTGCAATGACGTCGACTACAAACTCTTTCCCAAACTTCCCGGCGTAAGACGCCTTTGCTTTGATCCAACCAGTTTCTCGATCGATACTGAAATCGTTGCTGTCTTTGGTATCTAGCAGTTCGTATGCAATACGGCTGTTGTTACCCTCATCAGAATCTTCAGCCTAATAAGAGAAATGTGCATCAGTTCAGAAAAGTTGCACATAGCTTATCCCTCATACTCCCACGAGGTACAAGAGCGCCTAAAATCACAATGCAAGACAAACGCCAAATTTATTTTGTAAAATACTGAATTCTAAATAGTACAAATAGTATGTGAAAGTACTACTAAAGAGGATTCATTTGAATGGTCACACTTAAGGATTTCACCCACAGACTCAAAAGTTAGAACCACCTTGTATAGCATAATAAAAAGCACCACAGGAAAGTACTGCTCAGTAGCTTTCATTTGAATGGTCACACTTAAGGATTTCACCCACAGACTCAAAAGTTAGAACCACCTTGTATAGCATAATAAACAGCACCACAGGAAAGTACTGCTCAGTAGCTTTCATTTGAATGATCACACTTTAGGATTTCACCCACAGACTCAAAAGTTAGAACCACCTTGTATAGCATAATAAAAAGCACCACAGGAAAGTACTGCTCAGTAGCTTTCATTTGAATGGTCACACTTAAGGATTTCACCCACAGACTCAAAAGTTAGAACCACCTTGTATAGCATAATAAAAAGCACCACAGGAAAGTACTGCTCAGTAGCTTTCATTTGAATGGTCACACTTAAGGATTTCACCCACAGACTCAAAAGTTAGAACCACCTTGTATAGCATAATAAACAGCACCACAGGAAAGTACTGCTCAGTAGCTTTCATTTGAATGATCACACTTTAGGATTTTGTCCACAGACTCAAAAGTCAGAACTGCCTTGTACAACATAATAAACAGCACCACAGGAAAGCACTGCTCAGTAGCTTTCATTTGAATGGTCACACTTAAGGATTTCATCCACAGACTCAGAAGTTAACACCACCTTAGACAACATAATAAACAGCACCACAGGAAAGTACTGCTCAGTAGCTTTCATTTGAATGGTCACACTATAGGATTTCATCCACAGACTCAAAAGTTAGAACCACCTTGTATAGCATAGTAAACAGCACCACAGGAAAGTACTGCTCAATAGCTTTCATTTGAATGGTCACACCATAGGATTTCATTCCCAGACTCAAAAGTTAGAAGCACCTTATATGTCTCCATACTGCATTACCGAATTTGTGAAAAATAAAAACTTACCGAAACTTGGATTATGTTACTTCCATGTTTAGCATCTTCTGAAACTCCTGAAACGTACAATTATAGAGATTAAAAAAAGAACGTACAATTAAAATTTAAAAAAACCAAAGGAGGACAAAAAACGGAATGAAATGACTTCAGTATACCTCCAGTGTAAAGCTTTTTCGTGAAATGAGGACCATTGTCGTTTTGATCAGCAATTTCTACAATCACCAACTGCACACTGAGGTCATCTGTTGTTACAGAAAATGGTTTCTATTAGAAAATAAACTCTAAAGCGAAGTTAGCAAAAATTAATGCCCTCTACTTTGTACACAGTCATTCTGAATTGAAAGGTGTCTCAAATTCTTTTTTTAAAAAATTAAGGAGACCAGCTTCCCAGATTTATTATTGTAATGAGCAGGTATATTGTAAACTGGTGATTTTTTCCTCGGTTCTGTGAAAGGTTCTAACTTACTTAACAGGTAAGCAGCTTAAAATTATCATAAAATTCCCGTATAATTTCTTCGTGTTTTTAGTGTCCTCCGTCTCGGTGTTTGAAGAAAGAAGTAGCTCTTCCTTATCGCGATTTGTACAACGTACTGACCGTCACTGAGAACTTTGACTAACTGGAATACGCCAAGCAGCAACAAATTTGGTTTTTGTTTATACACGTACATTTTGTAACGAGCCTTTCTCAGGCCCATTGATGTCACGTGTCTAAATAAAGTTGAGTGATTGGTTGATTGGTTTTTTTCTCTAGTACTGGATCTTAATTGAATTAAGGCATTGGAAATGAGCTTTGGTTATTATACCTGGTAATGGTGCCTCTGTCGCGTTAGTCTGATTCGAGCTTGCATCTAAGAGAGCTCTTTTTCGTCTTGGCTGAAGAGTTACTGGGTCGAGCTGCAATCAACCAGGAACAAAAGTTGCAGTTTGATAGAGATTACTTTTATTCATGGAATTGTACATCGATTTCATAGCGAAAATTTAACAAACCTTTATATTTGAAGATTTTATATACAAGAAATACTGCGAGGCATCCTCTCGGTCCTGTTGAAATACATCCAAAAACAGTGCGTTAACATTTTTTGCATGTTTTTATTTCATTTTACTATCTTAAGCCCCAATATCAGCATGCAGATTCTCCTCACTGTTCTCCATACGTTTTTTATGGCATTAGCTGGGAGAATTTCCTTAAACATCACGACGTTTTATCTTTGGTAATCATTTCCTTAATTCTCCTAACCTGTATGTGTTATAATGCACTAAGATGATAAAGAGAAATTTGATGCTGGTCACTGTTGGGAGAGAAGATGGTAAATTTGAGCTGCTATTAGTATACACTCGATTGAAAACATGTTGTCATGTGAAAAGGATAAACCCTTAACGATGAGACCTAATGGATTTATGGGTAGATGTATCAATACAATAAAACACTGTTCTCTTACGACTGATGTTGATTGCAACGAGTTACCCGTAGAAATGGAAGCGGTGCAAGCCTTTCTGGAAGGGGCCAAATTTTACAAATAAGCCAATTTGAGCGCCATACAGTGTGAAATTTGCAAAAGCTTGCATCCGTTCATGAGCTAAAACAATTTTTGCTGGCCGGGAAAACTATTCGGAAACAAGGAAATACCGTATTGTTCCAGTACTGAATGAAAACAATCACTCGCTGATTATGCAAACACAGTTATTGTACGAACACTTCCGAGAAAGCCCTTTGGTCACGTATTTTGTGGTTTATTATAACTTATCATACGACAACATTTTTTCAATTGAGTGTATACATATATGCCATTATTTAAACTAGAAGAATTAAAAACGAAATCAGATTTGGACAAGTGATTCGAAAATTACTGATAGAATCGAAAGAGTATTTTAAAATACAAACAAGTACTTACAATTTCACGTGTTGTGCTTAAGACCCCTGAAGTCTCATTTAGGATGAAAACGTCGCCAGTGTTTCCAGCTGCAATTAAAAGTTCAACTTTTTCGTTATTTACCGTGAAAAGAATATCCACAAGTCGGGTCACTTTCCCATTCAAACTAAAACTAGTGTTAACAACAGAGGTATAAGAGTAAGTGTTTTTTATTTCTTTGGACTTTATATTGAAGGTTGTTACCTTGTATGTAATAAAATATAGGACCATCTTGGTCTGCATCGTAAGCTGCTATTGTTCCAACTTCAGCACCAGCGGGAAGATTTTCACCAACTGACAACTTCACTTGACGCTGAATTAAACGCAATGGGATTTATAGTATCAATAAATAGAGCACAAAAAATACCTTTTAATTTAGTATACCAGTACTCAACAGGAAGCTAAGATCAGGGAGCGAATAGGAAATAAAAGCCTAGTACGACTAAGACTAGCCACGTTCCAAAAATCTTTGCTTTTCCCTCTCCCGTTCTGATCGCACGATGACCAGTAGAAAGAAGGATGTAAGGTAGAGATTAGTTTATTGCAAAGTAAAGGTAAGGTAAGGTAAGGTAAGGTAAGGTAACTTTATTTAAACACGGTATTTCCTTCAGGTGTACATTTACGTTGAAGTGTAGAAAAAACTAACTTCCTAACTAATCTAAAAACTAATATAAAAGAAACTAAAATAATAAAGATGAAAAGAAAACACCTGCTTTTCAAGGAGGCCGTGTGTAAAAACAGAATATCGCTAATTAAATTATTTGTCAATCGAAATTTATGTCTCTTAATTTTCCCTTAAATATACTAGGGGATGTCAATTGCCGCACCTCCAGAGGCAAGCCGTTCCATAACACACTACCACTGTAAGAGAGACTTCTTTTGTAAAATTCAGTACGGGGTCGCGGAACAGCAAGTTTGTATTCATTCTCTCTAAGGTTATAACTATAGTTAAATCACAGCGACGAACAAAACGGGAAGTCAGATATTCTGGAGCAGTGTTATTTACAATGCTATGCATCATTATTGCTTTACTAACTGCGCGCTGATGGACAAGTTTCGACCACTTTAAATTTTGAAACAACTCACTGGTACTACAGTCATAATTAGAGAAAGTCAGAACGCGAGCGGCGCGATTCTGCAGTTTTTGCAATTTAGAAGATAGCCCTTTCAAGCCCTCATGCAGTGACCACTTACTATAAATACTTTTGTATTTATACTTTGTGCATTAAATCACACATTTTTTTTGTGTTTTTTTCACCTGAAATTGAACACAAACACGTTTCGTATTTGAAGAGTGACGTCTGTCTATTTTGGGCATTGATCTCAGATCAGGTGCACCATGTATTTAATGTACTTACGGTGTTAAAGACAGGCGTGTTATCATCAATGTTCTTCAAAGCAATAGTTATAGTCTTTTCGCTTGACAACGAGGGACTTCCAAGGTCTTGAGCTTTTATTGTAAGCTATAGTAGAATGAAATTTGGTATGCTTAAAAAATTACAAAGCTAAAGCACTGTTCTTATTTGAAAGAAAAAATGTTATCAGTCATTCCAGCGATAAGGGACGACTAAGTAGTATTTAGCCGGGGGAAATATCGCTGTTCGCCGTTCGGGGGAAATATCACTATTTCAAGTTTGAAATGTTTTGACTACAGTAGTCTTAACCGTTTCTGGAACGTGCTTATCTGTTATTTAGACAAGGGATCTGAGATGTTTTGCCAAAAGTCTGTAAAGGGAGGTTAAAACTTGAAATCACCGACTAAAACCGATAAGTGAGAACAGTAACATAGTCTAAATTATGTGCAAATGTCGATCGATTCCTAATTTGTATGCTATGGACTTGAAATGGAAGTAAAATTTGGACCGCATTACGTTAAACCTCGGAAGTACAAGCAAATTCACACGCCCATCGTGGTACAAGGGAAGGGGAAGGGGTTGATGGAGCCCCCCTTGGGTTTTTGGAATGTTATAATATTTTGAAAGATTTCACCTTTACTAAAAAAGCCTGTGATGTGCTCTACAAGATGAGGTACATATTATGGGTGGCCGCGCTGCTGGGGGCCTGTGACGTCATTCAAGATGGCCGCCATATTGGGCGCCATCTTAGATTTTACCGAAAATTAGAAATTGTCAAAAAACTTTAAAAATTGGAAATTTCTGATGCTGGGCATGTATAATATGACATAATTAAACATTTTGCCGCTTTTTGGTGACATTTGTTTTTGCATTTTCCACCTAAAAAAGGTAATAAACGCGAATTTTTCTTAAAAAATGGCTTGACCACCTGCTACTTATGACGTCATATCTCGTAACCATAACAACCGCTTCTCACCAAACTTGTGTCAAATGTGTCTTAGGGATATGCTCATAGCTACTGAACACGGCAGGTCCAGAAGATAATTCGTCTTGGAAAAATTCCAGGAAAACCTTATAGGGGGGGTGGCATCCACCACCGCCCCGCCCTCCCCTCCTCCTTCCAGTACGCCAGAGGGTTAAAATGCTGCAATAGTTACTTCAGCAGAAAATATCATATCTCATAAATCATATGTTGTCATCCACGTTTTACCTTGTATAAATTAGGAACTTTGTCATAATCGAGAACGTCTGACGTCAACAGTTCGCCGCTGGTTTCATTTAATTGAAACTTTCCATCGTCATTTCCACTTATGATGGAAAACCTTATCTGAGCGTTGGTCCCAGTATCCTTGTCGGTGGCATTCATTGCTGTGATCCTTGTACCAACTGTGGCATTCTAACACGATAAAAAGGACACGTGATAACCAATACCAATTGCTGATGCATAGCTCAAAATTTGTTGCGGAATAAATGTTGAGATGACCCTCCAACCAAATTGATGTATTATCATGACGCTGGTTTCTACTCGTAGGATTCGATATGAATGGATAATATGTCGAGGTGAGAGCACACAACCCCAGAACGTTAACTGTACTCCAGGCACATGTTATTTCTGAACAGTGCCGTGGTCTTGAACCTCTCCTTATTATTTTTCTATGAAAGATTAGTAGAGGTCGCTGCAGTCACATGACGTGAAATTCTACATTAAGACATGGTGTAATTTTGCCACTCACTTGACAAAGCATTTCCCCATTTGGAACCTTTGAATAGACGAGCAAATAAATGAATGCAAGAAAGAAGGGGATAAGGATTATAAGGAAGGAAGGAAGGAAGGAAGGAAGGAAGGAAGGAAGAAAGGAAGGAAGGAGAGAGGGATCAAAAGGAGAATAATGGAAGGAACAACAAAAAATGATGAAAGAAATGTTCTATTTTAATAATGAAAAAACGGAAAGGTTTACCTCTGGTATTTTAAACAACGTCTGTGTATGAATTTCTGGAGTCTGGTCATTTGCATCCAGTATGGTGATATTGATGGTAGTATTACTGGACAGCGGTGGCTGGCCATGATCAGTTGCTGATACTAAAAGGCTGTAAAAATCTGTTGTTTCACGATCCAGTGGTTTTGCCTTCGACAACTCTCCAGTAATGTTATTCAAGACAAAATCTCCTAACAATATAAAATAAAGAGAAGATATGAATTGCATGCAGAAATCATTATCAAAAGGGATAACACATGCTTACAAATGCAACTCTTGAATCCTGACAATCGTATGTGTTACATAAGTTAGCGTTTCTCTCTTTTTCCAATGAGGAAACTGTCGAAGCGTTAATGAAAAATGTCTACATCTGTGCCGCACCAACTCCTTCGAATGGTCCGATTTTTCCTCAACCACCTCTTCCTCTTTTGTTCAGTAAACAATCAATGACCACTTTGAAAATTGCTATAAATTTTTGGAGTATCCTCTAAAATATTCCCTTAAGCGATCAATAATATACTCAAATTTTAGTTATGTTTCAAAATTTCCGAAATTACTCAAAAACGTCCTAGTATCTATCAAAAGCATCGCAATACTGATTCAACATCTTTTTGAAATCTAGATGTTCCAGAGAGATCAGATGAGATCAGTGATCTTTAGAAGTGTTCGAACTGCATTTTCAACACGGGACACACATTGTCCTTCTAAGGTTTTGATTGTTGCAAACAATGGCTGATCAAATAAAGATAGCTGTCCAGAAGACAATTCCAACGGACCTTCCTCGTTTCCCAGGATAATATTATAGAGGACTTTAGCGTTATCTCCTTCATCATCGTCTTTTGCAGAAATTGTCAGGATCCTTCTGTCCTCTGCATCGCCCAAAGCTGTTGTGTCCTCCACCATGGATTTGACGTAGGACTGAAGAACAAACTTTGGAGTGAAGTCATTGACATCTAAAATCGTAACGGTCAGCTGCAAGACATAAAAATAAGTGCTTCAGTGATCTAAAAAAAGATTACTAAACAGCAACTAAAATGAATGTCAAGGATGGACTTAACGGCCTTAAAAAGACCACCTATCTCATGGATAAAGCTGCTAGGGAATTTTAATAGAGGACTGTAAGCTCGCCTGGGTCGATTCCTCTCCTCCATACACATAAACCTCATTTTAGTTAACATTAGTTATTTTGGCCTCATTTTTCTGACACGTTTAAGCTTAGTATCGTGTCCTGTCAGACCATGGTCAATAACAAGGATTGATTTTGGAGCATGACAATCTTATGAGTGTATATAAGTTAGCGTTTCTGACTTTTTCCCAATTAAAAAGTGTTATATAGAAAGTAAATGGAAATTCAATGCTTACATCTACAGTTGTCTTTTGTTCCGTGTCGTTCACTCGGCTAATTGCTGCTACAGTCAAAGTATACAGGGCCACTTTTTCACGATCAAGTCCAACTCCAGTCCAGTTTAAATACACAGTCCCATTCACCTCGCCAATGACAAAGTGCTTGTCGTCATTTCCTCCTTCAATCCTGTAATAAATGGTCTTGTGTTCCTCTGCGGCGTCCATATCAGAAGCATTTACTTGGGCGACAAAAGTGCCCGCAGTTGCGTTCTCCAACAGATCTGCGGTGTATTTATCACTGTGGAAGACAGGCGCGTTATCATCGACGTCAGTGACGGTCACTAAGAGATGAACATAGCCCGAGAGAGCCGGACTACCAAGGTCGCGAGCTGCGATGGTGATGTTGTAGAAAGGTTTGGTTTCATGGTCCAGCTTTTGCCTCAGTGTAATGACACCAGAATTTGCTGCAGTAACAGAAACGGAGGTACGTTTCATTCCTGTGCATACATTTAAGAGCGACTCTGGCATCTAAAGTACCAAATTAAAATCCTCTTTCGAAGGGACGGCATCAAAGTTTATACATTTCAAATGTAACATCTTCCCTTCCTTTTTTTTTTTTTTTTTTTGGACCTACTGACTTTACAGGGCGACGTGGAACATGATTTCTTTTTTATTGAGATAGCCTGGGAAAGCTTACTAAGCTGAAAAAAAATTAAAATAGTGTATGGGAAAAGGTACGTTAGTCAATCAGATAGGAAATACGTGTACCGTCTATAGCAAACTGGTCATCGGGGTCTCCATTTTCAATGCTGTAGCGAAATTGACCATTTCCTCCTTCGTCGGGATCATTTGCTGACACTGTTTCCACCTGCAAGGTAAATAAAGAAATAAAAAATTAAGATCCTCTCCTTTCAGAAAAAAACATCATGTTTGAGGTATTAATAACACACGTTTCTTTAAGGAGGAAGGCAGTTTAATTTGTCTCTGTCTTCCAATGAACTTGTTGAATGTTTTCAAAGTAATGTGATGCACACCCGAGCTATAAGCTGTCTCATGAAAGGCATGTCTCTCTCACCTCCACCCCCCCCCCCGAACCCTCGAACAAATAATGAAGTCAGCTTTGACATGAAAAGAGAAATGAAGTAACCACGTTGATATAGACGTCAAAAAAATTGATTTATTTGAACCTACCGTAGTTCTGATAAACGTGCTTTCTCGTAATGTGACGTTGTAGATAGCGCGTTCAAATCTTGGTGCATTATCATTGACATCATCGATTATAACTTTTACTGTCGAATTACTTTCTAGAGGAGGGCTTCCATTATCACGTGCCTAAAGGAAATAAGTATCAAAAACAAAGTGAAACAAGCATGTTATATATTATAAAGATACGACATACTTTTTCTCTTGATGTTACCGATAACTACGGCAAAAGCACTGAAAGCAACATTACTACTAGATTTTCAAACGGAGCGATATCTTCGATTAAACAATCAATCAATAAATTAACCAATCAGTCAATCAATCAAATTACAACCAATTAAAATGCAAGAAAGATGTTATATGTTAAATTGTATCTGTTCCCTCTGTAAGCCTTGCATAGCCTTTTCAAGCACAAAAAGGACATTTTAAAGAACCGTGAACTCTTTGAAAAGAGACCCTAGGCCTCTACCTCATCTTTTACAGCCGCTCCCCAAGTTATAAATTTAATTTTCCTGTTTCGTTTCGTTTCTCTAAACCCATTCTTTTTTTCTGTTCTTACCACGATCACAAACGTGAAGTTGGTGTTTGTTTCTCTGTCAAGTTCCCCTAATGTGCTGATAACACCTGTTGTGTCATTCACTTTAAAAGGGAGACCTAACACGAAAAAAAAAAAGAACAATAATAAACAATATCATCTAGAACAGTTAAAGAAAATAAATTGTGACTCTTTAAAGCTGCAATTGCATGCAGTCACTAAATTTGAAACAGTGGTAAAAATTTAAGAAGTTCAAGAACTTTGTTTTGTTTGTTGTCTAAATATTTTGAAACAATGTACATACTCGGATTATCTTTCATTCTCTATTTACATGTACTTGTTAATTAAAGTCGATAACCAAGTTGAAACTGGCCACAATCAATTCTATTCAGCTCACGCTGACTTTGAATGTTTATAACTTTTTCATATGCAAGCAAAAGCCACCAAACTTAGTGACTTTCCCTAAAATTTATCTGCAAACGATTTGGTCTGATATGGCAATGTTCAGCAAATCTGACGTTGCAACCGGCAACGGTATTTTGAAAGGCAGTTTTCTCAAAATTTTTAATTTTAAAGTTTGAAATGAAAAACATTAACTTTATGTTGCTAATTTTTATATTTTTGAATCGTTTTGAGTGTTCTTAGTTATCAGCCAATTTTAATACCTTTTTCGAAGATTTTGGAAAAAGCCAGAAATCCAAGATGGCGGATCCAAGATGGCCGCTATTTTGAAATAATGACGTAATTTCCACGTTATGCGACGCCATCAAGTTGTGTTGTGGACTCCGAAGGAAAGGAAACATTTTAAACGTACCGTTTACCCTAGACGTTTCGTTGACACAGGCTTCTGGAGTTAAGAAGAGGACACTTACTTGCATTATCTGCATTTATAAAAAATGAGATTTGTGCGTTTTTCCCTTCATCGCCATCCGAGGCAGCCACTGTACCCACATGATGATCAGTGCTGACATCTTCAGACACGTGGAAGGTGTATCTTGATCGGGAAAAGACTGGCGGGTGGTCGTTATCATCCAGCACGGTAACAATAACCTGTCAATCAATTCATCAATCACTATCGATAATGTCATTTATTAATCAATCAATCAATAAATCAATCGATCCATCGATCAATCAATCAGTCAATCAGTAAGTAAGGGAGCAACTAAGAAATTTTACAATCGGGCAACAAATAGCACAAAAATCAAGCATTTATGTCAATGAGTCAGCCGATTTGTCTAATTGCCGATGTCGATGAAATATGTGCCTGCAATATGCTTTAATGTCTTCTCCGTTATCAACTTTAATTTCGATGCAGACACTTCATGATTTAATCTTTAAGGTTTGGCACAAGCATACAGTTTCGGAAGTGGTATTAATAATAATTTCATGAAAGTTTCTCTTTACCTGTGTGGTCCCCTGGCGGCTTCTTATCGCGTCATCTGCGGCCAATACAGTCAATGTATAAGTGTCAGCACCAGCCTGTTCCCGATCCAATACAACTGATGTCGTGATATTTCCCTGGAGAAACAATAAACCAAAGAAAGTTAAAACCAAAGGGGTGCTAATAGATATCTCGCACAATATGTTTGCGCGTCCAGGAACAAAACCGACTAAGGAAGTCATTATTTTGATATTATTGTATCAGTATCATACAACGAGATAACTTGTTACCACGTATTAAGGCAGCTGATGAAGTCCGTATATATATTCTTTACGTTTTTGTTCATGAATTGAAGTTGTATATATATATATATACATATATATATGACTGTATAAAGAAATTGGATAGCCAATGATGGTGCCTCTTATGAGAAAGATCCCAAGGATACTCGACCCTTCTTCTCAAATAATTTAGGTTGTATAAACAGGAGACCCGTAATAAATTAGAAAATCACAAAACTATTGTGCAAAATTGTTTATAAAAACAATAGCTAGTTAGCGGCTCATGGAAATAACAATGTAAATCTAATGGGCCAGTGTAGGAAATAGTAACAATTTTTATGGCTAATTGCATCTTATTCTATTTCTAGAATTAAATTCGCATCTTTTATTAAGCCCGTGGGGCTGTAGAGTGCAGAGTTGCGCGGTCCAGTGCGCTTCTCTCGTAGGAAGGAGCTGCTCTAAATTGTTGTGGCTGGCATTACAAATTTCTTCTGTAATGGTAAAATTAAAATTAGAAAGCACATGTTGTTCTCCATTAAGACATGTTGTTCTCTATTAACACCTGTGAAGTCGCTATTCATTTTAATCGAGAACAACGGTTAAAATGAAAAATAAAACGATTCTGCAGTGAAAATCTGAGACATTCCAGTTTAAAGTTGCCTTCTAATTGTCTAATCGGTTTATACACGTATTACATTTTTCCATTTCAAATGAGGCTTTGAAACACGAGGATAGTTGGTGTCTGTAAGCTTTGGTTAAAGTTATAAAAGATTTTAAACTTCTTGGAAACATTTGGAACTATCGATATAGAGTAAGTGGCAAATACTTAAGCAGTCCAAAATCTTACAGTGTCCTGGTCGATATTGAAATGGAAGTTCCCTCCGTGAAGTCCATAAGAAAGTCTGGCATTGGATCCCTCATCTTTGTCAGTTGCTGTGACAACGAATACTGGCGTCCCTATTGGCTGATTTTCCATGACATAAGCGTGATATTCACTCTGGTTAAATGCCGGGCTGTTATCGTTAACATCAACCAAAACGAGAGATACGTTAACTTCGGACGACATTGGTGGATACCCCAAGTCAGTTGCACGGACGGTGAAATTATAAAACGGCGACAGTTCTCGATCAAGTGGAGTATTAGCCTGGGAAATAAGGCCACTTATAGGGTCAATTTTAACATAGCTTGTAGCGTTACCAACAATACTGAATCTTATATCTGCATTTGTGCCAAGATCAGCGTCGCTTGCGCTAACTGTAAGAATACTTGTGTCTTTTGGCGACTCTTCGCGGTAATCTTGGATGTAAAGAACTTCGGAAAACTTCGGAGCTTGATCGTTTACATCGTCAATCTTGATAACAATTTTCACTTTATCCGAGGTCAGGTTGACACTATCAATAGCTTGTACGAATAGCACGTGCTCAGTCATGTTTTCCCTGTCAAGGGCACTAGCAGTTGTTATCACACCAGTTGTCCGGTTAATAAGGAAAACCCCAGGTGAATCACTTTCGTCCAGCGAATACGTTATTGTATCGCCTATATCCTTGTCTAGGGCTTTCAGTCGAGTGACACTTGTCCCCATAGACGCATTCTCGGAGACATGATATGTTAGCACATCAGTTTCAAAGTAAGGCCTCTCGTCGATGACGTCAGTGACAGTGATGTTCACTTGGCAGTGTCCCTCTGGTGCGTTCTCTCCAATGTTTGCCGCTGTGACGTACAGTATATAGCTGTTTTTGAATTCCCGGTCCAGAGTTGAATCCACAATAATATCACCTGGAGACACAGAAGATCACCAAGATTCAGTTTTAAAAAAGCCCTAAAAGCTATAAAAGGTGTGCTGAAGTTATTGTAAACAAGACTCATCATCACAGATAACAGAAGGAATGGCTAATAAGGCCGGATGCTATATTTACGTTTTTAGCGTGATGTAGTTTTGGCCATGAGCTTTGTTGGAATAGATGACCAAAAGAAACATTTTCCTTAGAAAATATTCGGCCATAGTCACTGTGTCTGTAAGTTAATTAACCGACCATTGCGCTTCTTTTCTCTGTAAATATTTTCTTTCTACCTGTCTTGCAAAATATATGTTCATAACCAATGCCGTACCAGTAAGCTACTGGGTGGTTCTTGCTTAAAAGGACAAAATTAGTGCTTTAGCGCATACCTACTGAACAAACAGGCTTACTTTACTATGAAAACTTGAACAAAAACTTAGTGTGACTGTTCTCTCGTAGAAGATAAGTACTCCAAACCAAAGTATAAAGGCAAAACAATCCAAGTGTTCGTCTGATTTTGGCCGTTTGTCTTTTCTGACCTTAAGAGTCAGTGTCAAGATTTTTCGTTAACTATCGTTTGTTGGGTTTTCTGAATTAGTAACAATAATCAATTGACAAACCTGTAGCTCTGTTGATATAAAACTTGGCATCTGCTCCCGTGGAAGTGTACGTGATCTCCTTATTCAAAACCAACAAATCAAGATCTGTTGCCGTCACCCTCCTGACCGTGGTACCGCGAACAGCGTCCTCCGATACATTTGCATAGTACACTTGCTGACTGAACCGGGGGAGTTCGTCATTGACATCAGTCACTTTGATTACCAGTGGGACAGTCGAAGTCTTGTTGCCTCCATCCGTGGCTCTTACTGTCAAGTGATACGTATCGTTTGTTTCTCGGTCGAGAGAGTCGTTATAGCGCGTGGTAATGTATGCAGTTGTTGAGTTGATGTTGAAAATGTCCGATCCATCACCTGCGCGAAAAGAAACAAAGCAAGAAACAAATATTTTTGCAATGTAGCAAAAAAAGTACCACTTGAATTGGGAACACGAGGCAAACATTAACTTAGCTCTGTCATCAGAGGCGGCTCCGAGCTTTACTGACATACAGCTATTTCAATAACGTTGTCGGATTTTAAAGCTTTCAGCTTACTAGACAAGACCGAAAGGTAGTACAGGTAGCTGTAAATCTTTTGTGATTCGGCTGTATATGTCACGGTTGTCAGTACCATAAGATAGATGAAAGTACCACAAACACTTGTCTGTGTGATTTATTTCCTGTAGGGGTGAGCCATAAGTAAATTACCCATATCACCTAGCGGTCTTATCGGGTAGGCTTTCCGACAACGTTAATTGAAATAGCTGTATACTGATAGTGGTCAAGTCCCATGCTCCCACCTTCGAGAGAAAACGATATCTCAGCATTGCTTCCTTCATCGGCATCCGTAGCACTTATGGAAACTTTCTGTGAAGAGAAAAAACCACAAATACGTCTTTTTGACGATGCATGTTTGTTCCAGATTCACTCAGTTTTGTTTGTGTTAAAATGTATTTGTCACTACAACAGTATTCTTAAATAACAAAGGATTAATTCCTGCATTAAAAGATACTTATCGATCTCTGAGAGTCACTTACCGCTACAACAGTCGTGCCCGCCATTGAGTTTTCTGCAATTTCGGCTTCATAGGAAATTTCTTTGAACAGAGGAGGATTGTCATTTTCATCAAGGACTTTGATTAGGAGTTCAGCAAATGCCTATAAGCAGAGAGTACATAACAGTGTTACCTTGTACTCATGAACAACAATGTGTATTGTGCTCCTAATAATTTTCGACGTGGACGGTGGCAGCAATATGCAGTGCATTTAAATCTAATCTAGTTTATTAAGAGTATTATGACCACGTTGATGATGATGATGATGATGATGATGATGATGAAGATGATGATGATGACGACGATGTCAATTAAAAAGTAATTGTAATAATATCATGGTGTTTGTGAATGTGGTGATGATGGTAATGATGCTGGTGATGACGATGGGGATTATGATGGAAGAGATGGAGGTGGAGGTGGTGATAGTGATAGTGTTTGTTATGGTGGTGGTATTTGTAATCAGGATGGTGCTGATAGCTGATAGGTGATGGTGATGTTAATGGTAATACAGTAATGGGGGTTAGGTGACGATGATGCTAATGACAGAATGTAAAGCGGTGTTGGAAGAAGATGTAAATTTAGCTACCCCAAGCTCCATCTGAGTGCTTGTTGTGTTGATGATGTTGATGACAGCGGTGGTGGAAGTAGCAATGGCTAAGAAGATTACGAATCTATCGTAAAATAGGACCAAAATGGCGCTGTTTTTCAGACTCACCTTTCTACTGGATGGATGCCCTCCATCCTCTGCCTGTATGGTGAGCGTGTATTCTGTAATGGCTTCTCTGTCTATGGATCCTTTAACTGAAACCACTCCCGTCTGATTGTCGATTTCAAAAACGTCCCCAGTATTCCCACTTGTAATCTTGTAGGACACGTGACCATTCTCATCCTGGTCTTGATCTGTTGCATAAACTGTTGCAACACTCGTGCTCACGTTGGAATTTTCCTTCACGTGTGCAACGTACGATGATTCGTTAAAGATTGGATCGTTGTCGTTGACATCGTCAACCATGATAGATACAACAGTCTGTGGAATTTTTAATAAATGACATCTGAGATATTTTGGCTTGTCCTATTAAGATTTGCCTTACAAAGGCTTTCCGTGTAACTTTCTCATTAGCTGCAATGTGGGGAATTCACTCAGCACTCATTTAAGTGAGAGAGTTGTGACGGAAGTTGAAGCAGAATTTATCGATTGACAGTTAAATGTAAATTAACTTATATTAGATCTTTGACGTAGAAGCCTTTTTGAGACCGTCCATTGATAGATAACCGTAGCTAGGCTGCCAAAAACGATGTAGTTGGTGGCAAAAATGCTTATTTTGTCGTTTCACTGACAAACTAACGTTGATGAGAGCTTTTGGGGGTTGACTCAGGTTATCTTTTTGTCTGCTTTGCTTGCAAATTTCAGATTTTTAGCTAATTTTCCAATATTTCAGTCATACGTACCGTGTTAGATCTGCTTGGCTGACCCTCATCTTTTGCTTCGATAGTCAGATTAAAAACGGATTTCACTTCAGCATCTAATGCTTTCTTAACAAGGATGTAACCGCTGGGGGTGATTTCGAAATTTCCTAAAAAAGTAAAATACAGAGGAAACGATTGAGACAATTAAAACTGCGTGAGTGCATAAAGCAAGGGCCAAATGTCAACGACAATGCAAAGCGGTATCAAAGTTAAACTAATCCAGGCGAAAACAATCTCGCTTATTTTAAGTGGAAATCCTTTTCTTTTTTATGTTGGGTGGTTACCATTTGCTGAGGATTAGTGCAAGTTATTCTAGATTAACCTTTAAGAAATACACCTACATTATCTTATGTATTTTAGGATGCAAACACCAGTTACGCTACCTAATGCTAAAAACCGATGAATTTGAAGTAAAAAATATTTGCCTTTTCTTACAGTAGAAGAAGAACATATCAACCCAATTGTGTACCTTGGTACACAACTTTCTCTGTTCCCTACCTTATAATTTGCTTAGCCAATTTAGAGCCCCATGGGTGGATAACGTCGTTCAATATGGCGGACAATGAGTGTTTCCTCCAATTTTTCAAACAGTTTTTAATTTGTCTCTCGTTTTTGCTGGAACTTAATGTCATTACACTATTGCGAATTGGCAAAGTAAAGAAACCTATTGTAGCTTCCTGTTTGTAGCATTTCAAAAGAAAACAATTGGGGTTCTTTTTCAACTTGACCTTTTTTCTATTCAGAAAGGTTGAAAACAAGATGAAAGTACCTACCGGCTGAGTTCCCGTCAGTAATATTGTAAACAACTTTGCCTGCAAATCCCAAATCCTTATCCGATGCAGGAACCTGAATCACGTTACTTCCAGGACGAGCTGCCTCGCTGATTTGGGTGGATTGGGGTGGGTCAATAAACTGAGGTGTGTTATCATTGACGTCATTGACTATAATGGTGACCTTTAAATGAAACAAAAAACAATAAAGAACGGTAACATGAAGCATTCAAAGGACTACATGAGAAAGAGCTTCCACTAGATTAACCCTGTTCAGATCGGGAAGGGGGGAGGGGGAGGCGATTGTGCCCGCACTGACTTTGGACGTTAATAACTTTTTTTAATGAGCAAGCTAGACCCACCAAACTTGGTGAATTTTCCTAAAATTTATCTGGAAACAATTTGGCATAGCAAGTGCTTGTCCATCAAGTGTGACGTTATCATGGCAACCACTCTTTGACAGGCTGCTTTTTCACCTTTTCATTGAAAAATTATAACTTAACTGAAATAAGTTTCACATTTGAATATAGATTTTAATTGATTTTGGTTACTTTTTGGTCAGTTTTTTTCATTTTTCAAATTAAATGTTCTGGGAAAATCAAGAAATCCAAGATGGCCACCGTTTGAGAACCTGACCTAATTGTTGCGACATGTGACGTCACCAGCTTATGATGGGACCTAAAAGGAAACCTTTTTGGACATACTATCTGCCCTCCAAGTTTCGTTGTCATAGCTTTAATATTCTTGGAGTTAAAAGGTGGGGGCCGAATCAGCCCCCTCCCCCGGTCCCAGAAGACCAAACAAAGCTCGGTCTGAATAGGGTTAATCTTTATGACTTAAATATAGAGATCAATCCAAGCCTAAAGGTGGAGCTCCATATATATATATTAATAAATATATATATATATATATATATATATATATATATATATATATATATATATATATATATTTCTTTTTTTTTTTTTTTTTGGCTGTTACTTATTAATGTGTGAAAATACTCTCATTCGAGTTATTAAATAAAAAAAACAAGAAATGAAAACATTCATGTTCCCACTAAGTTTCAAACTCGGCTGCGCCGGCAGCACAGGCCCGCATCTTAACACTAGGCCACATACATACTCAAGGCCACTAGGCCAGATTAATAGTTATTTCTTTTTCCGTGACAAGATATGCCGTGGCCATGAACATTCTGGTGTTTTTCCTGGCAAGACCGCTGCAAAAACCATGGTTGTGGACAGAAAAGAACAGAAGGAAAAGCCTTCTAATATACTTAGGTCCCAGAAGACTGAAAATAGCAAATACAAAAATTGACCAAACAATAGCCAAACCAAGACACCAAAATTAGGGGCCCGTTCAACTTCGTTTGTAATAATTGTTTTCGAGAGAAAGCAAAAAACGTCTGACTCACCCTAACAGTAGACGATTTGCGTATGTTGTTTGGTAAAGCTTGGTCTGTTGCTGTAATATCAAGAGAAAACACTCCTCTTCCTTGCGCATCTAATGTCATCTCTGAATTCTCTCTGTCCAAAACTTTGCTCACAGTTAATACGCCCTAAAACCAACCATATATAAATGTCAGTTAATAACACTCTGGCAGCAAGTAGCATTCTTTGCTTTTAAGATTACATGAAGGTTTTCCATAACATCATATGACATTCAAGTGTTCTATGTTGTTATGACGAAAAGTGTGAAAGTGTAAAAAAATTTGAGCATTGTTTTCTAAACTGAAAATCAGTGTAATTAGTTCACGAGCGGCTTGTATCGGGTTCAGAAGACTAATAATAATAATAATAATAATAATAATAATAATTATAATATTTTTCTTCACCCATTCTTCTTCTTCACCCTGTGATGATATTAGAAAGGCGTGCGAAGCTATCATGCAAAAAGCTAATATTTCGAACAGAAATAGGAAAAAAAATAGAAATTATGCAGCACGGCTTACCGTGGACGAATTCATCTCGAAGTACCCGTGGTCATCTCCAGACATAGAATACCTTATCTCTGCGTTCGACCCATAATCTTTGTCAGTAGCATTGATATCAATGATCACCATGCCAACACTATCCGGGCCTTCGGCTACAGACTTGATGTAAGTGGAAAGTGACTCTGACGGGTAAGGATCGAATTCTGGAGAGTTATCGTTTATGTCCAGTATATCCACATGTAGTATTGTGGAAGCCTGAGGGTAACAATAAATAATTATTATATGATTATTTCATATGTTAATGTTCAATAAATAATTATATTTTTGAAGTTTACTACATGTCTAGGTTTGTTTTTATTACTATTTGAAGGTTACAGCGCTTATAGTACTCCGACGGTAGGGTAAAATTTTCCCTGCACCAGGATCAAGAGACTCGCTAAACCAATGGTCAGAGCGCTGTCACCACATGGTCGAGGTGAAGGGAATATACTTGAGCGATTTCACTACTAGTGTGATTAGTACCAGTAGTAAAGACACACACGGTCTACACGAGGCTTAACTCGTCGTCTGTAGCATGAATCAACTAGAATTGTCACTTTCTCTTCTTCGGGTGAAACGGTGAGAATCTTTTTCGTTTACTCAACCGTTTGTCGGTGTATCATTTATGAAGAACTTCAAGTAGAGGTGACAATGCAGAGAAATGTTTCCTGTGTAACTGCAAATAACAAAACAGAAGAGACAACCCCTACAACTATCCACCTTCAGACTAGATGGAAACGCCTCTACAGTCTAAACAGGGAACTAACATAATCATACGCCCACGGTAATCATTGAAAACGTCCAGCGTTGTCGTTGCAAATAAAATGTCCCTGTTGTTGTTGCTGTTGTTATCATTTTTTTGTTGCTGTTATTTGAATACAATTCACATTAATACTCCTTAAAGTAACATTTCATAATTGCACTTACCCACAGCATTGGTTCCCCTCCGTCTGTGACATTTATAGTAAGATTGTAGCTTGAATGAAGTTCTCGGTCCAGTCCCGTAGGAGAGATCTGCAAAACTCCAGTGTTGCTGTTCAGGAGAAATTCCCCATTATGGCCAGACATTATCGCATATGTCAGTTTCTTGTTGTTGCCTTCATCTTCATCGGAAACTTGGAAAGTGTAAACAACGGTTCCACCGCCGTCCCCCTAAAAAAATGGACACATTTACAAAAATGATAAGTGACCTGTGTTAAGGCAAGGTTGTTGTGGTATGCTAGGATTAAGGTTAAGTTTTGGGTTAGGATTAGGGTTAGGGTAAGGGCTTGGAATCCGAACGAAACCTAAAGTTAATACAGATTATTAGTAAACTCAACTCTTCGTCGATGCTTGAAGTGTAGATATCCGCACTCATCGATTGATAAGTTTACATGAATCGAGTCTTTTAGTTGAGACGTTGATCGATCTTTGTTATTTTAATGAAAGATCTCTTTACTAGAAGAACTGGCTAAAATATGTCTTCGAAATAAAATACTGTATTTGAAAGTGAAAGTGTAACCAGTCAAAAGTTTGATTAGATTACTGAACGTCTTAAAAGGAGCGATTCGTAGGACTGTCGCAGTGAGCAGACATGAAATTGCTTTAAAATACTTTTGATTCAAGTTATAATACAACAACAACAATCTGGTAGCATATGTGCTATTCGAGGCGGGAAGAAGACGCACAACTAACTAAATTGAGTAATGTTGAAGATATATATAGTAAATAAATAACTTAGCAACAAAAGAAAGCAACAAAATAAAGCAACAATTAATTAATTAATTAATTACAATAGCTCATATTGCAGTCGCATTGCGATTAAGATTTCTAACTTGCACGTGAACAGCTTCTCGGTTTCGCAAGGTTTTTGCGAGACACGTATTTTTAGCTAAACTGGAACTGAGAACTAAGCAACACCAATCAGACTTGCCTCGCTTATATTTGTTGTGATGTAAGCACCGCCTTCAATCACAGGTGGGTTGTCGTTCTTGTCCAATACTGTTACTCTCAGAGCAGTAGTTGTGTTTCTTCGTGGAAGCCCATGATCGTATGCCATTATCTGATAAGAAACAAATATTATGATTCTTATAAAATTAACATTAAAATTAAACAAAGTAAAACTGAATTAAAATTCTTCGTAAGAAGACAGACAAAATGATGATTGTTGAAACAAAGGAAAAGCAGTCGAGTGACGATTTCTCTTACTGTGAGTAAATAAGATGGGTCGGTTTCACGGTCCAGCTTTTTTATTGTTGTGACCACACCACTGGCATTTACAGCAAAAGCATTTCCAACATTTCCACTTGTTATGTTAAACGAAACCTGAGGGAAAAAAGTAAGCATTACGTTTAATTTTATATCTTAATTTTCTTAAGAATTATTCAATAGAGCGATGAACAAAACCTGCTTATAGCTATGATTTACAAACATTTGAGTTTTCTAATTACTGAGTTTGATGTCATGCTCTTCCGAAATTCATGCTTTCGTCCTCAAAAAAACATGGGAAGGAACAAATTTCTGTATACATGGCTCTCTTGGGCTCAAATTTGCTGTAGGCATATAACGGACTAGTATATTTTGGGACATGACTCTAATACAGAAATTTCGGCAGCAATTTTTGTGACGTCGTTTGTTTTCAACTCTACCAGGATCACAAGTCACACAAACAGTGGCACGGAAAGAAAGCACTCTTGCTACAATCTGCTAGCAAGCGAGAAGCTCACTCACCTCAACTAACTTGATACCGACACGATGTTTTTAAAAGCACTCATGCGTACGCTATAACAATATTTTTATAAAACTCAGTAAGTTTTTTTAACGTCATTACCCTTGCGTTTTCACCACTGTCCAAATCAGACGCTGATACCTAGGGAGAGAAAAAGCATAACTAAGAATTTTCTTCAAATCGCACAGAAGTTACGTCATACCAACATTTCAAATCCTGAAAAATGTCACTTCGGTTAAAAACGAGAATAAACAAAACTCAAACAAATAAACAAGATCAATATGGCATGTTTCAATTGAGTGTGTGGATCCACTCCATGAAACCTATTGAACAGTACTTTCTTGCGATACCTTTTATTGTGCTGTACAACGTGTTTCTAAGTTTTAAATCTATAGATGAAGTCCTTGAGTGTAGCCATTCAAATGAGAGCTGACGAGCAGTTCTGACGAGTGGTTCTGAATTTTCAACGTTTTATGCAATACGAAGTATAATATATTTTAGTATATACCAAACCAGAGGATAGTGTTTTTCCCACGCTCTGATTGGCTACTCAAACTCGGGATAGTATGCCATTCACCTCCCAGCACTTTTCTGGATTTTGCGCGCGAGTTTTGCTTCATTTCTCAGAAAAAGGAACTGTTTGGTGCTGGCTATCCACTGCTTCGCGGCTCGGCAAATATCCACCACTATTCACCTCCACTGCGGTTAATAATTGTTTTAAAATCATCATTTTTAGAATAAATAAAGTCACGAAAAGGAAAATAGTTCAATGAGCCAACCAACCTGATAAACCATAACAACTTCTGTTTGATTTTCCATGATATTCACAGAGTATGGTGCATTCAGAAAAACTGGATCGTTGTCATTGATGTCCCTGAGTACAACTCGAATTCTAGTAACGTAACGCTTGTTTGCCTCATAAAATCGTCCACCGTCGTTTGCGAGCATGAAAAACTCGAACTCCTTGTCTCTTTCATAGTCCAACACCTTGGTTGTCTTAATAGTTCCATTTGAGTCCACTGTAAAGCTGATGGAAGTAAAAATGACGGTTTATCGTCGAGCCTACCTTTTTGTCATCTTCTACGTAATTTTTGGGTTTGTTTTTTTTTTTTAATAAAGTTTTTTGAAAAGGTTTTAGCTTTAATCGTGCACCTCCTGCGGGGGCCAGTGGCTAGCAAGAGCCTCAGGGCATGGTACCCATGAAACGTGTAAATGTACTCAGACCGCTTGAGTTGCTCGTAGGGGGTACGCTATGCACCTATTTCCCTTTCGTAAACCGACAACCGTTGCCACTTTTGATGGTCGATGCCATCATTGGTAAGCATTAGCCTTTAGTCATGGTAGATGTAATATACTACTCTGGATTAAGTTACAATAGCGCAACAAACACATATTTGAATAGTCTTAGAGAGAACGAAATTTAAGCCTAAGTTGAATTTACGTGAAAAGTTGGGGAAAGGGCTAGGGTCACCTGTTATAGATGTATCAGGTTTGAAAGACAGTTAATTATAATATATCCTTTAATTTTTTGGAATTGTGGCGGATTGGCGTGGTAGCGCAGTGGTTAGGGAGAGAGCCGGATAAGTATGCGGAAGGACCGGGTTCTATTCTGAGTTGTGAATGACTCTCTTTTTAGTAGAAAAGCTTTTAATAACAGTTCAAAAATCTGCTTGATGTCAAGGGCAACGACCGTATACGAAAGGGAAATTTGCTACGCAGTACGCATGTATGTTGCCCCGGACAGCATTTTTTAAAATGACACATGGGTATTCTGAATTTAAGAAACAAAATTTGACAACATAATATGCATAACATTAGCAGTAATAATAAATACACGCAACGTAATATGTTCTATGACATATCACCTTGAGGCTCCGTTTCCATACAGCTCATAACTTATTTCTCCGTACGAACCAAGATCGTCATCTGTAGCCTGAGTCAAGCAAAATAACACGCAAGTTCAAAGCATGGTTGAACTAAATACGGCAGTCTTTGAGTTTCCTGACACAGTTTTGGGAATTTACTTACATAGATCGACAACATAAATGGTTTTTCCAACTAGAAAAGCAAGTTGGCGTTCAAGACTTTCGTTGGTCTACTCCCATTACACTTTGTCATAAACATAGGTCAGTTCAGTGAAACGGAGGTAATTAGAAAGTCTAAAAATTGTTCAATGAGTTCTCAAAAACTTGCCAGAAACCTACAGCTAACTATTACTTATTCCTCAAGTAAACCTGTAATAGGAAATGCAATTATACAGGTTGTCATGGCCACTATACTGTGAGGCAATGGGGTGTCAGGCTCAACCCTTGAACCTAAATGTGTGTCGGGGTATTCAACTACAACTGAATTCCTGACATGAATATGTCTAACGTTTCCTATACAACGCGTTAGATTATGGTTTTTTAGAACAATCTGTCGTCTAATACATTTGCATTTTAAGTGAACCCTACTCACCGTTACAGTTCCAATGACAAAATCCACAGGAATTTCCTCATCTAAGGTGAAGTTGTAGGAACTCTGACTAAACACAGGCTCGTTATCATTGACATTAACCAACTCAACTGTTATGAACGCGACACCAGAAAGAACCTCGGCAGTTTCTGTTTCGTTTGCAAATACCTAAAATAAATAATGAAAAAATAAGAAGTTAAAAACACAACCAGTTCCCTTTGAAACGAAGTCGCCGACCGCAACCTTAACACTTATTTTACGCAATGGATCTGATCAGTATACAACTGATCGTCCTTATTACCTTAAAAGAGAAGTTGAATTTTCTTTGCTCATAATCCAAACTGGCATTTACTGTGAGTAGACCAGAAGACGGGTCAATTGTAAAGTAGTGGCTGTCTGCTCCATACAGAGAATAGGCAAAACGGCGGTTCTGAGGCTAAAAGAGAAATAGTGAAACCAAATTAAGTGATTTAAACAAGCAAGTATAGTGCAAGTTTCTGCGACCTGATACTCAGAATAGAACTTTAAGCTATGATATTGATAATGGGGCCTTACTTAATTCTCGTTTACTTAAAAACGGTTACCATGTCAATTGTCACGTCACATCACACAGGAATTGGGTTTATGATTTCCAAAATTCTTTTATCTTGGGTTTAATGACTTTTTCATTTTTTTTTAAGCCCCACATTCTTTTGTTAGAAGCTATTTGAAATCAATAAGGTTATCAGTGTTAAAATACTATAAATGTGCAGAAGAGCGTTCATATTTTCAATTTTACTCAATTTTCCAATGCCACGCACATCATTTGAACATCATCGGAATCAAGAGAGGATGAAGAGGTAACCCCCTTCATCCTCTCTTGTCGGAACAAATAGAAAAGATCCCATACCTAGGAACGAGAAAATATCAATTTGCGTTCGTAATTTCATTCAGCAAGAAAAGGCCTCTTCTATTTGACACTTCTTGCATTCAGGCTGACTTACATTAATGTCTTTATCCTGCACATTCAGCTGATCTGTTACTATGTAACCAGGCAAAGCCAGATCTTCCCTAATTTTGAACTCATAGCTGCTCTGAAAGAACTGGGGCGGGTTGTCATTCTTGTCCAAGACTGTTACCAACACAACGGCGGTGGAGTTTGATAATGGGTCAACTACCTCTGATGCCTGATCAGTGGCAAAAACAAAAATAGCAGTGATGTTATAGAAATAACATTATAAATAATTTATGTGATATCGGTACTATGATTTTAGCAGGGCCTGGATGAAAACTACTCTGTGATTGGTCAGATCGAATTCTGTATCAGCACCACGCCTATACTTTGTCAAGTTATATTGCACGTAGCCAAATGAAACATCTTCAGCGTGCGTAAAATCCTGGTCTAAAGGAAATTACAAAGTTGCTCCTTGTGAAATGCTAAGATGAATATTAAGAAGAGTGTGTTAAGAAAGCCAGGAAGGCTTAGTTGTACTTAGTGCACGCATTTTGGTGTATTTCGCTTGCTTCTGGCCACATTCAGCTTTTGTTTTTCAACTAGGCGTTAATAAGAAACAAAAAATGAAAAGAGAGATGGAAAGGAAATTACCCGAACTGTGAATCTGAAGAAGTCGGTTTTTTCAGCGTCTATTGTACCATTCACGGTAATGTTACCAGATGTCCTGTCGATTGCAAACAATCCTTCATCGTTACCTGATCACGGGAAGAGACGATACAGAAGTGTTACCGAATATTTGAAAAGTGACATCATGCATGGAGTCCAAACAATTTCCCAGCAATTTTTATGTTCTGAACTGACCGCTTATTATCTCATAGAAGACTTCGTTGCCAACACCAGCATCGCCGTCTACTGCCTGCACTTGTACAATCAAGGAACCCTGAAAAGACACGAAGAATAAAATTTATTTCACCATTTACATTTACTGGAGTAGAATGCCAGTAACATTTTCTTCATATGGAGCAAAACGAAGAACAATCAACTTATGTAAATAATGGCCTGTAACCGTGTTGCAAACATGGATGTTCTAAGACTCGGGCAGGTTTATTATAACTCTCGGCTAGCCCTAAAATGAAGGCGCAGGTGAGTTCATCTTTTCCTTGAATTGTTCCCTCCTCAAGGTAACTATTCAGGGACGGGAAGTAAACCTACTAGACCGTCTGTGGCTACAATTACATCTTTAACCGCTCATCGACGTCCTTCATCCAACTATAGCTACGACTTAGACGCAGCAATGTTATCGAAGAAAGACAGAGAGGCAGACAGCTGTTATTTCAACACGATTAAAATTAAGGCTCTGCAGCTTGTGGGGTCGTGCAAAATAATAAAAACTAAAATTAAACTTTATACAAAATATATACACAACACAGGAAAATCCTCGCACCCTTGATCCTATTTTAAAATCCCCTATATATAATTAAAATCCGTCATCTAAAATTGGCCATTGTTACCAAAGTCTCCTTAAAAGTTAACTCCTTGAAGCACTCACACCTTTCTTTGTAAGATCACTGCTGGCAGGCTACTGACATTGTTAAGGCTGTTACCGTTATAACATTAAAAATTATCTTAATCGAAGTCACACCAGTCTGAGTTCCTTTGTTGGGCTCACAATCGGCTTTATTTCACAGTTACGAACATTGCCCCATCTTTCACAATGCTCTTCTAGCAACAAAGTTAAACTTCATACCTCAAGTTTGTTTTCAGGTATTTCTTCAAGGTAAATGGATCGTAGAAACTTTGGTGGATTGTCGCTGACATCAGTGACGTCAACAATGACTGTCGTTTCTGATTCTAGAGAAGGACTGCCAGCATCCTATCAAAAACAACAATATACCAGCCCTCAGTTTATCAAGCAAAAAGACAATCAATAACTGAATTAACCAACGAACCAGCCAATCACTCAAACAATGAAAGAAAGAATCAGTCGAACCACTGATCGATTAATCAAGCACCCCATCAATTGATCACTTTTCTTATACAAATTTCTTAAATGTTTATTATATAAAGCGTTTATTCAGCCGTGAGAACTAAAGTACCTGGAGATTCCAGAATACCAATATCTTGATTGTTTTTTCTTCCTCGTTTGATATGGAGCATGTCCAATATAAATAGATTTAAATGTAAAGAAGATCCTCGCAGTTATTAACGCAACTTATGCAGTTGCGAAAAGAAAGCCTGAAAAAATCAGGCTTGCCGGGATTCGAACCCTGACCTCTGCGATACCGGTGCATCGCTCTAACCAATTGAGCTAACAAGCCAACTGGGAGCTGGTCATTAAATTGGTTCGTAATGTACCCAGGGAAGATGAAGATGAAATCAGGAAAAAACCAGGCTTGCCGGGATTCGAATCCCGGCAAGCCTGATTTTTTCAGGCTTTCTTTTCGCAACTGCATAAGTTGCGTAAATAACTGCGAGGATCTTCTTTACATTTAATTCTTCATTCCGCAGTTCAAATATATGAATTTCATACATTTATAATTTCATAAATAGATTTATTTGTTTGTTTGTTTTTTTATAGTATTGTCGTCGCAAACGCAGATAACGAGCATCCAATACTCAACAAAATTTATTTCCAAAAGGGATACGAAGGATTCGAAGGATACGGTAACTGAAACAAAAATTACAATAGGAAATGAACAACAAACTAACTATAAACAACTGACAAGAAAGGTACAGAAAATGACAAAACCGAAATAGACGACGAAACTTACAAGACGAATGTGACGATAAAGACGCAAACAAAATCCTTCGGTTACGACAACGAAAATGGAAACTTGAATTAACAAACTGATTCGAACTGAACAAACTAGCAAACTGCCGAAAATAAAGCTGCGAGACTATATATACAATATGCAAAATAAAACTAACAAGTATAACAAAAACCCTAGAAACAAAAGGCGCTAATTAAGGAAAGGAAACAAAAGAGTAACGAACATAAAGGAAAAATTCTGGCGCCTACAAGTATTTTAGCAAAGCCAACAAAACACAAAACGCCAAGGTAGATTCATTATTAACTTGAAGGAGGTTACCGTCTATGACATAGATGGAAAGGTAGACTTTATATTCGATTAGGTGATACACTCACCATTACATTGAGCTGAAATCAGACTGGTGGTGATATGTCTTACCTTTGCTGTAACAAACAGCGTGTACCTTTGTTCTTTCTCAAAATCGAGAGGACCGTTGACAGTTATTTTACCATCGTGGTTGTTTATCGCAAAGCTGTCGATCTGCTGAGCGAATACACACGTAATTGTAAATATTTATGTATCGTACGTATTTTATGATGTCACAGTTGCCACCCTAGTCACCCTAGGCTCTGGTTATTGACCTCATTGATCAATTAAGCAGTTATGTTGTTGACTACAAAGACTGAAAAAGTGTTGGCTCTGTCGGGTATCTGTGTGGACGGATGGCAATACCAGACCTGACGCGAACCAAGACCACATGCAACACTCTGTCAGACAGGCATGGATAGGCGGAAAATATGAATCATAACAGAATGATTGGAGAGCACAAGAATTCGATTACAAGAAAACAAAGAGAGATAAAAGAGAGAATATGCTAACCTTCCAAGGACTAAGTGATCCCTTCAAAGAGAAACCAAAAGACCGTAGTTAGCTCGAACAAGAAAGGTAGATTTATACGTCAGGTTTCAGATGGTTATATAGAGAAGCACTTCAATAGAGACACCGGGAACATAGTTCGGAAGGAGAACAATGGAGAACTTTCGCTTTGGGAGAGCAAAATAGGTGGGAAGCGAGGAGCGTTTAACGGATCATTTGATACTGGTCAGTCAGTCAGTCAGTCAGTCAGTCAGTCAACCCAACAAATCAATCAATAAATCAATCAATCAAACAATCAACTGATTTATTGGGTCAGTTAATTAAATAAAATCAACTTTTTTATCCAATGTAAAGATGACAATAAATGATAACTGATCGTCTAGAAACCTCCAAACTTAATATTAAAAATAGTTTCAAAAATTGTAACTTTACCTTAGTTTTAGGGCTGAACGTGTACGATATCTTTGAGTTCTGACCCGCGTCATTGTCAACAGCACTAACTTGAATCACAAGATCCCCAATTGTGTCATTCTGGAAACAAGTTCAGTTTTATTAGTTAAAACGGGTGCCTTACATGGCCCACTGTTATTTGGTGTTTTATGATGCGGCTCCTGTGGTACAAACAAGCGAAGAGATTTAACAGATTGGACTGACGATGCCTTCTCGAAAATTTTTCATTCGATTTCTGACCCTGTTTGGATAGCCTGGCTGAACCCGCAAACAGAGTTTGTCATCGCCTGTTTGGATTACGTGAGTGTCTTATTAGAAGAACGAATTAAGCCACGAAGTATCGTTGACGAGAACGGAGAAGGAGTTCGCCGACCCGAATCCCACATAAGAAAATAGTCACCATTGCCCATACAGGCAAGCGTGCTTGCAGGGTGGGTTATGTTCTGCCCTGTAACATTTTCACGTATAAATCTCAGTATTAACTGGAAAGTACGCCAAGAAAATTGTTTGGACGAATTTTTTCTGACTCATTGAGGCATGTGAGATACTGATGTCACTCGTACATTTTCTGATAAGTATTGTACCGATCCGTCCTTAACCCTTATAACCCATACAGAACAACAAACAGGATAAATATAGCGAGGACAAAGCAGTCCCGTGAAAAAAAAAAGAATTTACCCTAATATATCTACCTCAGCAATCCTAGCCACATAAGGAGTACTGATAAAAGTAGGTGTTCCGTCATTGATATCCAGCACAATCAGATAAAACTGCCTTGATGTCTAATGATTCAAAAACAAAATCACTGTAACGAAGATCATTTCACAAGCGGCACGTGATCTAAAACAAACTCAAGCCTTACTTTCCAACCACTCCCAAATTGCATTTGTGGGCTTGTATTTAAAGTGCCACTGGGACCAGAATTTTGGTATTCCATATTTTTGCATTTTCGAAAATAGACTGTGGTTGTTAGTAAACATGCCAAATTTCAACTCACTACGATGAATGGAAGTCGCTTTTTTCGGACGGTTTTTGTCGAGATTTTACGGCCGCCATTACTGGCCCTTGTTCCGGAAGCTGGCTTGCGAATTAGCGGAAGTGACGTTAGAGGCTCACCTCAAACCAAGTCAGGCTTCATTCGATTATTTGCCGCGGGAAATGTAACTGTTGTCGAGGGAAGATTTCGTGCCAACTGTTTGCTGTACGGCCTTGAAATTTTCGTTGCTGCAGCAGTTATGAAGGGTATTACTTGTGTTGTACAATGCTACAACAATAAATCCAACCACCGAGCTGGCATTTCGCTTCATCAAAGCCTTGCAAGCGGACCCGCAATGGAAAAATGGATAATGTTCATACTCACACACAGTGCAAATTTCAACCCGAGAAGTATTTTTTTCGGCTGTTCTGGTCACTTCACGGACGAGTGTTTCCAGCGGGCTGTTCATGTCGAAGGGTCCCAGAGGTCGATTATTCCATTGTTCATTTCAACTATACGGAAAGAAAGATCCGGAAAAAACGAGACGAAAGGTACCTAATCTTAACGCAGTTGAAGTGATAGTTTGTTTCTTTTTCAACGCATCCACCATTTCGCAAAACGTATTTTCTTTGAACGTATTTTAAAATTTATTTTGCTTGTGGAAAACCCTTTCAGTTCTGCCGTCTGCTAGCGCGAAGATCTTCGGCGTAGTCATCATAAAATGCATCCTGGGCGAATGCAGGACCGCTGCGATTAAGCCAATAGTTTGTATTGCTTAGCTTTTTTTTTTTAATTCCGCGTGTGTTAATTTCAAAGCAGTAATCGCTTAGAAGCATGGACAGTTATTTTATAGCATACGATCCTGAATGTCGAGAAACTTTTCTCCTTATTCCCTGTCGCTGAAGAGTCGATTGACATTATTGTTCGAATATATAAAGGCTTCGATCATGTCGGTAGGTCGGCTCGTCTTGCGTGGAAATTTAAGTTAGGAAAAAAATATCACACGCCACTACTTGTCTAAGGGTTTTACAATGTTCTTTCTTTTAACTGTCATAGCAATCTTAGTAAATGAACTACTAAGAAAAATGATTAAATGTCAAGTTATTATTTTAACGCAGTGAATAAAGCAAGTGAAAGCTTCGTTTCCTTGGCGGTCCGCATGTTGTTGTTGAGCAGCAGAAAATTTTCCTTGTGGCTTTGATTTGCACTACAAATATTTAGATTCCGGTCGCGCAAGGTCTATAGTTCTTAAAAGAAGGTCTTGTTTTGTTTCACTTTTTTCGGCTCAAGTTAAGAATTCTACAAAAACTGTTCAAAATATTTAGAAACGCCAAGCGCTTGTGTTTCAATGCATTAAGCGACCACTGTACTGTGATGGACACGATAAGCTTCATGTTTTGAGCTGACTGCCAGATGACTACAGCATTACGGCTCGTCAAGAAAGTTTCCCATACTATGCTAAGAATGGCCAAAAATCTCAATGCTTTACAATATAGAATGAATATAAACAACGGCAAACAAAATATAGCTTCTTTTATTTCTCCAACGAAGCGAACAATAAAATCGATCGACCGATGCTTGAGAATTCGCGGGCATCAAATTCTAGACTTTTTATCGGTGTTTTTTCTAAATTTCCACAGCTTAGAACATCAATTTTTCGAATAGCTGGACAGCCATTTATCCGTTGGATAAGAGTTATCCGCTTTTTGAGCAACTTATGCCTGAACTGTACTCACTGTATAAGCATTATTTCGCGCATATTTTGAACTCCCGCCAATAAGGCGAGAAAAACAACTTTGAACAGTTTGTTTACAAGCTTATAAGCTGAAATCTCCTGACATCATTACGGTAAGAAAAATTCTTCATTTGCCGAATTAAATGAATGCTCTGATGCTTCGGAAGCTAAAGACTGTTCCGAATCGTAGAAATACTCTTCGGAGGTTTCGCAGTCGACGGTAGGCATCTTGAGTCAAAACACAAGGAAACGCGACTGAGGTGAGCCTCTGACGTCACAAGCTATTAAATTGCGCAATCACCCAGGAACACGTTTTCAGTAATGGCGGACACATTTTACTCAACTTTGGAGCTAAAAAATATTAGGATGGACGGTTTCTTGTTCAGTTTTCTAGGTAAATATAGACACAACGCGATATTCTGCGACAGAATTTGGCGGAAATAAACCTACGAATTTTCGTCTCAGTGGCACTTTAAACCTATCACCATACCGGTTTTGTAGTTATTTTCACTTTCTTTTGAAATAGTGCATCTGAAAAGCACTATTTTAACTTCAAAACCTTGAACTGATTTCACTTGATAAGCGTGATTTCCGGGCATAAAATGCTTTGGGGAAACAAATGATCCACAAAACTTTGAAAGAAGAATTAAAAAAAAAAGCTCAACGGTACAGCGACTGCGTAAGTAAAACAACTTCAGTTGAGCAAGTCGCTTTGACGAAGGACTAATGCTCGAAACGTTAGCTTTAAATTCTTTTTTTGACAGTTGGTAAATCCAACGTTTTGCGTTTCACTTCTAACACTAACGTAGAACCACAGCTTCTTTAGAAACTAACCCTTTAACCACTAATTGACGAGGGTGAACCTTTGACATTGAAAAATCTACGGCCTTCAATTTGGAAAAAATGTTATGTTTTCAGTATCCACTGCTTTCTCAAAAGATCGACCATTTTTACCTTCCTTAGCTCCACGTTACAGCTTGGGCACTGATCAGCGGCAAACACTGTGAATACATGTTGGTCAGCTGCCTATAACCCGAAACAAAAATATGTTGTGTCATCCCACATGAAGACATTTGAAATATTTCACAAACGTTTCGACTGAACTCTGGTTAGCAATATATATGGGGTAAGTGACATTTGAACCTTGTAAATAACCTAGCTCTTCACCAGTCTCCCTGTCGCTCACTGGTTGGAGAATCCTATAGGTGTGAGAAAAGTCGTGGGTTCGACGCCCTTCGGGGACACAACTGTTTACTTTGTTAGATCAATATCTTCCACCCCATCACCAAACATAACGCTCTCAGGAACACTGGTCCTAGCAAGACATGTGACCTAGATACCACGTCACGAGTTTCCCTGTAGTGGTATTTGGGTTATTGTTTGCTATCCTCAGTTTCATCGACACCAACGATACAACAAATGAATGAATTAGTTTATTAGTTGAACGCATGAATAAATGAATGAATGAATGAATGAATGAATGAATGAATGAATGAATGAATGAATGAATGAATGAATGAATGAATGAAGGAAGGAAGGAAGGAAGGAAGGAAGGAAGGAACGAACGAACGAACGAACGAACGAACGAACGAATGGATGGATGGATGGATGGATGGATGGATGGATGGATGGATGGATGGATGGATGGATGGATGGATGGATGGAACAATGGATGGATGGATCGATGGATGGATGGATCGATAAATGAATGGACATTATAAAACCGTAGAAAGTGATGCATGAATCGCCAACCTCTCTGTCTAGTGTTTGTTGAAGTGTTAAGTTGCCAGTATTATCAATGTTAAGAAAGTCATCACCGGCAGAATCCAGAGAGAAGACAATTGGATCGTTTTCGCCATCACTGGCTCTGATGACAGCAACTGAAGAACCTAAAAGAATTTTTATGCGACAGTTTAGCCTAAAAGGTTTTAGAAAAGAGTCTAGACAATAGTGCATAATGTTAATAACCACGTAGCTTTCATACAACTGATCCCAAACACTATGTCCTGAAACCTCATATTACACTAAAATTCACATTAATTAGGTGCTAAATTTTATCGAGTACCTAATATTATAGCTATAATAACTATTAAGATACGAAATGCTTAACGTAAACGCTACGATTCGGTCGTTTGAGATTTGGTCGATTGTGTTTTTAGTTATTTAACTTACCTACTGTCGCATTTTCGTAAACCTGTATGACTACACTCTGTTGACTGTCGAAAAGAGGCTTACGGTTTTGTGCTAGGAAACAGGAAGTAAAAGTAAAAGGAATTTGTTAGTTAAGATTTCGTTCGGTGAAGAGTGAGGATAAGTTGAGTTACTGCATAGTCTAATTTATTGACCCATACCTGGAATGGCATTTTATTTACATTCAAGCCTGATTTTTTTTTTTTTTCAGGCTTCTTTTTCAGAACTACTTAAGTTGCGTATACACCTGATTGATAAAACGTTGTTGGGTGCAAATTAAAGCATAAACCATGAACGATACGACACGATGGAATTCTGGGAAGACAGCAATGACAAGCTTGCTACTCAGTTCCATGTATTGTCATATATTGATTTTCAAGATATTTTCATTCTTAAGGTTTTGGAATAGATTTGGGTATACTGTGTTAATATTATCTCCACAGTGCATGAGAACAGAAGCAAGTTTTCCCGCTTCCCAGAAAGCCATTGGCTCGTATCGTTCATAGTAGATGCTTTTCACACGACAACGTTTTTCAAATAGGGTATATACATATTCGATGATCAGCTTTCATCTATTAAAAAATTATATTTACATTTTAGGCTACAGTAGTCCATTTATGTCACGTCCCATCCGTTTGTTCAGAAGACTATACAGCTCTCAGTGCTAGGCACGTGAAACTTCGTTGAACAGTCTTAACTGTTTATAATAATGTACCAAAGGCGTGTAGGCAAACTCTAAAAAGCTGGCATTTTTTAGCCAGTCCGGTTAAACCTTCAAAAACTATCAATTTGTTGACAATTAGAAAAAACGTATCTGGCGTTAGAAGTAAACATCCGATGTTTGACATAAATTCACACGTTTTCAAACACAATAATTAAGAAAAGGACGAGAAAATTGGCGAGAGTAAAGATCTTGTTTGCCGACCCTACTGGCAAGTTGAGATCAGTAAAATAAGCTTGTAAACGCCATCCCAAATTTACAAACTTTAGTTTGTGTTTTGCGTGCGGCTATTTTATAGAACGCCACTGAGGGTGAAAGAAATGTGCTAAGCCGCGATCGATAAGACCAATATTATGGTTTTTTAAAGTGTTTTAATCCATTTAAATCGTCGAATTAAAATACTCTTTAAACGAATAAGTTGTACAGACAATTATTTAATCAAGAGGCCTTTATTCCATTGTGACCGAAAGCAGCGGTAAACTGTCTCAAAGGCCGTTGCTTTGAAAACTTTTATATCTCCTTCTGGGAGATATAACACTTTACGACAGTGAAAAGGTGCACGAACCTTTCAGCTTGTTCGACATTGGTTTTGCAAGGAATAGCCAATATCACCCCTATAATCTGATTGATGTTCGTATTGTAATGTAAAACTACGCGCATGCGAAAATAATTATCTCTTTGCCTCGACCACGCTACTGCATATATTATTATAACCTGAGGAGCGAATTAAGTTTGTTCCTTTTATAGAAGGTAAATGAGGCACTGGTGAGTGTTTTCTGAAGAATATCTCAAAAAGCATTTGAATACAAACATAAGAAATGAAGTAATCCGTGAGCTGAAATTTGATTAAATGTGTTTATAACGTTTCGGTGGTACCCGCCGGTGTCACAGCGGATTTTGTCCCCCCGCCGATTTTGTCCCCCCGGACCAAATCCGCTAGCGGATATTGTCCCCCCGGACAATATCCGCTAGCCGATATTGTCCCCCCTTCGCCGAATTTGTCCCCCCCTCAACAATTGTTATTTAAGCTTTGTTTCCCTCTTACTCAGTAAACTTTCCATTTGCAAACTTTTTTGCAACGTTCCCTCGAATGACAACACAAAACGTGTTATAATTCTGCCATATTTATTATAGTAAATATAGTCACTTCTTATAATAGCGATGCAATTTTGCGTTCTATGCTGGTCTCTAAGTTATTTCAGAAATTTACTATAATTCATTGCAAAGCTTGTCGTAAACAAAAGACCTGACTAAACACAGCGTCTAACTACGGTTCCTGTTAGCAATGAATCGAAAACGTTAATCTTAAGCTTGTTTGAGTTGCGGCTTTAATAATCGCTCTAAAATGATTTTTTCAAAAATTACTCTCTCAGTCTTAAGCAACGTCGACATGAAACAAATTCTAAATTCTTACTTTTAATTACGCCTTAATATGAACAAAAACAGTTGCAACTAACGGTAACCCAAACTCTTAGAAAAACGCGAACTCCGTTGTATTATTATTTTACGGCTTAAGTGATCTCCGTTCTATCCTTATTTTACGGCTTAATATAGATAAACTAACGGTACTTAATCTTAGAAAATCGTGATCTCCGTTCTATTCTTATTTTACCGCTTAATAAAAATAAACTAACGGTAGTTAATCTTAGAAAATCGTGATTTCCGTTCTGTTCCTATTTTACGGCTTAATATAGATAAACTAACGGTACTTGATCTTAGAAAATCGTGATCTCCGTTCTGTTCCTATTTTACAATTTAACGCGTTTATTGTCTGGTGGTCTGCATACGCGACAAAGCCACTCGCCCTCTGGGGCAGTCTCGAGTCCTTCGCAAGCAAGGTGGAGCCATTCGTCACACAATTCACATTGAATCATGTCGTCCCAACATTCTGGTCTTAAACATGAACAGAACAGTCTAATGTCACAGTTTTGTCTTTTGCTGAATCTTGGTGTTGCTTTGTCCCGCGGGAAAGGTTCAAAGTGACCCCTTTCTAAACACCTCACTAAATGCTCGCGCATTTTTCCTTGTTCAAAAGAGACGTCCGAAGGGTTGTTTCCAGCGGCTAGCTCGTAAGCGAAAGCGATAGCAAACAGGCCACAGTCCACCCCTCCTCGTTGGACCTGCGCAGGAGGAAGCTCCACAGCAAGAGTGCTACCTGTTGCCAAGTTCTTATAGCATTCGGCTAGCTGAACTTCCATTGATGACGTGAGCCGTTTGGAGGAGGAGCTATCGTACACTCTCAGGTGTCCATCGATGGATGTGGAACAGACCCAATGATTCTTGCCCGTGTGGTGGATTTGGATCGATTCTTACGCTGCAAAAGTCGAGAAAACTGCTCTTTGTTTTATCGGCAAGCGAAAAACTGTTTAATGTCGGAAGCTATTTAAAAGAAATCTATTGTCTAGAGTAAAAGTCGAGAAAACTGCTCTTTGTTTTATCGGCAAGCGAAAAATTAATTAGAGTCCAGTAATCTTATTGTCCTGTATCTTTTCAGGTTTTTGTAAATTCACTCAACCGAACATTTATTCTAATAAACAAACTTGACACTGGGACTTGTTAGCCGAACATTGTTTATTAGTCGAAAGTTATGTGCAACCCTCGTAAAACAAAGTTGATTTATTTAATTTCAGACGTATACAACAAACTAACAAAAAAAAGCAATTGTAAATTTGGTTCTGCACTTTAGCCTAGGATCAACAAAAATGACACTTGATTTTCGATTGGAAAACGTTGCTTCGGGCCGTGTTGAGAAAAACATAGCTTTTCCAATGCGGTGTTTGGTAAACACCGAGACTTACCTTGTCTATTTCGTCTTTTCAATGTTCATGAAATATTCGTATTCACATTTAATCGTCTTTTCTTTTATTCGTTTACGACTCCAGGAGTACGATAGCGAAGTATGATCACTTTTGACGGGGGGACAAAATTCGCGAAGGGGGGACAAAATCCGCTAGCGAATATTGTCTCCCGGGGGTCAATATCGGCTAGCGGATATTGTCCGGGGGACAATATCCGCTAGCGGATTTGGTCCGGGGAATAAACTTTTAAAGCTGAAAGAAAGACAATTTCACTAGTAAGATGAACTGAATTTTGGGCTATTTTTCTGAAAATTCTTTAGTTTATATTTCCTGTCGATGTGAGCCCGTGGCATGTTTTTCCATGATGCGGCAATAAGTTCCTGATAAGTTCGCGAGGACCTTTAGTCACTGTTTATGAAAGTAAGCCACATGTTCTATTGTTTCAAGTGGTTTCTTTCACACAACATCACAGAGAAATTTGCATAATAAATACTTATTTTTCTAGATTATTATTTTAGTTTCTAGATTATTATGCAAGAATTCGAGTAAGTTAAATTGTCACGTTTCGTAAGGAAAACAGGCAAACATTGTCAGTTCGACTGCCAAAATTATTTAGTTATTGATTGAACGCTCACCGACTGAGAAATTGCCATTTACTAAAAACCTCCTCGAAAAAACTGTCGGTAATATTGTAAATTGTATTATCGTTGTCAATACATGAACTAACACTCTTGCTGTTTAGCTTGGAAATAAAATATTTTCCCGTCTGCGGTTCGAATGAAGTCAGTAAGAAGCACTGATCTCTCTGCACAAGAAGTGCAGCATGCCAAACAACAAGTTGTAGCATTCACTCAACTCTGTCGAGTTTAATTTCTCTACTCCCCGTAGAATTTTAACGTTTTATTTATAACGTACCTTTAGTTAGTCGTGCACCAATCATCAACACTATAAAAATAAAGACGAAAATTCTCCTCAAAGTCGCCATGATGCACTTTATTCTTCTTTAAGGATCTATTTATATTCAGCTTTCCAGTGATCTTGAATTTTGAAATCGCATAATGTCGAAATCACATGTTTTCATTCACTGTCGAATCAATCTGCCTGTGATAGAGTAAAAAACACAAATATTAGTATACAAAATACATAAATAGTGATCAACCAAGCGATTATATTATCTGACGTACTATTGCAAATAAAATTCTCGGATACGCACATGTTACATCTTTCCTCCACACAGAAATTATATTGCCAACGGCAACCAAAGGACGTTTTCAGCAACATTTACATAAAAATATGGACGTTCATAGTCATAAATGTGACTCCCGTGCATTTGAATATTATTTTCCTTTTTTTTTTCGATTCGTTAATTTTAACAGTTGACTAAGTCTTCGTATAGGGAATGAACCAAAACACAGAGTTCGCTTTAACAGCGCTGTTTAACAATTACATTTAAATTAATTTTTTCGATCAATTCATTGTGTCTTCCTCTATCGTTTCTTAACCAAACGAGCTATTTTCCAATTATAATTCCTGATATGACGTCATCTCCATGCCGACTGCTATAACAGAATTGTTCTTATTTGAAATTTCCTTTGTGTGAGGATACGAGGTGTTTTATAAACTTTATCACATGTTGCCCAATGATATCGGTTCGGTCGAATCTTTTATCAAAACAAGCATTAGTTTCGTAAAAATATTGCGAAACACTCGAATATGCCGTATTTTCAAGGAAAGTACTTTTTAAATTTGTCCTTACTGAAATACTTCCCATATACCATAAACTGCCGGAAGCACGGTAAAAACCTGTGGAGTAATATATCTATGTCCACATGCCTTATATCATTCAATAAGGCATAAGACCAGTCTCAGTTCAAATAAAATTGCCGTCTGCTAAATTTTGAAATCTGTTCAATGTTGCTAATATACCAAAGACGCCAATGGCCGACCAAGAATTCATTTTATTATTTTTTCTTTCGTCTGCAAAACCAAAAGAAGCTATCGCTGAGTGAGTGACTGAACACACAATAGCACCTGCTAACTACAACCTGTAACAGAATTACTTTCTTGAATGCGCCTTATAATTTACGCGCAACGAGTCTTACATCGAGAGCCACTAAATAAATTACAACTATTTTAGCTAATTTTAAGCATTCAAAGCTTGCATATCAGGTGAAATCGTGAGTTTAAACACGAAAACAGGAAGATAAACTCCGTCGAAGAAATATTCCAGTAACCAGGTAACTAAAAAACGCTTCAGCGCATTCCTTGCAGTTAGCATACCTTTTCCAAGCTTTTGCAAGTTTTTCCAAGCTTCTTTTCGCGTTATTCGTCCCAATTAAATCCAATATTTATCCTTCTTGAACGATTCAGCAAATTTTGACGGAAAATTTTTTGGTTTGCTGGAGTAAAAATTTCCCCTAAAAGCTCCGCATAGAACCAGCAAGTACTAGCCACAAAGTCATGAATGTTTTATAAGCGGTAATGTCCCAAAATATATACAGGTTTTGGTTCTGACCAACGGAACAATCACTTATTGTTAGAAGACATATCAATAATCTCGATCTAGGCTTGACTAGTAAATACTCCTCTAAAGAAACTGAACATAAGTGGCCAATTATATTCAACAGAAAAAAAATTCTTTTGTAGCTAGTTGTTTCAAAGATTGTATTCTTTTTCAAACAAAACGAACGCCCAAATATTGCACCAAGTATGCATATGCCATCATATTAGACTAACCTGACTTAGCATTTGAATCTTATTCAATGAACCCTCTGTTGTTTCGTTTTCATTCCTGTTGTTAAGTGTTTTAAATTATTATTATCTTTCTTTTTAAAAAAAGGAAATGTTTTCTAGCTTTTTTTTCCAAATGCAATCACTTTCAAAGAAAGTTACTTGTATTAGCGGACTGGCATTGGTGTTTACTTTGGATTTTGAAAATAGTTTCTTGAATTGAAAACAACCTTTGAAACTGCAATTTTATAAACTTGGCTCATAATATTTAAAATCCTTTTGGACGGTAATGGGAATTGGAATCTACTGAAATCAAAAGTGTGCAAACGTAATATATCATACTCTCATTCGGACCCAAAACAAATCTTAGTTCATGCATTGTGTATCCTTTCTGCGCGCGCAGTTCAGAACTTGATAGGTTTTCTAGGAAAGCTGAGCTGTTCAGAGGAATATATGGTCGTTTTCTCCTAAACGAACTAGGTGACCCCACTTTTTAAATTTCATTTATTTAAGGAAAATACGACTCTGCATGATATATACAAACTTGAATTGTTCATTATTCAATTTTCAAATATTCCGATTGATTCGCTATTAGTCTGATTTTAGGCGTGTCACTGGAAGTGAGCAGACGCTCGAGTTGCCTATCATTTCATTACTTTCATTTTTACAGCAACTTTAAGGCATCTCACTGTAACATTGTTTTGCTATCACAAGAATAATGCTCATATTTCATTAGCAGTAATGACTTCGTTAAAGTAATAGGTGTCTCTGGTACAAGGAAAGGATTTTTAAATATTGCTGTCGAAAGCTGGCAAAGTACCTATATACTATAGCCCTGTAGCGTGAAATCGGACACGGTGACCCCCTCTTTTTATTCTATTTTTTAATGTATCAGGTTTAATTAATAACTGTGCAAAGTATCAACAAATTCTCATATTACAACTTCTTTTTCGATGGAATCACCTTAAGTGAACTATTTTGTATCCTTCAAGGTCTGCTTTTATGAACTTTTATGAAGAATTAATTTTAATAGAGTGAAGGAAGATTTGTAGCTTTGAACAAGAGTTAACTCCTTATTGGTCAAAAACTGTGGTAAATACTTTCCTCTCAAGTAAACACAGAAACTAGAAACAAATCTTGAAATGCTCCATTTCCTTCTTACAATCCTACTTGAACTTGACCGGAAAGAAAACTTGTGTATCTCTCTAACTACTTGGGTTGTAAATGTTAAAAGGGGTACAATTAAGGACGGTGCCTCCTAATACAGATGTTGTTTTAAAAAGGTTATGACTATGGGGGGAAACTAGATCTTAGCAAGGGTTATTGGAATCCAAAAAGAAAAATGTGGGTAAGTATGCATTTTCGGAGATAACTAAGCAACCATAATAACAAAAACGCGCTCACATGTAAAGAATGTCTGGCAATTTCTTTCCAAATTTGAGCTCAATTATCTCTGAAAAATTTGTGGTTATCCCCAATTTTCTTTTTGGATTCTGATAGCCCTTATACTAAGCTCTACTTTTTCCACATAGTCATAAGCCACGCAAAAATATTGTTGTATTAGTGGGCAAATTCCTTAAAAAACTTGAATGTCTCGCGCAGAACGTATGCGCAGTAACGAAAGGAAGCACCGTCCTTAAGATAGGTTCTGTTTGGGAACGTAGAGCAGTGATATTTCAAGTTACGTAATGAGCGTTTTATGAATTACAAATTTTGTTTTAGATTTAAGATCAAAGTAATAACGTCTCGAAAAGTTATTTTAGAAAATACTGAATAGGACTAATATCTCAGGAAAATGAATATAGGGATTTATTATTCAACTGCATTCAGTAGAGTACAAATAACACCCAAAACGAGTACAAATATCCCACGGTATTTGTACTCCAGAAGACCGGTTTGACAGGTTTTCTACAAATGCCACGTCAGGCTTTAGGCTTACAAGGTGAACGATGAAAAAATGGCCGAAACGCTCGTTTTTCCGGAAGAAAACAATGAATAAAAATTAGCGACAAGAGTTTAACACAACGTTTCGATGTCTCCATGACATCATTATCAAGTGGAGAAAATAAAATATAGATTAGTTAATATATACAAGATGAGGTGTTAAGAAAGTAAACAATAAGCAACATATGTTGCTTTACTTTCTTAACACCTCATCTTGTATATATTAACTAATCTATATTTTATTTTCTCCACTTGATAATGATGTCATGGAGACATCGAAACGTTGTGTTAAACTCTTGTCGCTAATTTTTATCCTTAAATGTTTATCCAAATTCAATCTGATTCGAATATTTTAAAACAATGAATGCTTACCAAATTTTGAGGTTTTTAACGAAAACGAGATCCTAGAGACAAGCAATGACCTAGACGACAGTGAAATTTCTTTATTTATTGAAGAAAATCGAAACGTATTAAAATACAACAGAAAATACAAAAACTGACCTCAAGTCCGTTAAAGAAACAAGGGCCATTGAAGAAATTCCCGCCGAGGAACTTAACAACCTTTTATGTCATTTGTTTGTCAAAGTCAGGAAACGGAACCCATCATTTCTCAGGAGCTGTCTTAAACAAATGTACAATTGTTGTCGGTCAGAAATCTCCACCGCTATCTCTTCCAAAACGACCCGTGGTTAGTGATTCGGACGAAGATGACTGAGCTTGAAGTGCTATTTAACTTTGTTTGACTTGACTTTCGAGTTCTGTTTGTTCTGTCGAGTTCTTTCTTTTCGTAGTTTTACTCGGTGACCAAGAACATTGTTGTTTATCTAACTGTAAACCCGAAAATAATTCAGTTTTGCCTTGTTCCATCTTTGTTTTCCTTGCAAGTTTGAAATAAAATCCCGACGCTTCGCTCGATTGACACAGGTTTGACAAGTTTTCGTTTTTGACCAATCAACAACAACCTCACGTCAAGCGCGCGAAACCTGACTCCGCTGGCGCGCTCACTCGCTGCTCAGAAGTCACGTTAGTTTGTCACGCAACTCAGGCAGTTTAGAAACCACTTTTCCATTTTGTAGCTAAGTTGAATAATAAATCCCTTATTAGACGGTTTAGTGTGTAGTATCGTGGGATATTTTTACTCGTCTCTTGTATTTTGACTCGCTCTACGGGCTCGCCAAAATACGGCGCGACTCGTAAAAATATCCCACGATACTACACACTAAACCATCTAATAAGATATATGTATGGCTCAAGAGAGCCATAAACTACAGGTGGTCTGATGAGCCAATACTAAGAGTGAAGAATTCTGGGAACTTCTCCACATTAAAAAAATGTGTTAATACAAACGTTTGCAAATTATCAAATAAAAGTATCATAATTTAATCAATAAGTTTCTATGGCAGTCTGTCTATGGCAGACGACTAGGAGATACAGTTTAACGAACCAATGACATTTAATCGTTACAAATAACCGATATCATGCCATAACATCAAATCAAATCAAGTTTAATGAAGAAGAAAAACAAAACTTTCCTGGAAAAACATTATGAGAATCGGTGAGACAGTGAGTCTGCTGTCACTGGGTCTGTTTGGTCAGTCAGTCAGTCAGTCAGTCAGCCGGCCAGCCAGTCAGTCAGCAAGCCAGCCAGCCAGCCAGTCAGTCAGTCGGTCAGCGAGCCAGTCAGTCAGCCAGCCAGCCAGCCAGCCACCCAGCCAGTCAGTCAGTCAGTCAGTCAGTCAGTCAGTCAGTCAGTCAGTCAGTCAGTCAGTCAGTCCGTGTGTGTTTATCATTATCATTAATTTATCAGCAGGCTTAATTAGGCTTAAAACCTCTTGTGGCTTAACGCCATGGTAATTCCATATTAATTCCATGGTAGCACACCTGCAATGCGTCATGGTAGTTGTATGTTCCAGATGATTTTTGCTGGAGTCCTCTTTCCAAAGTTATGCATATTTTTACAAGTTGAACAGTTCAGAAGGTTTATTCGTTTTGCAAGTAAAACAGCCGATTTTCGTGGTGTTAAGAAAGAGCAAATTATGAAAAGCAGAAGCACCTGTCTTGTTGAATACATTCTGGTGTGTTAGATTGATGAGGGGTTCGCGTATTATCCCACTCCGCCATTTTGAATTAATTTAATATTTGCTATTTCTTCCCTTTTCTTAACAGGAAGTTAATTCTCCCTGACGAGCTGGGTCAAACGCAGAAACATTCCCTTAATATAAAGTGGAAAATTTACTGGCCTGCGCGAATTTTCCTCGAAAAAAAATAATCAATAACGTAAGCAATGATTTGGATTTCGCGTCTAGTTTGTGCACTATTTGTTGAACACGATAGAAATCAAGGGAAGTGTTACTATATTTCCACATCATATTTATTTAGTATATTACAAATAAAATTATAGGGTGGTAGAGTCCTCAACTAGTATTCTCACAGTACACAAAATGTGTCGATTAATATAACCACGTGAGATTTTGAGCGCATTAGCTGAAGATGGCAGTGCCTAAGATATGGTTGCTTTGACTTGCCAGTATATCGCTCATGTAAATAAATAATGAACAGTAACCTTAAATATGGCTGAGCTTAGGATAGGTTGTATTTTTTTGCGTATTTCATTGGCAAAGATTAAAAGATCATTCATTCAAGTTTGTCCCTCTCACGTTTGTCGATAACTTATAAGCTTCGGGTACACGCTAAACCACAAATATTAAAAACGATTTGTGTAATGTAATAATACATAAAAATCACAAACTTATGGTTATCAAACTAACCTCTTGTAGGACTTCAAATCATCTAATTTATCCTTCGGCTGCAGCGATGATGACAAAACTATGACTCAATACCAAAAGTAAACAAACTAATGCGCATGGTATCTCACTCAACGGTTACATATTAGGTCCTTAATATTTCTGGCAGGTGACAAACATTCATGAATAAATTAAGATATCAGTATTCATTTCGAGTATCTCTTTTTGTGGGGTTTGATACTTTAGAAATCTCTTTACCGTATGCAATAAAGCTTCGATAATATAGGAACGATCGTTGGCTGATTATTTAAACTTGAATGCAAGGGACAACTTCTCTTTAATCTTCTGCCTTGTGGCTTTATTACTTTAATCGATTTCATGTCTACCATGGGCTGCTTTATTATGCTAATAAATCGCAGACATCATGCGATATGCACTGTATGATACTTTTTGAAAATATTTTATGAGGAAACTCCGTCAAGAAATCGGTGGAATGAAACTGGCAAAAAAATAATAATTAAAGTTGTTTCTGTTATTTTCTTCTACGTTAACGAAGTTTGTTTATTTTTTTTTTTAAATACATTTCAACTTTAAGATATGTTTATCAGCATTTTTACTTGTCCTCTTCTAGATATGGTGTTAACATGCAAACATGTCGCAATTGTTTAGATTAAGGGTGCGTTCGATAATACAAATAGACGGAATTATTACAACACATCTCGTCGTTTGCGATCCGTACTTCGCACCTACTGGACATACGAAATACATCTGAATTTCGTTTAGTTTGCCAGCGAGAATTACCCGATGGGTAACTGATACTACGATTCAAATATGGGAGTTGGAATATCAACACTCCCCCATTTATTCTGTCAAACGTACCCTAAGGCTATTATATACGTCGACATGAATCAAAACAACATTATTGCGATAAGGGATTTAGTGCATCTATTGCAACTGGGAAACAAACCTATAAGCATTCACATTATTTTGCGGATTAGAATGAAGAAGGTCGGCATATTCCCAGTTAAGTTGATATACTGCGTTGTACTTGAAACTGATTCGCTCGAGCAACTGAAGTCGGAACCCCCTGGAGGCTCCCACATAAAAGTGACGGGGAAGGCTCGTCAGAAACTGTGAAATTTACCCCTAAAAAGTATCAGAATCCCAATTTTGGGGGGCGTGGATTTAATTCCTTTTCCATGCAAACCTCGGATTTTAAGGCCTTGAAGGTACAAAGAGCACCCATCTAACTTATATATAGGAATTCCCCATCGGAGATTTGAATAGCCTGTCTCCATTCTACAACGAAGTTTGGTTTTCGTTTCCCAAGTGGAATGGTTAAAATAGCCGCGCCAATATAAAAATCATTCTTGAAAGACAACTGAAAACAATATGATAATAAGAGGTCTCTTTCTTTATAACTCCAAACACGCCAATATGGCGTCCGATTATTATTTTTTTAAAGAAAAAGTAAACAAGTTTCTATGCTGCTTATGAATGCTGCTTACACCATTAAGATATTAGCCACTCAGGTTTATTTTCAGCTGAAGAGAAAAAAAACTTGCCTTTTAAATGATGGCTGAATAACTAGCCAGCTAAGATCGTGAAAGTTTGGTTGAACGCATTAACAAGAGAGGATAAAGAGGGAAGAGACCTAGTCCCCCATATAGACTCTTACCCCTTCATCCTCTCTTGGTACTAACTAATGACCCCGAAAAATTGCCAGGCTTTTACATAAATTCTTTGTTGGAAAACGAAGGTTTTCTAACATATCTAAGTACGAAATTTAAATAACTGCTTGCTACAGTCCTAAAATCAATAGCTTGGCTGATTTTGGTGACCAAAAATTGGTAGGAATTACTGGCTGGTCTCAGTTATCTAAAATGGCACAAATTAAAGACCCGCGAAAATCAGTGCATTTCCACTTTCGGTTAGAAACTGTAGGAGGTACTGAAATATTACTAGGTCTCTTCTTTGAGGCTGGTTGCATTGCCAGCTGCAAACGTTTAATATCTGACACTGCAATTATAGTCCAGTATAAGTTGTATACTACCGCTGACATTTGTGGCGAGCCCGCAATGACAAAGCCCAAAATGCGGGAAAATCCGATTTTCAAACCCAAGTCTTCATTTCCAAGACTTCCGAAGGAAAAAATAAAAACAAAGTTGATTTTTGGGCTTCAGTTCTCCTTTAATCACTGGATGTAAGTTGAGGTTAATTTCCATCTTAAGTGTTGTCATCCCTTAAGTTAAGAAAATTAACATTAAAACAACAATTAATTGAAAAAATCAATCTTAATTTGAGTTACATGGCTTATTGACATCCTGTAACTGATTTAAAATATTTTAGGATGGATACCTAATCAGTTTCTGTCAAGCGTGTAAAGATGGTGGCTGGAGTAAAACGATGAATGCAAATAACGACGCCTTTAATAGTTAAGTAAGCGTCTAGGCTGGAACAGATTCCTTTTTTTCTTAATAATTTCTCCCTTTTTGATTCCGTGACTTTCTTTGGTGACTTTTTTTGTTTGTGCATTTTCAATTCTTTTTTGAATGATTATTACAAATTCCCCGAAAATTTAAAAGAAGGCCCAGTTCTTTCTGACAATTCATTCTTCAATATGTCTTACTTCACGCATCCTTTTCAGTTCCACAGCTTTGAACAAATTTTTGCATTCCTCTCTAAATGTCGCATTCATATATCCGAAAATGACAGGATTCGCGATACTACTGACCCCAACAAGGTAAGTTGCGAAGAAATATACTTGTCTTGGAAGGGACATCTTCTCGCACGCAGTATCAATCGCTGTTATGATATAAAGAGGGGTCCAACAGACGAAAAAAGCAAATATAATCGCAAACAACAATTTTGTCATTAAAATATCGTCCAATGATAGTCTATTACCCGACGCGGTGGTGCCGTCTGGCGTGTTTTGCGGGTGTCGACGACTCTCCTCGGACTCATCGGGGTCTGTCGTGTTTTGCAGGCGTTTTGCGTGTTGTTTTACGGAGCTGTATATGCGTAAATAGCAGCATGTGACAATTACCATTGGTAAAATGGTGAAGAAAACAATCCTGTAAATCGCTTGCTTTTCTCGCGTGTTCTCTATTGTGTAAAAGCAAATCATCATTCCAGGATGAAAAGCGAATTTGTGACCTCGAAGAAGATAAGGTAGCGGAGCGGAGATAGCGCAAACGGAGACGAAAGCGATCGATAGCAAGATGTACTTTTTAACGAAAAGTTTCGTGTAAATCCGTGGGCGGATAACTCGAATGCAGCGGTTGATTGCCGTCAGAGGGAACATAAGTTGAGCAGTGTAAGCTAAAACCACACAGCAGTACGCTTGAAACTGGCAGGAAAACCATGAGAAATTCCACTTGCCATGAATGCTAACGCTACACAAAAATGGCATCACAAGTACTGCTGTTAGGAGATCCGTCACAGCGAGCACAAGGACGTATATATTGGTTACTCGGCGAAGACGAGTGTTAATGTAAACTGCATAGCAGAGGAGCGCGTTTGAAAACAATGCTGAGATATTTAAAATAAGACAGAGTACTACTTCAATTACAACTGTGACACTGTGTCTGTTAGAAAGATGTTCAGCAAGGGCTTGGATTTCCGGTGGGTTTCCAGAAACATTCGACATGTTTCCCAAAAGGCGCGTGGTCCCCGACGGCAACGTAACAGTTACTGAAAACCTTCCAATATATGGGCTGCAGCTGTGCCTTGCTAAAATTAAAATCGTTAATTACTTTCGAATTTCTGTTATAATTATAATAAGAATCGCTTATTTTACATTCAGGGGATGATATCAATACGACCACCTTCAGATCTTCAGCACAAAACAACATTTATAGTCGAACAAATTATTTCAGTAAAAATTCAAGCAGTTTTTTCAGAGGCTGAATTTGACTCAGAAGCCTACAATAGCTTTCGGCGCAAACGTGTTAACCAGACTTTGATCAAGACATACGCTACATCTACAAAGTTACATCTCGAGGTTCAGACTTTTGGTTCAAAAGGTATGAAATTAAATGGAGTTAGCAACGCAGTTGTTTAGAAAGTAATTTTAATATTCAAATTGGACTCTTAGAAGCTGCCAAATATAACTATCGATGTTGACTAGCATATAGATACTGTCATATTTATTACCGGTCGCTCAAGTACAGATGAAGTATGTAAGTTACATTTGAGTGGCAAGAGTGGTATTTACCAAAAACACATCGTACGATAATATTGAATCGAGAAACTAAAGTTTTCTCTGTGGCTATTATGTGAGATTATCCGGAAATAGCTAGCACTGACCAATTGGACTGATAGGTGGTAAAGCTAAAATGATATCTCCGCTGGAAGCACTGCCCAATAGCTAGGATTTCAGTACTCACTCAATCAGGTTATACAGTCTCCTTTTACAGCGTCATAAACAGCACCACTGGGAGGTACTACTTAAAAACGCCATAATTATTGTAATAGTCCTTTGCTAAGATGCTGTTTGTTTCTCAACCAATGCGAAAGCCACATGCAAATAAAATTAATTTTTTGTCAAATATACCACAGCAGGGTTTCAAATTGGTCTCGTCGCAAAAAAAGACGGGAAATAAGACACATCCGACAAAAAAGATTTGCTTGATAATATTTCGTCTTCCATAAAAAATTTCGATAGTTTTAGGCATTTTTAAAGGACTATATATTTCACGAAATCCACAATTAATGTACCAATAGACCACGAAATATCACATTTCAATATCATGAAATCCTGATCAATTTATCATGATTTCCGAAGACTATCAACGGACGTTAGAGGAATTTTCCCAATACTTCCATGAAAAGATCGGTAGATTTATTAATTACAGTCCAACAAAATCTAAAAAAAGTGCTACCATAAAAGGCACAGGAGCACAAAAATATTTGTTTTGAATAATAGTAATTTTACAACTAATTAACATTTCAAACAAGCGTGAATATGTACTAGTTATGCTTTTGAGTCGTTATTTGTGAAATATTCGCATCGAGTGACTATACCGCACGAGCCATTAGGCGACTGGTGATACAAAGAAAAATAAAAAATCACCAGTGGGATTTCTACGGTACACTACGAGAGACCATCCTGAGAACTCCTTTATCCCATGACTCTAAAATACTGTCATATGCCATCAAACATCTGGCAATTTAGTGACATTGGAAATTTGCCAAATATTTTCCATAGTGTTGCAAACGTTTTTCAAAACGTTCTCAAGCTTATTCAAACGTTTCTGACCATGTTGGAAATAATTATCCGAATATTACCGATGACTTCCGAAGATTCACAAGGAAGGTCCGAAAATGTTTCGATCGACTATACTTCAAACACGAATCAAGCTCAGGCCACCAGATCAATTTACAATACCTTTCTATGCAACGAACGCCCGGAAACTACCGTAAACACGATCGGTGGAATGCCGCCGAATATACAACGGCTTATCAGCTTTCTGATTGCATGTATCTTCAGGGCATGAGATTAAGACCTGTTTCAAATTTAATTAATCAGCGTGAAAATAATTCGCTCTTGTTTTGGTTTTACTTACTGCCTCGATCTGATTGCCAGGTTTGATGCTGGTTGAAAAAACATCATCTTCCCGCCACTGTTTAAAGGAATTAGAAATGTAGTCAGACCTTGATTATATGGACCGTCTCTCGAAAATGGTCCTGATAATCGAGTCTGGCGAGTCGGCGGAGCTAGAATCTAGGTGAGTAACCATATGTGGCTATTTGCAGAGGAAACTGTATCCGCAGACTGTTAACCCTCGGACGAACAAGCAAACTCACGGCCCTCAAACTCAAACGCATACTCACAGGAGTTGGTGGACCCCTCCCCTTGGATTTTTGTTTTGTTACAATATTTCGAAAAGATTTTACCACTGTTTACCTTTATAGATAGCCTGTGACGTGATAGCCTGTGATTTTAATATTCAAATTGGACTCTTACAATTCGTCAAATATAAATCTCGGATCGATGTTGACAAGATACTGCCATATTTATTACCGGTCGCTCAAGTACAGATGAATTATATTTGTTACGTTTAAGTGGCAAAACCGGTCTTTACCAAAATACACATCGTACAATAATTTCTAATCAAGAAACTAAAGCTTTCTCTGTGGCTGTTATGTTAGGTTATCAGGAAATAGCTGGCGCTGACCATTTGGATTGATAAGTGGCACAGCTTCAAAAACAGCACCACACAAAATTACTCATAATATTGGATGGAAGTTACTAAAATATGGAACGGGGAGCCGGGAACCAGGAACAGGGAACAGGGAACAGGGAACAGGGAACAGGGGTCTGGGAACGAGCGGTCAGCAGTATTCCACATAAAAATTCAAATTGGCGGATGAGAAAACTCTACGGAGGAAAAAAGAATCGATTAAGAACCACAGAAATAGCAAAATATCCCGTAATTCTTAGCTAATACGATTCAAAAGGAGCTTGAAATCGTAACTTGGGGTTTATTTGTCTAAAATACTTTATGGCAGAAGCAGCGTATCACCGTTTGGAAAGTGCAACTGGCCAGGCAGGTTTATACCGCGATGAATCGGGACAAATCTAGATCAATCAATATGAACGTAACACAAGCAGAAGTGACACCAAACTGTGACACTGTAGCCGGACGTAGGCTTTGACATTTAAGGATTGCTTCTACAAAGGATAAAAAGGCACAATATAACAAAAAAATGCAAATCCAGATGGCAACGTGATCAATTAACAATACATTTGTTCAAGCTAAGGAGTGTCTGTGCTACATATAGGCAAAACGTTTTGTTTCAAGAGATAGACATGTGCGAATTCCAAAAGGTTCAAGAATCTTTTTTCTTGCAAAATTGTTGTCAATTAGTAAGCCACATCGTGTCTATAGTTAATGCTTTATTTAACAGTTAGCCCTGCAGAACTAGTTTATGAGTTCTAAATGCAATGCAATTTAATCCTTGGTGCAAATTTTGTCTTCCTTTGTGTTATGTTCATCTTAGTAATTAACCATATACTGTTAGGAGAACAAAATTTTCATTAACCAATGTCAGCTAAACAACGTCAAGTACGTATAGAATGTCAACTAGAGATATAACTGAAGGTATACAAGGACTTGGTTGCTAATTTATATGTCCCTATGACTAGTCCCTGCTACATTACCTCTTCTGTGGGGCTACCTAAAACTCACAAAACTGCAGTAGCCAACACATGACTGTAAGAGGTCAAATTTGAAGAAACAGGTCTATAACCATGTAAAATTCACAGAAACCCAACATTCAGAGATGACCTGGAAACCACTGGTAATCATCTAGACTAATGAGGAACTATAAATCACCTTACAGTTGATCCACGTCACGCGTGAAAGGAAACTCTAAAATTCAAAACAACGTGACGAGTTACGTTCTCCATATTTGGGCATTCGGCTTGTGTTTCTCGAGATTCAGAGAGGGATTTCGAAAATCGAAAGGAGATTACGAATCTGTCACAGATTTTTCGAAATGTTCAGACCTGGTTATGTTAATGCCTTAGGTTGGAAGAACAGGCCTCTCCACAAGGAAACGAGAAGACGAATAATTGATCGTTATTTGACTGGTGAGGGACCGAAAGCGATCTCCACAGCAGCTCGTGCAACTCCTGGCGCAGTTTATTGTATCATTCGACATCATGAAACGTTCAGTACATGTGAGGCGTTCAGTCAAGGGGGACGAAGTTATCCTTCTAAACTTTCAGACGACGTTGCATGTAGAATCTATTGAATTGTTCAAACTAGCGAAACCTAGGATATATGGATGGGAAAATCGGGAAAGATTGTTGAGCAGTAGGTTATGCAATAGACGAAGCACAGGTCACAAAAGCGTAATATGAGAGTTTGTATGGAGCTGAAATTCGATTGAAAATAATCGGCAGTTTTCCGTGGAAAATACCTAAAAATCAAAATAGAGTTTGAAAAACCTTACCTGTTGTGTGTTTGCTGTGTCTTTACCGCTTTTCCGAACTGCTGGAGGCCGTTTCGGGCGATATTCTGTTTAACGGTCGAAGCGACGTCTTGTCACGTACTGGCTTTACTTTGACATGATGTCGCATCGACCGTTAAACAGAAAATCGCCCCAAACGGCCTCCAGAAGCTCAGAAAAGTGGCAAAAACACAGCAAACACACAACAGGTAATGGTCTTCAAACTCTATTTCGCTTTTTAGGTATTTTTGCACAGAAAACTGACCATTTACATTTTGGATCGAATTTCAGCTCCATACAAACAACTCACATTACGCTTTGGTTAACCGTGGACGAAGCGTCGGCTTTGTCTTTAATCAACCTCGCAACTAGGAAAAACTGTCATCAGTAATTGCTTGACACGGCAGATGTATCTTGGTTTTCGTCCACTTCCTTCGGAGCTACCGTTCTTACACAAGCGTTCAGCTCCAAGGTTTGTTCTCGTTCGGTTGAAACAGGAATCACGCGTCAGCAAAATAATTGACATAATTTCACCTCCTTCTAGTCGTCTAAAACGTTTTTCGAGCGCTGACGAGAAGCGAACCCAGAACTGAATAACGCGGTCTCTCGATAAAACAAAGATTTGTCCCGTCACAACCCCTTGCTTCTACAAAGATAGAAGCCATTTTCGGAAATTTCAATGAGATCTTGAATATTTCCCTTGTAATCTCCGTTACGTCACTGAAAGTAGCTTGTTTATTTGAAGACTCGGATCACGTGTTGAGGTTTCCGTTCACGCGTAACGTGGATCAACTGTAAATCTTATTTCTCGATTTCCTTTAAATGGATATACACATTTCAAGAGTTATAAAGGCCTGTCGATCACCCTTTTACTCTTGACTAATAATTGCTTAAACCTGTTCAGTAAATTTCCGGTCATACAGCTGGTCATGTGTTTTATATCTCCGTAGCTGCTCGACTACAATATTGTCAAGGCATAGTAACAAGGCTACCATTTAATAAAAATCTCAACGTGTTAGGTAAGGATGTTAGTATTGACCTCTTACAGCCCTGTGTTGGATGTAGCAGGGACACATAGGGACACGAGTATTGTCTTTGTTTAGTTGACATTGGTTGGTGGCTCTCTCTTCCGCAGAGGCTCCTGTTAGTAAACACCAATGAAAGAAAAAAAGAGTGAAGCGGGAGCGCTGGAGAGAGAAAACGGGAAGCCCCCGCGCGCTTTTTCCCAAGTGTGCAGTCAAGGGGCAACTGTAGGAGGCCTCTGCAGAGGAGAGAGGGTTGGTGGAAATTTTGTTCCCTGGGATATAGTTAACGTTTAAGATGAACAAGACAGAATTTGCACTAAGGATAAAATTGCACTGCATTTAGAACTTATAATCTAGTTCTGCATACAAGGTATCTGTTTAATAAAGCATTGACTAGATAAAATGTGGCTTACCAACAATTTGCAAGGAAAAAGTTTCTTGAACCTTTTCAAACTCGCACTTATCTCTTGAAACAGAAAGATTTGCCAACATGTAGCATTTACGTTAAAAAGCAGTCGTTTCATTTTGTATCCAGTTGGTTTATAAATGTTTGCGTGTTTTAATTGATCAATAAGCCTCATTAGTCCAATGCAAGTCAATGAATCTGTTACTAATGAAAATATAACTAACCTAAGACTTGTTTTGTCCATTATGTTACAATCAGTTAACCTCAAGATCTATTAGTTGTTATAATAAATTTAAATTTTTGTTGCTGTTGTTGCTATTTGATCAGTGCAATGAAAAATTAAGTGACGCATGTCCCTGCTGCACAGACACATCCATTAGCTTGAACAAATGTATTGTTAATTGATCACGTTGCCATCTGGATTTGCAATTTTTTGTTATATTGTACCTTTTTATCCTTTGTAGAAGCTGTCAAAGCCTACGTCCGGCTGCAGTGTCACAGTTTGGTGTCACTTATGCTTGTGTTGAGATTGATTGATCTGGATTTGTACCGATTCACGCGGTATAAACCTGACCAGTTGCACTTTACAAACGGTGATACGCTGCTTCTGCCATAATGTATTTTGGACAAATAAACCCCAAGTTACGATTTCAAGCTCCTTTTGAATCGTATTAGCTAAGATTTACGGTGTATTTTGCTATTTCTGTGGTTCTTAATCGATTCTTTTTTCCTCTGGAGAGTTTTCTCATTCGCCATTTTGAATTTTTATGTGGAATACTGCTGACCGCTCGTTCCCAGACCCCTGTTCCCTGTGCCCTGTTCCCTGTTCCCTGTTCCCTGTTCCCTGTTCCCTGTTCCCTGTTCCCTGTTCCCTGTTCCCTGTTCCCTGTTCCCTGTTCCCTGTTCCCTGTTCCCTGTTTTCCGTTTCCGGTTCCCGGTTCCTCGTTCCTGATTTTAGTAACATCCAATATTGGATTTCATCCACGGACTCAAATGTTACAGTCACCCCAGAAAGCATAATAAACAACACCACTGGGAGGTATTTCCTAGAAGGCCATAATTATTTTAATAAATAGCACTTTTCATGTCCTCTCAGGTAGAAGTTAAATGATCTCTGTACACTTAACGGATTTCGGGATTATGTATAATGATTTGAGAAAATATTGCTTCCTTTTTTCTCTCTCACTTTCTCTTCCTTTCTTTCTTTTTCTTTGTTCCATTAGAAGTTCAGAGGACGTGTTGTGGGATTTCGGGATTATGTATAATGATTTGAGAAATTATTGCTTCCTTTTTTCTCTCTCACTTTCTCTTCCTTTCTTTCTTTTTCTTTGTTCCATTAGAAGTTCAGACTTTCCTGGGGGAGCATGGTGCATACTTCCTAGAAGTTCGTCTGTCCTGGTGAAAGTTTTTTGGAATTCTTAATGAACGCCTGAATACAGAGAGTGTTTCCACGAAAGATTTCAATAGTTTCATGCCATTTTAGAGAAATCCTGACTATTATACTAAATTTATCTGAAAAACCTCCAGAGGTCAATTCCGCGACTGCCTTGTCTGGCGAGTCGACGGAGGTACAAGCTAGGTGAGCAATCATATTTGGCTATTTGCAGAAGAAACTGTATCCTGACGAACAAGGAAACTCAAACGCATACTCACAGGGGTTGGTGGACCCCTCCCCCTTGGGTTTTTGTTGTGTTACAATATTTCGAAAAGATTTTACAACTGTTTACCTCTGGTAGATAGCCTGTGACGTGTGAAGATAAGGTAAATAGTACGGGTTGCGGCGCTGCTGGGGGTCTGTGTCGTCATCGAAATTGTCTTACAAGATGGCCGCCATCTTGGATTTTACTCAAAATTAAAAAGATTATCAAAAGACGGCAAAAATTGAAAATTTGGACCTTAGACATGTAAAATAAGACATGAGTAAACAATTTTCTGCTTTTTGCCGACAATTTGTGCCTTTTCACTTGAAAAAGCGAGAAACGCATTTTTGTTAAGAAATGGTTTTACCACACGCTACTTCTGACGTCATACCTCGTACCCGAAGCAACCGATTCTCACCAAACTTTTGCTAAAATGTATTAAAGGGATCGACGTGCGTACAACTACTGAAAACGGCAGGTCCTAATAGAAAATCCTTTTGAAAAAAATGAAAAGAGACCCTATAGGGGTGTGTAGGGGTGGGGAGGTGGTATCCATCCCCACCTTAAGCGCTCGAGGGCTAAAATAACCGCATGCTTGACGATTTCTGACCCTGTTTTTCGGTGATCAATTTTCACAAGGCAACTTGAAGTGAAGAACACCGTTTTAAAGGAGTTACTTGTCCTTTCTTTGCCCAAACCGGCTTTCACAAAGGGTACTCGTTAATATTCCTGAAGGAATCAGGACGTCTGAGAAAAGTAGTCATGATTAATAGCAAAAAGTCCGGATAATCGTGGTTTGATGATCATCGTAAAACCAAAACATGAATTTTACGAACTTGCTCGCGCGGGTTTTCCCGCTCTTAATGCTCGCAGAAATGTGTATTTGCTGCGAATTCTGATTGGTTTATCCGCCTTTGATAGCATCTCCTGGGATTGACTACTCGAGTAGTCTTTGGCCTTTGGTTTTAAGCTGCCACTGGACTTAAAATTGCTCTTGTTGCGGCATCGAGGGAATTAATAAAGTTTTATTGACATGTAGCTTATATACAAAGATAACTTATGTCAATTACAGATCACAGGTTTTTATGATAAGCAGACACACGGCAGGAGTACAGATTACATGCCATTACAAGTTCTGAAACGACACCATCATTCAAGCTACTCTTTACACAGTCAGTTGCACATTTTGATTTCTTCGAAAGAGACTGCTAAAAATCCCACACGGATGAGTTGACAAGTAAACGGTTGAAGGAGGTGTTAGGGGGACCCTGGAACCCTTCAGAATTGGGGAGAAGTGACATACCAAATCCCTGATACTCCAAGCAACTTACACCTACCAAGAAAGCTATTGCCGGAGACATTTTAAATAAAGTTTATTAAAGCTTCATTTTTTACTCGTCAGGTCGGATAAAATAGGAGACGTATGCACCCATTCTTTCAGAAGCACATCATGGATCTCACTGCATTTCTGATGTCGCTATTACGAGCCAAATAAATAACAGGATTAATGGATGAATTGACGAACATAATAGTGACCGACCATACGTACAAAACTTTAAATGTATCGCCAGCTGCTACAACATTGACGACTACTGCGGGAGCCAAGCAAAGAAGCAGCACAGAGATCACTATGATCATATCAATGGCTGCTTTCTTTTCCCGCCTAAATATGACGGACAAATTTTGCCCTGAAACAGCGTCCTGCACCTGGTTGTTATGACGACGGATAGCAACGAAGATGCCAACGTGGTTCGCGATTGGAAGAATGACAAACATCACAGCGATGACCACGCTCAGGACAAACTGTACAGACTGTGGTAAAATAAACCGCAGCAATACCGTCAACACCAGCCATGTTGTTCCAGTTATTATAGCCACCAGCAATGCCTCTGTTGAGACAAGGATAAGGAGATTAGGTCCTGTTTCGGGAGTCCACTGAGGCGGTGGGAAACAGAAGAAAAAGGTTCAAGAGGATAAAGTAAGTGAGAGGGAAAAAAGAGAGAAATTTCTTAAAAATACATCAATGCCTTGCAGCATCGTAAGCCTGTGTTGCTAGTTAGCCTTGTGTTGTATGGCTTGGCTCATTGCAAGTCTCCCTGGTGGCTCAGTGGTAGAACATCGAACGGGCACCTGGAATGTCATGGGTTTGGACACTTGTTGGGAGTACCACGTGTTGATGTTTTGGTGTTATCGTGGTTTGTCGAGGAAAATTGCATGCGTTGGTAGTCCTAAGGTATTTTGCCCATACAAGAAAGTTCGGGGGGCGATAATTAACTCGAGGTATTACTAAACATAAACTCAAAGAAATTGGAATACTGAAAAGAGAAATCTAGCGATATGTGCCTAAGGACGGGATTCGGAATCTCTTAAAAATGCACCATGCGCCGAAGGAATTTGCCCTACACTTAATTTTTTAGGGTTGTGGTAATAAAGTTTGTCCCAGAAAATAAAAGCTATCTAAACTAGTAATAGTTGACACTACAGCTGCCCCCGCTGTCAAGAGGTTTTGTGTCTGTGATCGTATTTATTGATTTTGAAGGTTTCCTTTCTCTTGATTTACTTAGAAACACTTTTGTGTGGTATTTATTTTTTTGTAGTATAATTTAGGTTTTAGATTGTTCCTGCAGAAGCAGGCCAAGTTGAGTTTAGTACCCAGTCCAGTACTAAGAGATTTCATGAACTTACGGAATCGCGCCAGTAATGGGTCCAGTAATGCAACACATCGATCACTAATGCAAATGAGCTCTGTTTTTTCTGTCAACCGTGGAACTTCTTTGTGCTTGGGCAATTGTTTGGGTATTTTTTGGGTACAAATTAGTCGAACCTATCAATTGAATGAGGGACAATGAAGGAACAATAAGCAGCAGGAGAATAAAGGTGAAGCTACTTGCGCGAGTCGCGTGCATCAAACGATTTGTTCGTCCTATACTGCTGAAATAAAACTTTTCTTCCTCGATAATGTAAGTTCTTTATTAGAACAATTATTGTAGTGGAAAGTTTATAGGGAAATTGTACTCAAATGCGGGAAAGCAACTTCCCGCGACATGGAAATAATTTCCTTATATGCATTATACACTTTAAACTATAGTTTATACTGCTTACACTGAGCAATATTTTTTCTAGGCCGTTTATTGAATGAGGAGTTTCATTTTCCCTCTCAGATAATTTTTTTCTTTACTTTCTCTCTAGAAACGTCTGCCGCGTGAAGCGGACCACGTACTTTGCTCAGCGCAATTCTGCATGCGTTTTGTAAGTCAATATAAAGTCGGAAAAAAGCGTTACCGCGAACATTAAAAGCGACACCGCAGGAGTGCCAATCTTGTGAAATGTGCATGTGGTCTTTGGTTACAGTTAATAAGGCAAGTTCTAGCGTTGTTGTGTTTCCACAGGACCTAATGCAATATTGTAACGCAGTATTTCTCGCGAGTTAAAAACCCGTAGGGTTTACTGGTGTTGAGATTCACTCGTCCGCTAAGCAATTCTTGCTTGTTTATGGACCAAGGCTTTCAGTCCCCCAGGGCGATCTGTGTCGACAAATTGTTTTCAAATGATTTCTGTATATTAAATGCGTGTCTGACAAATAGTCTTACGCAGCATCTCTGGATCCAAAATTTCTTAGTTCAAACTCGAACTTTTCCTTCTCGTGGCCTGAAGATTTACGTTGGCTTTCTACGGCAATAAAATGAGGTAAACGAAAATAAAAACTACAGTTTCTCTTTCGCCTCCAAAACAACTGCTCTTCGGGATTTTACATATACTGAAAACACGTGCGGTAAGGAAGCGCTCGCAGAATGACTGACTGCAAAACAACCTACGGGTTTTCTATAAACACCGTGCACCCCCTAGATAGAGATTTTTTATTTATTGACACCGTCACATGACCCATATGTTACTGATGCTACGTCATCATTATCCATTTATTCCGTTCGGGCGTTTAGTGATGCTACGTCATCATTACCCGATTATTCCGTGCGCGCCCTATTCTGGCAAATCGAGATTTGTGGTATATATACTGTATATTTTAACTGTAAGTACTTTACTTCTCTTTACTTTTAAATTGATAATTTTATTGTAAATAGCGCCTTTGGACCGTTGGAAAAGGGCGCTTTAGAAATGTTATTATTATTATTTATTATTATTATTATTATTATTATTATTATTATTATTATTATTATTATTATTATTATTATTTACTTTATATACGCGCGAGCTATAAGGATGCCTCCTCGGGATTTTGTCTAGGCAAAATCCCTGCGGGGGCAATTAATGTACTGAATTTTTTGATATTCGCGTTTCAATTCCTTGGAGCGTGAATTTCCTTTAAAAAGTTTAACTTATACACAGATATGAAAACTATTACCTTTCACTGTCACGTTTGCACGGTATATCAAAGGCTTAGAGAGTGCGTAATGGCGATCGAAGCTTATGATGGTGAGATTGGCGAAGGACCATCCTGTAAAAGCCGCTTGACTCACCCAGAACGCTTTGAATAGTTCAGTCTGATGATCGCAAGATTGATATATGCGGTGGACCATCAAACGCCAGGCAACAAATAGTGGCTGAGCTACCAACCCCGTCAAACAATCTGTAGTGGCCAAACTACACAGCAGAACATTGCACGGTCGTTGAAGAGACGGTGTTTTAACAACTGCTAAGATGACAGCTAGGTTCGCGGAAAACGCAAAGATGGAGAAAGGTAAGTTGACCACGCAGGACACGACATCGTTTACGAAGGATGCAGTGTCGTTATAAGGGATCGGTACCCATAGAGGCAGGCCACAAATCACACTGCTATCATTTCCAGCCATTAACTGCTGTAAGGCGGGTAAAAACGAAAGGGAATTAAATTTAAGTATTTGTCAATTCATTTTCACTAACGATAGTGAAAGACTCAACCAAAACATTTCCAGTAAAAACTAAAGCATTTTGCCTTGTTTCTAGAAACGGAACCACATGTTTTTTTTGTTTTGTTTTTTTCCGTCGGAAGGAAAGAAAGACCTCAGTAGAAACTAATAAAAATAACCTTACCTTGAGTAAATGGTTTTAATAAAATTTAGGTTACGAAAACCATTTCGACCCTGGCTCCCGTGCAATCTCTGTAGATGACAGACTATTTTGATTGTAACTTTATAACCAATGTCTTGAAAGCACCAAAAGAAATTGCTAATTATATGAAGTTAGCGCCATCAATTAACGACGACTAATGAGTTCAACAATTGTCTAGTAGCAGCTGTGAAGGGCTCTTCAGTGAGGTGACCCATAAGTTAAAACTCTATGTTTACCCTTGTCGCATGCAGTCAATCAAAGGTGAATAGGTGAATGCCGTCTAATTTACTTATTGGATCATTTTTTAGCTAATGGACCGCCGGAAAATAAAGATACTGTCCAGAAGTCGTGAAGAGACACCTACTTGAGGTTTCAGTATAAAGCAAATAGCTCTATGGAAGCTCAACTAGTTATTTGGCATGTTTTTGTACTTAATTTGTGCAAGTTGTTACGTAAAAGATGAAAAATGCTATAAAATATCATGTTTATTAAACAAGGAATGTTTGGGGGAGTAAATGATCATTTGGCAGCTTTAACAAGTCGACTTTTTGTACCGCTTGAAACGTTTTGATGTGTAGAAAAATAAAAATAGCGAATTCGCCTTGATCCCAAAATCACCTAGAAGCAACAGAGCCAAAAAAATGTAAAAATCTCAAACTTTATTTTCATCGGAAAAGGGAGTAGGATCCCGTATCTATTCGTTAAAGCCACACACGCATGGCATATGAAGAAAAGAAAGCGGTAACATGTTTCGCAACTGGCCCTTGAATTTTGCCAAGAGTTCCGGCAATAGCGGATTTTTACAGTTTTCTCAAGAATAAGTATTTTATCATCGGTAAATACATGTTACTTACAGTGTTTAATACTAAGTGGGTAGACGATTTTCGGAAGTGCCCTGTTTCCCTTGAAGAAAAGAGATTAGAGCGGAAGCCTATTTTTTTCTTACCCATACTCAGACTGACTCGATAAGTGTCAGATAACTTAAGTGTATTCATTCTCAATCTTCCTTTCTTAGTGTTTTTCTCTTTCCCCTGACGTGAAATTCAAACGAAAGTTTTCACCTGGTTTCATTTCGACATTTAAAAATCGAGTGAAACGGATGTTTAGTGGGGAGAGCTAATTATTTATTTATCTTATGTGGAATTTTTGCCAGTAAGAGATTACAAAAAGGTATTTGACAGTAAAAAGATTAAAAGAAAAAAGAAAAAAAAAAGAATGGCTAGGATGCCTCCTTGAAGCGTCGTCCAAAGCAAGTTGGCAAATTGCGCGTAAATAGCAGCATAAAACACGGCCAAGGGAAAATAACTAAGCTAGAAAAGGAAAACATAAAATAGGGGGCGATTTATCCGATTTATCTTTCTTATTTCTTTTTTGTCCAGCAAGGTTGGACGATGTTAGACTCCTAGGGCCAACCCTGAAAACAGTGCCCAACACTGAGTGGGACATGAATGTGAGAATCAACGGGCCAACCTGTAAACGACGTCAAAAACAACATTGTATTCATTAAAAAAAAAATTGTTGACGTTCAATTTGGTCTGGCCACCCATCAAACGCCGCAATAATGTTGATTCGTTTGGCCACCCAGCAGCGCGGTTCCTCTCTCCGTCGCAGAGGTTCGGTGGGGCGTTATTGTTTTTCTGCTGTGCAAAGTGAGTGCAGGCGCGTAAACCGAAAGATCCACCTACTTTTACGCCTGCACTCACACTCTCAGCGGAATCTCTCCATACAAAAAAAAAAACATCATTTGAGCCTCTGCGAGGAGAGAAGTGTCGTTCAAAGATGGGATCGCTTGCCCAAACAGGAAAACACCGTACTACATTACTGGACAAATAATGCAGAGTGCATCTGGCTAATCCTTAAGATTTCAGCTAAAGAGAATAAAACGACATTCAATTTATGATACATTCTTCGATCTGTTTCTCTAGTTTTCAAGATATTTATTAAATAAAGTGACTGTTTTATACAGGTCAATACACTAAAAATAGGTACTTGGGAAGAGAACAGTTTTCTCAGAGTCGTTAAAACAAAACCCACGGTTACTAGTAAATAGAATAAGATTACAAAACTAACGGGGACTACAAAATTGACCACTCGAAACTCGAAGAAAAAACCATGCGACGGAGCCAAACGCGGGAAAACTCGCGTAAGCCAAGTCACGCGTTGTTTTGATTCCTTCCTGATTGGTGGAAAACGATCAGTGTTTCTTCTAACTGGCTGGAACGGTTTGCACGGGTTTTTGACTCATGACAAAGATCAACAAACCCAAAGTGGCAAACACCAAAGCAAATAGTTTGCTTGCTGAAGTTATTAACATATTGAAAGGCGAAGATTCAAAAGGAGGAAATGTACACATCTGTTTAATGGATAAAATGGAAAGTAAACAAGGAATAATCATTAATAACTGACAAAATAAATACCAATGAAAGAGATCTTCTTTTTCTCCCCCTTTAGTCAACTTTGGCCGCGTAGAGCGATCCTTGCCCCCGGGGGGGGGTACTCCCTTATATGGCTTATACGGGGATGTGCCGCTGGACAGGGTATAGTTTTTGGTCTCTTTGTCCTAAACAGGGTATGTAATTTTGTTTCTGTCCTAAACAGGGTGTGTATTTTGTCATTTATCTTAAACAGGGACCAAAAATTAAGGATGTTGTCCTAAAAAGGGTAAGTATTTTAGTGTATTTTAGGCCTTTTTTGTCCTCAACAGGGTCAGGGTTTCAAACCCTCAGCGGCACCCCTATACCCAAAGATCGGTCAAGTGCCCCCCCCCCCCCGATCCTTGTTTGCGTGGGCGTTTTTTGACGTCCTCATTCGCATACCGTATTTACTCGAATAAGCGCCGCATTGGGACAAAAAAGTTAATAAGCGACGCCCCCGAATAATAATAATAATAATAATAATAATAATAATAATAATAATAATAATAATAATAATGCGATTCTTTATACAGATGGCCTATGTCACGAATAAGCGCCGCGGTCCCGATGCGGGGCTTATTCGAGGAATTCCGTATAACTAAAAAGCCACTACAAAGCAACTCTAAAACAGCATTGGAAATAACCAAGAAAGATCTGATTCTTCTTTTTTTAGTTTGTCTTCAACAGCGTTTTAACCTAGGAGACCGCGCACTTCATTCTGTTCCTTGCTTACAATTTTAGTGACATTTTGTTAAAATGCCGGAAGAGAGGGATGGTGACAATCAAAAGACGCTTTTGTCAGTTACTGTAAAATTTTCCTATAGAGAGAAAATATACCGTTAAATTAATAGAAAAGATTTCTTTGTCGCGTCCAATTTTTAAATAAGCGCCGCCCTCGAATAAGCGCCACATTTGAGCCGCGAAAAATTTAATAAGCGCCGCGGCGCTAATTCGAGTAAATAAGGTAAAGTTGTCGAAAATTAATGAATGGATTCAGTAGCAAAATGGACCAACCGAAAAAACTGTGAATTGCCTCTGGTAAAGAAAGCAATGCAGTCATAAAGTGTTCAAGAATCGATGGATAACTCAAAGACATGTAATCAGTACCCCATTTTTGGTAGAAGGTGTCAATTTTCATTGCATGTTTCAGCAAAATAGACAATTTAAAGTTATTGATCGAGACCGTGCTATTTAGTAACTCCAGAAATATGAAGGAAGTTCGTTGAACACTGTACGTAACGTACCGTTTGAAGAAAGTTCTGACCGTTTTGGATTTTGCATGCCCTTTTCTTGGTCCACTTTTAAAAACATGCAAATCGAACTTGTTGAAGCAAAAATGTAAACTGCGACCGCGATATTTTTGCTTCAATAAGATAGATTTGCACCCTTACATGTAAGTGTTATCGGGTGAATTTCTAAACGCAAGATGCAAAAACGATGACGGCAAAAATCGCCGTACTTCGCCTATTCCAAAATGTGAATACAGAGAAAAACCCAAGTGGTCAAAGTAAAAGAAGAGACATGTTTCAGCATTTTGGAAGTAGTGAAATATGCACAAGATATTGAAATATTACGACCTCCGAGCATTTGGAATCACATCCTAATAAAATACCCCAGTTTGTGTTAACCGGGACGTCACGCAATTTATTCCCAGGAAGGGGTGCCTGACAACCCAAATAACTGCTTCACGAAGGTCATCTTTGTAATACTTTTGATCAATCTGGAAATGTATTAACTGTTTAATTTTAAAAGGTGTTGTCCTGCAACTCCCACCCCTACTCCAACCTGGACGTATCTTGTCTAAAACTCTTTGAAAGCACGACATTTTTCATTTTCTTAGTGTTCATTAAATGTATTCAAAACCTTTTACAAGCCTGTGAAAGCATCCGTTGCTGCCCCCCTCACCCCACCCCCCCCCCCTCTCCGTCTTGAAAACAAAACGGCTACCTTCGCAGTTTAAATTATACATTTTACACGATGGATTTTGACGCGTTCGGCGTCGTAGTCCTTCTAAATGCCTTGGACTGGAAACCGTTCAATAAGTTATCCAGCAGCTGCTGCGATTCTTTCCAGCGAATCACAGGATCTTAGTTCCATTGCATTCGCTCGGTCCAGTAACGATTGATCTCGCCAAAAACGGGCCCTAGCTCGTACTTCTTCCCCTGAAAATAAATAAATAAATAAACAAATATAAATAAGAGTCAAGAAAGACAATAACAACTATTGCAAGAGGTAAGGCGAAGCATCAATATGTCATGTCACACTTGGACCACCATTTTATCAGGATCTTAGGAAAAAAGACATCGAGAAACGTATCACTAACTCCCCACCCCGTCTGGATGGGATGATAGTCCATTCACCCCAGCATTTTCCCACAGCCAATCTACGTTATGTGACCTGTATTTTGAACTTCCAATCTACGCATCAGTTGGAATGGAATAGAAGATTTAGTGTAACGTAAGGTGTAATTCTTCATTCAGGCTGACGCGTAAGTCTGAAGACTGATTCAAATCTTCGAAACACTGGTCAGGCGTGACGTCAATTGACTGTAAGTTTCCGTACACCTGGATGTTTTATTCAACTAGTTTGAAATGGAGGCTCACGACACGTGGAGGAATGTGATTAAACGGACATTTAATATTTAGGCTGGTATATCGTGACTTTTGTTCCATCAACTGAACATAACGCACCCTCATTAGTAATTTCTACAGCAGTGAAATTAAAATTCACAAAAATTTCATGCCATACGATATGGTGTATTCGCTTGAGCTTGAATCAGTCTGACAAGAAAAAGGAGGATTGGGGAGAGTTGGTAACCCCATTTCCAGAGTCTTTCTTCATCCCATAAAGTGGCAGGGCAAAGACATGGCGTGCGTTTCTCGAAAGCCCCGAAACATTTTCGGGGCCGATTACTGGCACGACAATTCACACTGTATCTTGTAAACAAAGAAGTTTCTAAGCACGAAACTTCGCTATTAGCTAAATATTTCCTATACCTTAGAGACATCTTAAAATAACAGCTTTGTAGAATGAGCTCTTCACGTTTTTACGAATGGCTCTTCGTGGATTTCGAGAAAGGCGCCACTGGGAACAAGTTTGAGTCAAAGTAGAAGCTGGTAGTCCTCAAGATCGGACGGTGCAAAGCTTGAAATTACAGCTGCAAATTTATGTTGTACGGGTGGCCTATGTTAACGAGGAATTTGATCTACATCAGCTGCTTGTCTAACATTCGGCTTCACGTCAGCATAAAAATGAACAGAACCCGATTTTGTATTAGCAGCCTCCGTGATCACTAGCTTGAATCTTACGACCAGCAATGCTTGAATTTTGTTTTCACGTAAGAAGAAATTAAACGGTGGTCGCTGATACAGCGAAAAAAAACCTTGACCGAACAAATGACATGGACATCGAAGAGAGTCCTTCAGGAGCGAATTAAACAATGAAAAAAAAAAATGGCCGATATGAAAATATATATATATACATCTTCTTCATGTGCAAAGCACGATTAAGCTAATCCAGGATTAGCGTGAACTTTGAAAGACTTTTCCAAAACATTTGCGCCCTTCAGTTTTAACTACAGTTTTCTTGACTTTTAGCTTAAAATTAGCTTTTAAAATCAATTTCAACGAACGATACGAGATAAAAACCGCGGTTAACTTTTAATCATGGATTAGAATTAAACGTCTTTCGAACAACCGGGCCATATTTATAGAAAAAGGGAAAAAAAGACCTTCACACAAGAGATAAGAATTGATCATAATGGAGCACATTCTTGATAAAGGAAACGTTTAAAATTTGCTTTACTAAGAAAAAGAGTTCAAACCACAAAGTCAAATGTGTGTCACAATAAATCGATAACCAAAATTGTAAAAATTTTAATAACTGATCGTAACTTCGGCGCATACTTGAATTATATATTTAAACAGATGATATTGCAAACGGGACTTTTCGGCCTGGATATTGAACACAATTTTAAACACTTAAATAAATGTCAAAAAGGCAAACCAATAGATTATGTTTTCAAGCGACCAACTAAACACCTTTTAACGGTTAAAGAAAATGTGAAAAATTCAGTATCTCAGATCACTGTTTAATCGCCTAATAATTTTTAAAAGTTAAAAAATAATGCAAGACTAACTTGTCAACAACGACAAAATGCATATGCAAATTTTCACAGGTTTTTCCTAATGCCATAATATTGGTTTCATGTGGATATTTTATCCTTTTTAATCCACTCTCATAAGTTGACTAAACAAAGCCGCATGTAACAACTAAAATAATCAAGAGTAAGCCGTGGAAACCAGTTTCGAACGAGTTTTGAAGAAAAATCATTTTGTTGAAAAAAAAAGAAGAAAATATGACACTTCCTTTAGCGTAGCGCAGTTCAGACTAACCTTGAACAAAATGTCGTTTACTGTGCCAATGGCAAACTAAGAAATAATCTGTTATATTTTGAGACATGGGAATCCAACTGGGATGAGGTAGGTTTTGAATTTCGGGGATTTAAATCAAAATCGCATAAAACAATGGAACTGCACGATATTCACAATTTTACAAGTAAATTATCTTCGTTGTGTTGAATGGAAAAAAGTAAATGGGAGCGCATTTTGAAAGTGCAACATTGGACAGATTCCTAATATTTTTAATAACAACAAATACTTAAAAATAATAATATGGAAATGAACCTTCAAGGTTTTTATTCGTATTTTTGAGCGCAGAAATTATTTTAAATTGCAGACACAATCGAGATAATTAATAATTCAAAACGCTAGGGTTTTAAATATATTTTGCTTTCGGCTTGGCTAGGAAGTACAAATATGTCAGTCTCCGCGAGACATGCAAATTGAAATCCATGTTGATTATTTTGGATGGAAGAGAGACAAACAGCGTTTAAAGCGATGTTTTTTAAGCGAAATTTCCATTCTAAATCGCCTTGTCTGCGTCGTCGATTGGATCAAGTAATGCTAATCTCCTTACAACGTCACAATATTTCAAACAATGTTTATAAATAATACTACAACACAGCCACTGCGGTTTATGCTCAGACTATGACGCGGTGGCCTCGCATTTCCTCGATTATGCATTGCTCAAAATCCAACGTAGCTTCCATGTAACGCCGTGACACATCGCTGGCAACCCAACTACGGCACAGGGGACTTCTTGTGGTTGATATTTGGCGAGGAAAGGCGACACTTTTGCGTGACAATCAGTGTTGAAAGGAAAATAAACCACCTCAGTCTCGCGAGTCACCGGTGAAATATCGGGTTTCGTCTCCAGAGCTGTAATCTTCTAAGTTTGTAACTGGAAGAAAACATAATCTTATACATGCTAAACATCCCTCAAAAGACTTCTTCACGCTAACATTCGGCGAGGAAAAGTGATATTTCGAGTGTCAAGCAGCGTCAAGGGAAAAATAAAGGACTAAAACCACAAGAATCCAGGCGAAATATCCGGCCTTCGTCTCGTCAGAGCTGTAATCTTTCTTACGATTTTATCAGGAGACAAAACGATCTTGTACGGATGGAATAGCGCCAAGACGCTTTTCTAAGTTTAAACTCGACGAGGAAAAGTACTATTTTCGATTGCCGTGCAGAGCCCAAGGATAAAAAAGAAGGAAAACCACAAGAATCATTTACGAAGTATTCGAATTCTTTTCGTAGTCAAATTGCAATCTATTTTACGGCGACAACTTCACTAGAAACATGGCCGACGGAGTCACAATGGTTACCGACAAAGAGATGGACATAGAACGAAAGGTAAAATGCGTGTTTCTTGGAGACAACAGCATTGGAAAGACATGTCTGCTACTGCAGCTGTGTTACAGTTCAAACACACTGTCTCGTAAACAAGTGGAGTCCTTCACCAGCGCCTATATCGCTAACATCGACGTCAACGGGAAAATTTATCAGCTAGAGCTATGGGACACGGAATCACAGGGAGACAAAGATGCAGCAAGGCAGAAAAATTATCCCGAAACCGATGTGTTTTGTCTTTGTTATTCCATCGCCGATGTGGAATCGTTTCGAAATGTCGAACGGAGATGGTACAAGGAGGTGAAGCAGTTCGCACCTAAAGCTCCCATGGTTCTTATAGGCACGAAGTTGGATCTCCGCGATGAGTACAAAAAGCGCGGGAAAGGCGATGACGGCCAGCGCCCAGCCGGGATGGTTGCTCAGAAGGAAGCCAAGAAGATGGCGCGAAAAATTGGCGCGCTGAAGTACATCGAGTGCTCAGCTCTGAAGCAGCGAGGCTATATTGAGGTGCTAAACGAAGCAGTAAGGGCCGTTATCACAAAATCGACCAAGAAAGGAAAAGGAAAATGCGTTATTTTGTGAAAAGTGAGAGAAGGCAAACGGAAGAGAATTAAATATTTGATGCAGCACGGTTTCTCAGGAACAGGAATTTTTTGCCGAATGAAATGTCGCACTGTGAGCATCACATTTAAAAAGATTTTTAAGAAGGTGCGAAATGGTGTGTTTCACTTTGAAGTATTTAAATAGGAGTACATTCGTTTGATTATTTTGTTTGTTTGGTGACTATTTTGAAAAGAGTACGAAAGGGTCAGGAAAAAATGTTCGGACGAGGATTATAGAGTTTGCATTTTAAAATGTGTTTGTCCATTAAGACAGTGAGATAAATGGCGATTAAATTAATGAGTCCACGACGCTAAGAAATTACTTTTGCCGATAAAAGTCATACAAAAGGCAAAACTAATACAAGTTTGGATTACGAAAAATGTCACTTCTTTGAAAACTGGAACAAAAACATAGGACAATTAAAGAAAAAGAAATAGTAAATATGGCCAAAGATCAATGGATTAAAGTGAAAGAATAATAATAAAGAAAAGAAAAAGAAGAAGAACAACACCTGTCTGTAAATGTGCATAATAATGCCATAAATAACCGGAAATCGAAGTCTTTCTTGTGGTTTTGGAAACTAAGTACAGCTTTCATGAGAAACGAAGGTACGTTTTCGATGTGAAAGGGACGCCAAACACTTGGATTCAACCAAATTCAGTTATGTTTGGGTAAACGTATCCACGTAAAAACAACAAACTATTCAGAAGACATGTTAGTTAAATAAACTTAAAACGATTTTGAAACAAAAGACAATTACTTTTAAACATGGAATCTGTAGTTATTGTATGAATCCTTCAACATTTCAAAGAAATAATAATAATCACTGAAATTTTCGCTGAAATTTAAATTTTCCCTCAGATTTCTATGGCTTTTGCACATCTCACAAAGCTTCTGTCCAATTTTACCCCCTGTAAATCGCGATCAAGCATTGATAACTTAACTGATGTTGTTGGAAAAATTGACAACCCAGGAGTTAGTGACAAACCTGTCATTTGAGGTTTGACAATTTTTTCCCTGTCAACGGCAGCACGAGACACGAAACAATAAATGCAAATAAATGAAAGTTCGCCTGTTCATGTGCGCGCGGGCCGTAACTTCATAAGCTCTGGTACAGGGTTTACGGTCAAACAGCAGGAGAGAGCTTGGCGGGCGCGTCTGACAAGAGACACTGTGCATGCACAAGGAGTTAATCTTAAAACACAAATGAACTTCAAGTTGTGACTCCTAGACAAGTAAAACTATAGTTCACGTTTTGAGGCTATGTCATTTCTTTGAACGAAATCCTACATGTAAAGATTCAATTTTAAAATGAACGCAACTTCAGTTTATGCCATAATCTTTTTAAAAGTGATTTCGACTTACGAGCATGTGGATATACATGTTATCTTAAAACGCAATTTCCAATGAAGATCATGGAGAGAATTTTATGTTATACTCATTTTTAGGTTTTGCTTATAAGATGAAGGATGAAATCTCAAGATGCAACTTTGAATAAAGTCACCGACGAATTCTTAAGCTTTTTTAAAGATTCTCACTAACGAGTCTAAGCAATACCGTTATACCACATAATTATGCTTTCACAACTGAGATGGTTCTAACTTTCGCGTCCCTTGACGAAACGTTCGAGAAAGAGTTAGCACTGAAAACCGCCAATATATTAAAATTAAAATTGTTTCATATCAGTTTATCTTAACTTCACTCTTGAGATAAAAATTTAAATTTACGTGAAAGTAGACAGTAGGGTGCCGTGCAAAACAAGTGTGAATTTGCTTTAAAATCTCGACTTCAATTTTTTTCATCAACAATTGAGATACCCGCCCGTAATTTTTTCAACCACAACTGAGATAACTTTGGCTCGAGGTGAGACAAAGAATTCACGGTCATGTGGATAACATGTAATTTTCATTAACGACAGTGTATTGCATTAGAAAGCAATCACTGCGCAAAGTATATTTTGAGAAGCTCAAATACATGTACACGTACCTACAGAGCACAAGAAAAATCAATGTTTGTTCCATTTTCTAGACACTTTTATGAAGTACTGGCAAAAGCTACTAATTCCTTCAGTCTCCAAGTCCACTATTGGTTCTATCTTTCGAGTCGGTGGAGAAAATCCTAAAGTGTGACCATTCAAATGAAAGCTACAGAGCAGTACTGTACTTTCCTGTGGTGCTGTTTATTATGCTGTACAAAGCCGTTCTAACTTTTGAGTCTGTGGATGAAATCCTAAAGTGTGACCATTCAAATGAAAGCTGCTGAGCAGTACTTTCCTGTGGTGCTGTGTATTATGCTGTACAAGGTGGTTCTAACTTTTGAGTCTGTGGATGAAATCCTAAAGTGTGACCATTCAAATGAAAGCTACTGAGCAGTATTTTTCTTGTGGTCTTGTTTATTAAGGTGTACGAGGTGGATGTACGTTTGAGTCTGCGGATGAAATCCGAAAGTGTGGCCACTCAAACGAAAGCTATTGCAGTTACTAAGCGATGGTACATGTACTTACTATATTGTCTTTCTCTGTAACACTGTGTCTGAAGTCTCCCAATGTAATCTTCTTCTATTTTTCTTTCAAGACTGCGCAATTGATCTTTGTATTTTTCTTCGAATCCTTCCTGTATTGAAAACGAAAAGAAAAGAACAGTTAACGGCAAATAGTCAAATCCACTTCTACATGTACACTGAAACAAGTTGGTAACTCTTTCTCTCTAAACTTTGCAGGGAGAGGCATGGATCACAGATATTTCTGTGCACCCACCAGCGAGTGTTCTAAGACTAGCGCGTTCGACTACAGGCCTTTATGCGCTACACACTGTACATGTAGTTCACTCCTGGTTACGCTCCTATCCAGCCATGAACACGTCAGTCAATAGCACGTATCGTCAATCTTAGAAAGAAGTAACTTCCAACTTCTTCTGATCAGTTCATAAGTAATTTTTTTTCTGATCAAAGTATAAATTTTCTGTTCATTTTAATTTTATAATTAATGGGTTTCTAGTTACTGTAGCTGCATGCAATTCCAAAGTAACTTGAGATGAGAGTCTAAAGTAAGGGTAACAAAATAATGGGGGCTGGAGATCTCGTTTCACGAGATCATCAAATTAACGCGTCACTAATCGTTTAGTGAAACTATATCTTGCAGTCGCGCGACTGAATCATATGAGCTTTAAAATGTTACAAATAAATATAGGATTCATGATAAAAAATTAAGATACAATCTCGGCTGAATACTAATCGAAAAATGCAATAATGATTATTGATTCTGTTTCGCTCTAGCGGCATAGTACTATGATAAAGGATTTACAGTGTAGATTTATATTGTTAGTAGCATTAGTTCTTTAGCAGCACTACTGTTAGTAGTATTATTGTTAGCTGTATTATTGTCAGCAATGTGAATTTAACTGAAAAATAAAAATAAAAATAACGCGTCACGGTATACTTTTTGAACCAGATGACAATTCCCCTGTCGTGTTCCGCATTTCCACATCCACGAATCAAGTTCCACTTTTACAGGTACTTATTTTCACGCATCACGTACTTATTTTTGTCCCAATCACACGTCACACGTGACGGTCACGCGCAACACTTTGCTACTCTGTCACGTTGGCTTAAAGGTTCACGCTCACCAAATTTATGAGTTCAGGGTTGAGCAAATATTCAACGTCAAAGTAGACTTGTTCATTGTTTAAACTTAATGGGTTTCTATTTACAGTACCTGTACATAGTAATTTATTTTCCGTCGTGGCGTTTCTCTTTGAATATAATAGGAACTACAAAACAAAAATACAAATCAACCACGGTGTGAATTTGTAGTACAGTGTAAGCAGGGTTTTAACATCTCTTGAAGTAGACGTCGGAGTCACTGACGAAGGCTGCCATCTAAGAAATTCTTCATAAGCATTTAAGTAAAATCAAGACATTCAGAAGGGGGTTTATTAGCTCAACGACATCAGAACACCAAAGGTTGGGACATCCTAAAAGAAACTCTAATGAAACCACTAACAGTACTGTAAACAACAACAAATAAGCCACACATCAAATTTTGAACGTGTTTTTGAGGTATAAATGCATGGCTTACAAGAACTGCTGGTGTTTATGGTACAGTATAAAGTGGTTTGAAGCCAACCCAGAGTACGAGTTATTAGTCCAATATGTGAGCACCAGAGTGAGAGTAGTTCAGAAAAAGACTGTTGTTTAGTGAATCGTTTGATCCAAGAAATATCAGTACACTGTAGTTCGTCTATACATTGTAGCCCCCCCCCAACCCCTGGGGGGGACTCCCTCACATGGCCTATTCGGGGATGTGCCACTGGACAGGGTATGGTTTTTGGCCTCTCTGTCCTAAACAGGGCATATAGTTTTATCCAAGTCCGTCCTAAACAGGGTCTGAACTTGTCCTAAACAGGGTATGGTCACGACTCTCGTCGACTGGCATATACAGTATTTAGCAATCCTAGATCAAGAACGTTTGCTAGTCTTTGAAACACTTTAAATTGTGTAAAGCAAGGGGGTGTGTATTTTATCATTTGTCCGAAACAGGGACCTAAAATGGAGGGTGTTGTCCTACATAGGGTACAACTGTAGGTATTTATTTTTATTTATTTATTTATTTTTTTTTTGTCCTAAACAGTTTCAGGGCTTCAAACCCTCAGTGGCAACCCTACCCAAACATGGATCAAATGCCCCCCCTCCCTCCCCCTCCCTTCCCCTCCCTCCCCACCCCTGGGACTTCAGCATGATTGTCTGGGTGAGGACAGTCTGTAAAAGGACTATTAAATGTAAAGAAGATCCTCGCAGTTACTAACGCAACTTATGCAGTTGCGAAAAGAAAGCCTGAAAAAATCAGGCTTGCCGGGATTCGAACCCTGACCTCTGCGATACCGGTGCAGCGCTCTAACCAATTGAGCTAACAAGCCAACTGGGAGCTGGTCATTAAATTGGTTCGTAATATACCCGGGAAAGATGAAGATGAAATTCTGAATATATGAAATTCATATATTTGAACTGCGGAATGAAGAAATAAATGTAAAGAAGATCCTCGCAGTTACTAACGCAACTTAACAGTTGGCTTGTTAGCTCAATTGGTTAGAGCGCTGCACCGGTATCGCAGAGGTCAGGGTTCGAATCCCGGCAAGCCTGATTTTTTCAGGCTTTCTTTTCGCAACTGCATAAGTTGCGTTAGTAACTGCGAGGATCTTCTTTACATTTATTTCTTCATTCCGCAGTTCAAATATATGAATTTCATATATTCAGAATTTCATCTTCATCTTTCCCGGGTATATTACGAACCAATTTAATGACCAGCTCCCAGTTGGCTTGTTAGCTCAATTGGTTAGAGCGCTGCACCGGTATCGCAGAGGTCAGGGTTCGAATCCCAGCAAGCCTGATTTTTTCAGGCTTTCTTTTCGCAACTGCATAAGTTGCGTTAGTAACTGCGAGGATCTTCTTTACATTTATTTCTTCATTCCGCAGTTCAAATATATGAATTTCATATATTCAGAATTTCATCTTCATCTTTCCCGGGTATATTACGAACCAATTTAATGACCAGCTCCCAGTTGGCTTGTTAGCTTAATTGGTTAGAGCGCTGCACCGGTATCGCAGAGGTCAGGGTTCGAATCCCGGCAAGCCTGATTTTTTCAGGCTTTCTTTTCGCAACTGCATAAGTTGCGTTAGTAACTGCGAGGATCTTCTTTACATTTATTTCTTCATTCCGCAGTTCAAATATATGAATTTCATATAATCAGAATTTCAAAAGGACTATTGTTTAGTAAATAGCTTGGTCACTTAATTTATTATTCATGATAATTTTGATTGCTGGAGACTCAAACAAAAGCATTCATGTATGCGTAAAATAGGCTATGCTGACAGTAAATTTTTAATAATATTGAAACCTGTCTACTTACCCTGCCCTAGATAAAGAATAAGGTGGATCTTGCAACAAAAAGCTACTCATCAATGATAAGGCAACTAACAAGAGGATTGGAAGGAACTGCAACAATGTATGTATGAAAGGCTGCAAATAAAACAACATCATTGTCAATATCATAGAGACCCAGAAGTAATGACCCCAAAAGTTGGTGTAAGATTTGATAGGCATTAAACTCATAGGTCAATAGCCCTGGTCACACGTCACAGAGAACTCTGATTAGGTATTTTGGTACTGTGACTGGTTATCTGTTTATTCTATAGCATATAGATAATTAATTATACATGTACACCTATGATATCATGTTGCACATCTCCCACTAATGAGTCCAAACGTTTATTCATTTTTTTGGTGGTTCCAATGATCAGTCGTCTAGAGATTGCAGTTGTCTGATAGACAAACCTGAAAACCTGAAACCTTGCTAGCGATTGTCAAAACTTGTATGTTACAGATTCCTACAAAAATACACACAATACATACTTACTATCTGGACAATGCTACATGTACAGTACTGCTCAAAAGTAAGTTACCACCCTCTCGCGAGACGTGATTCTCGTCTCAAGAGACAAGACACTCGTCTCAAGAGACGAGTCTCGTCTCGCGAGAGGCTGAAGAATACTTTAAGTACCAAGGCTTGCCGTTCTCGCGAGATAAAGACATCTATTGTGAAGTTACGGACACGTCGTCGCGAGGCGAATTGAATTCACCGAGTTCCTTCTATCACAAGTCCATCGATCGCAAACCCCCTAGTGATCGAAAACTAAATCACGGCAAATTTATTCACGGCCTATAAAGATGATTGAAATGGGAAAACATTCCACATTTAGAGGTACAATTTGTAATAAATATTACACGATGCGATTATTTCTCAGCCCCATATTGCGAGCGAATGATATGTTTTTAGTAAACATTAGCCTCTGACAAGTGCGTCAGTAGCGCTTTTGTTTTGCGAGCGTCACGGCAAATTTATAAAAAGTCATAACTCCAGTTTTAAAAGGCCTATAAAGATGATTGAAACTGGAAAACACTCTGCATTTAGGGGCACAATTTGTAACAAGGATTACAAGATGCGTCGAGTATTTCTCAGTACCGTATTGCGAGCGAATGATGTTTTTTCAGTAAACATTAGCCACTGATGAGCGCGTCAGTAGTGAGGCTACTCATCAATGATAAGGCAACTAACAAGAGGATTGGAAGGAACTGCAACAATGTATGTATGAAAGGCTGCAGATAAAACAACATCATTGTCAATATCATTGTCAATATCATATCATCCAAAACCTTCTTTAATAATAATAATAATAATAATAATAATAATAATAACAACAAGGTCCTTGTGGCACATTTAAAACAAATCTCAATATGCTTACAATATTGTAAGCATATTGAGATTTTGTTTTCAGTAATAATTGTAATTATTATGTCATAACAATTACAATGTCATTAGTTTTACCCTATAGAACAAGAGGCAATTTTAATTAAGCAGCAGAGTGTTTACTCACAGGTTCACTTTCCTCCTCCTCATGGAACTGCTGATGATGTCTGTGTCGCCTTCCGTGGTGTCTTCTATGCATGTACACACGACCTATGGTACAAGTACAGTAGGTAATTAAGTCAAACCTTTATGCCCCATTAGCGAAATTAGCATCTAATTTCTCCTTACAGTATAACTAATTGATTAAACATATAGGTTATGAGAATAAAGGAAGTGATGACCAAAGATAAAGTGTCTTGATGTCTAAGCAAATTCTCCCAACCAGCACAATACAAAACATACATGTACAATCAAGTGTTGATTATCTAGACATTGATTATCCGGACTTTTCTCAGTAATTCTGTTTTACATGTACTCACTGAGTCATAATCATAACAACTTGGAGCAGAAAAACATGGAAGTATTTCATTAAAAGAGGCTTTGTTTACTTCATATTCCCCAGTGAAAACTGAATGAGAACACAATGCAGCTATTTTAGCCATCAAGAATGCAGCTATTTTGGCTATCTGTGAGTACAGTTCCATAAAAAAAATTTTAAAACGTGACTGCTGGCCTAAATATAATTTGTGTGTGAGTTGCACCCCAATAGCAAAGCTATCCTGGATTGAGATTCTCATTCCAGTACAAAGACACATACCAGTTATGACAGTTTGTTCATACATAAATCCCTTCTCGTTTTAACCATCTTATTCTAAATAAATTTACCCAATCGTAAAAAAAAGTTTTAGGTAGGCGTCTCACGTCATTCCACAACAAAAAGTCATGTAAACAACCCCTAATGTACAGTGTAGGATTTGATATTGTTGTTATCTTTTTTCCTTCAAATGTGTGATTCACACTGTGAATCACACATAGAGTGATAGACAGGACTGGTAAATTACAGTATGTGCATGTACATGTACAATGTATGTTTCTTACCTCCAGACATTGTTGCCCCACCAAATCCTCCAAAGAACATGTTAAATATCTCTTCCGGTGTAATGTCAGCTACAAAAAAAAATTATTGTTTTGCATTGTTGGTAATACATGGAATCAGTCAAAAGACGCATGGAAGGAAAGGAGCAGGGAGTGTGAGCCAGGGCAAAAAAAAAAAACAACAACAACACCAACAACAAGTGGGTGGGGTGTGGTGGGGTGGGGTGGGTACCATGTGTATGTGATGTGTGGTTCCACAAAATATCCATACATGTACCCCCACCACAGAGGGTCTTTGGAAATTCCAAGAGGGAGGGGGGTCTTAAAGGCCAAAATTTTTAAAGCAAAGCATGAGCCTAAACTGGAATTTCCAGAGGAGAGGGGGGTTCAAACAAAAAAAAATACCTGTGTGTGTGAGGGGGGGGGGGGGGTAAGGATATTTTCTGGAACAACACAATGATCAAATACAATGACCACATCACAGCTGTGTCCCCACCATAATGAAACTTATGCCTGCAATTAACCTCACAGATTTTGCCAAGAAGCCAACTGTCTACAAACAGGAATCAGACACCATCTAAACCACATGATTGCACAGTCTAGGCTGTACTGTTGCAGACAGCTGTTTACAAAAAAATGAGACAGTGCATTCAAAAGAAATATTGAGAACAGAAATGATTTAAATCTTGTACATTATTAGTGCACTGCACTTAAGAAATGTGGGTGATGTCCTTTTTCGAGACAAGAAAGTCAAAGCTGGTACATTAACATTGCAACTTCTGCACAGGCTATTCAAAACTCCACATGTACAGTACACCACTCAACAATGCAATGGAACACTATGTACATGTACATAGAGCACTAGAGCACTAGTCAGGAATTATGTCTGCAAAGATGTTGTTACATGTACATGGAAAAACAAAATAGTGAAAGAGCAGCATGCCAAGAAATAGTTACAAGTCCTCAAAAGTTGGAATCATATCTGAGCGGCATGGTTGTCCACAACTTTTCAAGTAGCTGGCAAGAATTTTAAGTAGGCGGATAGTGATTATCGAGCGCCAAAGGGGATTCCTTCTAGGGGATCTGGGGGCATACCCCCCCAGGAAATTTTTACATTTTAAGTCACTAGAAACAGAATTTCCTTCATTCTAAACACAAATTTCCAATAATGTAAGTTCCAAAAGTAATGGTGACTTTTCAATTTCATTTGTATAAACTCATGTCTTCAGTGGTTTTCTACATGTAATTCCCAGAACTCAATGTAATCAACTAATACACTGTAATCGTGTATCTCAGTGCCAACCAGATTATTTTTAAGTCAATAAACTTCAATGGGAAATAAGTTTCATTTTCATATATCTGTGCCAGTAAAGGAACAAATAATTTGTCTTGAAAAACATATATGTCACAAAAGTAGCCGGCACAAACGACCCAAGTAGCCGGTTAATCCTGCCGGCTGCCGGCTGTTAGGGACAAGCGTGGAGCGGTCACAGCATAATGAGGTTAAGGACATACACTGTAGATAATTGGTAAAGAATGTGATCTTTCGAAAGAGTATCTGGGGTGACTGCACAATTAAATTCGTGGGGTGACTGTGCATTTAAATTTGTACATACAGGGTGTAGATACCACTGATGCTAGCCACCAGCACTATAATTATATCTGTCTACATTCCTTACTCAGCACACATGCTTGATGCATGATGTGGCATGACATTGCAATGTGAATTGCATAAGCAGTATGCATGTGCATAAACAATTACCACCAATGCCAATGTTGACTTTTCTAACTTGCACCATAAGAACTACTCTCACATTGGACAAACTACAACATAACTACTGTACAATATTTTCTGTACATTACTGACCTTCAAATCCTCTTGAATAATCATAATGATCTCTGTAAATCTGTGGCTGAGGATTTTCATCACCAAACTGATCATATCTTCTCCTTTTCTCAGGATCAGAAAGAACTGCAAATGCGTTGCCAATTGCTATGTACAGAATACATGTACAGTCGTATAAGTTAGCTCAGATAAAACCCAAGGAACAAGGAGTGTAAATGTAACATTGATATCATATGCACATTTATTACAATAGTTCCACGGCACTGATGGATATTGATGTCACTTTCAAAAAATCTGTTTGAATGAGAAAATCCCCATTCCTCATACAATAAAACACTTCAAAAAACAAATGTTATGTACATGTGTTTTTTAAATAGAATTTGCATAACAAAGAGATGATCTTCAGAGCACTGAAACTTTGCAGAAGTAGTAAAATTGCTAACATGTTACACTTGAAACAAGAAGGCCAGTTGTTCAAGCTGTTGTGGACAAAAAAATTAGTCCATGTTTTGTCCCTGTAGCCCAAACTACAGTGTGTCATGGGACATTTGGAGAGCACTGTTAAAGCTACATGTAGACTTCTCTAAGTTACATGTACCACTTACATACGTACATGTATGCACAATCTTGCTGTATATGCATCATCGAAGTATGTCAGCAGTATGTATATGCATGTGTTGCAGTTAATTTTTGATCTCAGTTAATTTCTTATTTTAACTAGTTAGTTTTTTCTAACTAGTTGATTTTTTTTATACATGTACTAGGTAAATAATAGGGTTAGGGTTAGGGTATGGGTTGGAGTCATATATTTTAAAAAAATAGTGGTTCACCCAACATTTCCTATGTGGCAAAGTGGATAAGGGGTTGGACAGCAAATCCAGAAGTTGAGAGTTCAAATCCAGTGCAGGTTAGTAAAAAGAAAAGAAAAAATTAGATGATAGTACTTAGGGGAGGGGGATAATAGCAGGTAGTAGGGGAGGGTTAGTAAGGATGGTTGGGAGGGTTATGAGACATCAAGGGAGGGAAGGTGTTTTAGTTTTTCTACTTATTAACCTAGAAAAAAAATAGAAAAAAAACTAACTAGTTAAACAAAAAATTAACTGAGATCAAAAATTAACTGCAACACATGCATCATTGTTTTCTGATACATGTAAACTGTACAGAGTTCAGTTAAAAATAACCCAGGAAACGACATGTTTTTTACAGGTGTGTAACCGTACAATATACACAATCATACACAGTGCGGGTTGATGTAAAAAGCTGACAACAACACTCAAAACATAATCACACATACAGTCTTGAAATTTATTAGGTTTTCTGACTTAACGCACAAAAAAATTCACGATAACTTGTACAAACCTTTAAAGGCCTCTGCTGCTCCAGGGGCTCTGTTTTTGTCTGGGTGAAACTGCAGAGCAAGTTTCTTGTACTGCTTCTTTAATTCAGCCTCTGTAGCATCATTCTTCACTCCCAAGATTTCATAATAATCTTTACATTTCTTGATGCTAAAAGGTTAATTTAAGATGACATTTGAATGTACATCAGAGTCAAGTGTAACCATGAGGCTTCATGGAAAAGAGTTTTAACTGATGGTCGGCAGTGCCTTATTAAGGACGGTGCCTCCTTTTGTCACTGCATGTGTATTCTACTCATCGTGCAGTGGTCTGGGAGACTGTGGATTCTTAGCACATGCAGTTAAATACAAAGGTATTTTTGCACAACCTGTGACTATGCAGGAAAAGCAGATCTTAGCAAAGTCCAATGGGATCACCAGAACACTGCCATCCATCCACACTAAGGTTAGTTTACTATATGGGTTAAAAAAAATACTGAACTGTGTCTTACTTTTTAACAGCCTGTAACTGCTCTGATGTGTAATTTTTTTCTTCACTAGCGGCTTCTCCATTAGCCTTTGCATGACTTGATCTGTGACGCAGATTCTCCCCATTCTCCTTGTGTTTGTGTGTCCCTCCAGCAGACATGCCATTCTTTGATAATGTTGCAATTAACTCTGAAATAAGTGGGTTTGGATAACAGTTAGACTTTTTCATCTCTCTAGTTTACTATTCACAAGTCTTGAGCCAGGGCCAAACGAGAGCAAGAGTCGCCAAGAGTTCAAACTGCCGCTCTAGTTTGGCCTCAAACTCTCATGCACCATGGGAATGACTCTCGCCTGCTCTCATTGAATTTAAACTTGTTCGAATTTTTGGTGAGAGCTGTTGAGGGTTTTCTCACAGTTGGCCTGGACATGACAGTTTAAAATCAAGATTTTAAAAACTTCTCAAATCTTTTGAAAAGTAAGGAATCAATTTGTTCAAGTAAACAGTTAACAAAACTTCAAGCTGAGTTTGGTGGATGTCAACAAAAGAAAATCTGATGAATGGCCTCCCTACATGAGGCACACCACAATTTGCTTTTTTTTAAATGTTACACTGCTACACTGAATTTCAAACTGACGTTACATTGATTTTCAAGATAACTGTTCCATTTTTTTAACTGGCAATCTTTCATGGATTGGCTCTGTAGTCCTGAAATGCCATCAGAATTTAAAATATTTTTCAATGGCTTTTCTTTGATTGACATTTTTTAAAACTCAACACAGTGAAGTGCACTAAGGTATGAATGAGCAAACACCACTGCAACATCAAGAAAGTAGCACATTGAAAACTTTCGATTACTGATTTATCACATGACTACAATGAACACCCAGAGCAACTCAGACACTGCCAAATAGCAATAAAATTTATTTATAGTCAAGCTGATCTCAGTTACATAACCTTCAGAACAAAATGTTGCAGCAAAATTTTCAGTCAAGACTATTGTAAGGCTTAAATTCATAGCGTGATATTATAAGCGTTTATATTTTCACGGGACAATCTTGTTACAGTGTGTACACGTAAACATGATTGTCACACTGTGTGTATTAGCAAATGCTTATGCCACATCTTGTCTTTTTAACTCATCAAATGAAATTTTGAAATCAAAGGAATCACACATAATTAGCTAAAACTCTATTCTATGTAGGTTCACAACAAGATCAGAAAGGAATATAAGTTTAAAAGCATAAGGAAGAAAAATTTTATATTCGATCCAGCTGTCTCAGTTCGTGACTAGGATTGAAATACTTACATTCACCATTTTGATAAAGTGTATACAGCACGTTATGGTGTCATTAAAAGAAAAAATCATACCGTTCAGGCACTTGTCCAGGAATCCGGCAAATTTTAACACGAGAAGACAGAACATAAACTACAATGATTAATTTCTGCACGTTACGACATCCCACCACAGGAAGCGTTGATTGCAAGACAGAGACCGTTCACTTTAGACGGCGTTTACTCAAAAATGCCAGGATATTTTCACCTACCTTCGACATCTTTCGACGGGTAAAGTCTCTGTGATTTCTCAAGGAGTTTTAAAGCTTTTTCCTTGTTCCCTTCTCTGATATATTTCTCGGCGAGTCGCCGACATTTTATGGCATCATCTTTATTGCCGTCCATATTGACTAGTCACGACTTAGATACTGCTCATGCGTTGCAGAGTTACTAGTTCCCAGTCCCCAACTTTTCTCAGTCAAGTATCCTCCAAGATGGCGACCAAAGAGTAACTTTCCTCGCTAGTGTCATTTTAGATTTTGCACCTTTTTAGAGTTTTTAAAAACGAAAAAATAGCTAACTTGATGCCGCATAAAACATATACGCTGAATACCCCACCAAATGAACCATGCTTTTACATGTAACTTACTTCAGCAATTCTGACCTTCTCAAGTTTTTCAAAGTTCGCAAATTTGTAGACGCCCGTCCGTTACTGCACGGGATAGAAATCTGAGGAAAACGTCATGTAAAACAAATCCATGACGATCTATGACTCGGGCAGTACATGATACCCAGCCGTATTATACAACTCAGTTTTCCCTGAAGACTCTATGTTTTTTTCTGTCCCTCTCTACTACCCCCCCCCCCTCCCGGGGGAAATCTCTTATATAAGTTAAATACGTATATGTGACCCAAAGTCTATAGTTTTCGAGCCGCTTTATTCTGAAATAGGGTATAGATTTTGACCATTTTGGTCTGAAATAGGGCAAGGTTTGTGCGATCTGGTCAGGAATTGAGTATGGTATTTAGAAGAAGATACTTTTTATTATCACCTCATTGAGAAGTGTGGTTTGATTAATTTCGGAAATGTGAGCCCCTTTTCAAATGTCTACGCAAACAGAAGCAGTTCCTGAAATAGGGTATCGAATTTTCGGTCAGGTCTGAAAAAGGGTAGGGAAAATCGTTTATTTTGGTCTGAAATAGGGTACGGGGTCTCAAGGATTGGGCCGCACACTTCCGCTAAAATTTTCGGGGCGTATCCCCCGGGGGGAGGGGGCTCTCTACCCCTTATTCAGGTGAGAGGAACATGCTAACGCACACGAAAGCAGTCTGCTGACGGGTGTGGAAACCTGACGCACGCGTGATGAGCTGGAAGAGGGGGGAGGGGAAGGGACTATTGACAACCTCGTCCCCAGGACTTTTTTTTTTAAAGTCCTGGGAATGAGGTTGGGCTATTGGCAGCGGCCGACTTCTATCCCTGAACGTCTCCCTGAACAGAGGGAGGAACTGCTCGAAGTGTACGGGTATGTAATTACCACTGAAAAAAATGCTGGCGTTTACCTCTGCATTGCGCAAATTTTATCCAGATGAACTAAGCGCCGACACTTGTGGGCCTCTAGGTTAGGGAGTACTTAACTTTTGTGTGATTTAGCGACGTAACATGTTTATGATTTAAGTACCTTATCATTTTTATATTCATTACTTGCCGTAAAATCTCTGTTATATGTGTACGACCTAGGATAGTATACAAATTTTAATTGGGTTTTTCAGTGTCACCGGTAAGAACAGAACATTCTGCATGAGGTGGTGATCCGTTATTTTAGTATTTTAGTCGATCTAGTACAATTATATTTTCCAAAATTGTCTTTCATGCATGATCAGTACCTAGTGTGGATGCTTTTATCGCCGAAGGGGCATAACCGGACTCTGATTGCGTTTTATTACCAATGCAAAATGATTGGTCTATAACCGGATAGGCTTATAGCAGGAATTTTACAGTATAAATTATAAGGTATTTATTATTTTTTTCTTCCTTACAGTATCAAGATCCCTACAAACAAACTAACAATGTGCAGAAACGCTGTTCAGTTCTAAAGATGTTTCCTCGGTACACAAAGCAGGAAAGCAAAAAAAAGTGTTGTTGATATCTGTTTCGTGAGTGAGCAAACAAGGATACATTTTGAGAAGAAATGTTTCGAAGGCCATTAATCGTTTGTTTTGGCTATATAATTAAATAGAGGGCATTCTTTTGGGACAATTCTGATTATTTTTATTCCTGATTAGGAATCACAGAATACTCGGAACATTAGCTTCCGAAAGAACGTTTATATATAATTATTCTGTGAAGCGTAAACTTGAGTAAACGGAAAACTCGTGGCGGAAATGACCTGAGAACTTCAGTATCGGTGCACGCATGCGTGGGTTAGGATGGTGTCGGCGTGCTATAACCGGCGCGCACGCCTTTTGTTTTCGCGTCAAAACTTTCCCAAAAGAATGCATATTTTTCCCATTAGGAGCCAAGATTCCGTTCATTCCGCCATCGTGAGCAGAGTGAAGACAATATACTATTTTCATCCATTCCGAAAACGGAAAATTTCCAGAAATAACGCAGTTACCATCTATTCCGGGTATTGATACAAATGTGATGGTGAAGTTTTGCTATGAGGAATAGGCGCAAAACAACGCCGCCTATTACTGATTCATACGGCTAGAATATTTGACCCCTCCCCCCCACCCCCCTCAGACCCTACTTCCTTCCGCATTTCCTTTGTAGTATTCATTTTTTTTACTACGTACTATAGTTAATACTCGTCGATGTTGGTAACATCATAGGCAATAGGCAAGGTTAAACTGTTAAAGAAAGTGAATTCTTTGTATTCAGCGATTTTCAATTAAATGTCGAAGATGGGTCAAAAAAAAATTCTCGCTCCTCTTTCTGAACAACTCCTAGATACGACCAATTGTGAAGTGCCTACATGCGTATTCCCGCGCTTGACACTGGTCATACGTATTTGCTTAGAGCTCCGATTGGTTCAATTTGCTGTTTGTACATGCATGTTATTGTGATTAGAAGGGAGTATAGAGCGGCTTTCAGTTGAGTGTCGAAAGCAATTCGCGTTTTGCTTTGGTTTTGCTTTACTTCGCTCTGTGATTGGATAAAAAATCTCGCGCCACTTTCTCGACCAATCAGAAGTAAAACTCAAACCAATCGCGACTTGCTCGCACGCGTTTTCCCGCGCTTGGTGCCGGTTACATGTATTTGCTTCCAGTTCTGATTGGTTCGTTGGATAATTTGTGTTTGTTGTGATTGGCTGGGATAATTACTTTGGTTTTGGTTTTACGACACTCATTTGAAAAGCGCTCTAATAACTTTAGTCTTGGTTTTACGACACTCAATTGAACACCCCCCCCCCCTCCATAACGTTTTCAATAGCTTTCCCGTCGTGGTTGCGAGTTAAGTTACGTTCCCAATACATGGTACCAGAAGACTGCATTTTGCCCCTAAAAGGTATTAGAAACGACATCAGTAAACTCACAAAAAGCCGTCAACCCCTTGGTCTTTAATTTTTCCTTCCTGTCAATAATTAGAAGTTGCTGTTCCTGACAGCGAATGTCACAGCTTCTGTCGATATAAAGAGGGCTTGGCAATTCGTTGCGATTGTCTCCGGATACGTTTTGTCAGCTTTGTTTGCTCGGCAAAAGAAACTATAGTTGAAAGGCGCTTTTGTTATATTTACTAGCTAATCACCGACGCAAAGAGGCCAAGAAACTTTTCATTTGAAATTTGTAAAAGGAACAATTCAATTTTCACGGTAAGTGAAAGTGCTTTGTAAAGTAGTCTCATGAATTTAAAGCAACTCTAATAGTTTCCACTTTGCCGCCAGGACCTCATGTATCTTACTGAATAAGACCCTCAAAAATTTGTTTGCAATTTCAGCATTAAATGACTTTCGAAATTGGGTTTTTAGCCGATACAGTTTGCATTGTCTTCGCAATATCAGCATCTTTTGATTCTGTAATAGGTAAAGCGTGCTTTTGTGATTAATTGATTCATTTTAGTGAAGAAAACAATATAGCATCCATTCCCACTCGTCGAGTTAAAATAAGTTCTCGCTCTTAGATGTTCACTCGCTTTCAAGCCTTTCCGGATCTGTTTTAACAGAAAACTCAGCTGCCATTTAATCTGGAATGAATCAATCAATTTACAAACTTTGAATAGTTTTAAAGGCGCCTTTTCAATCACTGGGCGGCATCGATGGTTTTCTGTCATTTTTGAAGCCGAAAATCAAAATACAGAAAGACCTCGTGGTGTTCTATTTACTTAAACAACGTGTGCTGGCGTATCGAAGGTTTTCACCACGATATCCACGGCTGGTGACGTTTCTTCAGAACAAAATTAATTGATATATATCTCTTTGTATCGCTCGAAACTATATTTTGCAAAAAGGCTTATGGTATGAGCTTAGTGAATCGTCTATTATTGCAAGAGGAACTTTGCTCTTCGCGCCCTTGATAGCGTCAGGTGACACTGAAAAACCATTCAGTTACGTCTCAGTTGATTTTGCCACTGACATCTGTGTTTGTTAAACTACGGATATATTTCTCAGACTTTGTTCATTCTTTGTCCGCTCTCCTGCACCTAGTCACTTTGTTTAACTTTTGACGGAGAAGGAACTCATCCGCTAATATTAATTCGGCCGATTTCAATGATCATGTCTTACCATTACGAACTGAACAGTTACTGTGCTACGAGCAGACAGTGCCAAAGGCGCAACATGCATTTGTCCATTTTGTTGCGCATGATCACACTATTATTTTTGTTATCTAGTAAAGCAGCAACGCGGCTCTTTCATTAATTGGAAAGAGTTTCGGCGCCGAAAAGCAATTTGTACAAAGCTGTTTGAAAATACTTGAACGTGTTTTTAAGATAAGAAATGTTTAACTTATAGCAAAGTTCCATGCTTACAAACTTCTTTGTTTACGTGCCCAAAATCGAGGTAAAAGTTTCCGGGCTTTCCAGAAACGCACACCACTGAAGGTAAAGGAAAATCGAATAATCACCATGCAATTATTTTCAATTGCTTCTTGAGCGTTTAAAAGGCAACCGACGGTCAAACAAACTGCATGGAAAAACAATTCTGGACTAGCGCTTTATCTGGGTGATAATAGAACGAAGCGCATAGAAAGTGACCTGCTTTTAGAATTCGACTGACACTTTTGGCTGTTACCGCGCTGAACAGGCTGCAGGCTTTTAAGCATTTAAAAATTGGTACCAAAATTGCGTTTTCAACAAGTCAGGTGGGATAATCTCCACACTTTCCTTAGTAAGATAAATGTCTCGTCCTCTCTCCGCTTTACCTAGTGTAACGCCCTCTTCTGATAATAACAAAACGAACTAAAAAAATTCAGTCGATTAAGCATTCTCGTCCCCAGAGCTGCCATCCTTTAGGCCAGCTCCACGGATCGAGAGCTCTGGCAGGGTCCAAAGCAGGAAGTCCGCGAATCACGGACGTCCGGCTTTCTGCGCAGCGTCAGAATTTGAAACAGAAACGGTTACCATCGGTTACAAGAATGGGCAGCTACTGCCCTTCCGCGTTATCCTGGTCCCCTGCTGGAGCTCTCGATCCGTGGCGCTAGCCAAAAGGATCGCAGCTCTGGGGACGAGAATATCGATTAAGGACGTTGGCGCTAATTGTTTGTGTGCATCCTTACCGCGCATTTAATTGACGTCGCAATGTCACGCCACCGTCATGCATCGAACGCGTGCGCTGAGTAAAAGAAATTTAGACAAATACAGTGGTGGTCTGAAAGTGGGACGATTTTGGGTGTGAACGTCCTTAAAGAATAGTAGAAGATCATAAAATGCAATTTCACCATGATCAATCGAATGAAGAAGGTGTTTCAGGAAATGAAAGTAAAATGTCTTGTTTGCAATTCAGAAGTCTTAATTCCTCTAAATTCTATGTTACTGCTTTGTTTCCTTTTTAATGGTTTATCTCAACATGAGCAATGTCCACAGACATATATGGAAGAGCTTCATTCCTTTCTTCCTCAAATCCAAATTCTTGATGCTTATAATGTTTTTTATTTGCCGTCAAGCCTTATTCAGTAAAATGTCAGTTTTTGAGAAGGGTATCCAACAAACAAGTAAAATCTTAATTTCCGCTGGTCGAGAAGTCATCAAGTCTAAAGATTAAAAAGACCATTTTGGCAGTTAAATTATTACATCAAGATCGCCTGGATTAAAAAAATATGAAAAACAATATATTGTGCATGATTGTCTGCCATATGATAATTGTGTTACTTCAATAAAGTAACCTTTACCTAGGCTTATTTTGGTTTTCTTTTTAGACGGATTAAACTAATGAGTTTTAATAATCTTTCGCTTTTGGTTATTCCTGTTAGAACAGAAGGCATTAAATGTTTACTCAGTGAAGAATTTCATTTCATTTTGCAAAGCTTTCCTTGCATCATTTATTGACCCCTCATTTTCTTCAATAAAAGTGTTTCGATATTTTTAGCAATGTCGAATTTCAATTTCCTTAATTACTGCATTGTTCTCGATAAAATAAACGTTTTCTTTGGTTATTGAAAATTTCATTTGACGTGTTAATTGCCGTGCGGTGTCTGAGACAAGGTAGACTTGCACTTTGCTCTTTCACGTCGTGAGGTTTCCTTTGTCACTGACTCCAAATTCGTCAGTTTTAACCCTGCCCGTTTCGTTATATTAAGAACTGTTATTTACTGCCATATACTGAGCCTTAGTTCTCAATCGTGAGTTTCAGGTAACGTATTTATTTATTTTCGTTGTTGAGGCTAATATAAAAAGATGAAGCGCAGTTGTTGGAGGTTTAGCGCTTAACTAAGCAAGCGAAGCTCGTGGACCGATCAAAACCTCCACCGTCGATTCGTTGTCTTTTTTACACCGAGGTAGATACAACTGAATGACCACTAACAGACAAAAAGCTTGGACTAACTTCGTCATAATCTAGAATCCCACACATCAGGAAAGTAATTGAATACTACACGTGAATCACGCACATGGGAAGGTACGTGAACTCCGAATTGAGGCCGAATTGCTATATATAAAAAAACCTGGCGGATAAAGTGACGGCCTGGTATGTTTTCATCAGGTAATCTTCATTTTTTTTTTTTTTTTTTGAGGCGGTGAAGGGAGGGAAGGATTTTTCTGGGGGCCTATGTAAAGAAAATTCCCATTAACGTGGGGATTCAACTAAAAACATACGGAAGTTTAATAAACCTACAGGTCTTGGTTGCGTGAGGTCTCTAGTTATCAAGAAAACTGTATTTTATGCGTAGAAGATCATTTCGTTATGTTCTACTGGTAAAATAGTCATTAGGTGAAAAAGGTGAAGTCCACCACAAGCAACAGGAGGCGGCTTCTGTAGCATGAAGCAACTGAGAGCATTGGCCATGGATGGGACGCTAGTCTGATCCATTGTGAGGTTACCCCGAGTAGTATGTTACTAGTGTTCATTTTTAAACCTGCGTGGAGAGAGACAATGTGTAGTAAAGTTTCTTGGCTAAGGGGACAACACGATAGCACTGAGGTAACACACCTCGAACCACTTATGTTCAAATGTCGAGCGGCTTCCCATTTTCACTGGACCACAAGGCGGTGTGTTCTGTAAGTGAAAAGTCAAAGATCTGTAGTCTTACTAATTTTCACGTGTACTAAATCTCGCGATTTTCGCGGTTTGGAAAAAATCGCGAAAATTAATACTCGCGAAAAAAAAAAGAAGAGAACGCGAAATTAAACATGCGACGTTTAATACCACATTACATAAGAATAGAATGCATGAACTTTTAATGTTGTGAGTCAAGGACTTTTTTGGGATTGTTCTGAATTAAAACTCTTACTTAATTTCTGTGCTTTTCTGATAAGTATTTTTCTGATCCGGTTTTCGACTAACACTCTTCCTCCATTTCACTGTTTTGCTCTTAGTTTTAAACTTATTTGTCACTTCCAGAAGCTAGTACCCTAAAAATATAATGTCTTATTATTCTATATAGCTAACTTGTGATTATTCTCATTAAAACAGGACCCTCAGATCAGGGTCTGGGACACTAAAGCAATGGCAAAACCGCAAAATTAAATACACATCTGTTCATTATGCATGTTTTCGAAATACAGCTCCCGAATTTTTGCGAAACTAAGTACGCGCGAAAATTTGTAAGAATAAGGCACTATCGCTTATAGTGAAACGCAAGCTGCCGTCGCCACTCAAGTCAGCCGTCTCCTCCCCAAACACACAGGGGCGCATTGTAACCCTGTGGGTTAGGGGGAAGAGACAGCTGACATTTCAGATTACAGTGATTGCCATCGGAAAGTAACGATGCGTAGGGCATGTTTCAGTGGACAATAGACATGATAAAGCGCATACACCCGTTAACTATCAGTGAATAGTCCATGGCGACTGAGCCAATCAAATTCGCGCATTCGCAACAGACCACAGTGAATATGTACTAATTTCACTTATTTCACAGGTATGCAACCAAACCAAGTCAAAGTCTCCGTCGTTGTCATCGTAGCATTCTACGCGCTTTGTCATGTAGAAGGTTAGTACAAAGTTCACCTTCTACTTGATCACTATATTCCCTGTTTGTTTTTGTTTTTGTTTTTGTGCAAAGTGGGGGATAAGGTTATGGTGGGTGGAGGACAGGGGAAGTCCAAACCTTCCCCTTCCCGTAACCTTTAGCCCGGTTCCCGCGTCGCCATTTTTGTTGGTTCCCGCCTCTTTTACTTTTTTCAATTGCAAAATATTGTGCAATGTGTGAAATTTTTTTCTGTACCCCCCCCCCTCCCTCATAATCCTGATAAGACCTGAAAAGAAATGAGGGGAGGGGAGGGGAGGGGAGTAAGGGGTACAGTATTAATTAACACTATTGAGAATAATAGGAGGCTGCAGTACTTTTAATTCACAAACACCCATTCAAGATATTTTATTTTTTATTATGTATATACAACAACATAAAACAAAAGAATTTGCTGAGCTTCATGATCATAGCCAGTTTCTTTTATTAACTGTGTTTAAACTAGTCTAAAATTGAAAAAAAAAATAAATTTACTCATATTACACCCATTTCTAAATCTGTTACAACCTGCACCATACCTACGAACACGAGTAGCAGAATTTATAATTACTGTAGCTACAAGACGACCAGTTGTCCTAATCTCCTTAGATCCCAGTACGCGAAAGTGGAAATATAGAAATTATGCAAAAGAACGGTAAAACGAGAAGGGACTTGAGGAGCGAGCATCCGGTGCACAGAAGCTTGTTTATTAATTGTTTGCGCGAGCAAATATAACTTGTCAAGGAAGAACCTCAAGAAAAAATTTCTCACCTTTTACAAACAAGTAAAACAGTTTCAAAAAACTTGTCAAGGATCAAGGAAAATTTGCTCATCTTTTGGCATAAGCCCTAAACATGCGAACAAGGAAACCTAACAAAACAACCCAGGCTGACACCATGCGATAGACTATAGCATCCCATCTAGGGGTGGGGTGTGGTTAGTCATGCTCTTAATTATTCAGTCGCATTCTTGTTGCAGAAATTTGGGCTTAGGTCCTGCACAGATGACACAGCAGACACAAAGTTACGTTTCGCTTTTCTTGAATTGGATATGCATTTTTTTTTAGCTGGACGGCTAACTGGTGAGGGCTGCTACAGAGACAAGATGAATGATAGGGCAATGCCAGAGCTACTCTACAACTTTAGAAAGACAGGAGAACTGAACTGGAATGATCTAACCAGTAGTGTCATTGACAAATGCAAAGAAGCAGCCCAAGCTAAGGTTATTATTGCCAGTTAATTCTGTTAAAAGTTAGGAATTAATTACTACTACTACTACTACCACCACCACCACCACCACTGCTACTACTACTACTACTACTACTACTACTACTACTACTACTACTACTACTACTACTACTACTACTACTACTACTTCTGCTGCTACTATCGTCTACTGTTATTACTGCTACTACGTCTGCTCGGCTCGTACAAGATATGATAATGAATTTCAAGGTTCAAGGTCCGACGATAATTGAGATTCTTCACCTGTTGGATAGTAAGTATATCCCGAGGGTTTCCCCGTTTTATGTTAAATTTATCAAATGCTAGACACCCCCTTACTATTTTTGTGCATTATAACAACGGGAGGAGCCATGCCTTAATTTTCTTGATAAGCTAACGACACGTTTTCTTGTCAGGGCTATAAATGCTTTGGAATACAGTTTTACGGTGAATGCTGGTCAGGTAAAGATGCCTGCGAGACTTACGGCAAACACGGCGAGTCACGTAACTGTTACTGTTCCATAGACAACTACAAGCACTACGATGAGGAAAGCTCGTGCAGCGGAGTGGTTGGGGCAAACTCCACCAACTTTGTTTACAAGATAGAAGACTACTAAGGTATAGTGAATTTGAGTGGTTTTCAATTGAGTGTCGAAATTAATTTGCGTTTTGCTTTCGTTTTTCACTACTTCGCTCTGTGATTGGCTGAAAAATCTCACGCCATTCTCTCGAACAGAAGTAAAACTCAAACCAGTCGCCACTTGCTCGCACGCGTTTTCCCGCACTTGGCGCCGATTACATAAATTTGCTTCGAGTTCTGATTGGTTCATTGGGTAATTTGTGTTTGTTGTGATTGGCTGGGGTAATTACTTTGGTTTTAGTTTTACGACACTCATTTGAAAAGGGCTCTAATTCAAATGATCTAAACTTAACTGTTGAATTCAGATATGTTTTACAGTAGTCCAGTTTCTAGTTAACGAGGCCTACTAAAGAAAATATGAAAAGAAAAAATAAATTAATTTAATTCAAAAGATGGGGCCAGTTGTTATTTACACATTTCAGCACAGGCTTACCATCCTCCATTCGTGTGGTGAGCTGCGTCTCCATGGTGGCCGTATTGATTTTCGATCTAGCAAAACTGAGGCGAAATTTAGCGCTTTCAAAACTGAAGAAAATGAAATAAAAACTCACTTTCGAAAGCCTTAAATCATCAAAGTATACAAGGGAAAAGAACGTTAAACCTTATGGCAGCAATTTCAAGAGTTTTTATTTCATCAGTTTTGAAAGCCCTAAATTTCGCCTTCATAAACCGAAAAAATTTATTTACAGCACACCACACAAACAGAGGATGGTAAGCCTGTGCTGAAAAGTATAAATAACAACTGCCCCCGTCTTTTGAATTAATTTAATTAATTTTTTTCATATTTTCTTTTCATATTTTCATATTTTCATTAGTAGGCCTCGTTAACTAGAAACTGGACTACTGTAAAACATATCTGAATTCAACAATTAAGTTTAAATTCCAAACAATCGTAACATATATCTACTGTAACCGTTTTACTACATATTGTAACGACTATCCGTATTTTCATTGGCCCCCGAAGAAGGACGGCTTGACTGTCCGAAATATCGGAAATACCAACTCGCTCGTCGTTTTTTCTTTGTTTTTGTTTTTTTTTAATAGTTTATGTTAGAGGATGGTAAACCTGTGGTATCAGTAAAAAGATTGTTCATAATACGGAGCATTGTTTCTATCCGGCCTCGTCCCGCTGTACTTTTTTTTAACATTTCATATACGTGAGCTTTACGTACATGAATGAATGCTGTACGTGCTAAACAGACATTTACTGCTTTACTTGAGATTGAGGCTAACAAATGCGCTTTCAGTATCTGTATTCAGAGGAAATATTACACTAGGATAGGGATTATTAATCTGTTAAATATTCCTCGCATTTTTTTGCCCTTGCTTTGCCCTTTTTATTAGTGGGGGAAGGGGAGACAATCAAGGACTTCCGCCTTCCCCCTTCATGTCCCCCATTTCCTTAACCTCGTTCCCAGGACTTTTTCCCTTTTTTAAATTTGGGAAATTTAAAAAAGGGAAAAAGTCCTGGGAACGAGGTTGCCATTTCACCCCTCCCTTTCACTCCTGTTTTTTTTCCTTTTTTCCGTTGCTATCATATCGCGTCGTTTCCTAGACTCCTCAAAAAAAAACCCTTGGCTTGTTAAAACTTATTATTTTTATTTCCTATCTCTCTTGAATTTCCTTTCCTTCTGAATTAACCAACGTTGTCTCACCTGTCTCAGATTGCTAAAAATGGACTGATGTCAGGATCGATCGAACAATCAATCAATCAGTCAATCAATCAATCAATCAATCAATCAATCAATCAATTAATCAATCAATCAATCAATCAATCAATCAAGATAGATAGATAGATTATTAAAATTATTTTCATAAGCAGTCTACTAAGGCTGAATTGCGTAAATATTACAAAAAATCAGTAATCAATCAATCAAACATTCAATCAATCAATCAATCAATCAGTCAGTCAGTCAATCAATCTATCTATCTATCTATCTATCTATCTATCTATCTATCTATCTATCAGTCAGTCAGTGAGGTAGCAAGCAAGGAAGCACTCAGTCAATCATCATTTTATACATGTAACAAAGTTTCTTTTATATATACACAATACAAGTAGCAACCGAAGACAGCTTTTCGGGATGTGTTGCTAAATGAACAAGTGCTTTTCTTTTCCTCACTAATTTTGGATTACATGGTATCTTAATCATGATAACTTAATTTCTCTATACTACTTTTTGTTTTCATTTCGCAGCACCTGCACTAGCAATATTGCTGTACCCGGGAGTCATGGTTCGACGAACTGAACGCGATAAAGAAACGGGACATCACTCAATGAAAACATAATTTTGCAAAATGTTTAAAAATAGCGAAAATTTCATTATAGCTGAATCTTATATTAAAATGTAAGAGGTAAATCTTTTATTTCAAAGTGTTGGTTTTCTTTTGAGCTCCTAAAAATGGGGAGCGCACAAAGTGCCCCTCTCCCCTCCCCTGCTTAACTTCGAGACTATTACAGTGTAAAGCTATCGAGACTATTATTATCATAAATTATTATTATTATCATTATTATTATTATTATTATTATTATTATTATGGGGTTAATTCCAACAAAATTAAAGCCATGATAAGTAAACTTCGAGGGTATATAAATCGTTTAAATTGAAGTCACATTACGTTATAATTTTTAAGTGGCAGCCATTTTGGATCCACCATCTTAGGTTTCTCAGAGCGGCCTTCACACGTCAAATTAATGTTGGCCAACTCGTGTCGGCAAACTCAAATTGGTGTGTATGTGAACGACACAAAAACTTGTTGGCAAGCTGTTGGCGAGAACAGAGACAAATTCTATTTTTCGCCAACAGTTTGCCAACATGTGTCGTTCACACACACCAATTTGACCTGCCAACACGAGTTGGCCAACATTAGCTTGATGTGTGAAGGCCGCTTTAAGTTTCCAAAACCTCAGTGAACCGCCAAAATTAGCAAAAACGTAATTTAATCCAAAATAAAACACTGAAATGATCTAAAATGTAAAAGTTAGTTAATTTTTTCATTGGAAACAGAAAAGTTTGAAATTGTGAGGAAACTGCCTGCCAAAATATGCCTTCCATAATATAACAGCATCAAAATCGATGAACAACTACATGTTATAATTTTATAAAAAGTCAGTGCGTTGGCTGGCTTTTGCTTGCATATCAAAAAAGATGTAAACTGTCAAGGTCAACAGGAACACTTAACTCAATTCAGGCTAAATAGGTTTAAATATAATTTCAACTATCCTGTGTGAACAAACAGCGACTTGGTTGCATTTTAAGGTGATTCCATCGAAAAAGAAGTTGGAATGAGAATTTGCTGAAACTTTGCACAATTCCTAATTACACCTAGTACATTAAAAAAATAAAATAAAAAGAGGGGGTCACCGTGTCCGATTTCACGCTACGGGGCTGTAGTACATAGGTACTTTGCTATCTTTAGACAGCAATATTAAAAAGCCTATTCTTGTACTAGAGACACCCATTACTTCAACAAAGTTATTACTAGCAATGAAATATAAGCATTATTCTTATGATAGAAGAACAACGTTACAGTAAAACGTCTTAAAATTGCCGTAACAACTAAACTACTTTGAAATAATAGGCAAATCGAGCGTCTGCACGGTTACAGTGTAACGCCTAAAATCTGACTGTAACAGTGAATCAACCGGAATATTTCAAAATTGAATAATGAAAAATTCTTCAAATGTGAATATATCATGTAAAGTCGTATTTTCCTTAAATAAATGGAATAAAAAAGTGGGGTCACCGAGTTCGTTTGGGAGAAAACGACCATTTATTTCTCTGAACAGCTCAGCTTCCATAGGAAACCTCTCAAGTTCCGAATGCGCGCGCGCTCGTGCGCGCGCTAATCACGCAAAAAATGATGCGCAGAAAGGATGCGCAATGCAATTGAATGGAATCACCTTAAAAGGGTTATGGAGTGCACGTGAGCCGATATACATTCATACCAAATACGCAGTATCATTGATATTTGGGTTTGCCTAAGATACCGATACTCAAGTATCGGTGATTTTTAAGCCTACTCAAGTGGCCAATTGGAAGAAAAAGTTACGTCTAAATCACACGCTGTGTACGCCAACATTTTTGCTTCTATGAAGCGGAATCCTTTCAAGCACATTGTGTTACTGCATAGAATCCATAATCTATTGACCTGTTTGTGTATTCAACACTGATTTGCAATCGTGCTTTGCATTTCAGCCCAGTATTTTGCACGGTCTTCTATTCTTCAACTCAACTCAACCTTTACTGATGACAAGACGATAAGAATCTTGAGTTTGACGTCATTGTATCGATTTCGATATCAATATCGTAAAAACGCTGCATGTCGGTAAATATCGAAGTCAAATCGGATAGATTTGAAAAACTCAGTAATATCGGCCTGCACTCACTCAGTAGGATATGCTAACATCAAATGTGCTCTGCGCCCTCAAATCAAGTCACCGTTGAAAACATCAGTAAGGCAGCTTGGACAAGCAAACATCGCCGCTTTAACGAGCGCAACGATTACATGAAATGCAGGTTGTACGTGACCGTACACATATTTTTGCAACTGTTACTACATGTACTGGCGAATTTTTAGTCTATTTTCTCGAAATCACACTTTGAAAGACAGTTAAGGAACAAAGAACGGTGAATTGACCACAAAGTTTCAAATGGAATGAAAAAATTTTGTAATTACCTAGTCACGTGATTGACCACGCCCTTTATCAGTGGAAAACTTAAAGCACCATCCCACCATTTGCTGAATCTGCAGATTTAGCTTCTGTTTAATAAAAACATTTACCCTGGGTAGCAATTCGGAAACCTTGCTAGAATGCTTTGAATTGTTGCGATGGGTTAATACTAGAGAAAATGAAGGGAGAGAGCGAATGCCCCATACATGAACCTCTACCGATGAAAATTATTTGAAATCTATTTTTGGTTCTGTACCATACTGCGTAGCTATTTTAAGGGATACCTCATTGGTCAGTTAGAATGACGTCATGTAATTTAGATTGTTGAAATGGGAACAACTGATAAAATTAGCCTTCGCAGCATGGGTGCGAACTAATAATAAGTTTCAAATAATTATCATGGGGCACGGCGATTCACTCTCTTACTTCATCCTCTCTTGGTTAATACAGTCCTTCTCCAAAGTTGCATTGTATTGATGGAAATTAAGGGAATCGAAAGGTCTCATTCCATCTGCTGTTATAAGGACATCTAAGGAAGTCAATGGAAGGGTATAATATTGGTTAAGATTTCGATCGGTAACAAGCAGGAATTTTTGGGCAAAGGGAGCCATCATATGGAAGCCGGGCTTAGCGATTCCCAAGCGAACTCGCTAATTATACCTAATCGTACCTTTTTGGTACGCTTCGGCGGCATATCAGGCGAGTTTGGTCGAGCCATGGTTCGTATTTTGGCGAGACGCAGTCGAGCCAAAATACCCATGGTGAGACCAAACGAGCTAGATATGCTGCCGAAGCGTACCAAAAAAAGGTGTGATTAGGTACTTACCGTACCCAAATTCGTCCTGAAACCCGGCGTTTCTTTTTGGGTTTTTTTTTTCAGTTACCATGATCAGTCAGGCGTTGTAGAGCGACACGTATTTACACTTTTCTGGTCGTCAATACTCTTCTCCAACTCCTCATCTGCCATTTTATTTTTGTTTGGAGTTTGTTTTATGTTTGTTTGGAGTTTCATTTTCTGAATCTTGGAAGTCCAAGTTAAGAAAGAAATTTGGAAAATCCGGTTCCATTTTGAAACCAAAACAGTTTCAGCGCTGTCCATAAAGTTCACGCGAGCGCCCGCCAGTGTAGCCGCTTCCAATTTTGGCGCGAAATTGTATTTTTTTTTCCTCTCTTAACGTGAAACAAATTACTTTCTCGTTTAACAACTTTAATAGTTTTACGTTTCGTTGTATTTCTGTTGTAATTTTCGCCTCTAAAGTCTGCAAAAAAATGCGAGTTTCACCAACTGTCCATGATATCGTACGATATCAGGTCAGTGACTTGATATCGTAGAAAATCATGACAGTAAACAAGGCTTCTGATTGGCTAATTCACAATTTGGGTACGGTAACAAAGGATATCGGGCAATCTACTTTGAGTGCTACTCTGAAAGGACACATTTGCATCAATTGAAGAATAAATATAGTTATTCTGGTGCCAATAAACTGTTGACAGGTAGGTTTAGCTGTCCTACGTAAAAATATCGGGTTGACGTTTTCAAGCTCATCTCTTGTGTCTTAATTATAATAATGAAAATAATAATGATAATGACATTTTAAAAACCCCAAATGCAGGGAGGCTTAACACTTGGCTTTTTGTAAGCGTGGCTGAGGATTTGATCAAGGAATCACCATGAAACAAATCCAATTGGTCAGAGATAAAAGGACTTGAACCCGGGACCTCTGGGTTACAAGTCCAGCGCCCTAACCATTCGGCCATGCCGCCTTCCTCAAAGTTTTTTTTTACAAATAAAATCTTTTAAAACTGGTTGTGTGTTCGCTAGTTTTCCCCTTTGTAAATTCACTTTATATCGTCCACTTGGTGCCGCATAAAAGCAATAAAATGTACTTAGACAACTTTGTGGTCAATTCACCGTTCTTTGTTCCTTAACTGTCTTTCAAAGTGTGATTTCGAGAAAATAGACTAAAAATTCGCCAGTAGTAACAGTTGCAAAAATATGTCTACGGTCACGTACAACCTGCATTTCATGTAATCGTTGCGTTCGTTACAGCGGCGATGTTTGCTTGTCCAAGCTGCCTTACTGATGTTTTCAACGGTGACTTGATGTGAAGGCGCAGAATACATGTAATGTTAGCATATCCCACTGAGTAAGTGTTGGTCGATATCACTGAATTTTTTTTTTAACAAACCAGCCGGAAAGTCGTAACGGACATTGTTCCTTGACAGCCTTTTCCTTTTTGAGAATAATTTTGGGCTATTTTTTATTTTGTATCTGATTGGTGACATTTTGATAAAAATCTTCAAAATGTTAAAGAAAAAATTCCGCAGCAATTCTTTCCTCAGTTTTGTCATATTTGTGTTTCATTTTTTACGTACTGTAGAAATTCCATGTTTCTATGATCCATGTTTCCTTAGTTACATCCTGTTTAGAACGATATGTCGACTGGGGGTAAGAACAGGAAGGAAAACGTACACGAAAACAGTAAAAACATGAAGGTTTATAAAAAGAGAAGGCTTTTTAAAGAATAAACAAATCAATTTTTCCCATTGGTAGTTCATCCCCAATTTTCTCAAATTACATTTTAATTTGACTTCTTTAGCTTCTTTCGAAACCGAACTGAAGGCCGGCATTGCGTATGCTCAATAAAGGTTAGCGCAAACATGCGTGCTTGCAGACGTTATATATATATATTTTTTTATCTTGTTCCTGAAAGGAAATGAATAAACGTGGAGTTTAATATTGATGGGAATCACAAATTCCTTGTAAGGATTTTTGTTCAAGATAATACTTCCCAATTAAATACTTTTCATTTCAAGGGTCGTTCAAGTTGAAAACAAAATCATAAATTTATATCTTGCAAATATCAAGAAGCAAAGAACAATATAGAAACGCCTACTGCACATTAGCTTTCATTTGGAGGGTCGAAGCAGTTTATCCACAGACTTCTAAATCTTTTTCTTAAAAGACTCGGTGAGATAAATCAGATTTATCGCAGGGTTGCAGGACTTAGACAATAATAAATTTCAATTATTTCACTTGTGCAAATATCGGAAAGAAGTAATAACTTTCTTTTCGGATAACTTCACCTCATTAAAAAATACTCATTTTCTTCGGGGTTTTTTATGCACAGCGTGAACTCGGAAAACAGCGTTCTAGTTTATCATGGAATACTTTATTTCCAATTATAAGGATGTCTTCTAGAACTTTTATTTCAGAAATTTAGTTTTGTTAGAAATGAAAAGGAAAACATACAGGAAGCTTTCTTTCCTATGTACGTAAAAATTTTCTGTGTTTATTTTTGCGCCCAGTTCATTGGTTAGACCCATGTTAATTGGCAATTTCTTTCGTACTTCCAAAATTACAATGACAAGCCAATTTTCTATTGGTTATTACAGTGGGTACACAATTAAAATTGTAATCTTCCTTTAGTGTCATATGCCCGACACAAATTTGTTACGATGGCGTATCAACAGTGCTTTTGATCTCGCGCTTTCTGTGTGTCAAGTAAAATACGAATTTTGTGTAAACAATAGCTACATCTGCCCTCACAAGTCAAAGAAATATGGCGGGTGGACTAAGTAGATTCACAACGATGAGAAAAATGTTCAAGGCGTGGGGAACTCTCTGGATAGTTTTCGTTTTGAAGACATGTTCTCTTTCTCTAAGCTGCAGTGACAAAGGTTTGAATGCTGTGAATTGTTTAATCAATTAGAATGTATAATATACTTTCACGCGATTTAACATAGGTAGCTGACTACACTTAAAAACCCCCGATCACAAACACACAGAAGGGCAACGCACCATAGATGGCAATAGTTTTCACCGACTCATTGTATTTCGGCGCAAAAAGAAAGAAAGATCATTCAATACTACTTAAAGAAACACATATAAGTTATCAACACCTGTAAATGTGAATGTTACAAGCTAAAGATCAGTAATTTTTGCAAACGTTTGGGTGGCGGTATGCAAATTTTAATTTCTATCACCTGGTCTGTAGTGAGAAATTGTTATCATCATACAAACTTGTAGCATAAGTTTCAAAATTTATATTACTGAGCGACTGATCTTCGCATTTAGTCAAGAAATACCACCCAAATTTACAGATATTGTTCAGCTTTAACTGCTTTTATAGGAGTATGCAACTGGAAGTAAATAGCGATGGGGAACGTAGCTAGGTCCGAGATATCATAAGCTCCGGCGTCTTCAAGATAACAACAATATTCTAATTTTACTGCATGGTCTACTAAAAATGATTATAACAGCTTTTACGACAGGACTATTGAGTTTTGAGGGGGCAGTCGATCTCCTTCATTATGGTTTCGCCCTGCCTGATAAGTAATTTTGTTATTGCGAAAAGCCTGAATAGGCTGATAAGAATCTCGAGAAATATCCTTTTTTTTCTTCTGTCACTTTACTTATGTAAAAGTAAAGTAGTTAATTTGATGGTGTGTCTTAAAGATTCTTATCTTTCCAAAGCCTAGATGGACCGAATGAGTACTGTACTTTAACAACGCTGTTGTCGTGTTCGCTTTATCGCTGGTGCGGATCGGTCCGTTCTTACTTAATTAAAATTATGTCGAGTTCATTTAATGAAAAAAACGATAAATCACACGATCGTAAGAAGATAAAGTTTTAAATTTGAAGCGGCAAAAGTGAACCGCAGCATTTTGTAATAACATACTGTCACATTTTGTTAACGAACTTTATAGCGATTTTATCGCGAAATCCAATCGTTAATGAGTTTCTATGTCATATACAACATTATGAAGTGTATAATCCAAGAGCATCTAGTGTTTTCAGAAATATGTTTACAATAATATATGAAATGCATGAATTCATTTAGGGAAAGTTTATATAAACCTTCCCAGCGGTCAAACCTACGACGCGTGCGCAGTTACCATAATTTTGCAACAACTATTAAAAAAAAAAACGGACAAATGTAGAAACGCCATCTAAAAAAACCTAAGCTTTTTTTGTATGTGTTCAAAATGAAGTAACTGTTATGTACAAGTTTCATCGGCGCTTTTATAATATTCGGATTTGTCGGGACATTTTCATACGAACTTGATGCCGGTAAATGTTTGAACTGATTCAGGAAGTGAGGTACCTTTTGCGCTCAGTTACCGGTGTGAAAATATGAACCCACGTGTATGACGCGTGTCGAAAATGATTACACATGCGTTTTGGTCTTCCTTCACTAGTAAAGATCGATCGATCGATCGATCGAAATCGCTTACGTGCAAAAGGCAAAAACGAATAAAATTCCAAAAACACGTGGATGACAAGCCTTCTGGAAACGCATTTCATAAACGCAGTTCTCAGATGCCTGTGGTCTAGTTGTTTAACTTCCTTCACGGGAAAGGGTATCACTGCACAACGGAAATTTGAACACTGTTCATAATATATATGACCAGGAAGACCCTAGCACGCTTTCCATCTTGCTGCTTCTAAATTGCTCTTAGTTTTTACTTATTTTTTTAGGTGTGAGGGGACCACTGTAACTCGCCTTTGCTGTAGCGGCTCCCCTGCCATTATTTGCTCTCTTTTGTACTCATTTAATTGCCTATTTTTTTTTTCTGTTCGTGTTGTACATGGTGAAGCTAAATAAATAAATAAATAAATAAATAAACAAACTTTACCTCTTGGTAGAGCGATGAATTTGTTTCCTTAGGAAGACTTGCTCTTTATTCCTTTATACCATTTCTTTGCAAAGGCACTCCTGCTCCTACCAAATTCAACATAACATGCGATCGGTACCTTACACTGTACGTGGATGGTAAACTCTTGGGTGAAGGGGATACTGACGTAGCAAACAAAGGTTTTCACCAATACGAGCTTGCACCAGGAAGTCACGTGATTGCTCTTAAGTGCAAAGGTAACCCTCCGACTTGGGAAGGAGGAATTCTGGGATCGCTTGAAAACGGATTGGTTACTGACACCTCTTGGAAATGCACCCCCTTCGCCACACTAGGGTGGAATATGAGAACTTATCGAGATGATGATTGGCCAATGACGACGTCGTATGGACCTAACAGTGCCTCGACATTTCCGTGGGGAGAAATCACAAGTATTGACAGTAGTGCTAAGTGGATTTGGACAAAGGATAATAAAAATGACACGGAGGTGTATTGTCGTCGTAATCTTGAAACTCCATGCACCCAAGGTGAGTTACACACTCGGCTGGTGAGTAATCGCCAACAGCCAGTTAACTCAAATAGACATCCTGCTCATCATATCAGTACAGAACACACATAGGTCACGAGACTTTAAGGAAATAAAATCGAAAGATGAATTTTCTTGATGTTTAAACAAGTTCTCTCACTTAGTAGTCAATGAAATGTATGGAGGCCACTAAGAATAATTTGTGTAATGATACCGGAGCTTAAAGCCTAGTGCATGCGAGAGAACTGTACCATAGTACGTGATGTTTTGAACGCTAAATGATTTTATTCACGGAGTCACAAGTTAGAAAAACCTTGCATAGCATAATGGATAGTATCACAAAAAATTCCTTGTCACAGTCACACTTCAGGGTTTCATCCACAGACTCAAAGAGGCTTTCATTTGGATGTTCTCACTTTCCGATTTTATCCTTGGATTAAACATTAAATCGCCTAATACGCAAGAGAAAGCTGTAGTAAACAAAATTTAGTACGACAGGAAAGTACCCATCAGTAGCTTTCATTTCATCGGTCATGCATCAGGATTTTACTCACATAATCACAAACGAGAACTACCTTGCCCGGGATATACACCAGTACAACAGGGACGCACACGCGTCAGGATTTCTTAAAAACTAGGATCCAAACAAGACAGAGGATTTTACAAATTTAAAATTAGCACAGAAGCAATTGTATTGTTTTCTTTGCTGTTAACAGTGAAAGAGAGCTTCTTTCAGTCCATGAAGAAGGGTAAAGACTTTGCAATACAAGGATTTCTGCTTCTTCAAACTATGGTAGCCAGCGATACAGAGTGCGGGCTCAGATGTGATCAACACAGAACATGCGCATCATTTACAGTGCAGTATTCGGAAAGCCGTGGGCCAAAGATATGTGAGCTAAACAAAGTATCGGCTAAAAGCCATCCTCGGAGTGTCGTTAGAAGACAAGGATTTCAATATTTTGAACGTGCTTATGTCTTCTACTAAACTGGTCACTTGCTAATCTTTAGCCTCGTTTTCAAGGGGAGACCAGGTGCAGAGCCTCAGAGATGAAAATATCACTTTTTTAATTTAAAGGCTGGGCAACACACATTGCTTTGAAAAATGAGGCTTTGGACTGCTTGGAAATTGCCTATTGCATATCATAATCTCTAAACTGACACGTTGGCTAGTTATTGGCCGTTCACCAGCTGCACATGCCTGAAAAGCCTCCGCTGGTCAAGTAGAACGAACACTCAGGGTAACAGGTCTCTCTTCATAAACCGTTTGAAAATAATGGTCACACAAAATAGCTCCGCTGCATGGCCAGTACCTTGCGCATACGCACAGCCATATCACCCGGACAGTGGCAGCCACGGACAGCTGTTTCGTTCTTGTTAGGACTCATCAGTATGGCATTAGATCTCTCTTCTTCTAGGATAACGATGAGCAAACGACGGATTATGCGTTCAGCTTAGTGAGTCTTCCAGGAAGGAAAAGAGCCGATAGTTCGTCTCGAGGCACAGTCAGTATAGTACAATTCTCAGTTATACTGGACAAACTAGGGACGCAACGGACCAGAAAAAACCAAATTCTTTGCCCAATGGTAATGCTTTTCTGGTAAAAATGAATAAATAAAACAATAAATAAATAAATAAACAAAAATAAATAAATAAATGAATAATGCAGTGCAAGGCATATTAAAACAGCCATTAACAATGGAAATACTGAAAATTTCAGGATGGTGAACGTTGCACCATAACGTCCAACTGCTTGCGTAGACAATTTTTAGCAAACCCATCTGATTGTTTTTCCTTTATTTTTTCTAAGAACTGATTCATTAGCTTGTCACTTGTCTTTATAGCGATATTTCGCTTTAGCGTAACTTACTAGTATTAAGTTTAATTAGCCAACCAGAGGCCTATTGGCAGTTCAAACAAAGAGTTCTTCTGTTTTAAGGTTGGCAAATCTGAATTACGAAATTCAATGTTTCTAAACAGTGAATATCGTCATTTGCTGCCCTCTTTAGCATTAAATTTAGTTTATCAGGCTGTTCTCCATTTTACTCCTCGTGGGACATTAATTACAAAATCTCGAAATAACATTATGAAGTATAGTTTCCAATACGTCGAAAGCACAAGCGCAAACGGAACGCTTATGTCAAGGAAACACCGGGATCGACCCAAGAATTGGGGTCCTTATGCTATGCTTTTGATTGGGGTGACGCCCATTTACCAAGTCTATTATGTCGCACTATTGTGAAGTCTATCGTGATCTTCTTGTGGACCAAGTTTAGCTATGCTAGCACATGTGCTTGCGTCACTAGTGGAAACCACGCATAAGACACGAGAGCTCCTTACAACTCCCTTTACACTTTTTCTTTGTTCCATATGTAACTGTAGTATAGAAATTATTCTACCTCCAAATTAACGTGTTGTATTTTTTAGATCAACGATAGATACATGAAAATCGCTTCGAGGATTAGGAGAAATCCTTCGAAAGTGTGGATTGGGATCTGCGGCTCAGAACTAACAGCCCTCATCCTATTTCAGAACAAAATAAATCATTTTTACATACCATGTTTAAGAACTAACCCCTAAAGTCTTCTTTTCTTCCTCGACAAACGTTTACAGCTTATTCTAGATCAAAAGGGCTGAAAAACTATTAGGGGGGTTAAACATACCCACACGTTTAATATGGTCTTATCTATTAGACTGTTTTAGTGTTGATTTCACGGCCGAAGGAAGGGGGCATTCCAGTACGCGCGCAGCATACTCATGTTTGAATTAGCAGAAATGTTTATAAGGGAGGCGGCTTTAGTGGTTGGGGCAACCGCGGTTTCGTTAAAAGAAAAAAAGAAACTTGCGCCACGCTGAAGCGAGATGACTACCGCAGCTAGATTAGTTGTTATGACGTGACAATAATCGTTTTATAAATAGCTAGTGTAACAGAGAACCTGGACCCATTCCCAATCCCCCGCTTCACGTTTTCAAAGGAAACAAGGCGCATTCACACAAGAGAAGAATCTGGTACACGTCGTACGGACGAAACATTTTTGACCATTAACACAAGTAATATTTTGTAACGAGTCGGACCACATCTTATGATCCCATTTGGAAGACGCTGTTAACACTACATTTTATGGTGTACGGACCAGTTTCAAGCGAGCTCGTATGATTTCTTTTCTTTGGTCTTTTTTTTTTCACAGAAAATATCAGAGTCTAACCGGAGAAGCATTTACACATTACACGCAAACCAGAAAGACGCGTCTGGACCCTTGTTTTTTTCGGTTTTGGGGTACCAAAACTGAAAAAAGATAGGGCTCCAGTTCAATAAAACTAGGGTACGTATCGTTTTCTCGGGCCCTCCGTGCGCTGTTTCCTGTAGCATACATGTAGGTGGCCACATAGCATCTCAGATGTGGCCGGCACTCGCTTGGATTGTGTTTCCAGGGAGTTGTTATCTGTCATTGGTACATTTGTATCCTATTTTGAATCTCTCTCCTGCAAATGTGGCACGTTTCAAGTCTCTCCGAGCATTCTCTGCAGGCCCCGTGACCACAGAGGAATATCATATTTTTATCCCTCTCCATGCATATAGCACACTGGATGGCATCCTCCCTGGCTTGCAATCGAGACTCTAAAGCGCGTATTCGCTCGGCCTTCTCCGTTTCATCCATTAGGGTCCCGGTAATAACTGGGGCTCCCTCTGAAAAGTTATTTATAAAAGAAACGTTGGTACATAACAAGACTTTATTCTTCTACTGAAAAAGACCTCACGTAAAAGTAAGTTCCATCATTAATACGTTTTTTAAGAATAATGTGAAGAGTGAACTAGCCATTTATTCTTATTGGTCTAACCGACTAATTAGAACAGTAATCAGAGATAACCATTACATATGGCAACAGAATAATTGATAAAACTGATGTTTACCCACCTTCTGTCGTTTTTTGTTGAATAGCTGCATTACATTTAAGACATCGCTTCAGTTTAAGAGAACAAACTACAAAGAAACAGAAGATTAACGATCAGCGAAGACGTAAAGTGGCCACTCAAATAAAAGCTATTGAGCGATACTTTTCTGGGGGGCTCTATCTTTAGCATCCGTGAAAAAAATCCTTAGTGTGACCATTCAAACGAAAGCTATTGAGCAGTACGTGCCTGTGGTATTGTGCTGCACAAAGTGATTCTAACTTTTGAGTCTCTGGGTGAAATCCTAAATGTGTGACATTTTCAAATGAAAGCCATTAAGCAGTAATTTCCTCTGGTGCTGGTTATTAGTTAAACAAGATGGTTTTATCTTTAGCGTCCATGGAAAAATGCTATAGTGTGACCATCCAGCAGTTATTTATTATACTATGTAAGGTCGATTGCTTTTTTTTCCAATTTTGTGTTACCTGAGCAGGTGACCTTATGGCCACATGGATGTACTGTGACTGTTGCAGTGTTCTCTGAACAGACTATACAGTCGGTTCCTGCTGACTCAGCTCGATTTACCGTATCTTGGGTCTTTTTCTGAATCTGTGCTGGACTGGGTCCCTGTATAGAGGGTAAGATAAAGATAGCATTAGGAGATAGGAAAACTAAAAAACCTGGCTGAAAATAGTATAGCAGACAGGAAAACTAGGAAACCAAAAAGGAAAAGAACACCTCTCAGTCTTAGTTTCTACTGCAACGGTACGGGTGATAGTAGCCCACACAAACGACTGTTGCAAATGGTTTAAGCCCCGAGTGAGAATAGTCCTTAAAAAGGCTTGCGCGTACTAAATACTTTAAGCCACATTGAAATCAGTGGTCTGTCTAGTATGATCGACTGGATGGGAGTCGCCCTTAGAAAGCCTGTTCTATTGTAAATAATTTAACTCCCTAATGAAACAGTAGTTTGTCTAGTGTAATCATACTGGTGGGAAAATCCTTTTAAAAGGGACTGTTTAGCATATGGTTTAAAACCAGGAATATGAGAAGTTTTAAAAAGAAAAAAAAATTCTTGAAACCAACAAAATAAACTGAATGTTCTTCAGAGCTTTCGGGGTCTATTTATCTATTTCTTTTTAATGACATGTTTTCCCAACAAGGGAATCTTCACGCTGTTATCAGTAGTTTTTTTTGTTTTTTGTTTTTTGTTTTTTTTTAGTGTGATCGTCTAGATGAGAGGATTTTACTTAGCCTCCAAGGCAGAAATTTTTGGGGCCCATCACGCGCTCTTCCAAGACTGAATTGCGTGACGAGCTGTAAGGACTTCTGCGTTGGGGGCAAGCTTGAAGCCAGTGATGTCAAAATTATTTTCTACTACTCTTTATCTTAAGAAGAAGATTATCATTTTGCATATTCATATTCACTGCTACCTTAAAGAGGCAAAGTCACGCTATTTTAGTTCACTTTAAAAATCAAAGATATGTCTTCACATCATCGAACGTCTACAAATAATGGTCTAGTTTTGTTACCAAAGACTATGTTACTTCACTGAAACTATTTTTTGTCATCTGTTGCTGCGGATGGTACGGATGGAAATGGATTGAAATTTGAAAAAATGAGGCTAAACTTTTCAAATTCTTTCAGCGTGTTGACATTAAATCTATATTAAATGGTCATGGTTTGTTTTCTCTTAATGAAAGTAAGTTAATACACACAATGTTGGGCATGGATAAAGATAGCTACCGATAATTTTAGCACAGTTTTGACAAAAAATCTGCGAAATCCTCGTGACTATGCCCCTTAATTCTAATGACGAAGCCTAACAAAACAGCACTTTCAACAAACCCAAGCTATAACTTATAACCTTCTAGCGACAGGCACTTTCCAATAACAACGAAACTTTAAACATGTTACCGTGGACGCTGATGCCTGCGGTCGTGGAGCACGCCGAGGTGCAGGCACAGGCCCAGTTCCCCTCACGGTCACTGGAGGTCGAGGCGTGGATTGTGACAGCACAGGCTGGGGCCGAGGCCGGGTGAAAGTGGAAGGCACTGTACGTGAGCAAGGATTCGGTCTACAATGAAACGCACACAATTAATACAAACAAAACGACGTGAAACGAACGAAACAAAGCATGAACGAGCGAATAAACTGAAGAACAAAAAGGAGTGAGATGGAGCGATTACATGAACGAATGAACGACTATTGAATATAAAGGACGATAACAAGGGTACACGAGGGAAAGAGTAATTGACCTTATGAATGAATGAATAAATGAACGAACGAACAAAAGATCGAACAAACGAATGAAAGAACGAACGAACGAACGAACGAACGAACGAATAAAAGATCGAACAAACGAATGAAAGAAAGAACGAACGAACGAACGAACGAACGAACGAACGAACGAACGAACGAACGAACAAATGAATGAATGAAGTGTTTAAATGGATCAAAGAATGAATGAAGGAATGAAGGAATTAAACCGATTAGGATGAATCCCTTTTAAATACCATACAATATTAATTAACATATTCAATATTCCAAAAGGCTCAAAGTCAATTTTTATACAGCCTGTAACTACGTGTGATTTGTACCTTGGAACGTTCCTTGCACACTGTTGAATTCGGTTGGCAGTTTGGGGATCTGGGCACAAATCCAAAGGAGTCTTTCCCTCGTGGTTATAAAAGTTCACGTCTGCTCCGTGGAGAACTAAATATAGAGCTATGGCGGATCCCATGTGCTGATCTGTCCCCGCTCCAGTTGGGAGATTCAGCCCTAAATCTTGTAACAGCTGAAAAGATGGGGGAGAAATCAGTAATGAGTCTAAAAAGAAGACCGTTAATTGTAACATTTCGTTTTCCTTCAACGATATTAGGACTTAAATTCTCAACACAACCCAACATTGTACAGGTAAGACCTGGTTTCCCTTTCATGCAGCCGTCCCTGGGGCTGCAAAGTTTTTGAAGTTAACAAACATCTATCCATTTACCTTCCTCGAAAATAGATTGACTGGAAAAATCTAGCCTCCTCGGGCAGCCAAAAAACAAAAAAGAAATAACGGGGGAAGGAGAAGGGGAGGCGAAATTGCCTTTCAAATCCGTCTCAGCCGTCTGCGTTAACCGCGGCCTGCGCATCACTATTTTTCCTTACAAAGAGGGGTAAATAAGAAAGTGAAAATTAATAAATAATGCGGTCGAAGTCCCAAGAACTGACCATAAGAAAGAACTAGGCGAAAAACTAGTATCCATAAGGCCTACAAAGTAGTTATTTTTTGACATATTTCTCAGCCATTTCGGTAGGCGCCGCAGCTTTATTGCATGGACTAAGAAAATTGATGTGGAGGAAGCCCTTATTGCATTATCTCATTCACCCTTCCATTAGCAAACGGCACCGCCTCCATTATTGGATTCGTAACGTCAGAAGCGTTCAAGCACGAAAGAATGCTCTAACACAGTGTCTAACAAGAATATGAACAGGTACCTGTAGCTTAAAAAAATTCTCTTCTCGACTGCTTTTTATTCAATACTTTCGTTTTACTAACGCTACGATCCTGAAATAAATCCGGAAATGTTAAAAAATTCTCACTAGCCTTGTTAACTGTGATTCTTGTATAGATTTGCATTATGACAAAGTGCGTGACTTTTTTCGTTTGTCTATTATTAATACGGCAAGTAGGTGAAAATTGCTATGAAAGAACCACTAGCAAACGGCACCGCCCCCATTATTTGATTCGCAACGTGAGAAGCATACAAGCACGGAAGAGTGTTCTAACAAGAATGCGAACAGGTACCGGTAGCTTAAAACATTTCCCTTCTCGACTGTTTTTATTCGATAGTTTCGTTGCATTATCTCATTCACCCTGCCATTAGCAAACGGCACCGCCTCCATTATTGGATTCGTAAGGTGAGAAGCGTTCAAGCACGAAAGAATGCTCTAACACAGTGTCTAACAAGAATATGAACAGGTACCTGTAGCTTAAAAAAATTCTCTTCTCGACTGTTTTTTATTCAATACTTTCGTTTTTGTAAAGCTTGGATCCTAAAAAAAAAATCCAGAAATGTTAAAAAATTCTCACTAGCCTTGTTAACTGTGATTCTTGTATAGATTTGCATATGACAAAGTGCGTGACTTTTTTCGTTTGTCTATTATTAATACGGCAAGTAGGTGAAAAGAACCACTAGCAAACGGCACCGCCTCCATTATTTGATTCGTAACGTGAGAAGCGTACAGGCACGCCGGAAAGGGTGCTCTAACAAGAATAAGAACGGGTACCGGTAGCTTAAAAAATTTCCCTTCTCGATTGTTTTTTATTCAATACTTTCGTTTTTCTAACGCTTCGATCCTAAAAAAATATCCGGAAATATAAAACACACACACACACACACACACCAGACAGTCTTGTTAACTGTGATTCTTGTACATATTTACAATGACAAAATGCGTGACTTCTTTTAGTGGATGCCTTAATTTTATGCTATGATAGTCCAGGTCACTGATCATAGAGAGACTACGACTCACAAACAAAGAATACATTGCATCCGCTTGAAGATCTCCAAACACTGAACAGCATCAATTGGGAACACTACGTTTCAGTGACTTCGAAAGAGGTAAGCATACAATCCTTACACCCTGAGAAACGGACAACCACGAAAGCTTTGACTTAGCTCTAAAAACTAAGAGTAATCAGAGCATGAGGAGTGCGTCAGTAAAAAATGCCTTTTAAAGTCTAATTTGAATTCTCCCTATTTTGTTTTCAGCAACTGAAATGCTGGCAAAATCAATCGTCATCTTCTGCTTTCTTCAGTTCTACCTCCTTGATGGAACAACAGGTTTGTTCGCTGTTCGCAGATGTTGTCAGCTACGATAGGTTGTCAATAATCATGTAGTAAGAGATCATTTTCTACATGCGGAAAAGAGAAATCTTAAGATTATTAAATACCCTACATTCCCTAAAAGTAGTACTATTCGTAATGCCTTTTATTTTCGAGGATCAGTTTAGAATTCACAAAACATCGTCGAAAGTTGGCCGGCTAAATTTTCGCGGCTGAATTTTTTTACGATATTCGATAAGTGAAATACAAACTTACAAAAAATACAGGGTCATATTTTCCCTGAAAAAGTTCCTTTATTTTTCGGAGATATTTTACCTTTTTCCTCTCGACCGAAAGGTTAATTCGCATAGGAATTCTTGCCCTGTCCACGGCCTTCTGTGTTTTAGTTGTTGCTATTTATAGGCTGTTCGTGCGGGTTACGATTTCTAGACTATTACTCCCACTTTCAAGGTTTGATACAACCTGACTCTTCTTTGTTGATGCCTCGTAAACAAACCTAAGAACAAACCCTGACTCGTCGCGGGAAGGAGAACACAGAGAAAGAAACTGAACGTATACGTCATTACACGAAATTACGCCGCCCCATGTAATAAATAACGTCTGCAAAGCAGACCATGCAATTAACTGACAGTATGACAAAACAGCAGCTTTTCAATTCTCTGTTAAGAACCTTCTTTTCAACATCCAGTTCAGAGCGTATTTCGTGAACTTATTAGTGTATGAACTCATCCACAAATTTTTCCTTGGTAGAATTAATTCTGTTACTAAAAATCAGTAAAACCCACCCTACGTAAGGAATAATAATAATCATCATCATCACCATCATCATCATCTTACAATAAAAAAGTGAACTCTTTGGTACCCTAGGACCATGGTTAGGCCCCGGTGCTTTAGAGGGATAAAGCATAAAGGTATAAAGGACAATAATAATAATAATAATAATAATAATAATAATAATAATAATAATAATAATAATAATAATAATAACACGTTTATCAGGGTTTAGCACCTTATGCGGGTCAAGGTTAAGTGAGTTTTGGCAACAAGAGTACGGTTATTTTCTCCGTTTGGAAATTTTCCAAATTTCCAAAATTTCTTCGAGTTAATTGATTTCCCTTATTCCACACCAATTTCTTCTTCAATTCGTATTAATTTAAGTCGCACTTTTTCAAAATTAACAGCAGAGTTCATTCCAGGGCAAATAAATGTAACTCTGGCCGTATTTTCTGGTGTCCCTGATCCAAACTGGGTGGTTCTTCCAAGCAACCCAATTCACAAGCAAATCCAACAGCTTCTTGGCGCTGCGAGAAAAGGGGGCTTTACATACTCTCCCCTCCAGATGCCTTCGAGACTCGGCTACAAGGGATTCCTGATAAGTGACTTGACGAAGCAGAGTTCAGAATTGATTGTAGGCCCTGAAACGGTGAAACTACAAACGGTACTCCTGCAGACCATCCCGAAGGCCATGTTAACAGGCAAATTCGAAGCGTTCAAAAACCGTGTTTTGAAGGAGGAAATCACTCCAGGAAAGGTCAAAGCAGTAAAACGGCCAACTAAAGGCAAACAAAAGCGGTATGCATACCCGTACGACGCCATCCCCTGGGGGCCACCGGTTCAACAGTACAACAACTGCTACAACTACGCCAACAACAAAATCACCAATACGTATGCACAGCCGGGCCGAGGAAGCGGAGGGAGGTGTTTAACGCCCACTGATGCCTGTGTGAGAAATGCCGCCATAAATGATGGTTTGGAGAATCTGGAGACTGATCCTTTAGCAGGTCAACCTGTTCCGCGAGCTCCAAACGGAAAACGGCACCTGGTAGCTCTCGCTATTGACCCAGGTCAGTAACAGTAAAATCGTCTAGATAAATGCGTAATGTATGTACTTAAGGGGGAAGACCCTTACCTACAGATTTGGCGTTGTTGCTAAGGGATTTTTGTAGATGGTATTTTGTCATGCGCTGCAGCGCAAGCAGCGTTTTGTGCTGCTAGATTGACGGAATGCACCAGGATAAACATCCGAACGTTTAAAATCGACATAACGCGTGCGTAGCTAGTGCCAGTCCACAGCTGGGCATTTAAAAGAAAAATCTCTGAAAATTGGAGGAAAAGAGGTAGAGTTCCGATTTTTTTTCGCGAATCGGACACAATCCAGCCTTCTTTATAATCCAACGTAAGCAATTACTGATATTACAATGAAAAGAAAAACTACAATTATACAAAATGTATAAGTAATGTATAAGTATACATACCCACGACGTTGTAACTAGGGTAGGGTTTCCAAGATATGATGATTAGGAACTTTACATGGCAAAAATATGGTAGTTAAGAGTCCCCCCCCCCAACCCCTAAAAAATGTCTAATCTTCCGAGCCCCGGAGGCGAACAATTTAAGGTTTCAAATAGGACTAAAGAAAAAAAATGCCCCACATCTGCCTGATGTACCCTTCCCCCCCCCCACCCCCCTCAATCCCAGCCCCTTTGGCTTGACATTGGTAGGCGAATTAATCTTACTGCTTCTTGTTTAGGTTTTGACTATCACTGGTACCGTTTGGATCAGGACGGTTTCTGGTCTCATAAGCCAGGAATGACACCTGTCACAAGGGGGGGGGGGCAACCTCGGTGCTCCGATTGCTGACCCAAGGGTAGCTCTCATGGGCTTTTATCATTTTGTTTGTTTCATGACCAGTAGTAAGGATACCGTAACAATTTCATAAATATATAAAACAGTGTTATAGCTTTGCCTCGAGAGTAATATAAGCAAAATGCAAAACCAATTGTACTCCTGTAACACGATGATAAAAATAATAAATAAACAATAATCCATCAGATATTCACTCTCGTGCGCCATTCCTCAAAATGCGTCAAGTGGCGAAACATCCTCCAACTTAGCCCTTTAAGGGCAAAGTCCAACATTCATGTTCTCCTTGCTGTTCTCCACACATTTCTTATGGTACTACTTGGGAGAATTTGACCAAACATCGCCATTTTATCTTTGATGATCATTTCCTATATTCTCGTGACCTGTACGTTTGCTCCAGTAGTGGTATTGTAAGGAGAAATTAGCAGCTTGTGACTATTGGGGCTCAGAGGGTTACCCCCGCCCCTTAACCCCACAGATTTGAGACCCGCAATTAGAAAACAGTTTTTTTCCCAAAATAAATTCATTGTCCCGTACTCGTGATATACTGAACACGGTCGCTGTCGCTTTTTTCCCTTATAAAAATACATATTCTCCTTACTGTTCTCCATACATTTCTTATGGAACTAGTAACGAAAATTCGTCCAAATATTAAGACGTCTTATCCTCGGTGATCACTTTCTTTATCACTTGAATGTTTGAACAAGTATTGATAATGTAAAGAGAAATGTTGATTGATTGACTGATTGACATCTCTTTCAACAACTGCCCCTACCATCCAACTATTTTACCAAAAGAACAACGGTGACATCAAAACGATACTAAACCGGTCAATGCTCGTTCTGGGAGAAAGATAAACACGTTTCTCTACCGGTGCCAACCCACATTTTCACAAGCACATGTCCTTAGTAACCTTTAATGATTTTTATGTTAACATTTCAAATTATGGCGCTTTCCCAGTAGTTAAACTTAATTCAATTACCCTGAGGTCGTTTTTACAATTCAACGAGTCAGTTTTGCCACTGAGAAACAGACTTGAAAGTTCAAAACGAATGTTATAAAGCGGCATCACATAAAATCGGTATAACATAAAATTACACGTAAGATTGGTAGGAAACCAGTTTCTGTGATTTTAGTTATCCTTCTCAGTCCAGTGGGAGGGGTAGGTGGGGGTCATCCCATGTTTTTCTAAGAGTGGAAAAATAACAAATGTAAAACTACGTTCCATGGGACCTGAAGACAGCCTTCACATTTCCGAATATAACACGAAGACAAGCAAAGTTGCCCAACAGTAGAGCGCTTGGAGCGCCATTTTCTGGAAACTCACTCACACCTCTCAGTCCAGCGATAGCGATAAATAAGCTTATCCGATGTATTTCGAATATTGTCTCTATGGTCCACGAAACCTGAAAACAACCTTAAGATCAGTTAACGTTTCCGGATATAAAACAAAGACAGCCGTGGCTGACCAGCAGTTAAACACCTCATAAGTTCAACTTGGTGAAAAATGATCGTCCGGTTGAGTGCAGGTCTGAGAAGGACTGTTTGTGATGGCAATGACTGACGTTTCGACAACTTGAGCGGAAGTCAGGTTGTCAAAACTCTGACGATGTTTTACTCTCAGGTTGTTGAAACGTCAGTCAATGTTATCACAAACAGTCCTTCTCAGGACTACAATCACAACAATCATACTTCACCGACTTATGATATGGCTGCTCAGTTCAAACCATTTACAGTTAAACACCTGTTTTCGTAATTTCACTCACCCCTCTCAGCCCAGTGGTTCCCATAGCCTGATGAATGACAGCCAGATGTAGCGGTGTGTCTCCATCTTCGTCGTCAGCATTCACATCAGCGCCATGTTCAATCAGGAGCTCTATCATTTTAGCGTAGGCTTCCGTTACTGCTAGTGCCAGGGCTGTTTGGCGCTTACTGTTTCGCATATTGATGTCACAATGGCCCTGTAGTTAGACAAGTAAGAAAATTAGTAGCAAATATTATAAGAGATGGCACAATTTCAGCCCCACAGCGAAAAAAAAAGTACGGACATAGAGCAATACAGAGTACGCTATTACTCAATAAAGATAACAGTTGCCCGTGTGGCTTCAGCGAAACTGAGACCACTATGTCAGCACGTGCGATGTTTCTGGCTTTTTTTTACCGTTTGCTCCGTGACTAGTCACGCAAGCCTTGCACAAGTCACACAATGGCATGATCTTTTCTGACAAGGCACGCTTATTACTCGATTTTAGCCGTGTGTTCCAAAATGTAAGTTCGTGTGAAATAATGTGGAAAATAAAACAGAGCTTATTTATATATTTGTCTGGATACGGGAGTTGCCACATTCGTCAAGCACAATGTCACGCAAGAAGTAAAGAATTTAGTACCAGTGACGCAAGATGTGACTTTTAAGATCGGCTATTCTCTTCTGGTTCAAACATAACAGAATTAATTTTTGTGACAAGTTACGCTTCCTACTAGATCCACAATACTTGTCCATGGAAAAAATCTTTACAAAAGTAAGCCACAAAATTAAATTTCAATCCGTTGAGCTTGCGAGGAACATCTGAGAATGGGCTTCAGAAGGGATTGTGTTGTATTAGTTTGTTTGTCCCATTTCTTAGTTATATGCGTCAGCACGCGTGTAATGTGAGAACATTACTCGAACTACCTATCTAACATTCACGCTTCGTCTTACGTAAATTTGCTAAACCAGCCAAAGTGCACGCTTTCCAAACACTTGTTATATTTCGCACGTATCATAACAAGAAAACGTGTTTCTCGACCAAATTCTGAGAAATCGTCCCGTCAACATGACGGAACTGATCCAAGTGCTCATGGGCATGCTTATCCCAAAAAGTCCAACTTCGCTCTGGTAACTAGGTAATAACGTTAATTTTCGACTGTTGTCAGATATTGTACAGATTTTATGTCACTTTCTTCTTGTTATGTCGTAAGTTCAGAGCTGCAAATAACTGTCGGTCATCGGACAACGTCCGACTAAAATCCGCCCATGTCCGACGAAATCTTAACTTTGGTCGGACATTATGTCCGGACAAATTTTTTAACCAAATTATAAGTAAATAATGATAAGAAACAATTATTTCAAAAGACTTCCCCTTAAAAATAGTAATTTAAAAAGGAAACGTCCGACCGCATTTCTATTTCTCCGACCAAAATGGAGACTTGGTCGGACATACGTCCTTTCAAGAAAGAAAAATTATTTGCAGTCCTGAATTTGAAGCCACACTTGTACGCATTAGCGTACCGTTTATTATTGCCGGAAGTTCGGGGCTACGTCTTAGGAATTTTTACATTTTTTTGCCGCACATGAAAAACTTCAGAGCATCAAGAGGACAATATCAAATGACTTTTTTTTTTCAAAGGGAGAACATACCATAAATAATAGTTATTAGCGATTTTTCCATCTCCTTTCAAATACAGGGCTCGAGACTAACTTTTCAGCTCACTAGCCTAGTGGCTAGTGAGAGGTTTGATTTCACTAGCCAAAACAGATTTTTACTAGCCAGACTTGTTTGGGCGTAGGAGGGGTGGAGGGGGAATAACAGTTTTTTTGACCTTTTTTTCCATTAATCTTATACTGTGTTAAATTTGTCTAGCTTTTTAGCCGAGTTACCTTCTTTAAACACGCCTCTCTATGATCTCAAAATTGAAGAACTGGGGTCTACGATTCTTTTCACCAGTTAAAGTTCCTGAAGTATTCGTGTCTTAAGGGTAAATTCTCGGGCACGATGTTTTTCACACCTGTCTGTTTTGTTGCGGCTATCATAACGAATGTCTAGAAAATTTTACTTTATGAACATGCCATCGTGCGGTGAAACGTTGGGAAGACAAGACTAACACTGTACGAACGTTCAAAGGTACGGAGAAACGTAAAAAGATGAGACTGATACATTTCGTGCAGAAAATGTCTACAACAGAAGGTTAGTGTATTATGAGCATATTCAAGTGCGGAGAAACGTTGAGGGGACATATAGAACACGTTGAAAACACGCTACAGTATGGAGAAACATTGCCAAATTATCAAGGTACAGGAAAAAGCTTAGGAGACACTGAGACTAATAAAATAGGGAACTAATAACTTCAGAGAAACGTCATCAGACAAGACTAATACTGTTAGAACATGCTAACCTGCAGATGTACGGAGAAATGCCGAATGGGAAAACTATTACGGTATTAAAGTGGAGAAGACAACCAATGTTGTACTAAGACAAATGCTGGAAAAACAAAACAAACATCGTATGAACTAATATCGTATGAACATACCAAAGTACGGGACTTGACTAATATCGTACGAATGCACTGATGTACCTCTCAAGGCAAAGTCTGGAGAAACGTTCTGAAGACGACTAATGTCGTACGAAAGTACTAAAGTACGGAGAAACGTTGCCAAGACAAGAATTAGTATGGAGAAACGTTGAGAAGACGACACAAATATCATATTAACAAAATAACATCCTTTCACAGACTGAGCATTGGTTTCTGTTCAGTTTGCTTTCCATCCAGTTCTTCAGTGCTTTGAAATTTTTACTAGCCAAAATGGCTAGTGAAAGCTCAAAACCTACTAGCCAAAACTGAATTTCTACTAGTCTGTGACTGGTTGGCTACCGTTAGTCTCGAGCCCTGCTGTTAAATATCTAGTTGTTTTTTAAATATAGCTTCAAATCATTATTTATACAATGGACAGAATAAAACGCGCGTTTTGATTGGTCAAGGGGAGTTTGTGATTAAACTGATTAAAGCCCAGACGCACAGACGACGACGTAACGAGCTGCAAAGTTCTGCGCGCGGAAATCATCACTACGAAGATTTTTAAAACATGTCGGCTAATTTTATTCAGGATAAGTGATATCAAAACAATGTGTAAACCAAATAGATCTCATGTGGTCACGCGTGTGTACTCTTATAAGGCACAGAGGACGTAAAAACACGGTAAGAACATCAGTCACACTACTCACCAGCAACTCGTAGCGTACTTCTTTGCTCTTACCACATTTTGACATCATTTGTCCGTTATCAGTGTACCCACGCATGGCCACATGAAATCTATTTGTTAAAGGGACACAACCACATAAGCGCATTCGCCAGTTACTCAAATCGAAACTTGAAAAAGGGCCAAATTTTAAAAATGGCGTGGAGAAGTGGCGTCGGTCACGGCGGATAAAACAGAAACTCTGAGCGAAAACGAATATCCGATTTCCCCAAAAGAGCAAAAAAATACTGGTCTTGAATGCTTTGAAGTCAATCGGCGCTACCGGAAGTTGATATTTTTCGCGCATGGCAATCCGTGACAGTGTCCCTTTGAATAATCTACATACCGATAACAGAAGACATCGTGCTATTTCTATGTGGTTGTTAAACGCCGCTAGGTGAAGGGCAGTAAAACCATCTTCTTTTGGTATCTCAATGAGACCAGGAAATTTGTCAGCTATTTTCTGTACGGCACTGAAACGATAACAAATAACACACCTTATGACGCAACAGAATGATAAAAAATTTTCTACACAGACCCTTTAGGAAAATGTTTGCACCATTACGAACTGACGAGCCTTTCTTAAAACCCCGAATACATTTCGGGCCCGAAAAGCTATATTAAATACCGGCGGAATATCCTAAAAAAATCAGATTGACCCGAGGGAAGAGATTCGAGTCGAATGCACTAAAAGAACTACTAATCCAAATATACGTGAATGGAAAAAAATATTATTAGGCTCAAAATGTTTCCAAGGGTTTCAAGGAAGGAGCTAGTATTTTGGTAAACCAGTTAGAATGCAACCAGCCATGTTTGAAATTTGCCTGTGTAAGAAACGCAATAGATAAGACAAACAGTAGCGTAATATGAGTGAGTTGCTGTCTGTCATGAAGGCTTGGTCAAAGTTATACGATGGGTAACGCAAATATTGACGCAAAATGTGCCACTTAAATAACACAATGGGTAACGCAAATACCAGCACGATATGTGTCACTTAAGGTTGATTTCCACTGTTGCGCAAATTTTACGTGCGTTCGGGCGTGAATTTAACTGGCTTTACGTGCGTAATTAAAATTAGAGACGATGTATGAACGGCTTACGTAAACGTAAAAAGTTGAAAACTTTCAACTTTTTGCGTTTACGTAGTGGCCTTTCTTTCCCTACTTGACTTGTAAGTAATTTACCGTGTAACACAAACCGTAACGCAACATGTGTCACTTAGTGTTTTCTTCCTTTCATGCAGCTTTGATGTAAGTTATTTGACGGGTAACGCAAACTGTAACGCAACACGTGTCACTTACTGTTTGTTTCCCTTCGTGCAGCTTTGATGTAAGTAACTTAACAGGTAACGCAAACTGTAACGCAACATGTGTCACTTACTGTTTGTTTCCCTTCATACAAGCTTGGTGTAGAGGGTTAAATCCTCTTGCGTTACACACAGTTACATCAAGGTATTGGGATTGTAGAATGAGGTCTACAATAGCGTTCTTCTCCTTGGAGATTGCATCATGGAGGGGAGTATCCCCGGCTAAATCCTGGAAAAAAGAAACAGAGAATTCAAGGAGGAAGACATAACACAGTATTAACTTTTTAGTATTTGGATGAAATCCGAAAGAATAACCATTCAAGTAAAACCTACTGAGCTGCAGTACTTTCCTGTGGTGCTGTTTATTACGCTCTACAAGGTGGTTCTAACTTTTGAGTCTGTGGATGAAATCCTGAAGTGTGACCATTCAAATGAAAGCTATTGAACAATACTTTCACGTGGTGCTTTTTATTATGCTGCACAAGGTGGTTGTAACTTTTGAGCCCGTGGATGAAATCAAGTGTGACCATTCAAATGAAAGCTGCTGTGCAGTGCCTTGCTGTGGTGCTGTTTATAACGCTGTACAAGGTGGTTCTACCTTCTGAGTCTCTGAACGAAATCTTAGACTGTGACCACTCACTTCCTCTGGCACAGTGTATCACCCTGTAAACGGCGGTTTTTGCATAAGTTTCAATGAAATATCAACCTTGTGTGTCCTTTAATCTCTAATTCGAATGGAACCTCGTTCGCTCTTATCTGGATCAAGCTCTTGTCAACTAATCTCTAGGAATAAATTTCGAATAACAAGCAATGCTTACCTGACAATTTACGTCACAGTGTCTTGACGCCAGCAATGCCTTGACGCCAGCCGCGTTGCCTTGATTGACAGCTAAGTGTAACGGCGTGCTTTTGTTCTTGTTATCGCAAACGTTGACGTTTGTTCCTGTGTTCAACATTACTGTAACGGTCTCGCCAGTCTTGTCGCTAGAGAATAATAATAATAATAATAATAATAATAATAATAATAATAATAATAATAATAAAATGCGATTATTTTTGTGAGAGCAAAGTTCTTGAACAAAATGCCGGGACAGCCTGACGGTGTCAGCAGGGTTACGAGTATGGATTTACGAGTTGACCTTACAAAAATTCAGATACCACGCAGCACTTTACAACCTCTAATTTCATTGGACCTTGGTATCACGCAGCTCTATTGTTTTCAGGGCTAGGGTCCATTGTTTTGTTGTTTGTTCTATTGTTTTCTCAGCAAAACAAAGAAGGCTTTGTAAGAGCTGCGTGTGACGTTGACGACAAAACCCCAAATTATACGCCGCATTTAGTCGCGTCGAAAGTAATCCAAACGCTAAACAAACTCACAAAAATCGCCGTTAATCAGTCCACTAACTACAGAAACAATTGTCCTTCTACATTTAAGTGTATTTTTTGTTGTTTTGTTCGTAGGCTGCGTAGTACGCGTTTCCGTAGGCTATTCAGCATGCTTGAAAATTTTTTCGCTTTTTCCATTTTTCTCTCGCCCCAATTTTCGCGCGGCCAAAAAGAGAAAAGTGCTTGCAATGTGCGTAAAAGCCCACAGAACACGCATGCTACACAGGCTATTTTTTTTGCACCTTGACTGATTTTTGTGATTTTCGCCTCTTTTTCTCCGCTTGCATAACATCCAACGTGACCGAAATGTAACGCACCAAAACTTCCAATCATTCGCTCCTTCTAGTTTAGATCCACTCAGGCTAAACGTTCACAGTTTACGGGAAAATTTCCCTCGATCGCTTTTTACTCGACGGCTGAATTTCAAAACTTTGCGGCTTGACGCTTCACCCTTCACCGTGAGGGTTGACGGTCAAAATAAATACATAAATAAATGAACAAATAAATAAATAAATAAATAATAATCCAGCGAGCAGGTTCACTTAGCGTGTTATTCGCTCGAGTATCTTGGCGGAGGAGCCACGATTTGCGAGCGAGGGCGAGGAAAAGCCAATCAGCTAATGAAAATGACTTTTTTAGCCCGCAAGCAGACTCACTTAGTGGCCAAAAACTCTCATTTTCTTGCTGATTAGTGTACGAGCAGTCCCTCTTTCTACTGAGGGATAATCGCGAAAAAAAAAAGCTCGCGAAAATCGACCGCCACGCGGGAACTTAAACTTGGCGCGCGTGTGGTGAGCAAGAAAGAGAGACCCCTCTTCTTTCTCACCAAACCCACGTTAGGATTCCACGCGGCAGCCTATTCTCCCGCGTGTTCGCACGTTCGTCTCGCTCGAATGTCTCTAAGCAGAAGGAGACGCTGCTTGAAGTCTATCGACCACGACTCTCTTTTAGCATCTTACCCATAAGCTGCATGGTGTAAGGCAGAATAATCCTGCTCGTCCTGTCAATTCAAAACCAAAACAAAACAAAACAAAAAAAGATAAGAGAAACTTCATTAACTGACGTGTGTGACCATTCAATTTTCGTGCAAGGTGGAGTGGCTGATAGGTTTCATTGGGGCCACTTGACCAAGGATGCGTTCTATCAATCTGACAAAACCTTGCCTTTTAATGTCATTTTACAACGCAAAAGTTTCATGTATTACAGCGCTTACAACCCAAACGTACACCAAAGTACTTCATTCCAGACTCTGGAATGAAATATCTAAATTCTCTTGAATTTTTTCAACATTGTGACGAGTTTCCAGACCAGTAATTAAAGGCAAGTGATGAACAATTTTTCTCAATAAGAAAGTAAGAACAAACACGTTGAAACTTTAAAACGAAGAAAGCGCCCAAAAATTATCAAAAGAACCCTGGGTGCACCCTTAAGGTGCGTATAATCATATAAAATTGCTATCGCTTCACTGGACATCAAATAATTCGTGTTGCGTGCATGTAGAGTACTGAAAGCAGAAAATGGTAGAAAATCGATCGAAAACACCAATTAAAGCACATGCAATCCTTCGTTCTACTACTTTGTTCTCTTAATCCTCACTCACCTTAATATCTTTGCCAGCGCCCTTGCTTAGGAGGTACTTGACAATGTCCGTTCGACCTTGGTGACACGCCACGTGAAGTGCTGTCTTGCCTCCTCTTTTATGATCAATCTGAACAAAAAAAAACATTCAAAATGCATTTACGGAGTTAAAATATTTACACGAGTTAACATTCACGGCGTTTATCTGCTTACTACATTCTACGTCTTCTAGTCTTCTTACAGAGTGCCAATTATCAAGGAGGTGCTAAGTAACGTACAACTCTAAAATAAGGGTGATCCAATGGATCCATGGGCCAACTAACTGACTGTTTGACTGCAATTCACTGACTGACTGAATGTCTGACTAACGGACGGACGGACTGACTGACTGGGTGCCTTGCTGACTGTCTGACTGACTGACTGACTGACTGACTGACTGACTGACTGACTGACTGACTGACTGACTGACTGACTGACTGACTGATTGACTGATTGACTGATTCACTAACTCACTCACTCACTCACTGAATCAATGGCTCAATAGATCACTGACTGAATAACTGATTGATCACCTTGCCAGGATTGGCTTCAAGGATTTCACGGACGTCCTGAAAATTCCCATTGGATGAAGCGTTCACCAATCTATCTCCAGGATCAACACTGCTTCCTTTCAAAAGTGCGTCCAGGAGAAGCATCTTGAAAGCTTCCGCAGCTCGCTCACCTGCAGAGAGGACAGACAGTCAAAAAGTCAGTGGACAGTCACAAAAACGGATAGTCATAAAAAAGGCTCAGACAGGCAGACAGACAGGTAGGCATATAGTCAAATAAATAAACATGTAAAGTATATGTATGAGTGCTAGAAGTGAGCAATACTGCCCTACATAATTTCCCCCGGCCGTACGGCCTGAAAGAAGAAATTAGAAATGAGAACCAGGATCAAAGAAAAATCTTTGACCCCGGCGGGATTTGAACCCGCGACCTCCGGATTAGATCACCGTCGCTCTACCAACTGAGCTACGAGGCCAAGCTGGGAGCAGGTAGCGGAAATTAAGATATTTTAAGTCGCGGCAATGGAAATCTGAGTATCGTAAGTAATGTGATGTACCGCGTAGCACTCTGAAATGAAATAAATAAACATGTAAAGTATATGTATGAGTGCTAGAAGTGAGCAATACTGCCCTACATAATTTCCCCCGGCCGTATGGCCTGAAAGAAGAAATTAGAAATGAGAACCAGGATCAAAGAAAAATCTTTGACCCCGGCGGGATTTGAACCCGCGACCTCCGGATTAGATCACCGTCGCTCTACCAACTGAGCTACGAGGCCAAGCTGGGAGCAGATCGCGGAAATTAAGATATTTTAAGTCGCGGCAATGGAAATCTGAGTATCGTAAGTAATGTGATGTACCGCGTAGCACTCTGAAATGAAATAAATAAACATGTAAAGTATATGTATGAGTGCTAGAAGTGAGCAATACTGCCCTACATAATTTCCCCCGGCCGTACGGCCTGAAAGAAGAAATTAGAAATGAGAACCAGGATCAAAGAAAAATCAGATAGCCAGACAGAAGGTCTGACAGTGACACATAATCAGGCAGAGACAGACAGTGAGAGTTGGTAGACAGCTAGACTGACAGTCAGCCAGACAGAGACAGTCAAACCCAGACAGATGGTCTGAAAGACCGTCAGACCGAAATAGACAGTCTGAAAGACAGCAAACGTTTAGACAGACATTTAGCCTTTGAACAGCCTCTTTAACGAAGATTAGGGTGCAACCGAACGTAAAGCGTCTGTTCTTCTTGTACCTTAGCAATTCCACACTAAGGTGCCAGAGAGAGACAGTGAGTTAAACAAAGAGGCAGACAGACGATAGTCCTTAAAATAGTCAAACAGTGAGACAAAGACAGAATTTAGTTAAATAATCAGTCAAAAAAATAGATAGACATACTGTCATACAGTCAGAAAGTTATTGAGAAACATGTGCGAGAATTATCACGTATTAACGCTAATTGCAACAGACGTTCAGAAAGACAACATTTATTGTGAAGGCGTCAACCCTTACCTGGGGAAGTAGGAGATGTATCGCCTCGTCTTGCCGTAGCCTCTCCTCCAGTCTGATCCTCCAGTGCCGCTGGGTTAAACAGCCACAGATCCGTACCAACCAACACCACCGCATCGCCATCGGAGTCCACTTCTAGAATCTTTCCCTCTTTTCCCAATGCCTACGTAGAAACGGTTTCACATATATTCAACTTGCAACAAAGGATGCTAGAATTTTCTATTACCCTTAAGAAATTGCTTTTGTGTGTTGTTAATACCATTTATATTTGCCTGGTTTCACCCGTTCGTCAGAATATGAGGTTAAGAGAGGACCATTTTTTTTTAACTCCATTGAAAAAGACGAAGGGGAAGGGGGCGTTGCCGAGTCTGCACGCACGAACTTTGAACGCTTACAGCTTTTCTTAAAATACATGTATCGAAGCCAACCCTGTGACTTTTACTCCTTAAATATATTTGGAAACAATTTGGCCTAAAATGCTATTGTTTATGGAGTTTGACACTTCTACGGCGACCATATTTTGACAAGCGACACCTCAGTGTCAGAAAAGTGACGCATGTATCTTTACATCTGTGTGGCCTCGGCCAAATATGGTCAACGTTTCCATTCAGCACCTTTCAACATTGTTGAATTCGGCAAGTTAAAAGCATTTGGGCATCCTGTTGAATCATGTTAAACGCGTTTGGGCGCCCTACTGAATGACGTTAAACGCGTTTGGGCACCCTGTTGAATGACGTTAGACGCGTTCGGACGTCCTGTTGAATGATGTTAAACGCGTTTGGGCACCATGTTGAATGACGTTAGACGCGTTTGGGCGCCCTGTTGAATGACGTTAGACGCGTTTGGGCGCCCTGTTGAATGATGTTAAACGCGTTTGGGTACCCTGTTAAATGACGTCCTATGATTCCGAAGGACGTTGAATGATGCTGAAAAACGTTTGATTGCCATCAAACGTTCGTACAACAACTCTGCATTTAACCCTTTAAGTGCCAAGAGTGACAAACATCTAATTTCTCCCTACAATATCACTAGTTGATCAAATATACAGGTCATAAGAATACAGGAAATGATCACCAGACATGAAATGTGTTGATGTTTATTCAAATTCTCCCAACTTGTAACATAAGAAATATATGGAGAACAGTGAAGAGAATATGGATGTGGATATCAGGGCTTCAAGGGTTAACAGTGTTGAATGATGTTGAATCTGCTTGACTGAACCTGCAAGAAATTGAAAGGAAATTGCAAAAAGACTGAAACTCACCGCATTCATGGATTCGTTCCAGCCTCCGTGACCTTGCTGTAAGTTCTGAACGAGTTGTTTGTCGCTTAACACTCTGACTTTATCTCCAGCTTTAAAACTCGGCATCTGTGAAGACAACGTCCAGCGCTTTTAAAATACCGTGGAACCCGCTTTACGGATGCCAGTTTAATACGGACACCCGCTCATTAAGGACAGTTTTGTTTGTCCCGATGAAAAGCTCATCTATTTTCTCTTACGTTAGCACGCTTATACGGACACTGCTTAATACGCACAACGGACACTTCTCTCTGACCCAAGTGACGGGCTCCAATAGAACGTCAACCTCGCATTAGAAAATCCCCTTACAACTGAAATCACCTTCTGTTTACGATATTCTCTTCTCAGTCATTTAACCTTTCCAGCCCTAATAGTGATGAAAACGAAATTTCTCTTTTCATAATCACTACTGGTTCAAACATTCAAGTGATGAGAATAAGGGAACTGATCAGCAAGGATCAGATGTCTTGATATTTAGACAAATTCCCCTTACTAGTTCCATAAGAAATATATGGAGAACAGTGAGGAAAATATGTATGTGGATACTAGGGTAAAAGGGTTAAACGCCGTATTTTGAGTCTCTTAAGGACGGTGCCTCCTAGGACAGAGGTATTTTTTGCCCGGCTAACGAATATGCGGGAAAAGTAGATCTTAGCAAGGGCTGTTGGAATCCAAAAAGAAAATTGGGGGTAACCACGCATTTTTCAGAGACAATTAGGCAATCATAATTCTAAAAAGCTGTAAAATACATCACAATGTATGGCATTTACTTTCCAAATTTCTCTCTAAAAAATGCGCGGTTACCCCCAAATTTCTTTCTGGATTCCAGCGACCCTTGCTGTGATCTGCTTTTCCCGCATAGCTATAAACCGCGCAAACTGAAAATACCTTTGTAATAGGAGGCACCGTTCTTAAGAAACCCGAGTTTCTTTCGACCATTCCGAGATGCACAGAACGTATTCGCAGTAACAAAACGAAAAACGAAGCAACTTTCCGTAGTATGTGACCAAATTTCAGCTGAACCTGAAGTTGGTCCTTAGAGAGGGATTCAGTTGAGGGATGAGCGAGTTCAGGGATTCAATTTGCATCTGACTGGTTTTCCCTGACGTGGCATTAATAAATTTATATAGCGCTATTTCCAAAAATAATTGCCCAATAGCGCTTTACAGTAAGTGACTCAATTTAAATATTATAGCTTAATTACAAAATTACAATCAGCGTATAATATAGCCTAAAGTTAACGTACAAATATTAGATACAATGCAATAGTTTAGTTTTGTTTACCCCTACTTAACACATACAAGCTCTTTTAAAAGGGTATGTGTTGAGTTTACTTTTAAAGCAAGATACTGAAGGAGCAAACGTTATTTTCCGAGGAAAAGAGTTCCAGCAGCATTCGAGAACGCTCTTGAACCATATGTTTCTAATTCAGAAACAATACTCAAGATCACGCTTTTCTGACTGCCCTGCAGGTGCCATACATACCTTAGTTACAGCATCTGGATGGAAGACCCAAGATTTTAATCCATAGCTAACGTGTACATCACCATCTTGATCAATCTTACTTATTTTTCCAACTTTCCCTATGCACTACAAAAGCAGATAATCTCGCATAAGTGAAGACTAGCTAGTAAAAGACAAAATATCTTGGATAAAGTACGTAAAAAATCGGACTGGATTGAAACCAAAGAATTGACCAAGCAACGTGGCTCATAAACTTTGAGCAGTCGTTATTTTTCCTCAGGAATGGTAAAAGCAACGGAAACAATCGGGCATAGAGCGATCCGAGCGCCGAACAGCGACGCCACAAAGGGCGAGGAAAAAAGGTGATCGCGCTATTTGCCATTCCCGATATTTCGCGCGCTCTAATACCCTTGCAAAGAAAACAAAAAACAATAATAACAACTTCTCACAGTCCGATTGGATTACTACTGTCAACCCCCCCCCCCCCCTCCCCCCGTCCCGGATGAGATGCTAATCCACCACAGGGATACCATGAGCATTTTGCAAGGTTTTTCTAAGGGTACTGTGTTACTCATACGTGTACATAGAACTGGGTTGTCTGCGAAAACAACAAGATGGTGCAACCCAGGATTCGAGGCAATAAGCTTATTCAGTGTCTATTAATACAGAGCGTTGTTACTTGCAAAACTTTGAGAACAGCCATAAATGCCATTGCTACTTTAATTTCCCGGCGGAACAGAGACATGTAAAACTGCAAGAACGTATTTACCTGCGCCATGTCATCAACCCAGCCTCCATGACCTCTAGACATAGCTTGTAATACGTCGGGATCAAGACACACAGACACACGGTCCCCGACGACCAATCGATTGGTATCGGGTCGCCGTCGGATTTCTCCGACTTTCGCCAGACATTCGCGATAGTATGACGGCCCGGTTGCCGTCGTGGAGCATTTGAGATCCACCTTAAACAGACAAAACAAAGTCTAAATATTTCGTTTATAAATACATCATTTCCCGTAGGAGATACGTATCTGACCGCTCCTGTAATACCCTTTACGAAAACGCCGATAGTTAATTATTCCACGAGTTATCCTCAAATCCTCCTATCCTCCTATCCAACAAGCGCGAGTGGAATCATTGTTGTATTAAATTCTCAAATTAGGTAATCATTGCTGACGTTTTTGGCCATATTTTTTATACACAACTCTTCCTTCGCGTAGAAAACTGTTGAACGCCCCCAATGTTGACACAAGTGACTTACCGCACAACCAGAATTGGTTCATACAACACTGAGGGGAAGAGAGAGTCGCAGATTCAGAGAGGTGAATTGTGACATTGAGAGAAGTGTGACCGAAATTGTAGAAATTCAGCAACCGAGATTAAGAATCTAATAAAACTAATTAAACTGGGGTCCGATTTGCAAAGCCTTCCTAAGCTAAGATGAATCCCAGGTATTCTTTCACTACCACATGTTACTGTTTTCCAACGATACATAGCACATAGAAGGGCTTATCGGTAGATCTAAACCCTGGTGTCTATCTTGTTGGTGGGCACGAATAATGATTGCCTAAAATGATGTGTCGATCTGGAAAGCAACTGACGCAAAAATTGGGGGAAGCAAAGTGAGAAAACCTACATTTGTTCAGCAAGCCAGGAAGAAACTTAAAACCTGGTTTTCACGCGGGACACAAGGATAAGCACAAGCTGACAGGCATAGTTATAGGCCCAGGTATAAGGATAAACCGCATAAGCATAGTCATAGTGTCAGCTAAGAATAGGCATAAGAACAAGGATAAGCAGTAGCATAAGCACTACAATAAACTTAAGCACAAGCATATTCTTAGTAACTGTGAGGACAAAATAAGAAGGAATGCGCACGTTCTTTATTCTTGTGCCAAGTGTCTAAGAACACGACAAGACGGCAAAGACCAGGCGAGCGTTTCCAAAATTAAACATCCTGAAGACATTTCGAACCCAAAAGTTATGCAGATGTACAAAAGTATTTCAGGCTTGAAACGTATTCGAAACAGGCCCCCGGACATGAATAACGAGAACTACGAGACTGCACCACTTGAGGAATATGATAATGTACACTTAAGTAATACCTACCGATCCCATATGACCTGTTCTGTAAGTGTTTTTACTGAGCACATTCCACGTGACCTTCGCACCAGCCCTCTCTACGCCACTCCAAGCACAGATTTCCGTCAAAATCCCAACTCGGCCGTTGCCGCCATCTTGTTCGCCCCATTTCCAGTCTCGGCCACGTGTCACTTTGGCACCAGGAAAAAAGCCTTTAGATTGCACCTTAGTGCAATTTGAACGCTTGCCAACGGGGACTCTGGGGGAGCAAGACACATTTATTTACATTAAAAAAAAAACAATCATTAAAACTGTGGTTAAACGTAGTTGGATCGATTGAAAGTCGCAAAAACATGGGCGAGTAGTAACTAAATAAATCAATCCATAAGAAACCGTGAATGAACAGACAACCTATCATCTAACCATCCGAATAACATTTTAACCAACAAACGTTCGAATGCACTGAGAACACACACGCACGCATTATCAAACCAACCATCGGATGTACCAACAGATGAACAGACGGGATGAACGGAGGAAAGAACGAACGACTGTAATTAAGAAAAGATGGTCACACCTGCCCAGTGAAAGAACGCACAAACTCACGAATGCAAGAATGGAAAAATGAAGAATGCAACAAGTGCAGGACGACGGTCGGACGAACAAACAAACAAACAAACAAACCAAAATAAAAAAAGGGCGAACAGATAGATGAATGGACGAAAGGCGGAAGGGTAAGCCACCGACGGAAGGACCGACGGAAGACAAACAAACAAAATAACGAGCGAGCGAACAAACGAACGAAGGAACGAAAGAACGAACCGACGAACGGAAGAACCCACGACCGAATGACCGACCGACAAACCAACTAATCAACCACCAACGGAAGGACGAACGCGCAAGTGAACGCGCTGAGGGATAGATTTAACTGAAATATTAAAACCTACCCGTCTGCACGAGGTTCGGCGAAACGCTGAAATGAATGCTCCTTGCTATGCTCATCACTCATGTAACACGATGAACACAGATCATAGTCAGGACAATCAGTGCATTTCCATCGTGTTCCAATCAGAGGATTCTGCCTGCAACCATCACAAGTGATATTACCGTGCTTCGCGCCTGCGGTGGTAGAAAAGAGTATGGTTTAGTGGAATACCAGTCACTTCGCCCCCCCAAAGTTCGCCTTTAACAAGCTAACCTGCCGATCAAGGGATAATGCCTGCTCCCAGTGTGGCCATGGTGCCCATTAGCGGCTACAAGTTACCTTCCACGTTAAAGACACACAAAAGTTATTGTGCAATTATCATTTACAATTATAATAAGTAAAATGTTTTCAAATTGATTGTGTCTAACATGCTATCACTGCAGAATACCCACTTCAAAACACTTCCTAAATCAGTGTTCAGGCTACGTAGAGTAGCTCTATAAACATTGTGGCTAAGCAGCTACCCAATAACTACCGTGTATGCGAATAGCCACTTCAGCCAGCAATGAAACATTGATGGAGGAGGAGGTGATATCCTTTACTGCATACCTGCATAGCCACTTCAGCCAAAAACAAATATCTCACAGGGGGGGGGGGGGGATCTTGCCCACTGCCTATCCAAGTAACCGGGTAGCCACTTCAACCAGTACTGGAAGTTTCAAAGGGGAGGGGGTGGTATTCTCCGGTGAATATTTGCATCATAGCCCACCCACTTCAGCCAACACTGGAAAAATGTATGCAATATGACTATTTCTCTTCCTCAATGCATGAGGAAAAGGAAAAGTATAAAACGGTGAGTGCGTATCCAGGTATCCAGCTTTTGAGGGTATAGCTTAAAACTAGACAGATCTTCTGCAGTTACCCACCCCCCCCCCCCGACCTGAAAGTTAACTTCCCTGTGGGCAAATACGTCTGTTAATTTCCAGTTACCAATGAATCGTGTCTGGTTTCCAAAGCATGAAACTAGCAGTATCTGAACTCCCCCTGGATGGTATGCTAGACTACCTCAAGTTGCCCCATCCATCTTATTTGCTGGTTTCCACTTATACATCTGGTGAAGAGATGATGTGGGGTGGAGTCACATTGTCTAAAAATTCAAAAGGGGAGCAGGGAACAGGCAACAACAACAACAACGTTTTCTGCCCAGTGTTGTAGTGTTTGGGGCATTGGAATCTTGATTGGAGGATCCCAGGGTTGATGGTTAGGAGGCTAGGTTAGTGTCTGCATTGTTTAGTTTCCATAAACAAGAAACTTTACTCTACATTGTCTCTCTTTACCCAGGTGTATAAAAGGTTGAAAGCTGGCAAAAAAAATGCAAGCTGGTAACACTGCAATGGAGTCATATCCCATCCAGGGGGGAGTCGTGATACTCCTAGTTGCTTTATGTTTGGGTAGCATGTGTTGGACTAGCATCCCATCCAGGGGGGAGTAGTGAAACTCCTAGTTACTTTATGCTGGGTATCCTGTAATGGACTAGCATTCCATCCAGGGAGGAGAAGTAATACTCCTAGTCACTTTATGCTGAGTTTCCTGTGATGGACTAGCATTCCATCCAGGGAGAGTAGTAATACTCCTAGTTACTTTATGCTGGGTATCCTGTAATGGACAAGCATTCCATCCAGGGGGGAGTAGTAATACTCCTAGTCACTTTATGCTGAGTTTCCTGTAATGGACTAGCATCCCATCCAGGGGGGAGTAGTAATACTCCTAGTCACTTTATGCTGAGTTTCCTGTAATGGACAAGCATTCCATCCAGGGGGGAGTAGTAATACTCCTAGTCACTTTATGCTGGGTATCCTGTGATGGACTAGCATCCCATCCAGGGGGGAGTAGTAATACTCCTAGTTACTTTATGCTGGGTATCCTGTGATGGACTAGCATCTCATCTAAGGGGGGGGGGTAGTAATACTCCTAGTTGCTTCACGTTTGGTCATCCTGTGATGGACTAGCATCCCATCCAGGGGGGAGTAGTAATACTGCTAGTCACTTTATGCTGGGTATCCTGTGATAGACCAGCATCCCATCCAGGTCAGGTAAAGGTTAAGTCGCTCATAAGACAAGTTGGCCCACATGAGCTGGAGTTTAACCTGGTCTCTGTAGCATGTAGCTACTGAGATTATTGTTACTTCCCCCTGGATGGGATGCGAGTCCATTGCAGGATTACCCCCAGCAGCATGTCGCCGGTACCTATTTATACAACTGGTTGGACAGAGACAATGTGGGTCAATTTTTGGTCCAGCAACCACAGCACTTAAAAGAAAATGTCATGGCCCCTCCATATCCCTTCTTGTAAATAGAAGTAAATAATCACTTTTCTATCACGTGGATAAAGACTCCTGCAAGGCGACAGGTCAACTGTCAGTCAATTGTTGGTAGTATCTCACTTTACTGGACTGAAATATTGAATATTAGTGAGGCATCAGTGAAAAAATGCTTGAGTATCATTGAAGTATCAGTGAAGTGTCAGTGGAGCAAAACGCAAGTATTGGTGAAGTATCAGAAAGGTGTCATTGGAGTACTTGCTAAATTGACTGACAAATATCGTGGTGGATATGTCGACCAATGCATCAACCAGAATCTGGTTGTTTTGCTCCAAAGATGATTTGCTCTGAACCCAAGGTTGATTTGCTCTACACATGAAGTTGATTTGCTTCATGTTTTGTACCTTTTATAAGTATAAATGAATAGAAGATTGATGAACTTTTCGCATGGAATGAAACAGCCTCAGCTTTGGGCGAGTTGATGGAGACCAAAAATAATTGGGAGTGAAATGATTGCAAAACCATCCAACAAAAGTTAACCAAGAATCGACCCAGTGTCAACTAATGTGGCGACCGAGTATCGGTCATCATATTGGCCAATACCAGGTAAGCATAATATATCCTTCCTGCTTAACATTGATAGGTGCATTAACATGTTGCAAAAGAACAAATTAATAAAAACCAACTTTAATTCTGGTGAATTTTGAGTCCAAAACTAAGCCCAAAACTAAGATCAGTTTTGCTGTATGTTCTTTCCCACATATCATTAACTTCCGCCTTTACCGAAACGTATTACAAAATAAATGTTGTAACACGTAATTTCAGCGATAAATTCGCGATGTTTTAATTTTTATTCCAAAATCTTGGCATTCCTTCTTATAATTAAGGTTTGAAATGTTCCCATCTCCACCAAATTTGGTTTATGCAAGAAACACTGCCTGAGACGATGGCAGAAAATCATCATGTTTGTTTGAAACATGCGTCTTGCAAGTCCATCTAGAGCATCGCAAGTGATCCTTATAAAGTAAGATAGAAAATAAAATCTACAGTCTTTTGAAGAGAAATAAAAACACTGAGAGAATTGTACAAGACACTGAAACCAATGGAAATAGAAACAAACTAGAAGAAGCTTGATCGTGACTTGTAACAATTAAGCCTAATAAGCTTATGTATTCATTGGTCAATTTATAAATAGACCAGAACGTCAAACCATCGGTTTTCAACGAGAGAATATTTCGATTTTAGGAAGTGCTAAAAATCGCGAAGCAACCGAATATTAAACAAAAGCTAACAAAGATTTCAATAGAAAAGGTGTTGATTAGCGCACGTAAACATATCCTTCTCGAACTCGCTCGAGCATGTCACTATTGGTCTGAAAGAAGACGAAGCGAAATTGATGCTCGGGCCATTGTAATTACATATGTAGTGACGACTTCGTGACTAAATAGAAAATGAATAGTTTACTTGCCTGTTTGAGCGTTGTCAAGAATTCGAAGATCAAACTTCCCAGAATGTCCTGCCCGGTAGTTTGCTTGCTTTCCAGAATCCCAGTAAACCAAAACAGTCCCATCAGGGAGACTGCCATCTTCTCCAAGATGGACGACTGTTCCAACATTGCCTTCTCCTCCATCCTGGTCGCCCCACATCCAATCTGGCCCGCGGACAACCCTTAAACCAACCTCCATGTTTATGATTTTTACTCTCTCAAGGTCTAAATTTTAGGAATGAAAGCCGAACACTGAACATTTCAAGTCACCGCCATTTTTGAACGACACAAACACTGTAGCGCAAATAGATGAGATTGCGTGACAAGAGGTCCGGCTTCCGGGAAAATTCCCTTCGATGACGTAGTTGACGCTCAGGGTACCCATGGGAAAATAAAAGCATGCCACGTGCTCACAATCAAATACAGTCTCGTGCCCAGAGTCCTCTGGCTTTTTGACGAGAGATTATATGATCTCAGAGGGCGAGAACTGGCAATTTTTAGTCCCATATTTTTTTTTGTTTTTCGTTTTTGATTTTAAATCTTAATGGGAGACGAGCTTTCAAGCACGCTCAGCTTCAACCTCCTCCCCAGGGCCTTCTCCTCGTTCAAAATGGCGGTCGGAGAAACCCCTGGCCAAGGCTGCTGAAATACTCCACGAATCGTGGAGTATTTTGTCACGTGACACATGATGAAATGGCTTTTTCGGACGTTGTTTCCAGTGTCTGACGGCCCTGTTTGTTTTCTGCAATCGGAAACCGTTGTTCAAACGAAACGAAGACATTTCATCATGTTTGCGTGACGAAATTCTAAAGAACTTTTGGAGCCACTTCGGCAACCTTGGCCAGGGGTTTCTCCGAGCGCCATTTTGAACGAGGAGAAGGCCCTGGGGACGAGGTTGGCTCAGATTCTCAAGGCCGTTTTCGGCCCGGAATCCAAACGAGGAAAACAACAATGAGCCAGTGCTCATTTCGGTCAGCAGTTAATCTAACAACATTTATTTATCCATTATGTAATGGGCACAAAATTTCTTTCAAAGCAATGAAAATTTTTACTCTTTAAACGTTTAACATTAAAAACAAAAACTAAGCAAACTTCAGTTATGTGCCCCTCCCAAAAACAATAGACTACCTCAGAAGGTTGCTATTTCGAGTTGTGTTACTCGCATGAATATGTTGTAAAAAGTCAGAGCAAGTAGAAACCGATTCAGGATTAAAAAATAATAATAAGTTGCACATCAACATGAGATGATGGGATGTTGATGTTTTTGAGACAGGGTACAGGTACGTTGCAGATTGCTGCAGTTGCTTAAAAAACAGAAGCCGTAATTTACTCTCTTACTCTCGACTAAAGAGGCAATGGATTGGGGTGGGAAGGGAAAGGGGGGGTACCGAAAATTGAAGCTCGATATTACGAATTATACTGAAATTACTCTTCAAGGAAAATTATAAGTTCATTTTTTAGAAAATATCTGCGGAGAAAAGACCAAAAGGATAAGAAGTCTATGGATTCCAGGCCTATAATTCTCTTCACCTCCACAAGGCCAGTCGAAACTTTATCGTAGGCAGCTAAGAATTCGGCTTTATGAGGCTAATTACTCAATTCTGTTATAGAGCAGTTTTCATTTGTGTGTCGAAAGTAATGTTGTGTTTGCTTTATATTTGCTTTACTGCGCTTTCTGATTGTTTAAAAAAGCTTGAATTACTTTCTCAACCAATTAGACCACTGAACCAAAACCAATCGTGACTTCCTCGTTCACGTTATCCGACGCTTAACGCTTATTACTTGTATTTGCTCCGATTTCTGATTGCTTCATTTTGGGTTTTTCTCCTGTTGTGATTGGTTGGAGTAATTACTTTGGTTTTGGTTTTACGATGCTCTACTACAAAACTGCGATTTATACATCAAGAAAGGTACAATCCCTTCTTCACCCCCGCCACACCCAGGGTACTCGCGGGGTACCCTTGTTTGTTGAGGCAAGAAGGTATTCTTTAAGACTTTTTTCACTAAATCAGAAATTACAACTTATTTCCATAACCTTTAGAGTACTTTATTAAAATCTATACAGAAGAAATAGACGTGCAGCGATACCTGTGATACAATATTTGCAGGACATTCTTTTTTAAACACTCGTATGGGTTGAGGTCAACTAGAGCAAAATACATTAACGAGCTAAATACATTAACACTTTCGTAAACAACAAATGCATTGAGAGATTGTTTTTAACCATTTGGCTTCTCTCGTCAGGTTTCACTAATATTTTTTACAAAGGAGGGGCAAAGTTCATGAAACAGGCTCAGTGCGATTCTTACCCTCGAGCTCACTGATTTGGTATTCGCGGTCTACAAAGAGAGAAAAACCTTCAAAACCCTTTCCATCATACACGAAACTTCTCACTTTTCAGTCTGTGAATCAAAATCTAACCTGGCCACTCAAATGAAAGCTACTGAGGAGTACTCTCACGAAGTGCTTTTTATATGCTGTGCAAGGTGGTTCTAACTTCTGAGTCTGTGGATGAAATTCTAAAGTGTGACCATTCAAACGAAAGCTACTGAGCAGTACTTTCCTGTGGTGCTGTTTATTATGCTGTACAAGGTGGTTCTAACTTTTGAATCTGTGGATGGAATTCTTAAGTGTGACTATTCAAATGAAAGCTACCGAACAGCCTTTTAATGTGGTGCTGCTTATTGTGTTGTACAAGATTGATCTGTAACAGGTCGATTCTATTGATTGAGTATCTGGATGAAATCCCAAGGTGTGGAGCAACACTTTCATGTTGTTCTAGGTCTTCATCAATATCTTGTAAATAAACTTTGGCCTTGATTTTTTCACGAGCCCTGACGACAAGATATCAATTCAAAGATTTAGGCCATCGAAATTGAAGGAGAATATTCTGTGCGCGTTTTCTGTGCGCTGCGTTCCTCCTTTGAGGGACTCCAGACTTTTCCTCGCAGGCAAAAAGATAGCCGTTTCCACACGAGCCTTCTTAACTGTTTATCCACGCACGTATATACAACGGGATTCAACACAGCGTTGAGATAAGACAGCCATTTGGCTACGCTCGCACCGTCAGGATCTACGGACTCGCAGAACTTGAAACAAACACTGACAAATATAAAGGGTGCCCAGCAGCATAAAAACGTTCCGATGACAACCGCAACCGTTTTGGCGGCTTTGAAATCGCGTTTGAATGCCTTGTAGGAGTGGTGGTTTATTGTGCTTGGCATGTAAATTTGTGCTCGTAAATGTCGCCTCGCCACGCGAAACATGCTCCCATATGCTGTAATGATTATGAACAGCGGTAGAAGAAAACTTGCGCACATTACAAATAAGGCGTAACCTGGAGGAGAAAGAAACAGAATGAATGAATGAATGAATGAATGAATGAATGAATGAATGAATGAATGAATGAATGTTTTTGTTAAGATCGGTTCGTTCTCGTCAGTTTCGTCTGTTATATTTTGTTAGAATAATTAGGAGGTGAATCGTTGTTTCAATATTGGGCATAACACTGACCTCGTTCAGTGATGACTATTGGATTTGACGGGTGGTTACCGTACCTGTAATTGTTATGCCGATAGGAAAAAGGAAATAAAAAGTGAAATAGGCGTTTCATTTTCTCCGAAATGTCACCTCGAATGGCTCTAACAATTCATCAACCTTTTAATCCAGGCCATGCGTGAAATTCTAAAATGTGATCATTCAAACAGTGTCTGGAAGGGGGGGGGGGAGGTCCTGATCCCGCATTCCCGCTCCTTTTTCACGAGAATCCCGCATCCCGCACTTTTTTCATCGCTATCCCGAATTTCGTCTTTTCTTTCCCAAAAATACATTTAAAAAGACTAATTTCTGCAAAAGCTAATAAACTTAAGATGTAGATTGGCCCTTTTCATTGATATTTTGTGCTCGCCTGGTTGATTTGCTTTTGCCGCTATCACGTTTATTTGGGTCGTGACGATTTTCCAAATTTCCGACAGACAGGCAACAAAATCCCGCATCCCGTGCCCAAATTTTGGCGAATCCCGCTTCCTTGGTAGCAGTCAAATCCCGAATCCCGTCAAGACATTTTTCGTTTTCCCGAATCCCGCACCGTATTTTGGTCAAATCCCGGATCCCGAGAATACCCTTCCAGACCCTGTTCAAATGGCAGCTTGAGTAATATATTCCTGTGTTACTTTTAAATATTCTGTACAAGGTGGTTCTTTCTTTTATGGAGCTATACAAGTGCCGAACATTCAAATGAAAGCTCCTCGCTGGCCTATCCTGAAAGTTATAAGATGTAAGCCGTAAACGTACCTCCGTCGTACTTCGATTTCTTCCATGGTATTGATAGCAGCGCAACAGTCATTGAATACATCCATATTCCTGCAATGATTTGCATCGCCCTTTTCGTTGTCATAAACGTCTCAAAGAAATATGGTCTGGTTACTGCGATGTAACGATCTATACTGATTGTTGTCAAACTTACAATCGAGGCTGTACCGCACAGAATGTCTACGTGACTCCAAATCTTCACAAACGCTTCTCCAAGTAGGTAAGCCGCTGACTTTCCGTCATACAGTAGAAAAATCAACCACACTGGCATGCTGATTACGGTAATGAAGATGTCAGCGATGCAAAGGTTGATGATGAAGTAGCGTGTTATCCGCCTCGCTGAGTGCTGTTTGTAAACAGCCAAACAGACGAAGATGTTTGCTACCAACGCAGCAATGATGAGAAGACAAATCAGCGAGGCACTGATGAACGAAGCTGGTGTTCCAAGCAGAGTCGGTTCCCTGGACTCGGTCCCTGTGGTTAAAGACGAGTTGGAACTGTTGGTCATGGAGTCATCCATTGTAGTTGGCTGCTCGTTACTGTGTGCTCGCTTGTCTTGAATGTGTTGTGAGATGATTTTAAGTCACTGTCAACGTATTCCAATGATTGCCAACTGTTGCCAAAGATTGCGGCTATTGCTAACTTGCGATGATTGCTGCAGATTTCAATTACTACCGGTAACTGTTGAATATTCCTAGTGATTATACCAATCCGCGACGATTGCCAATAAATGTGTTCCCTGCCAAGACAAAGTAAAAGTCGCTATATAAGGGTGATACTCATCAGAACTCAGTAGTCACATAAATTCTTACAACGACTGCTTGGCACATGTGTCTTAGCGGTGCCGGAAACTACCTAACATAACTGACATGCGTAATGTATGAACTTATAATAAGTATTCAAAAGACAAACTCGATAGTAAAACATCAGCAACGTTGTAAACTGATGCAGTTTTCTTCAACAAATCAGGTGGCTGATCATAAAAGAAACAATTTAATTTCTTTTAGAAGAGTTCTCCCACGAAGTTCACCGTTTGCATGCCATGGCCTGCTGCCTTTTTGTTTAAAGTTTCGATTTCTGCTTCATGTTGGCGGTCGCTGTTGTTGTTGTTTTTCTGTGTGTTTGATTTTTTTCGTAATATTCTCCTGTGGCCACATGTAATCGGATTCATTTTACTGAGCGTACTATCCACTCAGAAAACACAAACAGAAAGGACACCACTGAACGGACCAAATCTGATGAAACTGAAATTTTGAAGTAAAGAAAAAACAAAACGCGTTTCGATGAGAGACACACTACCATTCTCATCACCAACGCAGCTGTACCTGTTTGGTTTTTTCTCTTGTTTTTTTTTTTCGTAGAAATTACAGTCGACTGCTCTCCAAGCGTCAGCCTTGAGAAAGAACTGTAGGGCCAACAAAGGTAGGTTTCAATCAGAGTATTTTTAGTGAATGGGTCGACGATTGAGACAGGAACCCATCCGGCAACCATGTGTAGAAATAACCGTTAGCAGAGTGTTTGCTGCAACTTGATTTTAGATTGCTGTTATAATTAAAATTGCCTAAAATGAACTCAATTAAAATTATCTAGAATCTTGATATATTTAAGGGCTCTTAAGCAATTTTTAATACACAAACAAACGTTTCAACGTTTAATCAAAGATGCCGCCTCTGCAGCAATTATTTAATTTCTTTGACGTTTTCGGACGTGCGGTAAGATAAAACTGCTCACTAGACTTATAAAAGCACCATTATTTAGCTTTAAAATATCCTATGCTTTATACCACCGGCCGTTTTTGAAGCCATAACATCAGGATCGGAAGCTATCTTTAACAGAGACAAGTCCTCGACTTAAAGCTAATAACACTAGGAAGCGCGCAAATCCGGTTCATCTATTACAGTCTAAACTCAAAAGAAGAGTTCTATTTTCAGAAATGGTAACCCATAACTTTAACTAACTTTAACTCACCTAACGCAGCAAGCTTTAAAAAGAAAAAAAGACAGTTGAAAAATACATTGACTCGTGCAGATATAATTTTTATTTTAATTTTTTTGCACATAGGTCGAAAATCGTGAATTTAAGTGTCTGTTGGGTCAACCCCATAAAATGTTTCGTTTGTCATCGCTCTCTCTCTCTCTCTCTCTCTCTCTCTCTCTCTCTCTCTCTCTCTCTCTCTCTCTCTCTCGCAAAAAAGAGTCGGTTGGTCAGTTAATAAAACAACACCAACTACAACTACAAAGGCCGAGAAAACAAAACATAGAAAAAGGAATAAATAAATCACTCCCAGCAAGCCATGATCAGTATATATACCCCGTGACCGGGAACGGGCCGCTATCACGCTAAAAGGTGTTCTAAGATGTCGCACCTTATAAAGGCCGATTCAGATGTCAAAGTCAATCTAAAGTTTGTTCAAAGCAGATGCATATAATGTCCGACAACAGGGAGAAGGCAATGGAATCAGAATCTTCTGTTGTTGTTGTTGTTGTTGTTTTGGTTTTGAAAAAGTTGGATCGTTGGAGCCCGGGGGGGGGGTACTCCCTACAGTGGGCTATACGGGGAGGCTCCGCCCGAAACTCAAAGGGCTGCCTTCTTTAAGCTCGCAGTATATTAAAGGGTAGGGAAAATTGCCATTTTAGTATACGAAAGGGTCACAAAATCAGCTGCAAAGTGAAAGAAATTGTGGCTAAAGCAAAGTGTATCAAAGGGTGCCACATCTTGGCAAAAATGACTACGCAACTGAATCAGAACGACTGAAAACCGGGGAAAAATGTGGCGATTGCAGGAAATTCTGTTGTTTTGCCTTAACCTTGTGGTATAAGAAAGGGGTGCAATTCTGCTCCAGGTATATGAAAGGGGTATCATTTTGGTAAAAATTAGCATATTAAAGGGTGAGGGTTTGAACCTCCGAGCGGAGCCTTCCCGTATAAAACTTTATTGCCCCCCCTCCCCCCCCCCGCCCCTCGGGCGTTCGAGCCGGAAACGAAACATATTTTGGGGATGGCCAGAGGCATACGGTATTCTTAAAAAAAGCCGTTATTTAATCTGCGATACTCAAGGACGTTGCTGGATGTAATTTACATTTCTTTGTTCAAGATCAGATTCAAGATAAGCAAAATTGATTACATTAAGGAATTAATTTGTTAAAGCATATGTTTGTAATTTTAAATCTCATTTACAACGATCGCAAAATTTTTTGTCACTGTTTATGAGAAAATTTACCCAAAAGTTAACCGAATCGGTTGTTAAGATTTAATTATGTTTTTCCATTTTTTTTCACAGTTTTAAATATTTCTGTCGAGATATACTAGACTTGAAAATTTAGTTGAGTCTAAGTGTTATTCTAAGCATTCTAAGCAAAGGCTTGATCTTATCAATAAGCAATCAGTGGGCTTTCACTTATCTTTCTTCGTCCAGTTAACTCCGGCCGGTTCACCGCTTCATAACGCTCGATGAAGATGTTCGTGTGCTTGTTAGATCTCTTATTGAAAGTCACGGAATGCTATTTCTCGTTTTGTCGTAGTCTTTATAATGCAGACTTAATCATAATTAGGTTTGGAAAGAAGAGTAGTCAGTGTTTACCAGGATACTAACCGTTGTAAAATAAACAAATATATGCAGCTAAATACTGAAAATTGATGAAGCCGTAGTCTAGTCAAGAAAGCCACATTATTTTGGTGTCCTCTCCAAGTGTCAGCCATCACCATACCAAGATCCAATTTTTACTATGAAAATACAGCATACTTATTTGAAAACCCCTTGGATGCCAGTATACGGCAGATACATTATCGAGAACCCCTGGTCGACCCTGCATAATACAATCTTTTTCGGCGTATAATTGCACAAATAAAAATATTTATGTCATTAAAGATGTGTTTATTGTTCATCGTGGTGTAAGATAGGTAAGATGAACGTTTATTCGTTTGTCTCACGATGGAATCGCTTTGAGTTGTTGATCGCGACGTTTCGACTGCAATACTGCTAGTCTTCATCAGGCGATGAGGTCGATTGTTTACGTGTCGCTATTTGTAGCATGATGGTTCATTGCTATTGGTGCATTTCAATCCTCATTATTATTCCGACTATTAGATGTTGTTCCCTCACAGGGCCGCTTTGTGGTTGGTCGGCTGTTATGCTTTCTGATCGTTGGTATCCAAGCTTCTGGAATTTCGATTCCACTATCTCTATTGATGTTGTTAGGATACGAGTTATTTTAGTCATGGCTCAGATAACGTAACCAATAAAACATAAATTATTTGTTATTTTGCTAGTTATGATAGCCTAATGATGAATCTTCCATCTGACTTGACGGAATTACAAATCTGTCGAAAGGTAGCATTTTCAACTAATAAGAAAGACAAGTTCGCAACAAAGTGGCAACTTGAGCAGTTGCGAATTAACCTTGAGAATATTCGTACCTAAAAGGGATTCGAACTTACTGACCTTTGCGATCTCGGCCGTGCACAATGCTCTTGCACGTAACTACGAGGCCCAAATGGGAGCTGATCAATTACGAGTATTATCACAAAACTAATTCACTTACCAATGTTGCGACTGGCCTGGCTCAGCTTAGCTTATCTTTAAACACCAGTAAACTTTTTTGGTTATGTGTCCGACTCAAGCCTCTTCCCAAATCAAAAAAGTCTGAAGTCATTCCAAATCATTTTAAAACTCCGAGAACCTGGACTATATGACGTGTTACCCTAGTATATGACGTGTTGGACTGATTTGTTGACTCTCGTAATGGGTTCCTTACGCGATCTTATCTCCGTCTACCTGTATGACATATATACATATCGAACCATTTTGATGCTATCCGCTCCTCCTATAATCAAGTCCGATCTTAAAATACATAGGTTATTTGATACCGTATTGACCTGTCGCATTCTGATATAACGCTACTGGACTGATATGATGTGATATTGCACGGAAACCGCACTGAAGGTATTGACTTTTGTTGCTTGAAAAAAGGACAAAAAACGAACAAAGTTGAAAATATTCCTTTACTTTTCCTTTTGGAACAACTCACAGTACGACAGGAAAAATACCCCTTCATAGCTTACGCTACCATATATCATTACCCCAAGACTAAAAACACATATCGTGGTTCTAGGGTTGGCCCTCTCAGCAGGAAAAGGGGTTTATAATATCATTAACGGCCGGATGACAGTATAAGCCAAAAGAAAGAACGCATAAACGTGAAACTTTTCCCGAACTTTTATAGAACTAGCCAAACATTCCAGGCAAGAAAATTAAATCACCAGCAAAATTCTGCTCGATAACTTTAACGGGATTCGTCGCGGTCCATGTTTTTAGAAAATCATTTTTGATGTATCAAGATAAACAATAAACTAAGATAAACAGACAAGAATGAAAACAGACAAACAAATAAATGCTATAACTAGGAGAAGGGTGACTATTTGGCTTTCTACGTTGCGTGCATGGCTAAAGAGTTGAACTAACTCGAATATATCGTGATAAAAAACCATGTGGTCAGCGAAGAGAATTTGAAGAAAGAAGGACATTCGGCTCAGACAAGCGCTCTAAGCACGACACTGATCCTTTGGTGCGTATACATATCAAGTCTCTAAAAGGTCAAGGATGTCTCCCTTGTGTGCATACATATCAGAGCAGAACCATGGTAAGTCTTGAGGAAAACTTTCAACGTTAATAACAGTTAACAAGGGTTAGGATTAGCAGTGGCGAGCGCAAGAAAAGAATGATATCCGTGACTGTCGTCACCTTGACTTTGCTAACTTAAAATTGATTGAGAGCGAACATATGCATTTTTAATCTAAAAATTTACATGAGCAACACTGGATTTGATCACACCGAAAAACTTAACACTTAATTCTCTCTTCCGAGTAGCTTGGTAACTGAAAGAAGCGAAACACTTCAGGTTTCGCGTAGGTCTCCGCCCAAAAGTACGTATTTTGACTCATGTCCGATTCTGTGACCTTTGTGTGTTGCATGTGGAAATCCGCAATTCCTGCTAAGTTGACTGATGATCCTTCATGTCCGATTCTGTGACTTTTGGATTGACTCAGCCCATAAATTACGTTATATCCGGTCACATCTTCATGGGTACATTTAGTTCCTGTCCTTTTAGAAGTTGAAGGGGAAGTCTTCACTAGTCGTATTCTATCCATAATTGGACAAAAGCCGGTTTAGTTCAGTTTTTTTTTAGCTCAGCAACAGAGAGGCCCAAGACAGTCAAAAGGAACGCAACTTGCGCAATAACAGTAAAGATATAGCTTTAATTTTGCAATAAGAAGATTATCCTCTCTTGTCGAAAGTGGCCTAATCTTCTGTGTCATTTCACACCTTGGAATTCCGTGGTGTGAGAAACCTGTTTTCTACACTGGCTTTCCAAATTTAGAAGAGGCTGACTGAACTTTTGGAATAACAGGCTAGGCAATTTTACATGAAAGACTGTTTACTTTCCTCAAAGTTAACCAATTAACGAGCGATAAAAATAATCCCTAACAAGGCGTCAAGAGCAAGTGGGATTACCGATGACAAATCGACATAAACTATACTGCCATTCGATGCCTCTACTCTAGTGTTTATTTTGAAGGAATAGTTGCTAGGTAACATTTTCGCCTCCAGGAAGAAAGCACTTAGAAGTTAAACAGGGCGGTGGCAGTTTGGTGAAAATTGATAGAAACCGAGAGAGCACGTTAGGGCTTGCAGTTCCGACCGAGACGTACTTGACTTTTTAGAGACTTGGCACATGGTAAAAATTAAACAACCTGAAAGCTTAATAAGCAGGTGTTTGTGGTTTGAAAACAAGCCTAGGAGAGCCAAGTATAGACTACTTTTAATTAAATGCCTCAGAATACTCCTGAAATGTCATGATTGTGTTGCTGATAAGTCAATGAATAGCTTACGAAAGATTTCAAAATTTAATTAAGTAAAATCTAGCGATCCAGTCAAGCTTTATGGAAGAGCTATGTAACTCATCGAGACCGGCGTTCTATCACTCCTGTTTTTGTTGCATGAACAGACTAGGAACCCGGCTACCTTCCCCCCTAAGCCCACTATGAAGACTTCCTCGTACCCACCCATTATAATAAGGTAAGAGTAAGGGTAAAGTTCTACTAGAAAATAAAACGTTCGGTCTACTCTGTGCAATTGTTAATTAAGCTAGCCCAAGAATTGAGGCTGCTTTTAAACTTTCATTACATCGAGGCTCAAATTGACATTCCAACAATGGGGCCTATTGTAGGAGTATAAATTGCAATTCTGATGCGCTACGCAATCTTAGAGTGCAATCCTCAATCTTGGATGAGTGTAATACCGGGGTAAAATAATTAGTTGAAACGGCCGAAATTTTTAAAAAAGGAATCAACTTGATACGTTTCTGGCGCCACTTAGTAGAACACCGTCTTGGAGCATGACGAGCTTTCTTCTTCTTCTTCTTCTTCTTCTTCTTCTTATTATTATTATTATTATCATCATTGTTATTATTATTATTCAGCGATTTTAGAAATAAAACCTCTATCAAAGCGAGCTATAAGGCCAAAATGAATACATACGTTGGTAACGTCTGTACACCCGTAAAAGGCATGTTTACCAAACCGTGAAACGTCGGAGCGCCTGCATGTATTAATTTTTAATCATTTGCCATTTAGCTTTATCAAACTGCACCCATGGCTCTTGACTTTATTGTTTCCGATTTTTTTCTTCCTTGCCGTAAGGATCAGTTCGCAGTTTTTACCTGATATGTTTGTAACTATGTGATAAACATGTTAGATGATGAAAACTACAACTGCAACTGAGAAATTTTGGGGTCAATCTTCTAGCCAAGGGCATTGTCCTCCATTACACCAGAAAGCCACGAAGGGGTTAATTTATTTTCTAAATTCCGATTCATTTTCAAGACGCACTTTTATCGTGCTAAGGAAGGAAAAAGGCCACTGTTTTTTTTCCTCGTGTTTCCAAGTGTAACCAGCTTTCTAATTTCGCGGTTACTGGCTCAGTATGCACAACGATTTTCTTTTTCTTTCCATCAAAAATTTAAAAAAAGTGTGACCTGAACCTTTGACTTGTTTGTTTGTGTTGCTGTGATCGAAATGAAATCGAACGAGGGAAATCAAATCGGACGGTGGTATCGCTTAATACCAGCCGTCCCAAATTGTACCACGTGATTTGTTTCAACCAATAAGCGCGCTCGAAAATTAATCGGTGAGTACAATAGGTGATAGCTTATTGCTAGAGAGCCAATCAGGGCGCGTGCTTGCTCATATTAACCACAGGTTTTTTTTACGATAATCCCGTAGAGCTTACACAAGGGAGAACCTAACGCAACGGTACGACCACCCCCCCCCCCACCTTAAAGCGGGACTTAACCTAAAATTTGCACCTTTTTTCAATGATTTGTAACTTCTAAGATTTTCATTCAAACCATACAAAACCATACATCAATGAAAAGCTTATGAACCACAGATTTTAGAAATAAGCAATATTTTTGTATTGCGGTTATATGTAACCTGATACGGGTCAAACACCGTGACCCATACTGTGCATGACCTGAGTGTACTTGAGAAAAGATATCTTGCCACAGATTTTATGAAATTTTGAGGTTTTTACATTAATAGAGAGTATACAAGCTGTTTCTGGGGATGAGCATAGAACTTTTCAATCGAGTATATACTTTGGCTACAGTGATCACTTAAAGTGAAGCCACTTTTTCAGGGTGAATTTTAGTGCCATTTTTCCTTGTAACTTTTGTCACAGTAAACATACAGAAAAACCCTATGCTCATCCCAGAAAAAACTTTAAAAGCAATTGACACTGAAAATTTCAAGTTAATTGCTCAAATCCTTCAAGAGATATCCTTTCTCAAAGTCGGAAAAAGCATATTCGGAGAAAAACTGATCTAAAGTTACAACAGTAAATTAAAGGTTGTTCATAGCAATTCTGTTGCCTTCAAGTCAGACATTTCAATTGAATTGTTCATTTCAATCAGTTAGAAGCCCCTTGCTTCATATGTGACGCCCTCAGCCTTCCTGAGGGCCCTTCTCTGTGAGTTCGCGGCAGCTGCATCCCTTGCCGGTGCTTCTTTTCTTCCGCAGAAGTCTGCAGGTCAGATTTCTCCAACCACCTCTAGCTCGTTTTCTCTGATGCCCTTTTTTAAACACTCCAGCTAGAATGGAGAGTCTCTTCATCACCCTCACTCTGCTTGAAGTTCCACTGTGAGGGTGACAAATGCCAGGGCCACTGCACTCTCTTTCCCTCTCTTGGTAACAGTGGTCGACGTACATGGTGTAGCATCAAGGCATACACTGTAGTCCACTGAGAGGTTTGCTATTAATGCATTTCTCCGAGAAGGGTTTTTCTTCACAGGTAAAGACTCTACAAGATGATAAGGGCAATGATTACACTTAAAACAAAATCACTTGTTCATGAACATTTGAATTTCTTTACTAAGTACAAGAAGATGATTTGACATTTAAAAGTGATCTTAATTATTAATGAAATATTTTAAAATTATCAATTTTCTCCAAGAGCAATTCTCTCCAAGAGGATCAACCCCATCTAAAATAAATGAACATAGTTTAGCCTGCAATATATGCTACGTCTAATAAACAGCAACGAATGAGGAAACATTTGACAGAGATAGTACACTGGCTCACGTTCCACATCAATTTTTCTCACCTTTCTCGCACACATAAGCTTCGGACAGTGTTGAAGACAATTTCTTCACTGTTTCTTGAGGTCTGTGAGGCTATATCCCCCTCCAAGGCAAGCCGTTTTATCATCAGAACATTCTGAACAACCATCTGAATAATCTTCAGGCTCCATTTTTGGTAGAGATACACTCAGCGATTGAGAATTTTCGAAATCTGATGAAACGTAACCTCTTCACACTATACCAGGAGTTGCCTCGGGAATTTCACCATCAATCGGCGGGCGTTTTCTTCACTTTTTTCGCGTGTCTCTGAACTGCAGTGAAGGATTTCCTTTCCTTTTTCTTCTGTACACAGTATTCTCCTTCTTTCCGGTCATTTCAGAAAAAATATCGCCGTTAGAAAGCCATCTCTCCTTCTCACAGTCTTCACTGTTGTGATAACAAGTTTCGTTCGCTGAACTTCGATCCCATGAGCTCTCAGTTAGGCCTAGGCGTCATGTAATAAGTCATATAGTTTCCTTACAGGAGTGGATAAGGATTTTCAGGAATTGGATGGACTGCAGGGACAGAAATCGATGTAAAACCAAAAAATGCTATTTTGTGTTACCATGGTAACCAAAACTGTTTTTCTACTGCGCTAAATAAAACAATTCGCCAGCACCGAAACAGCACGAAATTAACTCTAAAACACTTGCCATAGCATTCTTCTGTGCCTGAAGCGTAAGATTTAAAAAAGAGAAAAATATCGACATTTTGGTCAAATTTTAGGTTAAGTCCCGCCTTAACTGAATTATCAGCGTTGACTACTTTTAGACTGTTTGTCCTGTTAAAGGCAATTTCCTTTAGTTGATAATATGAGCAACCAATATTTGTCTGGGGTTCATGAAAGTCTTTTTATCATTTTTGCTTACCGCCACATTGATATCTGTTTTAAGAAAACATTTATGCTTCTTTTATTAATTTAAACAGAAGATCATGCACTTGGTCAGGCTATTGAAAGCTACTGGAAGGAAAACTAACCATATATTGCTGAAAGTCAAACTTTGACATATGTCTCTCAAATACGAATTTAAGACCCTCTTACTTCCACAAGAAAACTTTGAACGTGTCATGTTTAACTTCACCACCCCGGGTGAAATCTGTGGTGCTGTTTGCTGATTAAAATTTTGTTGTAAATGATTTGAAATGACAAACTTTTCGTCAAAAAGTTAATCATGACTATTTGCACGACAGCCCTGTTAGCTAAATGTTCACAATATACTACTACTTTCGCCTCGTTGAAAACATTTTGACGTACATTTACTACGAGTTCAACTGAAGTGAAGGAATAAATGTCTATGAAACTGTTGTAAAATATTTCACGAAACAATCAATTCAACCTACCTACAAGACCCTTCTTCGGCCAAGTCGTATTTCACGATTTCATCTGTTGTATGCAATATTCTTTGTGAAACTGGTATCCCGCCGAGAGTGTTATCATAAACTTTTTCAGAACAATACAGATTTCCTCCTTTGATTCAATGGGCAAATGCAATACCCCCGCATCAATTTCCTTTGGCGGCAAAATGCAGAAAACATTACAAAGAATATCCGGGTTATTTTGTCCTCAGGCGTTTAAAAATATTCAAATCGACGAAATTAAAATCGTTTTAATTAAAAGGACTTACCGTTTGGCAAAAACAAATTTAGCTTTACTCAACGAAAGTTTCTCGTTCAATTTTAATTTTTTCTCTCCTTTTGATGTTTGGTTGTAGGGCAATAATATTGTATCTGACCATGGGAGATACCTTGAAAACTCACATAAGCCCAATATATTAATTAATTATTGTTCAGCTCAAACGAAGATAAAGAGTGTAGAATATGGACTTTTTATGCTTGCCCTTGCTGTTCAGAAGTTCTGCTTAAGTTAAGAACATTTATCACGTTAAGGTTGCTGTCGACCTTAACATATTCAAAATAACTTTTCTGAGAGCCACTGTCGTGGGAACTCATTGTGATTCGCGCCGGAAAATGTTCTGGTGGCCAAAATAATGCCAACACCGCAAACCCCAATGTCCCCCTCCTCAAGCATATTCCATTGTAGTTTATATCCGAAAATTTTTTGCAAAAACCGTGTACGACCATACTTGCGTCGCGTCGGTTCATCATAGATCGTGATCAGTCAAAAATATAAATAAACTGTACCCTGCAAGGACTGATCAAACGACGTAAAAAAAGCATTGCCCGAAGGCAACGCAGTTCTTAACACAACACCACAGTCAACAAGACCCGACATGATAAGCGCTCATGACTACAAGGCAGATACGGACAACGTTGTTTCGTTCTTATTGGACTCATCAGCGAATCGTAGCCACCAGCACAATGAGAGTTAGTGAGAAATCACCTATCTCATAAATGCTGTAACTAGATCCATTCCAGAAAGAGCTAGAAATCAAATGATTTCCGGTCACAAACACGTACTGCGCGTTTGTGGCCTAAAAATGATATGATCTCAACTTAAACATGCCGAATGCTGTGGTGAAACGAACGAGGGATGGCCACTACCATCCTCTACGTACAATAAAACAAAGTGCAAGATGGTCGGATCAATCCAGATCAACGGTTTAAAATGAACAATGACAGAAAATTTTTTGCAAAAACCGAGTACGACCATACTTGCGTCACGTCGGATCATAATAGATCGTGATCAGTCAAAAATATAAATAAACTGTACCCTGCAAGGACTGATCAAACGACGTAAAAAAAGCATTGCCCGAAGGCAACGCAGTTCTTAACACAACACCACAGTCAACAAGACCCGGCATGATAAGCGCTCATGACTAGAAGGCAGATACGGACAACGTTGTTTCGCTCTTATTGGAGCTTATTGGCTACGATACGCTGATGAGCTCCAATAAGAGCGAAACAACGTTGTCCGTATCTGCCTTCTAGTCATGAGCGCTTATCATGCCGGATCTTGTTGACTGTGGTGTTGTGTTAAGAACTGCATTGCCTTCGGGCAATGCTTTTTTTTTACGTCGTTTGATCAGTCCTTGCAGGGTACAGTTTATATCTGAACAAAGATTACTTTGAAATTGATTTAAAGTATTCAAACAATTTTTAGAAATATGTAACTACTATGAAATTTATTAAAGATGATTAGAGTATATCTTTGGACTAGAAATATTCTTTGAGTTTTGCTAAAAACTACTTTTGCATTTACTATTTTGCCTGAAAGTTGCCCGGGAGTTGAATTTCACTTCCGGTGATTTTTCCCGCCAAATTTAAAATCACGTGACACATCCTGGCCGTGACTTGTCACCTCACAACAAACAACATGGCGGCCGCAACAGCAACTTCAACATCTGATTCTCCCGGCCCTTCTACGTCTAATAACTCCAAACCAACGCTGTTATACAAGTTTAAAATAACCTTAAATGAATATTACCACAGACCGAGGGGAGGAAGATGGCGACGAGTCGTTGTACCAGCAAATTTCTCGCTTTTGGAGTTGCACGTGGTGATTCAAGTTGTCTTTGGCTGGGAGAACTATCATCTTCATCACTTCATCCGAAACCGTAATAGCCGTTTCCCCGACGAGCATATTGAGTATGTAATCAAAGATAAATACAACGCGTCCTTCTTACCTGAAGAGTCCAAAGAAGAGCGTATTTATAAGGTTTCTGAAGTTTTCAGCGAGGAAAAGCCGGTGTTAGAGTATGAGTACGATTTTGGCGCTTGTTGGGGTCATGAAGTGAAGTTTGAAGGAGTTGTTGAACCAGACCCAAAGCTTGATTATCCTGCCTGCATTCAAGGTATTTTATTTATTATTTTATTTATTTATTTGTTTATTTTGTTAACGTATTGTCTTTATCTTTATTATTTTTATTTAAGCTTAAATTTATTCATACTGTGTGCACTGTTCAAATTATTTTTACGGTTTCGTTTGACGTTTAAATTGTCATTAAAGATGTGTTTGTTGTTCATCGTGGTATAAAATAGGCAAGATGAACGTTTATTCGTTTGTTTCACGATGGAATCGCTTTGAGTTGTTGATCGACGTTTCAATTGTTGTCTTTCTAAACATTCTACAACAAAATCAGCCAATAAACGATAAACCTGCTGCATTCCAACATGCATTTGCAGACTGAGTCAGACATGCTCCGTATCTTTGCTTTTTTTGCGGCCCTTTGCCAGTCTTCTTTGCATGCACTCACGCTGAGCTTTTCAGTGGCGAAGAAGGAAAAAGCGTCAAATATGGTTGAATTATACGTCTTCCGGAAGATTCTCTTTTGATGGTACAGATCCGTTGCTTGTGTATATTTTTCCCAACAGTTGCCATTACATCTTCTTCTCAGTAAACTTAACTTTATGCAGTTGCTTTGGGCAAACTGTCTTTGAACTTCACAGACATTCTTTCCGTTTTATCGACCCAAGTCTTCAGCATTAAATAATGTATGAATTCCCAACACCAGTTGAAAAATATGTCACTGTCACAACAATCTACAGGCATAAAAATGTCAACTTGAACCGAAGAAGTCAAATGGAATTCATGCCGTGTTGGTCTGTTCAACGAATTGAGTCAAGCACAAAAACGTGGCTGTTTCCTCTGCAGTACGCATTTTGCATTGAAACTAACCAATCACGGGAGGGCAGCAGAACTTTCGATCCTTTTCAGTTGAAAGCTTTGAAAGAAATCTGTTCTTGTCAAATTAAGACGCACTGCATCTTACTTAAGATGAATTGCTCTTAACTATTTTCAAATCATCTTAAAATTTATTTAAGATCACGAACAATCTTATTTTAAGATTCTCCTAACTTAAAATAAGAGGTGTAATTCTTAAATTAAGATATGATAAAATAATGCGTCTTAATTTAAGAATCAAGATATCTTAGTTTAAGACGTTTCAAAACCTTAAATTAAGACGGTAAGAGTCTTACAAAGAAATAAGAGTGTGGTTATCTTAATTTAAGACATTTTTGACTCACTTAAAGGAACTATGTCACGGTATTTTCATTCGCTTTGCTGATGCGAAAAAATATATTTTCTCATTGAAGAAAACCTCACAATAATAGTTTCCTAAGGTAGAAAAACACCAAAGAAGTAATAATAAACTAAAAATAAACTAGGATGGTTACGAATGAGCGAGATTAAGATGGATTACGAATGACAAACTTGAAAAATCTTGCCAGCTTTTTCAAGTTGCAGTATCCGTGACGTAGCTCCTTTAAGGGTATATCGTCTTAAAATAAGATGATTTCGGTCTTAATTTGAGTTATTATTTATCTTATGTAAGATGTCTAACATATTAATTTAAGATTTTAGTTTTTACGGAGTGGTTAATGCAGCTCATTGGAATGTAAGTAGAGCTTATTGTTGATTGGCTAATTATACTCTGGAATGTGTAGAATGTGCCATAGAAACACTGTGTTATGCTGTTAAAAACGTAGCCTTTTCAACGTTGAATGAAACTGTGAAATGTGCGCGTTGTAGACGTTGCACACTCAAGTGCTTATAAATGTATGTACTTTGTTAATATTTATTCAATGGCCTTTAAAGGTAAATGGACAAGTCGGATGGAAGACCACCAAGACGAAGATGAAGAAGGAGACCTTCTTCCAGGCTTTGAAGGAAAGCGATTTGACCTGAAAGAAGCACAGAAAGAATTGAGCAAAGTCTTTGCTGGAAAATGGCCACGCAAAGTTGACAATACAGGTGTACCAAAGTGTTATCTCTGTGCTTTCAAGCACTGTTCAAAATGCGATGGAAAATGTTGTGATTATTGTCTCAAGGCAGACATCGTTTGCAATCCAGAGACCCTGAAAAAGAAGAAGGCAGCAGAACTAGAAGCAGAGGAACGTGTTAAAGGATTTGTGAGAAATTTATTTATGAGATAATGGTGAGACTACTAAGAGAACATTGTATTCGATGACTATGAAAGTTAAGCATATTTATATTTTGAAAGTTACTGTTTATATTAACTGATTTATATTGCACGCCTGTTCAGTGGGACATTCAATCAAGAACAGGTTATGTCTGGAGTCATGTAGCACAGCATGTACCATAGTAATGGCTAGTAACCAGTGGTTACAATGACACTTTCACAATCATATGAAAACTGCTCTATTCATATTTTGAAAGTTACTGCTCAACTGACAAAGTGTCACATTTTCAATAGTTTTTATTGTATGAATGCTAGAAAGGAGCGCATTTCATTTAAGGTTCCACTAGAGGACATTTATGAAGGACATTATTTTTCTAAAATTCTATTCAATTTAAGTGATTTAAGTATTAAAGAATTTTTATAAATATATAAATGGTATCTTCTTTTATTTACTTTTATTGGTAATACAATGCATAATATCGTCACTCTTGCCTAAGGGTGCTGTTATGCATGAGTTAGACATTGAATTTCACACGTTTATTGCAAATACAGCATGAAAAGTGGTGGCTAATGCTCACAAACTGATAAGCTCTCGAGACCCAACATTCTGTTCCAGAATAATCTCACACTTCTTACCCAGGTCCATTCCTTTTAGAAGCAAGAAACAATGTTTTACTGCACAAAAGTGTTTCATGTAGGCCCAGCTTCAAAAATCCGGACTTTTTCGGGATTTTTAGAGCTTCACGGAACTTTTAGATAAGTATAGGATTTTTAGAGATTTTGGTGAATATTTTCAAAAAAGCTTTAAATTTGGAAAAGTTTCGTCACAAGCGATATTGCAATGTTTTGATCCCCCCTCACAGTATCCATCAGCGGTTTTACACATAATCCAGCATTCCTTGCAGTCAGTAAGTTCAAAATGGCGGGTGCAGCAAAGCTTGTTCGCCTTGTTGATTTGGCTGAGACTGAGAGTGCCAGCAGAAAGCCTACCAATGCCATAGAATTTTCACAGGATTTTTAGAGATTTTTAGGAGTTTTTTAATGGGATTTGCAGAGGTGAAACCGGAGATTTTTAGAACATTTTTGGAGAAATTCTGGAAAGATTTTTAGGCCATTTTTTGGGATTTTTGTAGCTAGGCCTAGTTTCATGTCGCTTTAAATTATTACGCTCGACACCCTACCTTATGAAGCTTATTACTGCTCCCAGTCGAGAAAAAAAAATAGGTACGAGTATGAAGACTTTTTCATAAGTTTACCAAAATATAGGAAAATTCATATTCTAAATTTATTTTCTGACTTCGCATTTATTATTTTGCTTGCAAACTCACCGGAAGTCGCACTCTGCTTCCGGTGACTTTCCCGCCAATTTGACAACCACGTGACGCAATTTGTCATCGGCATATAAACGACAACAACATGGCGGCCGCATCTTCTTCTACACTTTCTTCTCCCTCGAATAACTCCAAACCAGCGCTTTTGTACAAGTTTAAAATAACCTTAAATGACAGAGACGATCCACGAGGCGGTAGATGGCGAAGAGTTATTGCTCCAGCAAATTTCTCGCTTTTGGAATTGCACGTGGTCATACAAGTCGTCTTTGGCTGGGCCAACTATCATCTGCACCATTTTATTCGTCACCGCGGCCCTCGTGGCTTTTGGTATAACCCAGAATCGACTGAGTATTCAATCATAGATGAGGAGTTCGAGCCATGCTTCGCGGAGAGCAAAGAAGAGCGTATTTGTAAGCTGTATGATGTTTTCAGCGAGTTGGATCCAGTGTTGGACTACGAGTACGATTTCGGTGCGTCTTGGGAATTGGAAGTGAAGTTTGAAGGTGAATTCAAAAGACACATATAAAGAACTCTTAACCTAAGTAGCCTGATGAATGACATCTTTCAAAATTATCGTTATTATTATCATCATTGTTATGATTGTCGTTATTATTGTTAGTAGTAATATATTATTTGTATGGTACCTTTGTTCCTTTTTGCTGTTTGACAACAATGCGGGCTCTTGACTTGGTTTTATAATTATTATCACCTTAATTGTTACTATTATTATTATTATCATCATCATCATCATCATTATTATTACTTTTGTTATTGTTGTTATCGTTATAATTATTATTATTATTATCACCATCATCATCATCATCATCATCATCATTGTCATCATCATTGTTTTTGTTATCATTATCATTGTAATTATCATCATCATCATCATCATTAATATTATGAACATCATCATTGTTATTATTATTATTATTCTTATTATTATTATTATCATTATCATCATCATCATTATCATTATTACTCTTATTATTATTAGGTACCGCTGAAGAGGATCCAAATCTTAATTATCCTGCATGTATTGATGGTAGTGGAGGAAATCGTAAAGAAGATCGCAATGATGAAGACTCTTATGGAAATCTTCTACCTCGCTATAACGGAAAGCAATTTAACCTACAACAAACCCAATACAAGTTACAAAAACTCTTCACAGGAAAATGGCCACTAAAAATTGACAATGCTACTCTACCACAGTGTTATCTTTGCATGTTTCATCTATGCTCCAGATGCAACGGAAGGTGCTGCAATTATTGTCTCAAGGCGGATTTTCTACGTTGATAACTGAAACTGTGTGACAGTGACACTATAATGGACCTTCTGATATGTAATTTATTGGGAGACTGATGGTATAAAATTAATTTTACTGAACTCAGTTATAGTTTTTTTCATATATATTTGTTCAAATTTATACTGGTTTGTATGGGATGCTAGAAAGGAGCATATCTCTTTAGGCCTTGTCACACAGTATCATAATCATAGTCATTATCACAATCATAAAAATGGAAACTATGGAAATAGTTACAGTTGCTTATGAAGTTGACTATGATTATGATGTCATACATGTGAACTGTTCAATCATAGTCATAATCATGCTTTATGACTATGATTATGGCAATATGTGAATCAGGCTTAAATGGAAGATGTTGCAATCAAAGCTCTGAAGAAGATTACAAGTCTATGATAGTATAATGGACATCCTTTATTACCATATTTCCTCGACTAAGCGCCCACGCTCTAATAAGCGCCCACCCCCTAGGCCATAATGTCAAACAATCACCCCCCTCGAATAAGCGCCCCCTTACAGATCAAGAAAAATGAGATGATCTGCATATCATTGACGAGGATGACATCAAGGATGATGAGATAATCGATATTTTATAAACATGCATACTGATACATCTGTGTGTAAAGTATATAATAAGATTACAGTATGCTTGATTACCAACCACTGTTTTAACAAAGAAAAGACATAAATATTGACGTTATGTTTACATGGATAATGTTGCAGTTTTTGTTTTTCTATTAAAGATTTAGCCAAAATAAAGTTACAGGTCGTTGAAAGGAAAACGTAATAAGCGCCTCCCTTGATTAAGCCCCTCCCTTGATTAAGTGCCCTCCTTCCAATAAGCGCCCCTCCTTTTAGCTTAAATTTTAAATAAGCGCCCGGGCACTTATTCGAGGAAATACGGTATTATATATAAAGGACCAATATACAATACAGTATATCAAGGGAGCTAATTATTAAAAGTACTTGTAACAAAGTGAATCTAGTCCCCTCAACTTGTACTGCATCTTTCCTTGTACCATAAAAAATAAGTTTATTCTGTGGAAGTTGTTGTAAAGGTACATGTGACAGGCTCCTTAGTGTTAAAGTTACTGTTAGGGTTGTCGAATGGTCCACCAAGATTTTTCAAGACCACAAGACAAGGCTTATTGTTGCGAGACCGAGACTCTTTTTGCCAATTTCTAGTGCTTTAAAAATTTGAGACTCCAAGAAGGCTTTTAGCGAAAACATGAGCCTTCGAGACCATCAAAATTTATCTAAAATGTTGTGAGACCCTGGGTTTTTTAGGGGACCATTTGCCTCCCCTACTGTTCTGCTGTACATGTTGTGTTTTTTTGTTGTTGTTGTTTTGTATAAATGCTAGTAAGGGACACATTGGTTATATAGTAACTAAAGGTACATGCTTGGTTAGGGACATTTAACAGGAACTTACCTCATGACCAATGTTTGCACTTTAAAAATTAAAATATAATTATGTATAAAACTTCATGTACTTTTGTATTAAAAATCTAGCCTAATTAAATGATCTTATTCTTGATAATCACCCTATCCCACCAAGAGCCCCACCCTGCCACCCTATCCCTGTGGGCCCCCCTCCTAGAATATTATTGCCCCATTGAGAGCAAGAACTGAGTCCATTCATATCTTCCACTCGGTACATGTGAGCATTAGGAGAGCTTGCCATCTTTGATAACTCCTCAATTCCAGCAAGATATTCCCCAACAGCCACTACGAACACTTCAATCCCTGACTGTTTGAGTTTTAAAGCTTTTTCTAATGCAGGAGCCCTGGGCTGCTTTCTAATTAACGTCAATTGTTTCTTGATATTTGCTTGGCCGTCTGTGACAATAAGCACTCTCTTAAAGCTGCCGTCAGTGATCCAAACCTTGGATCCTCAAACATTTGATAACACATTTCCAATGGTTCTGGGTAAAAGTTTTCCCGCCACTTCGTTTGAGCATGCGCAGTTTTTCAGCGGCTTTTTCATTGGTTGTGAAGTTAAGGACGATGTTTCCTGTCGTTGCTTTAGTGACGACATCGTGTCGCGACACAGCTTTTGATTTTGGAATCATTTGTTTGATAGCCTGCTTTCCCCTGTTGAATTTGTAGTCAATATTATTATTATCGCACCGGTATCGCAGAGGTCAGGGTTCGAATCCCGGCAAGCCTGATTTTTTCAGGCTTTCTTTTTGCAACTGCATAAGTTGTGTTAATAACTGAGAGGATCTTCTTTACATTTATTATTATTATTAGTAATAAATATTATTATTATTATTATGATTATTATTCGAGCTGGATGAATCAATGATGTAAACCATATCGTATTAGGTAAACAACTAACAACATACATGTAGTCTAACTTAAAATTAACTGAAGGCGAACGTATGCATTTTTATTCTTACTTGATTTTACATGGGCATCAAAGGATCAGATCACACCAAAAAGTGTGTTGATTCTCTCTTCCGAGTAGTCTGATAAAAGGAAGTGAAACACTTCAGGTTTTGCGTAGGGCCTTCCCGTTTAAAACTATCGTACTTTGACTGATAAACCTTCATGTCCTTTTCTGTGGCCTATGTGCATTGCTCTCTCCGCCGCAGAGGTTCAATGACCTACTTTTTCGCCTGCACTCACTTTTTCAGCGGATTCTTCCCGTGGAGCCTCCTGCGGAGGAGAGAGTGCGCGTTGCTTGGTATTCGTCTATTAATTATCAATTTTAAAATTTAATTTGAACTCACCTTTAATTCTTAACAATTTTCAATTTTCTTAAAATTCATAATTTTCCACGTACTATAAAAAAGCAATGCTGATTCAACGGTGGGGAAACTGTATATTTACCAATATTTCAAAAGGCATAGCCTTTCTTCTTCAGGGTCTTACAGAGAATGACTCTAAGGGCAAAAACATTACAATTTAAACTAAGGGTATAAAATATGATACTAAAATAACAACTAAAGCAGCTTGTATTACAACGTTTAAAAACTGGCGTAAAAAATAAAAACGTTACGATTTGAAATTTATATTTAAAAGAAGCTAATATTACAACGTTAAAAAACTGGCGAAAAAACTAAAAACGTTATGATTTAAAATTTGAAAAATATATAACATAAGTAGGCTACGTGATACTATAATAACATAAGCTTAAGTGATAGGGATAACGTACCGCGTAAAACAGGATCCGGTACTTTTAGAGGGTCCACAATAGGGTTCTCAGATCCCGCCATCCCGCCTATTTTTTCCTGTTAATCCCGCCGTCCCGCCCTTCTTTAAGTCGAAATCCCGATCCCGCGCAAATTTTTAAATAGTTTTCTATGTTCATGATGAAAACATCACATACCTTTTATACAACGGATAGCAGACAAGTTTTTCTGGACAGTTTTTAAACAACGGATAGCAGACAAACACGTTTTTATGGTCGACGTTTTTGTGGTCTCAATATAGCCACTAATGACACTACCGTGTGTTTTGTTTGTGTTATTCTGTTTTACCTTAAATGACAAACAAAGCAGCAAGGCTGATCTGACTACGTAGAAAGATTTGACTCTGCAAGACATCAACACGACACTAAAAGAACTTTAACAGATCAGGGTTGCAGCCGTAGACAGCTGTTTCGCTCTACTTAGAGCTCATCAGTACGGCATAGCAAGATGCTATGCAAGATGCTATGCCGTACTGATGAGCTCTAAGTAGAGCGAAACAGCTGTCTACGGCTGCAACCCTGATCTGTTAAAGTTCTTTTAGTGTCGTGTTGATGTCTTGCAGAGTCAAATCTTTCTACGTAGTCAGATCAGCCTTGCTGCTTTGTATGTCATTTGAGTATTTCTTTGGCTGATTAGGTCTGGTTTACTAGATCCTACGTACACGTGCAGCATTTTCGTTTTCGTCCTTTGCTGATATTGTTCTACTGTTTTACCTTACCTTGTCCAGGTATTAGTGAAAAGATTGTTTGTTACGATATTCTCGGTCCAGTTTTTTTTTTCGAAGACAACCAACTGAATAATTAAAAGAAGGAGTGGCTGTGCAGTGGGTAGCGCGTCGGGGTTTTGACCTTAAGGTCGGTGCGTTCCTTAGACACAAACATTTTCTCCACAGTTTCTCTGCACCCAGCTAGATGTAAATGGGTGTATCCTTAGACAAGGCTGGGGCACAAATGTCATACAAGATCGGTCCAGTAATGAGGTCTGCAAAACTGAAATATAATGCAGAAAAGATTTATAAAAGTTGACTTACCTAACAGTTTAATTCAAAGTTTTCAGCGTCATTACTTGCCTTCAGAAAATCTCTGCTGGGAAGGGCTGTGGCTAAAAGTGGGACGGGGACGCGGGGACGCGGGGACGCGGGGATGCGGGGATGCGGGGACGCGGGGACGCGGGGACGCGGGGACGCGGGGACGCGGGGACGCGGGGACGCGGGGACGCGGGGACGCGGGGACGCGGGGACGCGGGGACGCGGGGACGCGGGGACGCGTGTTTGGGGACGTGGGGCGCAGGGCCGCGTGGGGACGTGAGATAGGGGACGCGTGGGAACGCGAGATCGGGGATGTGGGGACGGGAGTTTGGGGACGTGGAGACGTGAAAACGCGGACGCGGGGACGTGAGATCGGCAAACTAGGCGATGTTTCGGCCGTTTGGTTGTCTAATATGTAGTGGAAACAATAAACTCTACATGAACCACCGAAAAAAACCGTAAAAAGTACCGGATCCTGTAGTAAAGGATCTAATCAGCAGAAAATAAAGAACCAAATAAGATAAAAAAGCAATGCTGATTCAATGGTAGGGAAACAGCAGGTATATTTTAACCAATATTTCAAAAGGCACAGCCTTTCTTCTTCAGGGTCTTACAGGGTCTTTCTCTGTAAGACCCTGAAGAAGAATTAATTATAATTTTGATTCTTGGAACTAATGAGGGCAAAAAGAAACTAAATAGGTCGAAAATGCCACTATAATGCAACCAAATGGCTGAAACATCGCTTAGTTTCCCACAGTATCCGCTTTTCCGTTCTCACATCCCCACTTCTCCGACATCCCCGACATCACGTCCCCGCGTCCCCGATTTCGCGTCCCCACGCGTCCCCTATCTCACGTCCTCACAAGTCCATGCGTCCCACGTCCCCAAACACGCGTCCCTACGTCCCTGTCCCCACTTCCCCGTCCCACTTTTAGCCACAGCCGCTCGGAAGTGTTCTTTTCGAAGATAGGTATTCCACTCTTTTCATAATATATTGCAACAAAATTTATGATGTCGAATACCTCGTTTTCGGCGACCGTCGTTACATTACCGTCCGCCGGTGTTGCCATACCTGCTAGACTAACCATAGCTGTTCCAACCAACGTTCAATGGAAGGGATCGCAAAAGTCAAGAACGTAGACGAGGCCAAGAAATGCAACACGACAGGTGACTTGATACCTCTTTCTCGTGATGAAAGTGACGAGAATAGAAATGTCCGAAATTAACACAAAACATCACAAGAACTCATACTTGTTTGACATTCAGGCTACTCTGCCTTGGCCGATTCATTATTTAAAAGCCGACACACTTCATACACAAAGGATCTATTTGTATCAGCCTGCGCTGGTAAAATCATGCAGTCTCGTAAAAATTCAAATACCGTATCCCGCTACTTTCCCCTTGCGATTCTCGCCTCCCGACTCCTTAAAAACACAAAATCCCGCTCCCGCTCGTAATTGAAATTCCCGCTTCCTGCTCCTGTTTTCAGCTCCCATCCCGAATATCGCCACAAAAATTAGCCAAATCACGCATCCCGCCAAACCTATTGTGGACCCTCCTTTTATTTTGTGAGGGTAGTCCTTGCAAAGTTTACTCAGTTTCCGATACTTTTCCACCCCCTTCTCCTTCTTTACGTTTAATTTAAAAATCGCGAAAAAATTCGCTCAGAGTTATGGGAACTCGCACTATGATCCTGTGATAGCATTTTTGGATTGAGTGAAATCTCCTGGAGATAATTAAGAAAAAAGGCTAAAACATTTGGGGGAAAAGGTATCCACGTGTAATCCCCCCTTAAAGAGCGCCGCCCTCGAATAAGCGCCGCATTCATCCACAACAATGCGGCACCTAATCGAAGCATATCAGACTGAATCAATGTTGGAGGAGCCAAACTAATAAACAAGTACGGTACAAGTCAATCTAAACCAGCCTTCGAAATTTATTATCACGTTTTTCAGTTCGAAGTGTGTACATTTCATTATTTTTCTTTGTTAACATTTGCTTGTTATCGTTTACAAATATTATGCTGTTTTAAAGAGCGCCGCCCTCAAATAAGCGACGCCCCCGAATAAGCGCTGCATCTGAAACACTAAAAATTTAAAGAGCGTGGAGGCGTTTACTCGAGTAAATACGGTAAATGTTTTTGCATCTCAAAAAAATATTAGCTTAGAGAGCTGACCAGAAACCCGTACATCGTCCCCCTTCCGGTTATTTTCCCGCCAAATTTTGAAATCACGTGACACGCCCTGGCCTTCTCGTTGACACCGTCACAACAACATGGCTACGGCATGTGTTTCTTGCACAGTTTCTCCGCCAAAAGACCCCAAATCTGTGCCTTTGTATAAGTTTAAGATAACTCTAAAAAAGGATAACTGTAGACCACAAGGCGGGCGATGGAGAAGAGTCGTTGTTCCAGCAAATTTCTCGCTTTTGGAGTTACATGTGGTGATTCAAGTTGTCTTCGGCTGGGAAAACAATCATCTTCACCTATTTATGCGTAGTGGCAAACGTGGCTCTCATTTTCTAGACTTTGTGATGTATAAAGTCAAAGATCACGAGGACGACGAGCCAACTCCAGATACCAAAGAAGAGCGCATTTACAAGCTCTCCGATGTTTTCAACCATCAACTTTCTTCAATGGAGTATGGATACGACTTGAATGTGTCGATTGAAGAAGAAGCAGTTTGGGAACATGAAATCAAGTTTGAAGGAGTCGTTGACGCAGACCCAATGCTTAATTATCCTGCTTGCGTTCAGGGAAAATGGGCAAATCGCATGGAAGACCATCAAGACGAGAATGAAGGAGGAACACTTCGTCCTGAGTTCGCTGGAAAAGACTTCAACCTGCAAGAAACACAGCAAAAGCTACAAAGTGTCTTCGATGGAAAATGGCCGCTCAAAGTCGACAATAAGACTCTACCACAGTGCTATCTCTGCGCCTATCAACACTGTTCGAAGTGTAATGGAAAATGCTGTGATTATTGTATCAAGGCGGACATTGTAAACAATCCGGATCTTGTTGCAAGGAAGGAGGTAGAAGAGGAGGCTGAATTTGAACAAAAAGTTGAGGATGTGAAAATGTATCTGAGAGCTTTTTTCGGCTGGGAAGGATAGTGATGAACAGACTAAGAGAAGATGCTATTGGATGACTGTGAAGTTTATACATATTTATGTATTTTGGAAGTTACTGTTAAGTTGAAAAAGTGTGTTCACTCTAATTGAGCTGCTAATATAAGGGTACATTAAATTTGATGAGCATTATTATTGATGACTGTTAAAGATTAAGGTTATTTATGTTTTGAAGTTGACAAAGTGTCTTCACATGTGTTTATATTTATATACTGATTTATATGGATGACAGAAAGGACATTTTATTCATGCCCAGTTCACTTGGGGACTTTTATAAACAGCATATGCTGAGGCCTTGCATGCAGCAGCTAAAGGCACGTTTACATGGGCAATATTTGCAGTGCGATTAGCAGAGCTGCAATATTTAATGTGCTCCATATTTCGTGCAATTTAAACACAGCCACTAAATACTATAACTGTGATTGTTGTGCAACAATTTGCATTCCAAATATTGCTCATGGAAACGCACCTTCAAGGAGGGGGACATTAGGGGGGGAGGTCTCAAATCACCAGCACAAAAAATTGACAAAAAATGCATCGAAAGGTTTAAGATCACCGAACACCACGATTCTTCAGCTACGATCACCAAAATAGTGCACAAAAATAAGGCCAACAGCACAAACCCCAATGTCCCCCTCTTCAAACGTATTCCATTGTAGTTTATTTCTGAACCAAGACTACTTTGAAATTGATTTAAAGTATTCAAACAATTTTTAGAAATATGTAACTACTATGAAATTTATTAAAGATGATTAGAGTATTAAACAATTTCTAGAAATGTGAAGAAGATATCTCTTATTTGATACATGACTCCAAAGTTGCTGTAATAGGTGGGTGCCCTCAAAAATAAATTTCAAGCAATAAACAAACAGACTTAAAAAGTGACAATAAACTATCACTTTAAGCAATCTTAAAAGTTGAGTGAAAATACTTAGTACTTTAAGAAATATTAACCATTAAAAGTTCGAAATTTTACAGTAAATGTTGGCAAAAATCTTGCCAACCAACGAACATTACTGTAAAATTTGATGAATTTAAAAGCAAATTTATGAAAAACTAATAAAGCATTTGCCTTGAATTTTCAGAAATTGCTAAGAGTGGTACATGTAAGTTCTTGACATTTGTGCAGTCTGCTTGTTTATTAGGTTGAAATTTGATATTTGTAAACAAGAAAACGTAAACAAATGATGTCATGCGGTGTCAATGTGGTGCCCACCTATTCTACGTAATTTTCTCAGTAACATGCCATGCAATCTTTGAGAATGTCACATTTTCGGTAATTTCCCTTGCAGCTGCTACCACTGTTGTCACACAACACTTTGCTTGGCGACACTGTTATTAGCTGCTAGGGAGTCTGCATTATGGATGAAGGCCTCAGACCTTCCCAGTGTCAATCACCTTGAAACAACTGCCAGGGAGAGTAGGAGGTCTTACAATGTGTAATAAGATTGCACAATTTGAAATGGATTTTTATGCCGAGAGAAAACATTTTGAGATGTGTATATGCACTCTTCTGGAAAAATACACTAATAGATTATAGAATTTATAATAATTTATATTTTATTCATTTTGCAATTTGCTGTATCTTTTCGATCTGGTTCAAAAAGTCAAGTAAGTGTGCTGCAACCATTGTGAGACAAGCTGGGTATGAAATGAAATACTTTTTATGAGGAGAAAGTTATCTTTGGACTAGAAATATTCTTTGAGTTTTGCTAAAAACCAATTTTGCATCTATTATTTTGCCTGAAAGTTGTCCAGGGGTTGAATTCCACTTCCGGTGATTTCTCCCGCCAAATTTAAAATCATGTTGATTATCTTAAGTGTAATTTTCGAATTCGGCTTGCCGCCATTACTCAATTCCAGAGAGGAAGTGACGTAGAAGTCCCAACAACGTGGCTACTTTCTTATGAATTCGGCAGGGGGTGGGGGAGGGGGGAATCAGACTTCCCGTACGAATTTCGACTTAACACTTTGCACGGTGAGTAATATGTTCTTATATTTTCGAAATATGGAGAGAACAAAAAGTTCATAGTTTTGATCATAGTAGCACTTTAACGCTTATTACTTATATTTGCTCCGATTTCTGATTGGTTCATTTTGGGTTTTTCTCCTGTTGTGATTGGTTGGAGTAATTACTTTGGTTTGGTTTTACGACGCTCTACTACAAAACTGCGATTTATACATCAAGAAAGGTACAATCCCTTCTTAACCCCCGCCACACCCAGGGTACTCGCGGGGTACCCTTGTTTTTTGAGGCAAGAAGGTATTCTTTAAGACTTTTTTCAGTAAATCAGAAATTACAACTTTTTTCCATAACCTTTGGAGTGCTTTATTAAAATCTATACAGAAGAAATGGATGCGCGGCGATACCTGCATGTAATACAGTATTTGCAGGACATTCTTGCTTGTATATACTTGTGTGTGTTAAGGTCAACTAGAGCTACATGATACATTAACGAGCTAAATATAATAAATAACAAATGCATCAAGGCTCAGTGCGATTCTAACCCTCGACCTCAAAGATGATGCCTTACTGATTTAGTCTACAAAGAGAGAAAAACCTTTAAGCCCCCTTCAGTCAAACACGATAGCCCTCACTTTTCAGTCCCTGAATCAAAATCTAAACTGACCACTCAAATGTTAGCTACTGAGAAGTTTTTTTAATTTGGTGCTGTACAAGATTGCTCTGCAACATTCAATTCTCTTGATGAGGTCCTTAAGCTATTAAGTAGTGCTCTCTTGTGGTGTTGTTTATTATACTGTATCGAGCTTGTTTTGAACGTTTGAGAACACTGTATCTGGATGAAATCATAAGGTATGGGGCAACACCTTCGTGTCGTTCTAGGTCTTCATCAATATATTGTAAATAAGCTTTGACCCTTATTTATTCATGAGCTCTAAGGATAAGACATCAATTCAAAGATTTAGGCCATCGAAATTGAAGGAGAATAATCTGTGCGCGTTTTCTGTGCGCTGCGTTCATCCTTTGAGGGACTCCAGACTTTTCCTCGCACGCAAAAAGATAGCTGTTTCCCAACGAGCCTTCTTAACTGTTTATCCACGCACGTATATACAACGGGATTCAACACAGCGTTGAGATAAGACAGCCATTTTGTTACGCTCGCACCGTCAGGATCTACGGACTCGCAGAACTTGAAACAAACACTGACAAAGATTAAGGGTGCCCAGCAGCATAAAAACGTTCCAATGACAACCGCGACCGTTTTGGCGGCTTTGAAATCGCGTTTGAATGTCTTGTAGGAGTGGTGGTTGATTGTGCTTGGCATGTGAATTTGTGCACGCAAATGTCGCCTCGCCACGCGAAACATGCTCCCATATGCCGCAATGATTATGAACAACGGTAGAAGAAAACTTGTGCACATTACAAATAAGGCGTATCCTGGAAGACAAAGAAAGAGTCGCGTTAATTTGAATGCTTTTGTTTACACCAGTTCGTTCTTGCCAGTTTTCTCAGGTATTTTTTTACTTAGAATAATTCTAGAGGTTAATCGTTTTTCAAATATTGCGCATAAGATTAACTTTGTCCAGCGATGACTATTGGATTTCTGCGGGAGGTTATTTAAACTGTAACTGTTATGCCGGCACGAAAGAATGAAATCAAAAGTGAAATAGGCGTTTCATTTTCTCTGAAACGTGATATCTCGAACGGCTTCAAGCGTTAATGTAACTTTATAATCCATGCATACGTGAAATTCTTAAGTGTGATCATTGAAATGAAAGTTTGAGCAGTATATTCCTGTGTTGCTTTTAAATGTTGTGTACGCGGTGGTTCTTACTTTTATGGAGCTATACAAGGTCGTTCTATTTTCTGAGTCTATGATTAAAATCCTAAAGTGCCGAACATTCAAATGAAAGCCCCTCACTGGCACTTGGGTGTGATTTGTAATTTTATCATTTTACAAATTTCAGCTGAAGTTTTCCGAAGAATTCCGTAAACGGCCCGAATCCTGCCGAAGATTTCCGAAGAAATAGGCTTCTGGCCTATCCTGAAGTTATAAGATCTAAACCATAAACGTACCTCCGTCGTACTTCCTCCATGGTATTGATAGCAGCGCAACGGTCATTGAATACATCCATATTCCTGCAATGATATGCATCGCCCTTTTCGTTGTCATAAACGTCTCAAAGAAATATGGTCTGGTTACTGCGATGTAACGATCTATACTGATTGTTGTCAAACTTACAATCGAGGCTGTACCGCACAGAATGTCCACGTGCCTCCAAATCTTCACAAACGTTTCTCCAAGTAGGTAAACCGCTGACTTTCCGTCATACAGTAGAAAAATCAGCCACACTGGCATGCTGATTACGGTTATGAAAATGTCAGCGATGCAAAGGTTGATGATGAAATAGCGAGTTATCCGCCTCGCTGAGTGCTGTTTGTAAACAGCCAAACAGACGAAGATGTTTGCTACCAACGCAGCAACGATTAGAAGACAAACCAGCGAGGCACTAATGAACGAAGCTGGTGTTCCAAGCAGAGTCGGTTCCATGGACTCGGTCCCTGGGGTTAAAGACGAGTTGGAATTGTTGGTCATGGAGTCATCCATCGTAGTTGGCTGTTTGTTACTGTGTGTTCTCTCGTCTTGAATGTGTTGAGAGATGATTTTAAGTCACTTTCAATGTATTTCAATGATTGCCAACTGTTGCCAAAGATTGCGGCTATTGCTAACTTGCGATAATTGCTGCAGATTTCAATTACTACCGGTAATTGCTGAATATTCCCAGTGATTATACCGATCTGCGACGATTGCCAATAAATCTGGAAGATGTGCTAATGCTTGTATTTCCTGTCAAGACAAAGTAAAAGTCGTTATATAAGGCTGATAGTCGCATAATTTCAAGCCAACGACAACTGCATGGCACATGTACCGAGAAAAACTGATATGTGTAATGCGCGCATTAACTTATAATAAGTATTCAAAAGAAAAACTCGATAGTAAAACATCAGCAACGTTGTAAACACGCTGTTTTCTTCAACAAATCAGGTGGTTGATCCGGCATAAAAGAAACAATTTACTTTTTTGTAGAAGAGTTCACCCTCGAAATTCATCGTTTGCATGTCATGGACTGATCTATGCATTTGTTTAAAGTTTCGATTTCTGCGTGTTGTTGTGATTGCGGTTGTTGTTGTTGTTGGTGTGTGTGTTTTTTTTTTCGTATTATTCTCGCATGGCCACATGTAATCGGATTCTTTTTACTGAGCGTAGTACCCAGTTAGAAACATAATATATAACCAGCAGACAGAAAGGACGACACTGAAAGGACCAAAACATGAAACTGAAATTTTGAAATTAAAAAAAAAGCCGTGTCGACGAGAGATACTCTACCATTCTCATCAGGCACCATCGCAGCTGTACCTGTTTTCTTTTTTTCCTTTTTTTTCGTAGTAATCACAGTCGGCTGCTCTCCAAACGTCCGCCTTGAGAGAGAATTGTAGGGCCAACAAGGGTAGCTTTCAATGAGAACATTGAGTCGACCGGAACACATCCTATGTAGAAACCCGTTAGCAGAGTGTTTGCTGCAACTTGATTTTAGATTGCTGTTATAATGAAAATTGTCTTGAATGAACTCAATTACAGTTGTCTAGAATCTTGATGTATATAAGGGCTCTTAAGCAATTTTTAATACACAAAAAAACGTTTCGCTTTTAATCAAAGATGCCGCCGCTGCAGCAATTATTTAATTTTTTTGACGTTTTCGGACTTGCGGTCAGATAAAACTGCTCACTAGACTTATAAAAGCACCATTATTTTGTTTTAAAATATCCTATGCTTTAGACCACCGGCCGTTTTTGAAGCCATAATATTAGGCTCGGAAGTTTTCTCTGACAGAGACAAGTCCTCTACTTAAAGCCAATAACATTAGGAAGCGCGCAAGTCCGGTTCATCTATTTTAGTCTAAACTGAACAGGAGAGTTCTATTTTCAGAAATGGCACCCATAACTTTAACTTACTTTAACTTACATAACGCAGCAAGCTTTAAAAAGAAAAAAAAGACTTAGTTAAAAAATGCATTGATTTGTGCAGATATAATTTTTATTTTAATTATTTTGTTCACTAGGTTGAAAATCGTGAATTTAAGTGTCTGTTGGGTCAACCCAGGGGCGGGGGAGAACACTTGACTGCGCCTGGGACTTTTTTTGTGGTCGGATGATCCACCGAAAATTGACGTCACATCCGGTCAAAAACAGCCTATTTCTCCCGCGGGCGGGAAAATCAAAATTGACGGCGACAGTTTCGTTCAGCTGGTGAGTAAAATGGCGATATTTTTTCCTCGGCGATGAATTTTCCTGTTATTTTTTCGTGACAATGAAATGAGATATGTACTCTTTCCGTTCATTTGATTAGTTAAGAGAATATTCTTAATAATGGTTGGTAAATGCGTTGTTTTCGAGCGTTCTTTTGTATAAAAAATGTCGGCTTTCTCTCCCAAGAATTTCACAGGATTCGGAAAATCTGTCAAAATGACGACTTCAAGGTGAGTAATTCTTTATTTAAATAGCCTATGTTGTAGAAAAAGACTCCTTTTATCAGAACATCACAAAGAAAGCGTTTCTAACGAGTGGGAACCCCATTAACACTCTTCGTTTTTTAGGCAGACTGTTCAAAAAACCAACCAGTATTAAGCAAACCTTCTTTACCGTTTATTAAACTTCACCTCACAGAATCTGAATAATACTGTATGTGGTGCGTTGTCATTGTTGACCGCCTAGAATTATCACTGTAGAGATAGTTAAAAAAGTGTGACTAACAGTGACTGCTTTTTAACAATATAACTTTTCAAGAACAATGCTAATTTTTTCTTTAAGAAAATTACCCTTTTAATCAATGTTCAGAATACAATAACAACCCAATGTTCCACTGTATTTTTGTTGTATCACAAATGTACCTGACACTGGCACTTGTATTGGTTATAAGTTGTTGTAGTAGAAAGTTTGTAATGTAGATTGTCAGTTGGTGTTATCAAAATCAGGTGTTTAAATAATGTACTAGTCAAATCTTCAACACCCCCCCCCCCGGGCATTTAAACTTCTGAAGATTGCTTGTTCAAATCCCCTCCCTTAAGGGCAAAAAATGCTGTTCAAATGCCCCACCAACTGGAACTGAATACCTCTCCTCAAAGGCAAATTTCTTCTTCAATGAAACACTGTTTACACTTTTCAGAGAGAGATATGGCGTAATGACACCTTCACCCTTCTTTTAAAGACCTTTTTGAAGAGTTATTCTCTAACAAAGGGGAAATTCTATCTTGTAAATCCCTCAAACCCCGCAAAAACCAAAAAAACTCACAGGCTAATATTACACTAGAACAAGAGCTAAATCCAGTTTAAACTCCCCACTCATTTAAATTCTCCCCTCCCCGGGCACGATGCATAGTCAAATGCCCGGGGGGGGGGGGGATTTTGAAGCTTCAATTTGATCGGTACATGATCCTGTACAAAGTTAGCCTGTATGCAAGCTATTCATTTCAGAATTGAAGAGGCTATGGGCAAAGAGTAAACTGAGGTTTGAATGACAATGACAATGAATGACACTAATATTACACTAGGACAAGAGCTAACTCAAGTTCAAACTCCCCACTCTTCCAAGACAACATTTAAATTCTCCCCTCCCTGGGCACGATGCATAGTCAAATGCCCAGGAGGGGGGCATTTTGAAGCTTCAATTTGATTGGTACATAATCCTGTACAAAGTTAGCCTGTAGGCAAGCTATTCATTTCAGAATTGAAGTGGCTATGGGCAAAGAGTAAACTGGCTGAGGTGTGAATGACAATGACTCTTGTGATATCCAAATGGAGAGCTAGCTTGTTCACAAGCTAAGAGAAGTGTACTTTGTAATGTAGACCTCTTCATTTAAGATCTATTATTATTATTATTATTATTATTGTACCAATTATAGGAAATGTCGAGACATCCCTTGGTCAAGGTCCACCATTCTCTTTTTTTTTATGACCCTCACTTTTGCCCCACCCACACCCTTTTGGTATTTACCCATCTCTTAAAAAATTTAGTGTCAGAGAGCAGGAACAACCATTGGTACCGAAGTTCAGAAGAAGCAAGTTGGCAGAAATGGAAGATATTAACAACAGTTTGGAGCCAGGAAAAAAAGTTATCCTCATAGGAGACTCCATAATAAGGAATACGGAAAGGTTTGGTAAAGACTATGACAAATACTTTCCCACTTCCACGGTGGTCAATGCCGGCATTGCTGGAGACACCGTGGAAGCAATTCTTTATCGTGTCCAAAACATGAATTTCCCCTCTTCAATTAGACATATTTCTATTCTTTGTGGAACTAATAACCTGGCCTCAACTTCACCCTCTACCATTTCTGTGACTGTTATTGAAATTATATCTGTTATTTTTGCCAAGTGCCCAAGTGCGTTCATTCATATTTTTCCTATTTTACCACGATTTGATCAGTATCACCAACTAGTACAAGTTACTAACTCTCATATTCATTTTCAGGTGCAAGACTGTTTTTCGGACAACATATTTTTTCACGATCTTCCACCATCCCTGTACAACAAGAATGTTTACAGGGATGATAGAATCCATCTGACCAACAAGGGCAATGACATTTTGGTCAGATGGATTCACTACTCCATGGACTGGGATCACACTCACACAGAACCCTCCTCCTTTAATCCTGCTCCTTCACCTTGCCTTTCCACCTCTGCTGCTGACTGGCCTCCCTTGCCATCACCCAGTCCTAAGGTCAGTCCTCCTCGAGCATGCCCTCCCAAGTTCCGCTCAACACCCTATCTTACCCAAACAAGAACAAAATCAAGCCCTAACCAACCCAGTCCTCACCATGCTCAAAAGCCTAGCCTTCCCCAACATGCTCCAAAGCCCTGCCCTCCCCAACATACTCCAAAGGCTAGGCCCAGCTCTTCCCAACATACTCCAAAGGCTAATCCCTGCCCTTCCCAACATGCCTCACAGCCCAGTCCTCCCCAATATACTCCAAAGACTAAGCCCTGCCCTCCCCAACATACTCCAAAGGCTAGGCCCAGCTCTTCCCAACATACTCCAAAGGCTAATCCCTGCCCTTCCCAACATGCCTCACAGCCCAGTCCTCCCCAATATACTCCAAAGACTAAGCCCTGCCCTCCCCAACATACTCCAAAGGCTAGGCCCAGCTCTTCCCAACATACTCCAAAGGCTAATCCCTGCCCTGCCCAACATGCCTCACAGCCCAGTCCTCCCCAATATACTCCAAAGACTAAGCCCTGCCCTCCCCAACATACTCCAAAGGCTAAGTCTAGTCCTCCCCAACATACTCCAAAGGCTATGGCCAGCCCTTCCCAACATACTCCAAAGGCTATGCTCAGCCCTCCCCTACATAATTCAAACCCTTACCCTCCCCAGAACACTACAAATTCAAACCCTTCTCAACAAACCCCAAAGCCCAGCCCTCTGCAACACAGTCCACGACATGGGTCTCCAAAACCTAGCCCTTTCCAACAAACCCAGAAACCCAGCCCTCTTATCCAAACTCCCATGCCAAGGCCCCCCAAACAAACTCAGAGACCCAACCCTACTCAACAAACTGTAAAACCTAGTCCTCCCCAAGCGAGCCCTCCTCAACAACCTTGGAAACACAGCCCTCCTAAAGAAACACTCAAGCCTAGCCCACTCAAACAAACTGAGAAACCCAGCCCTCCTAAACAAACTGAAAAACCCAGCCCTCCTAAACAAACCGAGAAACCCAGCCCTCCTAAACAAACTGAGAAACCAAGCCCTCTTAAACAAACTGAGGACCCCACCCCTCCTAAACAAACTGACGACCCCACCCCTCCTAAACAAACTGAGGACCTCAGCCCTCCTGAACCCAGTTCAAAATCTAACTTTACCAGAGCAAGCAAACAACCAACAATTCTACACTTCTTTTCGATATACTTGCTGACATGTCTTCCATTTTTTATTTTGTTTGTTTTGGCACAATCTAACGTTCATTTTCTTGCAATGGTTTTGCCATTTCCTGTCATTGTTATTATGGCTTTATTTTCCATACTCTTTATTGACAGTTTGTACACAGGTAACTATAGACAAAATTGCCCTCATAAAAGCAACATGAAAACAAATGGTAGTTCAAATGAGCAAATTGAACAGGATAAACTAACACAAGATAATGCTCATGTAAAAATGCAAGACAATATGCATAATTCAAATGAGACAGTACAACCAGGTGAGCAAATATCAGCAGACACAAGTTCATCAATCCTCGTTCTCATCAAGACAATTCTTTGTGTTTTTCTCCTTTATGAGTGTCACTTTGATTTCATTTATCATTTACCGATCACAACCTGTTCACTGAGAATATTCCTTGCAGTTTTTCTTCGTGTGCAATTTTCATTAATCATAATTTCAATGTATGTGCTCCCTGGAAAAATTGTTTGTTCCCTTGTTACAATCTGTGAAAGTGTAAACAGTGAAACTGATTCCTCTTCCAAATGTATTCAACTAGATTCAGTTTGTAATGTCTTCCATATTATGCGTTTTCAAACAAGAAAACATAAAAAACAGCGGCTAGTTTTAAGAAAAAATTGGAAGAGTCTTTTAAACAGAATCACAAATTTTCAAAAGAGACTTACCAAGCGTTTGTACGCCGAGAAAAATCTGCAGGAACAAAACAGTCAATCACAAAAATTCAAAAACAAGTCACAAGTCTCTGCATTAACAGAAATTTTCACAAGTCATCTTCTCTTTGGCCTCTCGGTTTTATTTTTACCTGGCTTAATTGTTATTATCTTTGTTATTCCAAAAATACAGACATTCTCTAAATTCTTGCACAACCTGCCACATAGTGATTGGCTAGAAAAAGTGACAATGTGTTATTCATATCTTTTTAGCAAACTTCAGTACTTATTCATATCTGCTGTAATTTTTGGTAATATGGCAATGAGCAGTTTTTTCACTGCATTTTTGCTGGAAAACTTTCCCATTTCGACTTATGCCTACTTAATTTCAGTATCACCCGTTGTACGTAGTGTCTTACAGCTCAGTAGCTTTTCAAGTTTTGTTTTCTTATATTTAATTCTATTATATGTTGGGGAATATGGAATATTTCTCTTAGTATCTTGTTTTGGGGTTTTGTTTGTTAAGCTTACAGGTGAATCTCTAACAGTCTCAAACCTTTGGTCAGGTGGTACTTTATTAGGTATTTTTTCAACCTTTGAAAACATTTTAATTGATTTGTTGAACATACATTTGTCTCTTCCGGGAAATTTATTGTGCTTTGTGCCACCATTTAAAACAGTGATAACTCAGATTTTTGTCAAAGACTGGCATGGAAAAACCCACACATTCCAACTACCTCAAACTGCCACTGTGTCAGATCTTGTAAAACAAATATCGGTTAAATTTAAACTTTCTCAACGTGATTATTGGCTGAGTGGTCCAGGGGGGAAAAAAATGGAAAAGGATGAAAAACTTTTGAATCTAACCACAATACACATCAGAGGCAGGCTTAATGGTGGGACAAACATATGCTGTATTAAAGGGTGTACAGAGGTGGCATCAAAAAGAAAAATTACATGTCTTTCAGGGGTGTATGAATTAAAAGTACCACCTGATATGCTCCAACAAGAAAATGATCTGAACAGCACCCTCTACATCTGCAACCACCACTATTATTTTCAAACAAAGCGTGGGCATAAGCCAAGAAAATTATATTCAAGTGTAAAATATGCGAAAAAAATTTTTTTTAATGAAAAATCCAAAACTTCAGACTCATTGTCTCCTCTTGGTGTAAAAACATGCACATTTTGCAAGAAAGGCATTGCTGTCACATCCACAACTCCCTGTTTGCAACACATTATCACTCTTTCTTCCAAAAAATACATGTGTGCATGCAACTGCTTGGATGAGCTAAGAAATGGCAAAATCCAAGAAATTAATAGTGGGATTTATGACTGTATATCTGACAGAGGTAATGAACTGCAATTGGAGGAATGTGATTTAGATGTATTAAGCTACCTATGTACTGAATGCTGTTCGATTTCCTTATTATCAATTAAAGCAGAAAAGGCAAAAAATGATTCAGGCTCTGCGAGTAAACCAGAAAATGTTAGCACAGAAAAGACAGCTCAAATAGGAAATATAACATTTCCATTTTCCAAAGCACTTGTTGATTTGATCCACAACAGCAACAGAAAAATCAATAATTATGAAGCAATTTTAGATATGTTCCTTTCATTGTCTAAAGTAGATTTCGTTCCCTGGACTGTTAATCTGCAGCATGGTCAAACTGGGGTCATGCTTCATTTTATGCTTAACAAAACTGCAGAGACCTTGGCTACAAAAATGTTAACAATATTCTGCCCATTTTTATTTGGTGCACCCTACCAGATTTCCTTTTCAGTATATGCACTTGGTAAACAAGTTGACAGTGGCTTTCTTCCTGACAACTGGTTTGAAAATAAAATGCAAGCAAGACACACCATAAGTGTTCTCCTACAAACTTTTTTTTCAATACCACTTTGTCTTGGCATTTATGGTGAAAGGTTCCTCAATGCTATAAACATTCGCCAACCAACAGATAGTGATACCGGTAAGTCTTATGAAGTTGACTATAAATTTCTGCTCGTAAACTGTTATGGAAAAAGTATAGGCCAAACAATACGAAGCGTTAACAGTGACCTACCATGTCAAAGGCTAGTGCTGCAATCTCAAGGGGAAAGGTGTCAAAACTGCAACATCTTGTTGAAAAATACCAACATATTTCATGAGAACCGAACATCATCTAATAGATGCAGTTCAGACTCACGCACCGCTATATCTAAACTTAGTTACGAGGAACTAGTTGAAAGATACAAAAATTTAAGAAAAACCTGTGACTACTGGAAAAAAAGAACTAGGTCTTATATGAAAAAAAAGAAACTTATGCACCCACTCAATTTTAATATCACTTCAACACATCTTGGCATGCTTATAGACATGGCTGTCGAAAAGAACCTATTACATCAAAATTCCATTTTGTATCTGTTGTTGATGGACACAGTTATAGGATTGCAAAAGCAAGACAAGGAGTTCAAAAAGAGTAATGGCAAATCGACCAAAAGCCAAAAAAAGCAAAGAGCAAAAGGAATGAGGTACCATCCCTTAGTTATTAAGTGGTGCTGTTCTTTAGCCAGCAAATGTCAGGAAAAAGGTTACGAAAGTATACGGAACATACTCCCACTGCCCCACTGGCAAACAATTAAGCAATACAGACAAACAAGCTGTTCCTCTGAGCCAATGAACCAAGAAAATCTCAGGAGAATGGTTCAAGAGATGGAACGGAGAAACTGCAAAGGAATAGGAGGAATCCATTGGGATGAGATGATAATTCAAGAGGGAATTGTCGTTTGCAAAAGAACGGGAGAGCTTGTCGGTTTTGAGAATTTTGACATTCCTCGTGAATTCACTGATGATTTTAATCGTATGCAAAATGAAAATTGTGAAAGTGACATTTGTGACAGTGACTCTTCAGACTCTGAGTCAAGTGAGAGTTCTTCAAGCTCATCATCAGCTGAGAACGATTCAAACGAATATCCAAAAAGTAAGAATCAGTTTAGAGCAAAAATGATATGCCAATTTTTTTTCTCATCTATCGAAGGTGACTTTTCTTGGCCCGTTGCTAGTTTTCCCGTGCGAAGAATGAACAGCAAAACCTCAGAGAGTTAGTTTGGAAAGTAATTGAAGTACTATCAAAGACAACTATTTATAAGAATAAAAATATTCAAGTACTGTATGGCGTTTGTGATGGTTCCTCCTACTCTCATGCATTTTTCCGCAAATCAAATGTTCAAAACTGGGTGTGTTTTAACCCATATAACAACAATGTACCTATTTGGTGGCTCTCAGATTATCCTCATTTGATAAAAAAACTAAGAAATTTCATAGTTAATCCTGACAGGAATATGGAATGGGCAGAGCAAAAATTAAAAGCTGAACACCTGATAGACGTTGTTGAAAGAAAGCAAACAAAACTTCGATGGAAACATATCAAATTGAGTGCAAGAACAAAAATGTCAGTAAAACGGGCAGTGGAGGTATGTTCTGAAGAAGTTGTAGATGACATATGCGAAGGTAGTTTTCCTCTTGAGGAAACAATTGGAACTAGAATGTACTTAAGCATGTGTGCTAAGTTGTTTAAAATCATGAATAATAGCACAGAGGTTGATCCTTCAAGTTACAGAGAGCTTTTGAAGATTTTAATTTGGTTTCGAAAGTGGCATACTGAAATCCAAATTACTATGCCTGAAAAAGGTAGGCGCAAAGCACACTGGAAGAAATTCATAACAGAGAGAACTTTCAAAGATTTGCAAAGGTCCATAAGGGCATTTTTAGGCTTAGTACAATATATTCAAATGAATTATCCTGACACTGCTATCATCCCCAAAACAATGTGTCAAGATGATGTAGAAAACTACTTCTCCTTGCAACGTGCACGTGTCTCTTCAGGTCAGCCAACTGTGGGTCAGTACTTTGAGTCGGCAGCAACATTAAGCACAAACCTGTTACTATCGTCTGAATTTGGTGAACTGAAAGATTGCATAGGTTCATATGATCCAGTTTGTATGCCAAATGCAGTAAAAATACCTCTGCTTAGGAGAAATAAAAAAAAAGGCCCATCAGATTTTGAATCTCAAATATGCCATGAATCCAGTACATCAAACAATGAGTTCATTCCACTTACAGTCACCCCAAATAGTTATGAACAGGCACAGAAACTTCAGCTTTTACGGCATGCAAAGCAAACACTTGAATACATTGATTTATCTACATCATCTACTTTAATTCAAGTCAATCAAATTATTGTTCAGGCTATGAAAAGTGATGTTAACTCTCAACATTTGCTGAGTTTTATTTCTTGCTTAGACAATGGACTTCGCAAGTATTTTTTTAACAAGGACAGCTGGTGTGAAAATTCCTTAAAAAAGGCCCTAGTAGCTACTAAAAAGGATATGAACATAAAGCATCTGTGGAAAGACTTGTTAGCCAAAATGCACATCACTCACATAGACAATGAACTAGCTTGTGATTTGCTTTTCCTCTTTGTCAAAAAATTTACAAAAAGGAGATGTGTCACTTATTTAGCAATTGATGGGCTTGGCCCAAGTGCTGACAAAGACAACTCTGCCATACGACAACTGCTGAAGAAATATGACATGCTCGCAAGAAAAAAACATGAGACCGTCAGAGATTCCCCTGACCAATCAAAAAGCAAATGCCATGGTTGTGGGGAGCTGGGACACTGGGTTAGAAACTGTCCTAAAGGATATAACAAAGACTGGCTAACTAGACAACAGTGTTTCAAGTGTAAACAATTTGGTCATTTTCGAAAAGACTGTCCCTTTAAAACAAACAGTTCACAATCAAAATTGCCTACTATTCCCTGTACAAAACAGACAAATGAATCAGGAAGCAGATTGCAGTATAATCCTACAACAGCTTTGCCTAAAATGATTGGTTTTCTGGATAAATATGACCTAGACAAAAGTACCTTTTATGAGCCCTTAACAATAATTGACAATTCAGAACCTCAAAAAACAAAGCAGAATTCAGAAGAATGGTTTAATTTTCGAAAAGGTAAAATAAATGGCAGCAAAGCTGCAGTTTGTCTAGGGTGGCTAGGTAAGCCCCTTATGAAAAGCTACTGGGATAACCTCAGACAAAGCAAAGAGACCACACACTCAGAAATCAGTAACAAGAATGAGCTGGCTATGACATGGGGTTCTATGTGTGAGAAAAGTGCCCTGGCAACATATATTTCTAAGTTCCTTTCCCAAAAATATCCAAAAGGCAAGGTCAGTGAGACTGGAGTCCACATAATAAAAGATAGCAATGGAATTCCATGGCTGGCATCTTCCCCTGATGGGCTAGTAAATATTGAAACAATTTCCAATGCACAAGGAGTTGTAGAATTTAAATGCCCATTCATGGGAGGCAAACCTTTCCCATACAGAAGTGTTTGTGTTAATCACATCCCCCAAGTAATGCTAGAAATGTATTGTACCAATACAACTTGGTGTCATTACGTAGTGTGGACTCCAGTAGGTTATCACATATACATTGTTAAAAGGGATGACAATTATATAGCTGATTTGCTCAGCTATTTAAAGACCTTCTGGGACTCTGCAACTAACCAAAATAGTACCATGCCCCCTTGGCAAGCTGATGCTTTTAACCTAAAAAGGAGAGCTGAAGAAATTTCCAAATATTGTCAAAAGTTGTCATCTGGAGAGTCTGTGAGAGACAACGACATACTTGAGCACCCGTTCTTAGACTTATTTTGGAAGCATGAAAAGGAAAAAATGAAATCTGCAGCAAATGAACTTAAACCAGTCACAATACGAAAGTGTGGAGCCTGTAAAGAAGATGAATGGAAATGCAAATTGAACCCCTGTGAAATTAGACTAGAAAGAGTAAAGAATAATAATAAGCTACTTGATAAGCAGCAAATAGCTTACCAGTCATATACATGGGGATCTGGGGGGCTTGGAAATAGTTGCCACCAGGACACCATTCTCGAATTTCTTTACCACCCCTTTAGACGCCAAATTCAGCTAAATAGTAGCAATTCTGGTAAGGGCATGTGTGTTTTAGACGAGTGTTTTAGATTACGAGAAGAAGGAAAATATATAGATAGCAAACTTCGACTGTGGAAGTGGCTTCGTGATGAAACTGACAATGGTCACATCTATTATCCATTTGGCCGATCTGCTTCCATAATAGGGATTTTCTTTCGACTGATAGAAAATAGTGCTGAACTGTTTACTTTAAACTTTAGAATAACAGAGAAAATAGCCACTGTTTGTACTCTACAACCCCAGAAACACACATGCAGAAGGACTAAACATCATGTCATCTTCCCACTTACTGATGATGACTTACTACGGGAGCATGTCTCTGCTGATCACAAGTATAAAATAAATGTTGTTGTTGAACACTTGCTGACTAGAACTAACCAGTTGTTAACTTCAAGTTGGTGTGGAAATGTTATTTTTGAAAACGATCCTGAAAAACCAAGTCCAACCATATCTGAAATAACACATGAAAAGGCTCACTTTTGTAATGGAAAGAACATAATTACATCTCAGGTACAAGGAAATCCTAAATTTTTTTTTGTCATGAGAACTGTTACAAGTGCATACATTCCAAACCTAAATGGTCATATCAACTTGGCAAACAGTACTTACAAACTTACTGGAATTGTGTATTTTAATGGAATGCATTATTGGTGTGAGGTTTTGTCAACTCAATTAGGCTACAAAAAGGGCTGGTTCTTTTATGATGGAATGGTTAAAGGAGGAAAGGCCGAGTATGTTGGTGAGACTCCCCAGTGTAAACAGTCTCAATGTGTACATATTCTCCTCTATGAACAGTGTTCCACCAATACAAATATTTATGGCATGACACATTTATACGAACAGGACAAACTCACATCAATAATTTCATCCTATAGGCTTGTACTTAATCTATCAGACACCAAGATTAAAATTCAAAATTTAAAAGCAGTCCTCAAACACAAAGGTATTTCTTTTCCCATGAGTGCAAAACTAGAGGATTTAAAAGCAATGCTTTTACATGCACCAGAAAGTTCACATTGCACACAAAGAAATATTAAATACCTAACACTCCACATACAAGTACAAGTTCTGAAGTAGACATGACTACACCTCCAAGTACTAAGGATATGCCTTCCTTCAAACGGATGTGTGGTACCCCTACAAAATTTTCCGACTACACACCCGAACGCCATGCACCAAAGAAATTAAAAAAGAGTTTTTTATCATCAGTGAAGAAATCCTCTCTCAACAAGAAAGTGACAAAATACATTAACACATTTAAAGATCTTGTAAACAAAATTACAGGTCCTAATGAAACTTCACAAAGTTCATCAGAGGATGATGATGAATGCACACTAAACACACAAAAAAAATCAAACCCATATTTCAAATATCTTGATGAGCCTACTGAAGAAGAGAAAATGGTTTCCAAATCCAACGATTATCTTTCCACAAGTTTCAACTCTAACCTGCCATATCAAATGGTTGATACAAAAGAATTATGGCAGTTTAGAGAGTTTGATCGTCGGCTGATACCAAAAGTTGAAGACAATGGAGAAAGACTTGAGCAAATTAAACGTTATGTTCTTAAATTTGGCATTGAATCACCACTTATAATAACGTACAACAAAATGAACGGCAAAGTGTATGTTGCGGAAGGAAATCATAGGCTTACCATTGCAATGAGTGAAGAAATTCCATATCTACCCGTACATGTTACTACAAACTGGATAGAACCAAACAAATCCGGCAACTTCAAAATATTGAATAATCACTCAGATATCTCAAGATTGAGTGCATTACTTCCTGAGCATCTTGGCCTAAGAGTTAAAAAGAACAAGGAGGCTTAGAATAAAGTTTAAATGCCAGCAGGGCACCTTCTTAGACAAATAAAGACATCTTATTCGATGGTTTTACATACAACAGGCAGATATTTTGGGAGTTGTGAACTACATATCCAAGCCCTAAAGGGGCAAGGAAAAATACAAGCCATGAGCAAAATGGCGTCACGGGTTACTCCGTGCATCTGTACTCTGATAAAGCACGCTGTTTCAACCAATCAGAGCGTGCGGTATATCGAAAACTTTGTTATAAAAATTATTACACCAATGATTGTGCTTCCATTGCCAGTCAAAAAAGTTTTGGACGTCTTAATTCCACATCTTCATTGGCTATTTCTGACAACTTTGATGGTTTCCATACAGTATAATAGAAATTCAATTGCTATTTAGGACTTTCGAAAACAGAGTGATATATATCTTATATGAGACGTTTCGGCATGAAGTATCGCCGTATATTTTTACGAGTTTTGCTGTATTTTGACGAAACCACAGGGTGAGTCAAAATACAAACAACGAGTAAAAATATACGGCAATACTTCACACCGAAACATGGAATACGAGATTTATTGTGCAACTTAGCCTTTTTCAATATTTTTCAGTAACTTGAAAGAAAACGCGTACACAGTACTGTACAATAACCGACTGTACAATAATATTGGGGGATACTTGTACTCGTTTTGCTTGCTTTCTATACAATAACTAATACAGTTGGATAATAAGCTGGTTTATACACCTTACAGTATTTGATGGTTTGACATATAATGACTTGTAGCACGATCAGCATGTACATTAGTGTAACACAGGGCATTAAATTTTTTTGTACAGTTTTTTTGTCATAAAGCCAACCTTTCCAATGAAAATGCATGTAGAATATACAAGACAGTAAAAAAAATATAAATTTCTGTATCAAGCTGTTCAATAAGTGGAGTTTTGTCTCTACCCATAGTCCTTTGCTGGCTTAGCAAATTGGACCTGAATTTTATTCTGTCAAAGGAAAGTACAATCAAGTTAAAATTACAATTTATATATAATTAAACCTACAATATGAGATGATATTTTCAAATGGTTTGTCTTATTTTGAGAGAAGAATATGAGGAAAGCAGTTCAAAGTTGGGACCCAAGATGGCTGCCAAATCCAATATGGCCGCCAAAATGGCTGACAATACCTACCCCTGGATTCTTGAGCAGAACCCCCCAAAAACCCCTGCAGACCCGTGACAGAAATTCAATCGAAGAAGAGTCCATTTTGGAGGAGAAAAATTTGCAGTGGAAGGGTCTGTTTCTTCATTCAGTGCCTTCTGTCGAATTCTTGGCCAAAAGGGCAATGTGTTTCCGATTCAGTTTTTTTAGAATTTCTTCCGTTTCTTAAGTCATGAAGCTTCAAAACACTAGCAACACAGAAATCGGTAAATGAACCGTACTGTGGCCGATTTACAGCGGACTACAACATCTAGAAGTCGAGATATGGACTGCTCTTCAGGTAAGTAACGCTCAATTTACTTAGTTTCGGGAGCAACAAAAATTTATTTCCGATCAGGGAAATCTTTTATTTCTCAGCTGCATTACTGCATTTTGGATTCATCTTTTCACAACGTGTGCATCTTCGTATGAACTTTCTTTTAACCCAGGTTACTTCTCATTGCAGTGTCCGGAGGAATCGCCAATTCAGTTGTTATGTCGGCAGAAGCTGCATAATGATGGCAGCGTTACACAAGACAAGATGGCGATTCTCTCTTAAATGTGTAATTATTGTGGATTCAAAAATAAAGCGTGAAAGTTGTAACTTTGCGTGTTTTGATGTTTTGTCCCATTGCAAGTGTAGATTATATAAAATCTAGAAATTGCGATTGCTCTGGGGGTGGAAAATAGTTTTTTCACATTGAACATGAAATTAACTGTTACGCGTTACACGCTGATTTTGTAACTTTTTTCTTGCAATTTCAAGTTTTTCATATAGATAGGTTCTTCCAAATGAAATTATTTTAACGTATCGCTAAACTATGGTCATTGTTGAAGTAAAATAGAAAGTTTGAAAGAAATCGGCCATTTCCTTGCGAAGATATTGGAAAATATATTTGAGCAACCACTAATGTACATGCTGATCGTGCTACAAGTCAATACGCGTGGATATTTTGCGAGTTGCGTAGTATTTTTCTGAGCCCCAAAGGGGCAAGGAAAAATGCATGTAATGAGCAAAATGTCTGTGTGTATAATATGTTAAGCCATCATATAAAAGATTTATTATTCCACTTGAAAAGAGGATGTAAAAATTTGGGTTTTCTTGTCTTTCGGCCAGAAAACCTGTGAAACCGGGCTTTTGCAGTGCAATACATAATTTTACTGTGTCATACCTTCAGTTGGCATATTTTGTGCGTTCTCTTGACCTTATATGGTAAAATGGCATAAGAGTGGAATAATAAATATAATAATTCTACTTTACCAAGGGCTTATAAACGATGTGAGTTCATCAATGTTATCACATTAAGAGAGTCTTTGCATTACACTTCTATTCAGCAATATTTGGATTACCAAGACAGGCATGTTAGTGCAAATAAACTTTTCAGTTGGAAAAAGGATTCTCTTCTAAGTTTTTTTTTCAAGATAAAATGTGATTAGTTATTATTGTAATCAATGAACAAGAAGAAGTTATTTTAAACAAGGAATGTTAACATTTTAAAATTAAAGTAATCCTATAAAATATGCAAACTTTCTATTTTAATAATTTACTTGATTTACTACCATAAGATTCAGTGTTCTATTAATTGCCATTAGTTTATTGTACACACTACTAGTCATAGCTCAGTAATTTCAAAATTAAACTGCTACATATAAACTGTCTTTAATTAAAGCCAAATGCTGTCTGAACCGGTATGTCAGCTTATTCATGGCACAGTCCTTATTTACAATCATGCACTAATACTGCGGTTGTGGACAGAAGGTTTATAAATCAAGGAATGACCCAGTTATCTTATACGACAAGGTCCAGTTCAAGCAACCCAACCTGATAATAAAGGTCACGAGAATCTTTCACCAACGGATTTGCCAGACAGATAATCAAAACTAACAGGTTTAGCACCAACCTACTGTATACATAACTTTTTTGGGTGTTACAAATTACAAGCAATAACAAGCGGCTCATCTTGTCAGTAACATGTTGCTGTCAGTGGCTAACAACTAAACTCTTCAGTCTAAACTGGTTTCTGCATGGCAATGTTCAACTATGGTTACCTCCATGTAATGGATGACGACCAACATCTCTCCCTGTACTTTGAATACTGGTTGCATGTATAACTAAGACAACACTAGACAATTACCGTTGCTGGTTAACAAATATTAAATATTTTGAGAACATATCTGTTGAGTACAACACAGAGAAGACTGACAAATGTTCAACATCATGTCACGCATCCTTGGTTGTTACAAGCTATGGATGACAGCATCTCATTATATCCTACAAGTTGTTATGGTTAAGCAACAGCACCATTTTTGTTGCTGAGCAACAAGTTTTCAACATCAGATCAGTAGACATTATGGATGACAACTGATATATGTAGGTCTTTGTGTCCTACATGTAACTACTACTAATAATAATGATGGCTAACAATGTCCAAAACACAGTTCAATATAATTACATGTAGATCACGGCTCAGAAACCAACATCTCTTCCTACAGTGTATGCTACAGATCTACATGTCTCCTTACATGACAGACTCAACCACTTTATTAAAAGAAAGCAATAAATCTTTGTGTTCTGCATGCTAATCAAGGTGAAAAATCCTATCTGCAACCATATCAGGACGTTACGGTCAGGGAGACCTTCACCTCCTGTCTCAGCAACAAACCTTTGGAGGCTCAGGAATGCCATGAGAATAGTCCCAAACCACATGCTGAAAGCTACTGTCTTCACACTATCTATCAAATGAAACAATTAAGAAACAAGTATTGCTCATTTTCTATTTATTACTTGAACTGCTAGATATTATATTATATCTTCATTTATTATAAATTAAAATACATGTAAATGTATGTGACAACATGACATTAACGTAGTTACTACATAACATATTATTGGGCTTAGTTTTGGCTACTCAATTTTATTTTTGTGCTACATTTTTATTCATAAATCTGAACATGTATGTAGCTATTCATTTTGTCAGTAAGCTTAAGATTTGATACTAATAACATGAGTGCAATAAATTTTAATAAGGAAATTGATATGTTCGAACCCACTTGAAGAGACTTGTTGTAACAAAAGACTTGAAGCGACTTGTTGTAACAAAATCAAATAACTTCAGCAGGCAAAGTGTAGACAATGTGTAGCTTGGTGCAAAAACTCAATCAAAATAATCCCTTTTTTAAAGAGCAAAAACAGATAGAAGGTCTCAAAGACAAGTCTCTTCAAGCGAATATTTTATTAGCTTTGAATTGCACAAGTTGTTATGTGTAAAACATAATTAAAGTTCTTTAAATAAATGAATGAATTTCTTCTAGTTTATAGAATATTTATCACTTCCATGCACATCATTGTGAATTTCACAGAGGAGGGTGAATAGCTTTGTGGAACAAATTGGATCTACCGGTAGCTGAAAGACAAAATTTATCGTGTCTTAGTGTTGTTGTTGTTGTACATCATGGGATATAGCACCCAGCCCATCCCCTCGCGAGGATCGTCCTCAGTATGTTATGCATGACAGAATGTCACATGTGTCAAAATGTGCCGGCAGCCAGCAATTTCGCTATCTGCAGACAATTATTTGCCGCTTGGTTCATGCTGGAGTTCCCGAGGAACCTCCTAGCAGAGAGCAAGACCCAGTCCTTGCAAACTACTTCTCCTGTTATGTTGCCTGCTACAAAACATTTTGACAGGGCTGGACAAACTTGACACCAAAGAATACAAAATTCATGACAGCTAGGATTCACATGTCAAATACAGCACAATTCGTAAACATATATTACAGCAATGATTGTGCTTCCATTGCCACTTGACAAAGGTTTGGACACCTTTTCCACATCTTTATTAGCTATTTTTGACGAATCATTATGGCAGATCACATTTGGATGACAAAAACTGCACTATTTATGCATTTAGTGCACGCGACTTATAGCAGAAATTTGGATTCACTCAACTGACAAATGCATTCTAGCTATGTCATGTGTAGTCTACGCATGTCTCCTGGTAATAAAGGTCATTGCCCCGTATTGCATTGCGCATCCTTACTGCGCACGATTTGTTGTGTCATTAGCGTGTGCTCACAGCATGTGCTCGTCCAGGGAGTATTAGGTATTAGATTCAAATAAACATGTGTTTGTTAGGCGAAATTGCATGGAATTATGAGGTAACTTGAGACAATCATATCTCGTAAACGGACGTGGGGACCTTTTAGTTTTATTTTATATTTCAAAACATTGCACGATTGATAACAACTTGTGAACGTTTGACAAAAATCGTATGTAAAAATTTATTTCGTGGGAATGATCTTAAAGGATTTTCTTTTGTTGTATGATAAAGAGGTAAAATGAAAGGGCAAGGTAGCTACATAATCCCGCAATTATCCCAACAATTTGTTTTGGTTAATCACAATCTTGAACATACAGTGGAATCCCGATTTTTTAAACTACCGGTAGGTTTGAAAAATCAGAAGTAAAATTACAGTGTTTGACTGGGGAGGGGAAGCCAGTTTTGGTTCGAATCATCTGGAGTTTTCAGAAACTGAGAATTCGAGAAATCAGGATTCCACTGTGTGTTATTACCACCCTGGTTTTTTCGTCTCACCTTGCCTTTTCCCCCACCCTACCTAGGAATCGCTCAATTAACTCATTATAAATGAGATAGAATTCATAATGAATTATGCAGTTCTCTTTATTCAGACTTTACTGGTATCGCAGAGGTCATGGGTTCGATTTCCGGTAACCCGGGCGTTAAAGCCTGAATTTTGTATATGATCATTTCACATATTAATATTCATTCACACTTCTTTTTAAACGCCTAAACACAAAAGTAAATTCTCTTAGAAAAACAAATGGTCTCTATCCATCATAATAAAACGGAAACTTCGAAAATCACAAGACTACTAACCTTGAGTACACAGTTGTCTGCTACACCAGGAGTACCTCTAAACATGTCTGCCGTTGGTTAAGATATTGCCTCCAGCATTCTACATCGAGTGTTAATTACCTTCCCAGTGTTAACACAACATACTGTGACCACCGACGTTTTCTTCATTGTCTTATACTCGGGACAGGATATTTCAATTGACGATTCCCTTGAATCAAGGGTCACGAGAGGCAAAAGTTTGACTGGCTTCGTAGAGACGATATCAGTTATCATGTGCATTGTGGTTTCGATAGAGTAGCACTTCCAGCACTTTACGTCGAGTGTTAATTACCTTCCCGATGTTAACAATCCAAACTGTTACTGCTGGCGTTTTTTTCATTATATTTTACGCATCATAGGCTATTCAAATTGCTGATTTCCCTGAATCAGGAGTCACAAGAAGCAAAAGGTTGATCCGCACCCGTTTTGAAAATTGCGACGTACTCGCCATGACATTACGCGAAGCTGACTGGAAAATGCCATCAAAACTGTACTAAACATTTCTGTTTTGCCAATATATTGGCTAAAATAGGTGACCCAGTAACTTTGGAACATCTCTGGTATTCAATATAAGCAATTGCGTGTCAGTGGTGGTCACAAGAAAGAAGAAACCATAAACACCTCAGCGTCCATCTTGCAACTCGCTTAGCGAGTTGCTCCGGGATTTTTGCAACCGGATGTGACGTCATTTTTCGGTGGATCATCAGGTCACGAAAATTGGCGAAGTTTGCTCCCCCCCCCCCTGGGTCAACCCCATAAAATGTTTCGTTTGTCATCGCTCTCTCTCTCGTGAAAAAGGGTCGGTTGGTCGGTTAGAAAAAACAACACCAACTACAACAACAAAGGCCGAGAAAACAAAACATTGACAAAAGAATAAATAAATCATTCCCAGCAAGCCATGATCAGTATATCTTCCCCGTAACCGCCATTTTGCAACGAGCGGCTATCACGCTAAAATGTGTTCCAAGATGTCGTTCTAAAGGCCGATTTAGATGTCAAAGTCACTTTAAAGTTTGTTCAAAGCATATGCATATTAAACTTGGAAATATCTGACAAAAGGGTGTCAAAGCAATGGAATCAGAATCTTCTGTTGTTGTTGTTGTTGTTTTGGTTTTGAAAAAAATGGGTCGTTCGAGCCGGAGACGATCGGAAGCATATTTTGGGGATGGCCAGAGGCATGTGGTATTTAATCAGCGATACTCAAGGACGTAGCTGGATGTAATTTACATTTCTTTGTTCAAGATCAGATTCAAGATAAGCAAAATCGATTACATTATAGAATTAAGTTGTAAAGGCATATGTTTGTAATTTTAAATCCCAGTTACACCAATCGCAAATTTCTTTGTCACTGTTTGTGAGAAAAGTTACCCAAAAGTTAACCGAATCTGTTGTTAAGATTTAATTGTTTTTCCATTTTTTTTTTCACAGTCTTAAATATTTCTGTCGAAATATACTAGATTTAAATAATTTATTTGAGGCTAAGTGTTATTCTAAGCATTCTAAGCAAAGGCTTGATCTTATCAATAAGCAATGTGGGCTTTCACTTATCTTTCTTCGTTCAGTTAACTCCTGGCCGGTTCACCGCGTCATAACGCTCAATAAAGATGTTCGTGTGCTTTTTAGATCTCTCGTTAGTCACGGAATGTTATTTTTCGTTTTGTCGTAGTCTTTATAATGCAGACTTAATCATAATCGGGTTTGGAAAGAAGAGTAGTCAGTGTTTTCCAGGATGCTATTATAAACCGTTGTAAAATAAACAAATATATGCAGCTAAATACTAAAAATTGATAAAGTCGTAGTCTAGTCAAGGGAGCCACATTATTTTGGTGTCCTCTTTATTCTCCAAGTATCAGCCATTATACGAAGATCCAATTTTTACTATAAAATGCAGTATACTTATTTAAGAAAAAAACCATTATCGAGGACCCCTGGTCGACCCTGCATAGCACGATCTTTTTCGAAGTATAATTGCACAAATAAAAATATTTATCTTAGTTACGGCTCGGAGAACGTAATTAATAAAACATAAATTATTTGTTATTTTTCTAGTTATGATAACTTTATAATGAATCTTCCCTCTGACCTGACGGAATTACAAATTTGTCGATAGGAAACATTTTCAAGTAATAAGAAAGACTAACTTCGCAACTAAGTGGCAACTTAAGCAGTTGCGAATTAACCTTGTAAATATTCGTGCCTCAATGGGATTCGAGCTTCCTGACCTTTGCGAATGATCTTACACGGAACTACGAAGCTTAAATGGGAGCTGATCAATTACGAGTATTCACTTACCGATGCTGGGACTGGCTTGGCTTAGCTTAGCTTAGCTTTAAATACCAGTAAACTTTTTTGGTAATGTATCCGACTCAAGCCTTTTCCCAAATCAAAAACTCTGAAGTCATTCCCAATCATTTAACTCCAAGAACCTGGACTGTATGACGTGTTACACTTGTATATGACGTTTTGGACTGATTTGTTGACTCTCGTAATGGGTTTCTTACGCGATCTTATCTCGGTCTACAAGTATGACATATATACATACGCTATCCGCTCTTCCTATAATCAAGTCCGGTTTTTTTAAAATTAAAATACATATGTTATTTGATACCGTATTGACCTGTGGCATGCTGATACTGGACTGATATGATGTGATATTGCACGGAAACGGCACGGAAGGCCTTGACTTTTGTTGCTTGACAAAAAGACCAAAAAAAAAATAATAAAGTTGAAAATGTTCCTTTACTTCTCCTCGTAGAACAACTTACAGAACGAACAGTACTACAGGAAAATACCCCTTCATAGCTTACGCTACAAAACATCATACACTATGATTTCTTCCACGGACGCCAAGACTAAAAAACACATATCGTAGTTCTAGGGTTGGCCCTCTCAGCAGGAAAAGGGGTTTATAATATCATTAGCGGCCGGATGACAGTATGAGCCAAAAGAAAGAACGCATAAACGTGAAACTTTTCCGGAACGTTTAGGGAACTAGCCAAACATTCCAGGTAAGAAAATTAAGTCACCAGCAAAACACTGCTCGATAACTTTAATGTGATTGGTCGCGGTCCATGTTTCTAGACAATCAATTTTAATCAAGAAAAATAATAGACAAAGATAAACAGACAAATAAATAGACCAACAAATAAATAAAATGACTAGGAGAAGGGTGACTATTTGACTTTTCTACGTAGCGTGGGTAAAGAGTTGAAATAGCTCGAATATACCTTGAGAAAAATTTATGTGGTCAGAGAAAAAAACTTGAGGAAGGGCGGGGGCGCTCTACGACACTGGCTCCCTTAGTGCGAATCAGCGCAGAACTTTTAATTCTTGAGGAAAACGTTTCAACGTTAACAACAGACAACAAGGGCTGGGTTTAGCAGTGGCGAGCGCGAAAAAAGAAAGATATCCGTGACTGTCGTCACCTTGACTTTGCTAACTTAAAATTGATCGAGAGCGAAAATATGCATTTTTACTCTAAAAATGTACATGAGCATCACTGGATTAGATCACACCAAAAAAGTTTTGATTCTCTCTTCCGAGTAGCCTGAAAAAAAGAAGTGAAACGCTGCAGATTCTGCGTATAGGTCTCCGCATAGAACAATCGTATTTTGACTGATAATCCTTCATGTCCGTTTCGGTGACCTTTGGGTGTTGCATGTGCAAATCCGCAATTCCTGCTAAGTGGACTGACTAAGCCAATAAATTACGTCATATCCGGTCACAACTCCGCTGTTTTAGAAGTTAAGGGGAAGTACTCCCCTAGTCGAATTCTATCAGAATCTATCCATAACAGGACAAACGCCTGTTAAGTTCAGTTTTTTTTTATTTCAGCAACAGAGAGGCCCAAAATAGTCACAGGGATAAAAGTTACTTGCGCAACAACAGTAGAGATATAGATTTAGTTTTGCAATAGCAAGGGGATTATCCTTTCTTGTCGAAAGTGGCCTTATCTTCTATTTCATTTCCCACTTTTGAATCCGTGGGTTCGAGAACCTCTTCTCTAAAAGGGCGTCAAGAGAAAATAAAGTGGAATAACCGGTGACAAATCGACATAAACCTTAGCGCCATTCGATGCCTCTACTATATTTGTTTATTTTTAAGGAAGAGTTGCTAGGTAACAATTTCGCCTCCAGAAAAATAGGGCTTAGATAGAGTGTTAACAGGGTGATGGCAGTTTGGTGAAAATTGATGGAAACCGAGGTAGCACGTTGGGGCTTTCAGTTCCGACCGAGACGTACTTGACTTTTTAGAGACTTGGCTCATTTTGTAAAAATTATACAACCTAAAAGCTTAAACCGGTGTTTATGCTTTAAAAACTAGCCTAGGAGAGCCAATTATAGACCAGATGTACCCCTGAAATGCCACGATCGTGTTACTGAAAGGTCAACGAATAGATTACGCAAGATTTCAAAATTTAATTTGTCTGCCAAGAAAAGTGTGGTCTGCGAGTAGTCTCTAATTTTGGCGATGGCGATTGTGGGGCGGGCGAAATACACACACGCGCGCGCGCGAAATTTCGAGGCGACGCGACGCGAATTAATTTTCGGCGTTCCCTTCGCGTCGCGTCGCTTCGAAATTTCGCGCGCGCGCGTGTGTGTATTTCGCCCGCCCCACAATCACCATCGCCAAAATTAGAGACTACTCGCAGTCTAAGAAAAGTGGAGTGTTGGCTAAAACAAATGTCGGTGGTTTAATGTCACTAAACGTAAAAGTAAAATCTAGCGATCCCGAGTCAAGTTGTATGGAAGAGCTAAGTTTCTCATGGAAACCGGTGTTCTATCCCTCCTGTCTATGTAGCATGAGCAGACTGGGAACCCGGCTACCCTCCCCCCTATAAAGAAAGTAAACCCCCTATGAAGACTTTCTCGTACCCACCCATTGTAGAAAGGTAAGAGTAAGGGTAAAGTTCTCCTGGAAAATAAAACGTTTGGTCTAGTTGTTAATTAAGCTTGCCCAACAATTGCGCCAATATTGAATTCAGTTTCACATGTCCTCGGCTGCTTTTAAACTTTCAATCGATCGAGGCTCGAATTGACATTCCAACAATGGCCATGGGGCCTACTGTAGGAGTAGAAATTGAAATTCTGATGCCCTTACCCAATCTTAGACATGTTAGAGGGCGATCCTCAATTTTGGATGAGTGTACCGGGGGTGTAATACTTAGTTGAAACGGCCGAAATTTTAAAAAAGGAATCAAGTTTTAACTTGATACGTTTCTGGTGCCACTTAGTTAAACAGAGTAGAACATCGTCCTTGGAGCATGACGAGCTTTCTTCTGATCAAATTATTCTGACTTTATTCTGACCAGGGATGAATTCACAGCTGTAAAAAGCCCAAGAGAAGTAGCGGGTGTTTTGCAGGCGACAAAAAGAAGAAGGAAAGGAAAAAAAAAACGTTTTAAAGTCTTAAAATGTGCCCGTCGGATTTGATAGTATTTCAGCGATTTTAGGAAAAAAACCTCTACCAATGGGAGCTATAAGGCCAAAATGAATACATACGTTACCAACATATGTAATATAATGCAACACAAAGTTCTAGAGTTACTTCTGTGTAAATTAATGTAGTAACGTCTGTACACCCGTAGAATGCACGTTTACCAAACTGTGAATTGTCGGAAAGCCTGCATGTATTAATTTTGAATTATTTGCCATTTAGCTTTATCAAACTGCACCCATGGCTCTTGACTTTATTATTTCCGATTTTCTTTTCCTTGCTGTAAGGATCAGTTCGCCATTTATTTTTTGTTACGTGATGTTTTCGTAACTATGTGCATAAACATGTTATTAGATGATAAAAACCACAACTGAGAAATTCTGAGGACAAACTTCTAGCCAAGTGGATCGTCCTTCAATGTACCAGAAAGCCATAAAGGGGTCAATTGGTTTTCTAAATTCTGATTCATTTTCACAACGCACTTTTGTCGTGCTAAGGAAGAAAAAAGGCCACTGTTTTTTTTCGTGTTTCCTGGTACCGCAAATGCAACCAGCTTTCTAATTTCGCTGTCACTGGCTCATTGTGCAAAACGCTTTTTCATTTTCTTCCATCAAAAATTAAAAAGTTAGACCTGAACCTTTTTTATTTGACTTGTTTGTTCGTTTTGTTATGGTTGAAATAAAATCGCACGTTGGATATCAAGCGGACGGAGACATGATACACGCCGTCTGAATTTGTACCACGTGATTTGTTTCTACCAATGAGCGCGCTCAAAAGTGGCTTATAATAGCTGATAGCGTATTACTATTACTACTGCACGCAGGCTAGGGCTCGTTCGTATTAACCAGAACTTGTTTATTACAATAATCCTGTAGAGCTTACATAAGGTAGAACCTACCGCCATGGTACGACCGCTTCCCCTTCCCCGAATTATCGGCGTGGACCACTTGTAAACCAATTGTCTTGTTAAAGACAATTTCCTCTACTTGATAATATGAGCAACCAATATTTTTTATCACTCACGTCAATTAAACAAATCATTTGTCTGGAGGTCATGAAAGTCTTTGTTACAATTTTGCTTACCGGCACATTGATATCTGTTTAAAAAAACCATTGATGCTTCTTTTATTAACTTTGAACAGAAAATCATACACTAAGTGCTACTGATTGAAAGCTACTAAAAAATAAATAAAAAATAATAAAAAACGACCTATCCTATATTGCTAAAAGTAAAACTTTAAAATGTCTCCGGCTTGAATACGAATTAAAAACCCTATTGCTCCCGCAAGGAAACTTTGAACGTGTCATGGTTAATTTCACCCGGGAGGGTGAAACCGGTGGCGCTGTTTGCTTATTAAAATTTGCTGCAAAATGACTTGAAATGACAACTTTTGGTGAAAGAGTTAATCACGACTATTATAAAGAAAGGCGTATAAATATTTGTCCGCCTTTTTACAGCTCTGTTAGCTAGATGCTTACTATTTAATAGAGTACTTTTTCATTGTTTAAAAACATTTTTGACGTACATGTTTTCAGGTGAGAAAGTCCTTTTGAAAAGGAGCTAATTCGACGTCAGACCTACTTCACAACATTTCCTGTCTGAACAGTCCAAAATTTATGCGTAAGGCTAAGGAAAGTCCTATCGCAAAATTATATAATTTTTTCACGAAACGACCAACTTACCTATATGCGCATAAGAACCTTCATCGGCCAAGTTACATTTCACGATTTCACCTGTTGTATACAATATTCTTTGTGAAGCTGGTATCCAGCCGAGAGTATTATCATAAACTTTTTCAGAATTACACAGATTTTCTCCTTTGATTTAATGGACAAATGCAATACCCCCGCGTCAATTTCCTTTGGCGGCAAAGTGCACAAAAACATTATTCTTTCGTTCCAAAATTAAACAAAAGAATCTCCGGGATATTTGATCCCCAGGCGTTTAAAAATTATCAAATCGATGAAATTAAAATCGTTTTAATTAAAGGGACTTACCGTTTGGCAAAAACAAATTTCGCTTTAATTTAACAAAAGTTTCTCTTTCAGTCGTTTTTAATTTGTTTCCACGTTTTGCCGGTGTTTGGTTGTAGGGCAATAATAACCGAAGCCGACCATGGGAGTTCAAACGAACATAAATAGTCTAGAATGTAGACTCTTTTCCCTTGCACTTGCCGTTCAGAAGTTCTGCTTGCGTTTAGAACATTTATCACGCTTAAGGTTTCTGTCAGCCTTAACATATTCAAAATACCTTTTCTGGGGGCCACTGTCTAGAGAACTGTTTCTGAGTCGCACCGGAAAATGTTCTGGTGACCAACCGTTAAGATGAAATTTCTCGGCATCCACTAGTAAGAATACCGAAAAAGCTTGACACACCTTATAAGCCCATTATCGTCTAAGTTGTATAGTTAGTTTGTGGCCAGAAAACGAAGTGAGGCGGGCGATCACGGTACATTTATGTACTAGGAACAACTTAATAACGCGCACAGATTCTAATTTTGTATTAGCTTTACAGTGATTAAGATTTTTCTTTGGCTTACTGAGTGTAACGCGCGTACAAATTAAATGCTAACTTGGTTTTCGAGCACTGGGATTTTTGTTGTTGTTGTTCGTTGGTTTGTTTTGTTTCTTGTTGTTTCGGTTCTCCACTGATTGTCAGATCATTGTACCACCTTTTTTTATTATTAACATATTTTAAGTTCGAGATCACATGTTATATTTTAATAAGAACCTTTTTTATAAGAACGGTGAGGCTGAAATTGACCCAGATGTTAAGATTAGATCCCATCAACGTACCCAACCTGAGACTAAATATTAAAAAAAAGAACATCCACTTTCGTTTCGGGCTCGATCACAAAATCAGACGTTCTTATAAAGAAAAGTGTTTAACAAAAAAAATGTATGTGTGACATTTGTAACGTTGTAGTTCTTAGGCTTACCCGTGCAACATCTGGGTTCTCTAGAACACTAGACTTTAACGTAAACTCGATCCCTCTGATGATGCACGGCTTGAGGGACCATAAAAAGAACACTTTCTGTTGGTCTGACTAGCTATTCAAAGGTGTGAGGTCTCTAGTCAACAAATTCTGAAGGAAGAAAGGTGAAGCGAATCTTACACTCATAAAAAAAGTCAAAAATGAAAAACAGATGCTAACCGCTAAACGGATTACAAAAGCAAGCTAGGCCTTCGGTGAATTTTGTGGCGGTAACGTATTCAAGATTAAGGCCTTAATTTTATGAGCCTTTATAAGTAGGCGAGTAGTCTGAACCAAATTGCCCATATCTCTCGAGTCGCGCATTTTGGCAGTGCGCTACACTCAGTGCTCAGTGTTGGAACAGTGTTCTAACACTGAGCAGTATTGTTCTAGCATTGGGCACTGTTATTCAAACCGTGAGCAGAACACGCCTGATCGACATCCGTTTCTCTTGAGAAGGCCACAAGATAAACACAACACAATATATCATGAAAAATAAAATGACGTGATGCTAATTGTAAATTGTAATATTTTGATGCCAGCAGTTTTAGAGAATTTTTTGTTGTCAGTTTGAAAACCATGAGAGTTAATGTGTCGAAGAGCAATTGCTTTGGAGATCGTAAATGCATCTTCCATCATCAATTTGGTTTAATCGGCTCCATTTTAAACGAGCTCTTTTTTGTTTAGTCATTATGTTTGGAGACAGGCAGATTGGTCAGTATTCGTTACGTTAGCCTGGTAATGCCAACTGGAGTAACGAAAGACTGCCTCTATAAAGATAGAAGTCGTAATGCATCGAATTCAATCTTTGGAACCGAACAGACGTTATATTATTAGCTACAAAAACAAGTTGAATACGAATACGAATTCGAACATGATTTTGCAGAAAACTCCACGACTCAGTTGGAAGACCTCTGCAACGGCTGGTTCAATCAACTTGGACTGTATACTTTCCTTTCTTTTTCTTTATTTCACTCCAAATCAATGTTGCACAATCAGTTCTAATATATAGATTTAGCCAAGCCTAAAAGCGGAGCCCCCCTTTTTGTTTTGTCTGTTTTTTTGGTGTTTTTTTTGTTTTGTTTTTGCTGGCAGTTATTAATTTGTAAAAATGCTCTCATTCAAGTCGTTAAATTAAAAAAAAAAAAACAAAGAAAAAAAAAAAAGAAAAAAAATCCTGTTTCCGCTGAGTGTCGAACCCGGCTCGTCAGCGTTAGATGCCGGTGACTAGTCCACTAGGCCATGGGCGTTTGACGTTGTTTTAGAAGTGAATTTTAATACTTATTTCTTTCTTCGTGACAAGCTGCCTATCAGCGTGAAAATGCTGGTGTTTTTCCTGCAAAATGTGTTCGAAACGCCGTAAAATCCATGGTTGTGGACAGAAAAAACCAAAAAGCACTAGCTCTGCTATATTTGGCGTCGAAACCGCTGCGAAAAGCTGCGAACTCAAGCGGTGTGCCGACCGAGTTTGAACAGAACCGACGAGGCAAATTTCAACTTTTTGCCTGAACTTTATCGCCTAATTTCCTTCGCCTAAGTTGAACTTTTCCCCTTCCACCAAACTGAGTGTTCCTTGAACCTTTTTTTTCCATTAACAAATTTGTTTTTGACTTTTGTTGTCTTTGCTTGTTTTGCTACAACGCGGGTCAACATGCGATTTCGCGCCAAAGACACACGGGATTCAGCACAGGGCTATATCCAGTGTATGAAGTGTATTAGTAGCCCTCTGGTGCGGACGGACGGACGTACGGATGTACGGACGGACGGTCACATGACTATTACGTCACTACCAAAATTTTTTGGCTTGACAGGTTACCAAATTTCCTTAGCAATGGAGCTTCGCTGACGCGCTAGCGCGCTGGCTCCGCTACTATCGACTAACTTAAAATTACAAGTTCATTGCATTTACGGACTACGGATACCCACGCCTAACTACGTAAATCAAGTGGGCTACATAACTTGGCAAGATCACATTATTCTACGCGGCCCACATTGATCTGCGGCTGACCACTAATTTCCTTGCATTTCTTGCTACGTGTATCAGCTAAATAATCTTATTCATTGCACACAGCTAATCTTATTTTAGACACTTGTAATTTGCTACCCGAGGTTTAGATACTAATTTCCGCGGTTTTCTAGATATCCCTTTTGTCTTTTTGAGTAAAGCAGCATAAACCCTAAAATAGGGAGCATTTACTACTGGAGCATGCTCTCCTGGAGCATGTTTTCCAAAAGCATGTTATTCTGGAGCATGTTCTCCTGGAGCTTATTATTCTGAAGCATGTTCTCCTGGAGCATGTTATTCTTGAGCATGTTCTCCTGAAGCATATTATTCTGAAGCATGTTCTCCTGGAGCATGTTCTCCTGGAGCATATTATTCTGAAGCATGTTCTCCTGGAGCATGTTATTCTGGAGCATGTTCTCCTGAAGCATGTTCACCTTGAGCATGTTCTCTTGGAGCATCAACGTTATTCTAAAGCATGTTTTCCCGGAGCATGTTTTCCTGGAGCATGTTCTCCTGGAGCATGTTATTATGGAGCATGTTCTCCTTCCTAACCTTTACAAAATCAACTTTCAAGGTACATGTAACTGAAATGACAATACAGTAAGACTGGTAAAAATATCGCACCTTTTTGAAGATTAGAAATATACTGGTAAATCAAGGTCAGAGTTTTTACTGGCTGTCAAAGCTTTCCAGGAAAGAAACATACCTGGGCTTTACATGAAAGCCAAGAATTCCTAGGCTTTGCTTAGTTGGACTGTAATAGTCAATACAAAATTCTCAGCTTTCCAGGAAGGCCTGGATTTTTTCTCCTGGCTTTCTTGGCTTTCCAGGAGTAAGCATTTCCTGCTTGTCCATGAAAGCCAGAAATTTCCACACCTGGCACAGTCATTCCTGGCTTTCCTGGCTTTTCTGGATTTGGTTTGGATGGACAAACTCCACACTTTCCACGAAAGCCAAGAGCCCTCTCCTGGCTTTCCAGGCTTTTCTTGGAAGAACATTCCGGCCTTTCCAAGAAAGAATTTCCATGCCTTCCTGGCTTTTCCAGGCTTTCCAGCGTCAAAAAAAAAAAAAAAGCTGGGGAAACCGGAGAAAGCTGGGATCTCCAGGCTTTTCAGGGGTTCCGCGCTTTTCCTGGCTTTTTTGCAAGGGTAATTTACAAATATAAGGACTCAAGAAAATTCTCTAATTACTCAATTGTTTCTTTCGAACAAGCACAAAATGCATGAATTAATGTTGTTGAAACGAAACTTCCATTCCGTCTTTTCTTCAACTATAAAACTATATATTCTTTTGAAATAGTAATCAACAAAGTGCCTTGATGAAAACAAGTTGGCTTAATGGGCCCATTTTAAACGAGCCCTTCTTTGTTCATTCATTATGTTTGGCGACAGACAGACTGGCATTTGTTACGTTAGCGTGGTATGGGACCGTATAGTGCCAACTGAAGTAAAGAAAGACTGTCCCTATAGAGACAGACGTCTTAATGGATCGAATTCAATGACCTCCGGAGCCGAACAGACGTTATATTATTAGTCAAAAAAACTAGTTGAATACGAAAGAAATCGAACTATAATCACATAGTAACTGAATTAGGCACGCCACGGGACGCTTTTGTATGCCTGTGTACACAAAATGTCAGGGTTTTTTTAGTGGTCAAATTAAAGGTAATCTTAAAATTTAGAAAGGTTTTTAATCAATTTAATCGGTGCGTGCAATCTAACAATTAATTAATGAGGGCCGATCTCAGCTTCTAACTTGGAAGTTACCGTTATAGCTCGCCAAAATCACTTTCTAATGTTAAACGTGGGTTCTCGCACGCCGAGGACAATGAAACTGGCGTTTTAGTCCTTCAAAAATCAGCATTGTGTGTCGTACTATTGATTTTAAGGCTCTGGATCAACATAAACTAAATGGCGCACAAAGGCTGTTATGCAGACTTATAGGTAAACAAAAAAGTTTCATTAAGTAAGTTTCATTAAGTTTCATTTCAATAAGTCATTCTATTATGGCCATGATAATCACGATATTATTCAATTCTTCCTGGGAAAGCATTGTGCGAGTGTTTTTTTTTAATTTTGAAGTCGAAATTTTGAAAAATCTCGAAATTTTCGTTTAAAATTTTGTCGTCGATCTAACAGGACTAAATCTTTTGGCTACAGGGCGAAATTTTTGGGCTTTATTGGCTTATGTCTTGTGGACTCAGTTGGCATTATAAAGCATTGGGATTGTGTCCTCGTTGGATGTACATGTTACCGTCGCCTAAGACTGGTAAAATTAGTTTGTCAGAAGTATCGGCTTGATCGAAAATGAGAACGATGTTGAAAAATAAGCTACGTCCAAACAGATTTTAAGCAAGAATATCGTTTATATTACCTTTTGTTTCTTTATCACGAATCGTTAATAAAACAATTGCTTGCTGTGCTGATGTAGTAGCAAGCACGTAATCAAACTCCCTTGAAACTTTCTTTTGGTCAACGAGTCACAAAGTACAAAAATCGATTAAAATCGACCTGTCAACTCATATATAACTGTAAAGAAATACTTAATAGTCAGGTGGCTAAGTGGCCAGATCTATACAGAGCGGACAAAAGCACCAAACTTTGTGTGAATGTAGGTTAGGGCATGCAAGTTAATATTAAGACCCGTGCCCAGGTGGATCTCTTGTGGGTTTGTAGTAATTGAGCTAATAGTTACCCAAGAAAACCACTGTGGTGGGTACCCTGTGGTTAATAATGGAAACGCTACAAATTCAGCCCAAATTATCCAGAAAACTGATACGCATACTTCGGAAAACACTTAACTGCCTTATGTAATCATTGGACACAACCCGTTTCAAGAAAGACCAGTTTCTTAAGATTTTAGTTTGACTAGTACCCAGTCTCCACTCGGTCATTCAAGATGGCGGCCTCCATGTGTCACTACACGAACTGTAAGTATTCAGAGAAAAAGCCCATTTTTAACGCAACTTTTGAAACATTTTAATAGTTTAGGTTTTTTATTGTCTTTGTAAACTACCACTACTTATGTTCAGCTGTCTTTGAGCACTATTTTTATCAATAATAAGATTTCCCTTCGTAAATTCGTTTTCAGATTCAGATTCGATAATGTGAAAGTAGAACGATGTCTCTAAACTGGGATCTTTGTATTTTCTGCCAAGACGATATTCGTGAGCCTCTAAGATGTCCCATGAACGCCCACTCATTCGACAGCAGTATTTACAACACCTTTCTTACCAATGTAGCTCACTTTACACTTTAAAGATCTGAATTCGCTGCCAGTGGAACTGAAGTTCAGTATTGATACTACAACAACTGAAGATCTCCTGATTTTTCGAACACCTCTATCTCGTAAGAAAATTAGCCAAAATGCCTAATTTTAAGAATCTGGTCTAGAATTTACCTATTCTCAACAAATATGGAAAAACGTTGATTAAAAATGACGAAAAACATGCGTTTTCGCCAAGCGAAATTTAGGGCTTTCACGCTTCGCTTTCGTACTATGTGCACCGCAACACTCGGTGACGGAAATGACGTAAATATGGTGATTTGATCGAAAGCGGAAGTTGCCCTGTTGGGACTGTAGTCAGGCGGAAAATTGTATTAAAGTTTCATATTAACTTCTGTTATTGTTTTGAGCGACGTTTCGTCGCTCATATTTCATTCTTGCTTGGTGCGTCTCCGCCACGGAATCATGAGTAACGAAGCCATTCTTGAGAAAATAGATTCTGCTCAACCTTGGAAGAAATCAGAGACGTTAGAAATTCGAATGAGCTTTGTGTGATGTCATGTTTTGAACCTTGAATTAATAACGGTCCACGGTTCTGCCGTTTCCGGTAACGATCACTTCCGTCACCATGTGCTGCGGTGCACATCGATCGAGATCACGTGGTATACGTTTCCTCCCTTGTCCTTATTTTTACTCGGCACTTCGTGCCTCGTTTGGAAAGCTTCACTTTCCGAAGAAAAGCCGTTGCCCTTCCGCCAACGTGTTAGGCGACCGCAGAAAAAAAAAAAGGCGGACGGTATGGCGTACTAAGCGAGATCGAGATCGACAAATACAGCGTATGGAAAGAGAAGAAAGCCGTTCAAATTGGATTCACAAAGGTTGCATTGATCAAATGACGTGGTTATGTATTTTATAAGGTAAGATGTACGAAGGATAATTCTTGCGTACAAATTTAACTCCTCTGGACCCTGTGATCAGTCCTGCCACTTAAAATTTAGTCTCTCAAAGCTGAAAAAAGCACAAAAGAGAAAAAAAACAACATCTGATGACGGTGACAGCCTATCTAAATCCAGTAAACGCCGTAGAGTGACAGGGAGTGACGAAAAGTGTGTATTTTGTGATGAAAAGGTTGTTGTGCTTCATAGCTTCTCAACAATTGAGGCGGACAGGAATCTTCGTCGAATTGTAACTGATTTGCAGGACTTCGAACTGCTAGCAAAAATTTCTGGTGGATATTTAATCGCCATCGAAGCTAAGTACCATATGAAATGCTTGAACAATTTAAGAAACAAACACAGGTCCTTCCAAAGAAAAATGAAAAGTGCCGAATTGTTGAAAGCTGAAGAAGAAGAAGAAGAAGAGAGATTTAATGAAGCAAGGGCATTTGTAGAACTATTTGAATACATCGAGGACTCTGTGGAAAATGGAACCCTGTTTTTTCCACTTCCAGAGCTACACTCGCTGTTTGAAAATCGTCTTAGTGACCTAGGATACCCCAAATCAGTTAATCAGTTAATCGATTTAGGCTTAAGAATAAAATTTTGGATCACTTCCAGGAAGCGCACGAACAAGACGATGGAAAGCAAACCGTGTTACTTTTCAGAAATGGGTTACAGAACATTGTAAAGGAAGCTTTACAAGAGCGCGACTTCTCCGATGATACTGCTGTTTTAGCAAAAGCTGCAAAGATTGTAAGAAGAGATATGCTCTCCCACAAAGGCTTCTCGTTCTCTGGTACTTTTCCTCTCGGATGCCAGGAGATTTCTTTGCCTGCAAGCTTGAAATCCCTTATTTCAATGATAATGAATGGTCTGAATGTAAAGGATCAAGAAAATAAGGAGTCCCAGGCATGCCTTACAGTTTGCCAAACGGTGCTATTTAATGCCAAGAAACGATCATCCAGCTCTTTGCGGCATTCTGCATTGCGAGAGCCACCACTGCCGATTTGCATCAGTCTTAGCGTTCATTCGTTGACTCGATGCAAGAAGCTGATAACTGAGCTGTATCAGTTAGGTTTAAGCGTGTCACATGATCGTTTAATGGATATCGAGGATTGGTTAGCCACTGCAGTTGCTAAGCGGTTTGAAGAGGATGGTTGTGTATCGCCTGTCTGCCTCAAGAAAGGCTTATTTTCAGTTGGAGCTCTTGATAATCTGGACCACAACCCTAGCTCGACAACAGCTACATCATCATTTCATGGAACAGGGATATCCGTCTTCGAGTTTTCTACAAAGGGTAATCCTGGTCAGGGACGTCAGCCAATCACAGTGCCTCCTTCTGGTATAGACAAGCATTCAATTCCTGACAGCTACGCAATTGTCCCACCAACTGAACTTAAGACAACAGCTACATCAGTCCCAGAACGTCAAATGCATGAGGTCAATAGCACAGCAGAAGATTTCAAATTGCAAGAAAAAGGCTGGGTGGAACATACGCTGCAGAAGTTGAACAAAAACGGCCTAACATCGGAAGATTGCATAGTATGGGCAGCATATCATTCCAGCAAGCAGCAAGTTGAGAAAAATCCTCCAGCTTTATCAGCGCTTCTACCTCTTTTTTATGAGAAAGCTGCGACGCCTGCTATGATAAAGCATGGGATGGACGTACTGAAACAGGCGATTACATTTCTTAATCCACCTCAAATTCCAGTCATAGCCCTTGATCAACCCTTGTTTGCTCTTGCCAAAATGGTTCAATGGAAGTAGTAAATTTAAGAAATTAATTTTATAAAGGTTGTAAATATAAAATTATGAAAATTATTCAAAAATATTTCTTTGTGGACCATTAGAATTCTCTTCTAAAACACGTCGAGAGGACTATTCTTCAGGCAGGCATCTGGGCAACAAGTGATGTGAGCGACCAGGATCAAATTCCTTCTCCAGATCAATTTGGGTGGCAGAAGATTGAAGATACGTGGAAACCAGTTTGGATGACCATTCCAGAGGTCTCAAAGCCTTGCCAAGAGCTGATCAAGTGTTCATGCAAGCAAGAATTCACCCGATGCAAATGTGTCAAGGATGGCTAGGAGTGGCGTGCACACCACTTTGCAAATGCAAATGTAATGCCAATAGTGATGTTCAATAAGTCAAAACCTACATGAAATATGACCTATTTAGGCTTCCGGTGATATAAACCTTATATATCACCAAATTTCAAGAGGCGACGTGCTACAGAACTTTTTGTATAACTGTAAGTCTTACTGAGGTTCTGATTATTTTGGTGTTCAACTTAGTGCACATTAATTGGGAACAGTTTATGAACTTTAACATCAAGTGTAGGTATGTTGCAGAAATAAGCTCTTTTTTCCTTCAGGAAATAGTTCTAGCACGACCAGTACTTGAAGTTTACGTATGGTAAGCATGTTGAATATTTTCATTTGCTAGAATTAGAGTTGTTAAATATCCAGACAGTGAAAAAAGAAGAGCTTGCTAGCATGCTAAAAAAACGTATTGCTTAACCCTAAGGTAACTCGGTGATTAGAAAACGGCTCCTGACCAGGCTTGCAAAGCATCATGGGAATTACTTTTTATTAGAAATAAAGATTAAATGTGGCCTCAAAGCTGTTTGACTTATTTTTATTGAATTTAAGTAGTTTTGGTAAGGTTTCATTGATTCTTTTGCCAAAAAACGCATTTTTCCATTTCGGCTTGGTAACCAGGCAATGTCAATTTTGGTTATTTTTAATTTCCCTTCCGTACCAGCAAAGGAAAAGAGATTCTGAGGGGCACTGGTCCTAAAATTGTTAAGTACACTTTAAGGTAGCTCTGTGCCAAATTTTGTGCTTTTGTCCGCTCTGTATAGATCCGGTCAATTATTTGCACTTAGCCACCTGACTATAAGACGGATTCCACTCAACGTTCAAGCAATAAGTACAAAAAATATTTACTAAAAAACTACTCAGAGTGCACGGTGACATTTTCAGTGCTATTTGAAACATCTCACTTTAATTCACTTCTCCAAGTGACCCCGCAATGAAATTCAAAAGCATTCTCTAGAAAATTAATGTCAAATCTCGTCAAACATGCCAAAAACGGGCGCCATTTTGTTTCGAACTGGCACGATGCGTCTTTTTAATTGAAATGTGGATAACTTCAAATCCAATTTTCTCTCTCGGGGTCAGTCGGGGAGCAAAAGTATCGACAAGTTCTTCTTATCTGTTCTCAAAATGTGACTGTGCTGCAAGTATTTTTTGGTAACTTAATTTTTGCACTTACTGCCCGAACGTTGAGTGGAAATCGTCTTAAAAAGAAAAGTTGTTAAACTGGGTGTGCGCGTAAATAGAAATTTTCTTTACCTTAATGTGATTAAGCTTTTTTTTTTAACTAACACTTGGTAATCAAAAGCATCAAACCTTTATGGCACCCTATAATTTACCCACCTTACGAATTCGTGTTAATTTACTGAATTTAGCGGTTTTGTAAATGGCATATTTTATTACTATATTCTGTAGCCCGACATACCTAACAGTCAAAATTTTTATTTTGTTAAAAAAATCCTATGTTTAAAAATACTAATTGACCGAATGTAGCATTTGCTGTCTTTCAGCCTACTAGGAGCTTTCGAAATTATTCACAACCTAGCATTTTACAAGACTCATGCAAAACACACGTAACATTAAAAAATGTCTTAGCTTGCCTTGCCTGCCAAGCCTGCTTTTGGCTGGCTATTAGGTAGGCTCTTATCAGTCGGTCAGGACCTTTTCGTCTTCCGTGATATCTGGATAACACAAACCTAATATAATTAATCTTGTTTATATCATGACGGAAATAGTGGCCAACAGACACTTTCACCAGATTCCGATTCGATTAAAAACCTCACACCGCGTGTGAACTTCAGATCAAGGCATGACACAAATGACGTTGACTCTCGGTATCAATTAGTTTATGGTTACAATCAATTTAAAGTTCAAGCCATTTTGCCATAAAGACTTCAATTACAAGTTCCTGGAAGATGCCCCTTGCATGAAACGTCTCTCTAACTGACATAAATTTAAGATTGTCGAGGTAGAACAAAAACAAATATTTTTTAAAGGCTAATCTTTGTTTACAGTACGTAATATTTTAAGTTGACGTACATAACCCTATATAACACAATCGAAAGTTTGAAGGTACACTTTAGAACCAAAAATCATTTCAACTTGTTCAGCATAAGACAGTACATGAATGTGAAAATAAAATTAAACAACAACAACAACAACAACAAAAAAAACATTGGCTGTACTCATTAGCTTAGACCTGACCTTGTGCAGGAAAATAAACCGTATTACCGGTCCTACTACTCAATCAGCTTTCAAGTCAATGACGGCACTTTAGGATGTCAAGCACAATTAAGATGAAAAGCTCAAACGTTTTAACAGAACCACCTTCTAAAACATCACAAGTAGTATCAAGAGAAAGTACTGCTCATAGCTTTCATTTAAATTATTACACTTTAGGACCTCATCTACGAAATCAAAAGGTAAAACAAATACAAGATTTTGATTGAAAGGCTCAATGTTTCGGCAACAAAAGCGTGAAAACATTCGAGTACCATAGCCTAAATACTTGTTCCTACTTTTTGTTGCCGCTTTCCATAGTACCAGAATGATGTAAGGCCGGCTAGTTAATAGCTAGATTTTATGATGAATGCATTCTGACATTCCCAACCTTCAATGGACGAGGTTGGGTTCGATTCGAATACCAGAGAGGCGATATCACTCATTATTATGACTACGAGATTTGATTATAGTTATTTCTAGCCTACCTCTGCCGGTGGATTTGCAAACCCGACGTTCAGTGTGCCTTCTGTGAATCGGGTTGAAATTTTCTTCATCAACGGAGGGTCATTCAAAATAAGGCAAATATCTAGGCTTTTTCCACGAGAAGCAAATAGAATAATTAGCTTTGTTTTTATTAAGACCAAAAGAAACGATTAAAATAAAATGAATAGAAGACCCATTAGATGGCGACAAAACCATAAACGCTAATTAGCTAATGGACTCGTTAAGTATTTAGCCTTTTGATGAAGTGTGACGCACATTAGCAAGAATTGATCAAACCTTACTTACTTGCTTCTCTATTGGTTGTTGAACATGCATCGATTCCCTTTCACTCTCAGAGTGAAGTCTCCGCTTATGTGGTCAGATTCTTACTTCAGCCAACTCTCGTCCTAAGTTAGAACTGTCAGAGCAATTATAACATGTTGATATTTTCACTGCGATTGCCGCATCATTTCTTTCTTATTTAGTCTGCAATTCATATATGACTGATTTTTTCCTATCCTCAGACTCTTTCAGTTCCATTAACTTATGTGTATAGAATAGTGCAGTGGAACCTTCATAAAACGAAGAGCGAAGAGACTGGGAAAATATGTTCGTTATCGGTGAGGGTTCGTCATGAACGAAAGCCCGTTGTAACCATAGGAAAACCACCAAAATCAAAGGATTAACAAAAGAAATCGTGATTTAGGGTTTCCATGCATTTCTGACCCGTTTTCCTATTCAATGTCAGTCTCGTGATGACGTTTACTCGTCATATCGCGGTAAATTTTAAGCTTGGGCTTCTCCATGCTGTACTTTAAAACAGGGATATATAATATTGAGGTTCTGTTCCATACTCTGTGCAACTTTGGCCAGCCTGAAGAGAATATCGTTCGTATTGCTGGGGACTTATCGGGGTTCCACTTAAAAAGAAATGCCGCACGCTGCTGTCCTTGAAGAAAAATAGCGACTGCTGGCAGGCTAGCAGAGCGTTAAATAGCCTCGCAATGTTATTTTTGCCAGCTGCTCTTTTCACGGTTCAAACACAGTGGGGCCGCAACAGCCATCTTTTCCTAAATCCTACAGTTTATTCCAGTCACTATACAAACTTTCTTGAAAAACTACAGCTTCACAATTGTCACGAAAAACGTCTGGATCCAGTTGTTCAAAACATGATTAAGCTACCCCAGGGTTAGTATGGACTTTGATTTCAGTTTGATTACTAATTGAAGACTTCTGCAAAATATTTTTGCTATTCAATTTTGAATTAGAGTTTCCTTTACCATAAGCTTAAAATTATTTTTAAACACATTTTAAACGAGCAAGATAAAAACCGCGGTTAACTTTTAATCGTGGATTAGCATTAATCGGCTTTCGAACAACTGGCCCCTGTACATTACAGTTATGTTAATTTTATTGAACGTATAATCTATCAGCTCTTATTTGCTGTTTATGGAAAATGGACTCCTTCATCCCATAATTGGTACTCATTGTTAACTTTAATAGATTACAATATTATGTAACCAACCATCCAACTTGTTTCAAAACGCGGAAAGAGCACGCGCGAGGGAAAAGGAATGTCTCCCTCGCGCGTTCCCCAAAAAGCGCAACTCAGGCTAAAAACTCAGTTCGTCCAAAATACATATTTACCGTCAGTCCGTTCTAACGGGAGCTGACTGTGAGGGAAAATAATTTTTCCCCTAGGGTTAAAAAACCGTATAGTTTCAGGGTCATGCCAGCACTCAATTGCCGTGGAATTTTACCAAACTTATCAGGCGAATCGACTTTCTTAAATCAATTGTCCTCATTAATTTAAATATAAATCGCTACAAACGTTTTATCTTGATAAAATAAATACATATTCCCTGAATACAGTACTCAACCTAGAAAACCCACTCGAAATTTACTAGCGAAGGTCGCTCATTTTTGAAAACTGTACATATTAATGATATATTTTTCAGTGGGAAATTCTAATTAATGTTTTCGTTCATTCAGCTTAGAGCCTTAAAACATTGTGTCAAAACTGCTTATTTCACTGTAACTCAATAATAATAAATGACAAGGTATAATACGCCAGCCAAAGGTCCTCACTTCAAACAACTGAAAAATGAAGCACAGAACTGGCCACTTTTGCGTACTTTTGTTGAGATTGACCTTGTAATAAGAATTCTTGGATAACTTTCCGGTAGCGAAAACAAACCTTGTAAAGGACATTTGTGGCCTTCAGATTGGTTTCTCAAAAGGTAGGGAAAGGTAAATTCGATCCGACGCAAGCATTCTTTGGACTCGTCACGCACTCAACGGATTGCATGACAAGCCCTACGTCACGCACTCAACGGATTGCATGACAAGCCCTACGAACGTCTGCGTGCGAGTCTGGCGTCCAGGCCAAAGGATTGAACGAACCAGGTAGCTCAGCAAAACTGGCACTAAGGTCCGATTTCGGTACCATGAAGTGACACGAGCTTTATGTATTACTCCCAGTGGGATATTAGTAACCGTAAAGTCACCCCGAGTATTTCTGTGTCATAAACGGTTCCCCAGGGTAGCGAGAAATAATGCGGAGTAAAGTCGCTTCTCTAAAGAAAACAGCAAGATCTAGAGTTCAGAGCCAAGCCAACAACCTTTCGATCGTAGCGTTTTCTACAGCACCAATTAATGCGCTTCCGCGCTTTCTCAAAAGCTGTCCTTGAACTCTAATTGGATGTACAATCTCAACCAAAGTAAGGAAATTAATTAAAAGTGTCTACACTTCTGCGTTCGGGTCCCAGTTTTCCTCTAACACTGGGGACCTCTCAAAGATAAAACAATTTTCAAATTACCAAACCATTACTTCAGCCTGCAAAAGGCAAAAACTATTGTTAACATATACAAGCCATAAATACCTGTTCTTGTTACATACTCGACTCTAACTTGACGAATAAGGCTTAAAAAAGACGTTTTTCCCGTGAGGTCATACTATTAAAATTCATTTTACATTTACTCGTACTGTCCAATCGATAGGAAATCTAAGAGGTCAGTGCTGAACATGATATTAATGGTGGTTTGTTCGAGGAGTAAAACCACTGGAAAACCATTCGCCTCATCCTTTGTCTTTGATTAAAATTTACTTTACATCTACGTATATGGTCCAATCGATAAGAGAACCACAGGATACCCACGCATTTCTTTTGCCAAAAAACGACAAAGGAGCCTAAAACTGTCACGTAAAATCGAACACATCTCAGGTCTATTTTTTCCTGTTTCTCGTTCAGTTCTAGTTGAGCGAGTGGGTACCATGTGGCTAAGTGATAAATGGTAAGATAAAAACCACGGGACTCCAAAGCTCTGGATTTGAACTCCTCTTCTCTTACCACGTAGCCATGCCATTTCCGGTAAGGTATCCTCATCAAAAACAATGTTCTCATTTTATAGTAATTCTTGCGGCTTCTTAAATTCTTGACACAATTCTTCTTGAAAATAGAATGTTCGATCTGCTTTTCCACTGATTCCTGCGTCGACCCACAAACCAATTAACTTCTTAACACGCCAGCACGTCACCTTTCCAACAACTGATACTTTAAAACAGAATGTTCGATCTTCTTTTCCATTCATTCTTGCGTCGATTGTCGCGAGTCTGTTTGCGCATGACTATCGGGCTTTGTGACGGACTGCCGTTTTTCCCAGAGCTTTTCTGGACAGCTGAAGGCGCCTCCCGCTTGACCGAGTCGATGGGGAAACATTTTTCTGGCCGCACAAATGAACCGTACCTCGGTTTACAAGCGAAGTAGCGTCGTCCGCTCACAGAGCCATCATTTTTTCCTGGTTGGAGAAAAGACAAGTATGGAAACAGCTTACATTTCGTAGGTAATTTAAACATTAGGAAAGTATAAAAGCAACAGGACCATCTATACGAGAGAAATTTAATGGCGTCCAACATAAGTAACTAAACTGACACTTCTGTTAGTTGCTTTTCTAAAACCTAAATAACCGTGCGTGTGCCATGCTAATTTAAAGTTTACAGGGGGATCCCCATCCAATAAGCCCTTATGACTTCTAAGAAGATTCCTTGCCACTATTTCTTTGAACAAATTGATAAATATAATTTTGTATTTGTTATATGGCAAAATCATTGAAAACACAAAATACAAAAAAATAATAATAATAAAAATAAAATAACACGCTTGTCGTTTGTTGCAATATAGTACATTCGTTGAGTGTATATGTGCGTCTACTCCAAGCTAGATTACAGGTACCCAACAAGAAAAATTAATAATAATAATAATAATAATAATAATAATAATAATAATAATAATAATAATAACAATAATGATGATGATGATGATGATGATGATGATGATGATGATGATGATGATGATGATGATGATGATGATTCAAGTTGAACATAGCAGTTTAAAAATCTCGAGTGCCAGGAGGCACCCCGCTGGCTTTTAATTTTACAAGCGGGGCCGAGGAGTTGAACTCCGGCCTACCGTGAAACAACTCCACCTAGCTGTCAGTGCGGGATTTTGACAAGACTCGACCAATTTTTTAAAGAATCCCTTACCTGAAGGTGTATCAAGTTCCACACCAATCCACACCCCAGGGGCGAAATCTGTCGGCCCGATATATCTGATCCTTCCCGTCTTCTTGTCGCCGATACATATCACTTGTCCCATTTTTAAATCTCCAAGAGAATCTAGCGAGCTAACGTTTGAATCGTCAGATTCATATGATGAACCCAAGAGATCTTCTCTGCTACTAGAGCTTCCTTGTGAACTCGAAGGCTTCTCTTCAGCCACAGGAACTGACAGTTCTTCTGCTTGCTCTGACGGCTTTGAAAGGAGCGAAGTTGCTTCGTCATCCTCATCATCTAAGTCTTCCAGCGTATCTTTTAACCCGAGCAAATTCAACTGCATGCTTGCCTTCCCATTGTTTTTATTAGTAAAACTCAAGTCAATAAGATCACCCCCATCACTCGATTTCACCTCACTTGACTTCGTAGGGCCAGTCGACAAATTTTCACCCGATTGCGTCGGCGTCGTCGTCAACGCATCTTCGCATGTTAACGTATCGGCACTACCCGAGCGTTCTCGAAGATCTTCCGAGAGGGGACTAATCGTTCCGTCGGAGGCCTCGCCTTGGTTTTCTGCCGGCGGGAAGTCGAATAACGTTGTGGGATTTTTCCTGACGACAGGTGTTGGAGAAGGTGTGGTTTCATCTTCCTCAAGAGTTTCTAGCTCAAGAAGAAGAGAGCTAGGGCGTGAATTTGAGGAGGTACCCGAGTTTCGCAGAACGACACCTGAAGTGTTTTTAGGCGACGAACTGAACTGTTCATTGAGCTTAGAAAGATCACTTAAAATCTCTTCTCTGGTTGGTCGTATCGGCCGTGGGTCTGTATAACTTCCAGGGAGGATAAAATCACTTTGGTTGCTACCCTGTCAAATAAAGGATAAAGGGATAGCTTGTTTTTGGTGCCAAATTACAACACTTGACCACTTCGTTGTTAACAAGTACACTCGCTGTTCTGTTTAAGGTCGCATAAGAAGTTAATTTTTCAGAAGAGAAACAAAACTTAACTCTGTGTGATAACATTTCATGATGTCTGCGGAATTGCACGAACACAACATAAAACATATTTACCAAATATATTTGTAATGTAGTCACAAAACAGTCAAGCCATTTTAGTCACAAAAAGTTACATAGTCACATTGATTGTTTGACCATAAACACTGATCGCGCGCAGGTCCTGGAAAAGTAAAATTTTCTTTAGGTGGGTGTTTATGTGTGGATTTATTTTCGGGAAGAGGGGGGGGGGGGGGATACGACCTAACTATTACAATGAATTAGTCGTCTACTATGTATTCTAAACAATTATTGGACTACACGCCCGTCTTTTCTATGAGCGCTTGTCAACTCGGCCACGACTCCTTGACTATACGTTCACAGAACATACAACACACACAATACAACACTTTATTTAAACACGGGAGTACTGAACTTTTTACAGTTCTTGCGTTCGTCGAGCAGCTAATTTTTTGTGTGAAAAAATAAAATGGAAACTAAGAAACCAAATTTGGGAAGCTAGGCATCAACAAAAAATACCTATCATCAAGAATATTAAAAAAATGTAAAATTCAGTTGAAAAAGAAGAAATCTAGATAAAAAATATGTATACATAATGAACAAGTAAGCATTGGTTATTCACTTAAGTCTCTATTTCTAATTTGTTTGATAAAAGTTTTAATGTTCGTTGCCGACCGTATTTTGTCTGTTAAGCTGTTCCAAATCTTTGGGGCATCGTATCTAAAGGAGTTTAAGGCCCGGTTCAAACGTCGAACTTTACATGTGCCAAACCTAATTGCTATTTCGGTCGACCTAAATAATTACGTTCGACAGTTGATTCAGACGTGGACCTTAACTAGTCGAACTTAATTCTGCAAAACAGCGGTAAACAATCATCAATTGCGCTCTGTTGGGTCTCAAAAAGCAAAGGAAAACAATTAACAGGAAAAAAAACAATCTTTTACTGTAGTAATAGTAGTATTTAGATATTAGTCTGCACCGTTTGTCAAATTTGGATCAGAATACAGTTTCTATCGTTTTTTGTTATATTCGGTTATTTTCAGAATAACTATCCATAAAAAATAACAAGCGAAACCAATTCGATGTCCATGCAATCCGTTATAAAGTAATGATTCTTGTCTACAGAGCGTTTGCAGTGTGCGTGGCCCAGTTCTCTTTTTAATCGGATGCAAGAACGTTCAATGCATGACTGGTCGCGGTTTAATGGATGACTAGTCATGCTTATCGGTTTTAAGCCAATCGCTAACGCCGTTATATTCAGAAATAAATTAATGTAATTTATGATCATTTATACATTAGGTTCGGCACATGTTAAAGTTCGACGTATGAATCGAAGTCGATCTTCTGCCGTTCTATTCGACAAGCTCAGTCGAAAAAACGGCAGATTCGACCCAATCTTATGAATCGTAACTGATTCATACGTCGAACTTCACGCGTTCTTAATGCCGTTATTAGGTTCGGCACATGTAAAGTTCGACGTTTGAACCGGGCCTAATCCGTAGTTTGTAGAAAACTTGTCCCTTTAGTGTTAAGGTTAATTAGTCAAAGCAAAAACCACAAATAGTCCTACCCTTGTGTTCCAAAGTTTACTGTCTTCTGGAGAATCAAAACGACTGCCTCCGACAAATCCAAAAGATAAATCACCCGACTGTGGATATGGAAATAAAGTTGACATTAACTTGACATCGACGTAAAGGGAGATGAAAAGGGCCTACAGTTGAATGAACTGGAGACCTATTCATCGTTATCCTTAAATATGGAGAAGGGGAACCTTGAAGGAACTATGGTGCATTAACACAGAAAAACTTTCTTTTCTCTCAAAGAGATACTCCAAAATTAAGTGTTGAAAGAACAAATAGAAAACAGATCCTGAGGATGAGAAAAGAACAATCGAAGGGGGCGATTTCCCGGCTATTTTAGTTGAAATTACGGAATATTGATGCAGGCTGATTTTGTTTTGTTTTGTTGTTTTTTTTCTCTTTGCTTACAGATTCCCCAAAATAAAGCCATTAAAAGAACACAAGCAAAAGAGATGTTGAAGCAATGTTGAGGACAATTGGCAGCACCCTAAACTCAGAACCGAGTCAAATGGAGGAGAAATTGCTTCAGGGAGCAACTCTTCAATAAAAAGATAAAAGTGATGCATGTTCAATGCAATACTAAACTACGTCCAGGTTTCTCCCTTATTCAACCTAATAACAACTTGACGCCCTATCCCCCCCCCCCCCAAAAAAAAGGGTTCAACTTACGTTCTAGCACCGGCTGCGCGCCTTAGCTAAGAGCTACGGTTTATCGGTCAAAAAGGACACTGTTTTATTACTAACAGTAGTTAGAAAAGTGCTACAACGTCAGTAATTATCAGACAACAGCTCAAACAAACAAACAAACAAACAAACAAACAACAAAGAGTCACTCTTACCGCCGCTGCCAAGTTTGGAGTGCTGGCAAATTTTCTTAGAGGCTTCCCAATAGCAGCCAGTTTTTCTTTGACCATAACTTCCTGTTGAAAGAAAATAAACAAAAATGTACCTGCCTTATTGTCACTTATTTTTGTCGTGATTTTCGCGGTGTATGAGAAAGCGCGGGAAAAGCTCCTGTTTTAAGCCTTAAAGTCTTCTTTTTCCGAGAAAAATCTTGTAAACGTGCGAAGTCTGAAAGGAGAAGATGAAAACCGGCTTGATTTCCTCTCATATTTCCTACATTTTTTGTTTGCCAAGTTAAACAATATTATTTTCGATAATACATGATAATGCAGACATCGAAGAGTGCCGACTTAAGGACGGTGCCTTCTAATAACGAGATATTTTTGCAAAGTTTATGACTATGAGAAAAAAGCAGAACTTAGCAAGGATCATTGGAAACTGAAAAGAAAAATGTGGGTAACCACGCATTTTTCAGAGATAATTAAACTATAATTATTGATTGTATGAGAATTTTTTTTAAGACCTGCTTTTTCAACATAGTCATAAACCGCGCAAAAATACCTTTGTTTTTATAGAGAAATTCCTTAAGAAACTTCAGTATCTCGGATACTGATGCGCAGAACGTATGCGCAGTAACAAAAGAAGGCACCGTCCTTAACAAAGATCAGCATACACAGTTGTCCCGATAACTCGAACCTTTAAGAAAGTCCAAAAAGGTTCGAGTTATCAAGGGAAAAATTATAAAGAAAATGACCTGAAGCGGTTCGAGTTACCAGGAGACAACTGTACACGTTGTTCCTCTAAAGATGCGCCAGATAAGCCATACCTGTCTCAGTCGATCCAGTGCCAACAGACTCTCCACATGTGATATTCCTTTGCTGTATTTTTTCAGTACTGATTCATCTTCCTCCTCATCCCCCTCCCCCACAGCTTGAGCAGCCATTTGTGCCAGGCTCTCTCGTTCTTCTGTCTCCTCCCCAGGTTGCTGTGCGGATATTCAAAAGAGCTATGTCACAATTTACGCATCTTACTTTGTTTTCATGCGAGACCGTCGTGTGGAAAACCTTCTCACTCTTCTTCATTCTTAAAAATCCCGTATTCCTTAATTATTTCTTATCATTCCTTAGAACCCAACTCACGGACGCCCCAGCGGTAATAAGACTATTACATTTAGTTAATACTAATAACCCTTTAATCCGGTCACCGTAAGTAAGGTATGATTTTTGTAGTCCGCTTTGAACCGGATTAACGAGGTCCCAGTGTATTATATTGAGATTTTCTTTCTTCCTAAGGAGATCACTTAGAACTGCTTTTTGCTCCAATGGTCATAAGAAAGTTTTTTTATTATTTCAAATACCACATACAAGCCGAGCGATTTCCTCCGTTTATTATTAGTAAATTTATTTTCTCCAAGCTTCATCTAAGTCGCCTACCCGTGGAATGTGCGAGACAAGTTCATACGTCACTCCAGATCTCGTTATGATATCCTGGGAAAAAAAGCACAACACAATTGACAATACTGACAACAATAGCCATGGACTAAAATGACATTTTAAATGAGACATACTCTGATTAAACTAGGGAATGAAGGTGCTGGTCAGCGTTATTGCTACGAGGTGCATGCCCAACTGCAAGCCAGAGTCCAATGACAAATAGCCTGCAAACTCGTACCAGTTAAGCAGTGAGGCTTACTTATCTTTTCATTATACATACAAAAAGAAAAAAAGTTTACCTTGGCGATTTTTCTCAGCAGACTGTCCTTCCAACTTTGCTTCTTGTATATTCTAACAGATATTCGTTTTCTAAGAACCAAATCCATTGAGATAGGACTCGCAAGACGAACAATAACCTGAAATGGGGGTTATTAAAAAGATAATTATTAAAGAGTGCAAGGAAAACAAAGTTAAAGCAAGCACTTCTTTGAATAAATGTTTCCCGTTTTCGTTCGTAGTGGGCCATGGATAGGGTCGGAGAATAGGCACCTTTTAGGGCCGATTTAGACGATGCAACTTTGTCGCAGGGAACGTGTTCACGATAAGCTTACGACGTCAATCGTTTCGTGTATATCAAACCTACAACTTGCTTGCGATTGTAGTTTACGACACGAAAAATATCGTATTTTGAAGCATGTTTTAAAACCTTACGACAATCGTAGCCACAGAAAAAATTGTCAAATGGAGAGTTATTGACGATCTTTGCATGACGCGAGCAGTGCGCGCTGCAAGATACGAATACGACAGTCGTAAGCAAAAGTCGCACCGTCAAAATCGGCCATTCTGAGCACTACCGCAAAGCAGACACAACTAATTTATACTGTATCAAAAAATAATTTGATTACCTTTAAGATGAGATACACTCGCTCGTGTGATTGCGTGACACGATTGAGGAACACCGAGTCATGAATGGATGAGTCCCACAATACTGTGGCGGAAACCTACAAGTCAATAAACACGTTATAACTGCCTTGGAACTGATGGAGTTTAGCCATTATCATAAAGTTACAGAAAGTAATTGACGTGGCAAGAAACCGCTGGTTTCGGGCAGCTATATATGAAAAGTACCGTTGATGAGGGAAAAAAGATAAAATTGCAGAAGGGAAAACATACTCAACAGGTTTTTTTTTCTATAAAAGCTTATAAACAATTTTTTTTTTATCATTTGCGTTCGACATTAATTTACTTGAAGCTTGTCGGACACAAGGAAGTCAAATTACTTTTGTGACTGGAAAAGTACTTTCGGGGGGGGGGGGGTGGGGGGTTAAGACTTTCAGGATTTTTTAGCAAACGTGAACATCAATGTTATTGAGCCGAATTTACATAATAAGACGAGGGATTTCCCTCTAAGGCGGAAGTGCGTCTAGAAGGAAACCGTCCCAAATGAACTTAAGGACGATAAACCAATATCGTCTAAAATCCTTCCTGATTTACAAGTCTGATGCGGATTCAAGAGCGGTTTTCAGTCAAAGACATGTTTTTGTCTGAATTGCCCGTCGAAATGCCGAGAAAGACAGTCATACATTTCGAAAGGAAAACTTGCTCTACATCAAATTCACTGTGGAAAAGCTTATTTTCACTCTCTATTAAGGTGGTCACTAATACGCCGAATGCGTTACATGTTAGAGCTTCTAGGTGGGTTTATGTGGAAATAACAGGAACAAAATAGCCGTGCAATAAATCCAGAGTTTATGATAGTTTATACCTGTTTCTGATCATATTTTATGATGGGAAGTTCCATCATGTTATCGGCATTTTCAAACGTAAGAGTTGTTTCCACGCCCGCGGGACCAGCCTCCTCCATACAGCCACTCCGTACATCATCTACGTAAACAACGCAATGATTAATTTTTATCTTCTCCTAAACGTTTCGCATATCACCACATGAAAATCGCGATTGAGCACATGAAAATCGCAATTATGTGAGAGAAACAGGTTATTATATTTAAGTTGTTCTATGGTGTAACTTCACGTAAAAGAAATACCTACAAGACCTAACGTGTGATCTTGCGTGACAGACCTAACCTGTGATCTTGCGTGATAGGTGAATCTAACAAAGAGCGACTCAGTGTGACAGAATTTTCAAACTGAAAAGAGCTGGGGTTTCGTTTGAGGCCGGACGTAACGTCCAGTCGTTTTTCACGTAAGGTCCGGTACTTTCACACTAAATAATTATTTTCTGAAGTGTCCATAAATTGGATGATTTGTATTTGTTTATTAAAGATAGAACTGACCCTTATTTTGCTCACTTACGCCCAGGGAACGCAGGAAATCGCGTTTCAGAGAGTCCAATTAAAAAAATTTCCCGGGGAGGCATACCCTCGACCCGCCCTAGAAGTTAGTGCCTTCGACACTCATGTTCGCGCCCACGGCGCTCACGTCCGCTTGTTTCACCTCGTGTCACCTTTAAAATGTTACCGAAAACCCTGAAAGGGTGACTTATTGTGAAAGAGTCAAGTAAAATGGTATGACTTATCGAAACAGATTACCAAAAGTAACGTAACATTGTCTGCGCGATACAAACGTAGATTTCTAAAGAAACTGTGGTGCTGAGTCAGTGGGGAAGTGAAACACGCAAATTTAGATTTATCACCTGAGGTGATCAGCTTTTGAATTTTTTTTAAAAGCATACAATGCAAACTATCAGCTCAATCGATACAGATAAAAAATCCCAAACATAATCGCCTGAAATTTCGCATCACATATCTATTCTCTTATGAGAATTAGCTTCCTCACCGTTCTGTAAATCCAAGAATATAACTGGATTAAACATTTCCATTCCAAGAGGTACAGTTCTGTGTAGCAAAAGAAACAACAGAAAATGGAATTTTTGAATCTCCATTTAGTTCCCAAACTCACAGTTTAATCAAATCAAATGGAAAACAAGAAAGAGAGTTTCTGTGGTACTATTTATTACTCTCTACTACGTGGTTCCAACTTTTGTCTGCGGATTATATCCTTAGGTGTGACCACTCAAATTAAAGCTACTGAGCAGTACTTTCCTGTGGTGCTGTTTATTATGCTGTACAAGGTGGTTCTAACTTTTGAGTCTGTGGATGAAATCCTAAAGTGTGACCATTCAAATGAAAGCTACTGAGCAGTACTTTCCTGTGGTACTGTTTATTATGCTGTACAAGGTGGTTCTAACTTTTAAGTCTGTGGATGAAGTCCTAAAGTGTGACCATTCAAATGAAAGCTACTGAGCAGTACTTTCCTGTGGTACTGTTTATTATGCTGTACAAGGTGGTTCTAACTTTTAAGTCTGTGGATGAAGTCCTAAAGTGTGATCATTCAAATGAAAGCTACTGAGCAGTACTTTCCTGTGGTGTTGTTTATTATACTGTACAAGGTGTTTCTAACGTTTCAGTCTGTGAATAAAATCCTAAAGTGTGATCATTCAAATGAATGAGCACTACTTTCTTGTGGTGCTGTTCATTATGCTGTACAAGGTGGTTTCAAGCTTGAGCATGGGGATGAAATCCTGAAGTATGACCATCCATATGAAAGCTATTGAGAGGAACTTTTCTTTGGTACTGTTTACTATGTTGTACAAGCCAGTTCTAGCTAATTGGAAGAAACTAAGAAAATTTGTGAGCTTTTTATAAGGTTAAGGTAAATCTGTTTTTGTGGTCTGTGTGCACGACCTTACCCCTCAAGCGGAGGAGCCCCAGGAATTCCACTGCCTTGCAGGGGAACAAGAACTGCATTTCTCTCCTCAGTTAGACAAACCCACTGGTCAATCATCCAGCTTTCTCTCTCTTTATCGCTCGCTGACTTGTCTGCAATTGAACCAGGATTGACATAAATTGGTAATATGACTCTCAAACAAGCAATCCAAACCAGCATTCAGGAAAACAAGGAGCAACCTCGTGAAGAAATACTACAGACAGAATGAGTGTAATGAGAAACTCCCGTGAAAGCCAGATTATATGACCACTTGTGTTCGTTTTAAGTTTGTTTGCTTGTTTTTGTTTAGCGTGAGATCGCCCAATGGGCAAGAGTAAGATACTTCATGCACTCGCTGCGATATTTGAAAAGAAAACGGAAGCAAACAAAAAACTGACGAGAAAATGCCGACAATAAATCCAAGGAAAAGGGTGGCGAAAGCATCGTTTCTTTTCATGTGGTTCAACTGGCAAATATTTTTTGCAAGCAAAAGCAATTTTCTTATATCAGAGAAGCAAAATATCTGATTGCTTTGGAAACTTGTTTCTCGTGCGGTTAAATGGGGAAACATTGTCTTCCATAACAATATTATTTTTCCGCACCGATTTCTAGTTTATTCAGTATTTTCTAAAACTGCATAACTCGGTATCAATAACTCTCTACCATCACTGAAGCTTTAATTCTGCATCGTGAGTTACCTGGTTTGTCAATCAAGGAATGAATCTGCTCATCCAAATACTCTCGTCTTTTCATCAAAGATGTGGACCACTTTTCTCGCAAGCTACCAAAAACAAAACAAGAAATAACTGCAAATCAACATTGGTGGTGTTCATTCGTAAATAAAAAAAATAAATAAGTAGGCTTGATATCGGTAAAACCTGCTAACTACCTGTGAGCACTATAATGGAAGTAACTTCGAGCCGGTCAGTTGTACCAACAGATGGGGAATAAATGAAAATGGATAAATGAAATATATTAAATTCCCTTGGTAACAGCCGTGAGCGACTAAATGGAAACCAGGCTTAAAATTGATTACTGTAAGTGATCATACCATTCGCAACGGGAACATGCAGTTCTATGGCCTGGATTTCATGCGAACACTGTGGTACCAGAATTACGATCGCTGAATACTTTTTTCGCAGTACCCTAGTTATTGCAGTGACTATGAAACCGAGTTAGAGTCTTGTTGGAGTAGCCATAAGGACAGGTTTAGTAAAATGTTGTACCAAACCACTTGACGATGAAATCGTCAAGAATCACTTGACGATTTCCTTTATAAACTTACCTCCTGTACCCCTTATCAATAATTTCTCAAACACGGCACTTATGTAAAGCAATATTTTTTCTTGCGTTTGTTAATATATGTACATATTTATTTGCTGTAATTACAGAGACTTTTACTGATGAATTTTACCGTGTGTAAATAAAGTTATCAGTTCAGTTCAGTTCAGTTCAGTTCAACCCTTATTGTTGCAAACTTACATTGAGAGATCCTTTTCTTGGTAGCTGTCCAAGGGCTGTTGATTCTTGGTCCTCATACAAACACTCCCGATGTACACAGCAGAGATCATGTTACACACAACCGGAAGTGACCCCGCCCTGTGCACGGGGTGTACCTGAACCACAATTCTCCGCGAGTGACCTTGCCGCAGCTGGAATACCCCGCCAGTGTGGTTGTCCTTTTGAATATGAAGTTCTACGGGCGCATACGAACCCTGGTCATTTATCTCGAGGATTTCTGCCCACAGATGTACTTTTCTGAGCAGCTCGCCCCACCTAAAGTGGAAAAATTTAATTGGTTACTCTAAGCCCTGGTAGGAAAGAGATACTAACAAACGCAAGTTTTGAAATACCAAACTGCATTAGACTTGTAGTAGGAAGCCAAACACTTTGAGGAAGTAATCAGAACAAGTATACTTATCTAAGAACTATGAGACATGCAGAACAAAAAGAGCGGAAGCAGTTTTAACCTTCAAGTATTTTTAGCGTCACTCTATTGTTTGCAATCTATCGTGACATGTAAATAGGAACCTATTAGTGTCTTTTATGTAATCAGACTTGTTAGTTCAGTCTCAACTGCAAGAGAGTTCAATGAACTAGTCATTCGTTCATTCACTCATTCATTCATTCATTCATTCATTCATTCATTCATTCTTTCATTCACTCACTCATTCATTCACTCACTCAGTCAGTCAGTCAGTCAGTCAGTCAGTCAGTGAGTCAGTGAGTCAGTCAGTGAGTCAGTCAGTCGTTCGTTCGTTCGGTCGTTCATTCATTCATTCCTTCATTCATGTTTCCATCCATTCATTTATAAAGGGTCATGTTACGGCAAATTGTTAGCAAAATTCTGCGAGCGTTCCAGCATGTACTGTCTTGCGTCCCTGTTTACCAAGAGTGTTACCGTATGACATTTAGCAACAAGAATTGTTGGGTTTTCATGAACACTGTAAAATAACACTAAGTAATGTAAAGCCAATGAAATAACGCACTGTGAAACACGCTGTATCAACCTTTCAAATTGTAGAGCTTCGTGCATGCGGTACTGTTTAATGTGCATACAAGGTAACTTCTTCATTAGCCTGTTCCAGGCATTCAGATAATGAAGCGCGAGCGAAACATATAGCGAGCGAAAGAGCGGGAAAAACCGAGGGGAGACTAGGGAAGAGGGCAAGGGGAAATCTGCAACAGCTTTGATAGACAACTGAAATTCACAAGTTGTGAAATCTTGCTTCATGTTACCGGGGCACTGTCGGCGGGAAGGCTTTATTTGAAGAATGAACACAGGCGTTCCCCTCGACCTCTTCCCCAGTCTCCCCTCGTTATTTCCCGCTCTTTCGCTGGTTACATTTTTCGCTCGCGCTCCACTATCTGAACGCTTGGACAGGCTACTTCTTCATTCAAATGAAGGCTGTTTCGCGGTACTTTAATGTGGTGTACCTGTAGTTTCTTTCTGAATAACTATTTACTTAAGAATTGGCCTCCTTTTGTTACTGTGCATACGTTCTGCGCATCTCGGGATAGTCCAATAAACCTGGATTCTGGAGGACGGTATCTATTAGTACTAGGTATTTTTGACTCTTTGTGCGCTTTTTGACTATGAGCTAAAATCAGATTTTAGCAAAGGCTGTTGGATCCAGTGAAGAAAATTGGGGGTAATAAAGCATTTTTCAGAGATAACTGAGCTTAAATTTGAAAAGAATATGCCATACTTCATGTCTTTTAAAGCTTTTTAGAATTACGCTTGCTTAATTACCTCTGAAAAATATTTGGTTACCAACATTCTTTTGAACTCCAAAAGCTCTTGCTAAGATCTGCTTTTCTCGCACAGTCATAAACCGTGCAAAAATGCCTCTATATAAGGACGCACCAACCTTAAGAAAAACTTCAGTTTTAAGGTGTTTCGATACAGTTTTTTGGGGACCATACCTAACTTTTTGAATCGGCTCTTAGACAGTCTTCTCCTTGTCAGATCAACGTGAAATTTGCAACACTTGTTGATTTTGGATTGAACTTTAGCGTGGTTTACATTTTGTAAAAATCGATATTTCCATGACAACAATAAACAAAAATCCTCGAAAACAGTAAAATTGAAATTTTGCACGATCCAGATTTGGCTTCGAAAAGCAAATACCAGCATCTTAAACTGTGGTGTATGGCGAACAAAATATACAAGAACAAAAAAATTCTGTGTGTTTGTTTTGAAGTAAATCGCAAAAACATTTTCAACCTTAGTTTTTGCCTAGTAATAGTAAATGCACCGAAAAATAATCAACGCTTTGATGAAATGGCTAGTAAATACTGTTAAAATGTGTCTTTTACTTACTATTTTACGCCTAGAAAGTTTTGTTGAAACTGGTGTTCGCGATCTCGAGAACGACTTGTTTTTCTAAGATTATTGGCGTAATAATTTTGTGGTAATTTTTTAATTTGAGCGCTTTTGCGAAAATCTTAAGAACGGCTCGATAGATTTTTTTAAAACACTAAACACGCGTGCTTGACGATGTGACCAATTTTAGTTTGGAGTCTTATTAACATTGATTAACTGGAACACTTTTAGATTTAACGTTGAAGAGGATGCATGAACCGACGGAAAGGCTTGCGTTACATATGAACAACCTCGTACCCAGGGTCTCTCTCTCCCCGCCCCCAAGAGCGAGAGAAGAGAGACCCTGGTCTGGTCTGGTCACGTGGCTCTGAGACAAATGAAAACGTTAGGGAGGGGTCCTCGAATTTCAAGACTTTTGTCGTGTTTTCTTTTGTCAATTTCAAAGCGAGGCTGTTGCATTAGCTCGCGCGATCGCCATTACGCGTGATGTTTTATAGCAGCCTTCATTTTGCTATTTCGAACAGCAGCAGCTATTCAAATATCAATCTAAAGGCAAAGCAAGTCAAATGCCTCGAGGCTATTTACTGTGGCCGAGATGTTGTAGCGGTTTTACCGACAGGCTACGGGAAATCGATGATTTTTCATCTTCTTCCAGCTACTTCATTTCACATTTGAAAAAGATTCTTTCGCGCCAATTTTTGACTTGCAACACTTTCCGCTCTCCCCTATACTAAGTAGAGACAAAATTCACACTCATCGGCTCCTCCCACCAAACGTTTATTTGCCACGTCCCAGATTTTGGGACGCACGTGACCAGACCAGACCAGGGTCTCTCTTCTCTCGCTCTTGGGGGCGGGGAGAGAGAGACCCTGGGAACGAGGTTGACATATGAACAGCTGGCAAGTAAATGCTAATATATTCAAAGTAATGCTCAATGCATTCTTCCGTGATTTTTACTTTTCGTTGTAATCTACAGTGCAACAAAGAACAAAGCAATGAATAACGCATTACTTTGAATATATTAGCATCTACTTGCCAACTGTGAATTTGTAACGCAACCTTCTCCGTCGGTTCATACATCCTCTTTAACGTTAAATCTAAAAGTGTTCCAGTGAATCAATGTTAATAAGACTCAAAACTAAAATTGGTCACATCGTCAAGCACGTATGTTTAGTGTTTTAAAAAAATCTATCGAGCCGTTCTTAAGATTTTCGCAAAAGCGCTCAAATTAAAAAATTACCACAAAATTATTACGCGAATAATCTTAGAAAAACACGTCGTTCTCGAGATCGCGAACACCAGTTTCAACAAAACTTTCTAGGCGTAAAATAGTAAGTAAAAGACACATTTTAACAGTATTTACTAGCCATTTCATCAAAGCGTTGATTATTTTTCGGTGCACTTACTATTACTAAGCAAAAACTAAGGTTGAAAATGTTTTTGCGATTTACTTCAAAACAAACACACAGAATTTTTTTGTTCTAGTATATTTTGTTCGCCATACACCACAGTTTAAGATGCAGGTATTTGCTTTTCGAAGCCAAATCTGGATCGTGCAAAATTTCAAATTTACTGTTTTCGAGGATTTTTGTTTATCGTTGTCATGGAAATATCGATTTTTACAAAATGTAAACCACGCTAAAGTTCAATCCAAAACCAACAAGTATTGCAAATTTCACGTTGATCTGACAAGGAGAAGACTGTCTAAGAGCCGATTCAAAAAGTTAGGTATGGTCCCAAAAAAACTGTATCGAAACACCTTAAAGTGCACAAAAATACCTTGCAAGTGTTATATCAGTCAGGTATGACATTACCTGTCATGAAGTCCTTTATGTTGAGGTTCCACATTCCAGTTGACGATCACTTTATTCTGTGAATCGAAACCTTTCATTCTGTTTCCCCAGACTTCAATAGCCAATGAACCTTCAGACGCGTACTCTACAAACTCGTCCGTGACTTCCATGTCAAATTGCTAAACAGAAGTTAACAGACACCATAAGAAAAAATATTTAAAATGGTTTGCAAGTATTTTTACTTGATTCTGTTGATGAAAGTTTCCATTCTGGCATGCAGTAATTTTCTGTGGTACTGTTTATTATGCTGTACAATTGTTCTAACTTTTGTTTCTGTGGATGGGTGACCATTCAAATGAAAGCTGCTAAGCAGCACTTGCTGTTTATTGTGCTGTACAGGGTTATTCAAACTTCTGAGTCAGTGGATGATATTTACAAGTGTGACCATTCAAACTAAAGCAATTAAGAAATATTTTCCTTAATATGTTCATCATGCTGTACAAGGTGGTTCTAACTTTTATGTCGGTCAATTAAATCCTTTAGTGTGACCACTCAAATGAAAGCTACTGAGCAGTAATTTCAAGAGGTACCAATAACCATTTAACATGTGGTACAAGGTGGTTTTCAATTTTAAGCCCGTGGACGAAATCCTAAAGTGTGACCATTCCAGTGAAAGCTACTGAGCAGTACTTTCCTGCAGTGCTGTTTATTATGCTGTACAATGTGGTTGTAACTTTTCAGTCTACGGATGAAATCGTATGTGTGACCTTACTAAGCGGTTCTTCCCTGTGGTGCAGTCACTTTTTTTTATTGTTCCCCCAAATGAGAGTTTTTTAATAGATAAAAGTGCATTTACCTGTTTGTGTTCAAATATCATGGTATTGGTCTTAGGGCCTGGATTTGAGATGCTAGCATTGATGGGCGGCACGACAATCGTGTTATCATCATTCCAAAACTTGTACTGACAAAACACGTAGTTGCACAACGCCGGAGGAAGGTCATATGCTTCTATTACTCTAACTTCTACATGCATCATAGAGCCTTTGACAAGTTCGCTATCATCTTCGTCATCTTCGTCATGTATGACTAACAAATCGTCCTCATCGGCGCTGGTTTCATCATCTTCTGCATCATTTCCGTTTCTTGACTGCTTCGTCAATTGCCTCTGAGCTTTTTCTGTCGTTACAAATGGAGACAAAAAGAAAGAATGAACAATTACAGGTTTCCTGATAACCATGTTAAGCTGAGGCAAACAGGGAAATCCAGTGACTGCATGGGCTGGAAATACTATAGACTGCAAGTAGCAATTGTGGGGCGGGCGAAATACACACGCGTGCGAGCGAAATTTCGAGGAGAGGCGATGCTAGGGGAGCTACTTGTAGTCTAGGAATACTAGCAATGTCAAGAAATTTTACCAGTACCTGATATTCGTGAGACTTCTACCTTTACCCGGCCACAAACCTGTCACAAATCAAAGCATTAGTGATCAGAAATCTTGTTAAAGTTGAAGTTTTCAAAAAATTGCCGGATTATTCCACGTTTCTGGGAAACCCCCACCTACCCCTCCCCTAACCCAACATTTTTCACTTATTATCGCTTAGAGCAAAATGTTAGGTTAGGGGAGGGGTAGGTGGGGGCTGGGTTTCCCTTCCAAATTGCCAGTAGTATTACCTCTCCCTGCTGGCTGATGATTGGTGCAGCATACTCGTGACTCACGTCATGTAACAGACATTCAAGGAAGACGTTAGCGACCCCTATCAGTGTGTGACACTCCACTTCAAAGAACAGGTCCAAGTTTTCATCCTGTCAAGAAAATGAGCAACTGACGGTAATGATTAATCTTTTTTGGCATCTTTTGACAACAAATTTTAAAGGTTGGCAAAGAATTCCCTATAGTCAACAACCTCAAACGTAGGGCCAATTAACAATAACCTTGTGATGCATTCTAAGTGCATTCTCGTGAATTCATTCATATGGTACAAGATTATGGCTGAGTGATATAATATACACTTAACGATTCCTTAACAATTCTGAGATGATTAAAGGAACTCTGAAGAGAAACTATCATCATCTTTTAGCAGCAGTTTGAAAAGTGGATTTTTTCAGCTTCTTTCTCGTGTCTTGGACAAAATCCGGCGATAAAAAAAAACCGATTGTGAGTCGTTCTCGTTATCGTCACCTTGGTAATCTAGAAGCAATTCATGTTTGAACAAGGCATTTATAAATATTAAGCACATTTGTGACCAAAGGCATCTCCACTACACTGCCCCTTTTAAGCTTAATGGTCACTGGGCCAGATTGACGTAACCGTACCGTTTCAGAGAATGGAATGTCTTCCTCCACGCATTGGTTGTACAAGTCTCTCATATCATAGATCTTGTTGTTTAGTTTTTCTAGGGACCAAACTGAAAACAAGAACAAAATCAAATCACTTGATTACACACTGATCGAACACAACTTGGCCACAGAGAGCGTTTTATTAATGACACAGAGTTGTGTTAATCTGTTTTGAACATGCTTTCTGTAGGTTGCAAATTTGTCTGCTTTTCACATCGTATGCAAAGTAAACACAAATACAAGCACTGTTCATTTGCTGCAAAATGCAAAAGCACGTGCAAGGATCACCAAACATACACAAGTACGTATTTGAAGCACTCTTCTTACGAGAGCGGGCATGTTTTACTGCAATGTTTCCATGTGAAATAAAACAACTGTACACGCATGGGTGAGTTAGCAAGCCATACAAAGACATAAGTAAAAGAGCCACATAAACGTCTCTAAATGTTTCGAATTTATCATTTGATGCACGTTTCAACCCATTTCTTTTCAAACTTAGCTCAACAACTAAATTTTGACTGCTTTTCTATTTACCTGCATGACATAATTACTTTTTTGTTGGGTTGATTTATAAAATTAAAACTGATGTACACAGCGACATTAGACAAAATCAACCAAGTGTCGTAAGGCCAAAACCAAGATTATTACAGAACTCTAACCAACCACAACGGGCACAAATAACACAAATAGTCGAATTCACATTAGAAGACGGAAACTCGTGGCAAACGGAATTCCATCGATTTTTTCGTCTCAACCAACGGTAAAATAGGACGGAAAACTCGTCTTAGACGGAAAACTGTCTTAAACTCATATTAGACGCAAAAATCACAACGAGTTCTTTTTCGATTGCCCTGGTCTGAGGACGAGTTGCCCGTACATGACGGTTTTCCGTCAGTAATAGGAATTCGACAAAGGAACCAATCAGACTTGTAGGAAACACAAATGATTGGCGTCAATTGAGTAATGAGTCACGATTGGTTTTGATGTTATTTCTGATTGGTTGAGAGGGGGGGGGGGAGGTTTTTTTAACCAATCAGAGAGCGAAGTAAAGCAAAACTAAAGACAATACAAATTACTTTTGGCACTCAGTTGAAAACCGTTTTACTTGCCTATTAGCTAACCCGAGATAACATTGATGCAAAGGTCTACTGACATCAACATAAAGAAATGAGAAGTCTACGTATCAGAATTACTTTGTGTTCCTTTTGACTTGTGTTTTACTACAATGGCCACCTCGCTGCTGAATCCTGACCTACTTCGACCAAAGCTTAAACTTGATGTGGGAATCTAGTTCAGTAAGAAACACAGGACACCATTTAAACTAGCAGTTTATGCTAAATTAGATGTTCCTGTATACATATTGAATTAAATAAAGTAAATAAATAAACAAACAAACCTGAGGTAATATCTGTGCAGGTATATACAGCTCATATCAAACATAAATCCTAGGAGGTGTTAACACTTAAAGGTGTTAACACTGTAAAGTGGCTCTTACTTTTGATTCTCCATAATTACAGCAATTTCAATTAACGTTGTCGGATTTTAAAGCCTCGAGCTTACGCGACAAGACCGAAAGTTAGTATGGGTACATCTTTTGTGATTCGGCTGTAATTTCACGACTGTCACTACCATAGGATGGGTGAAAGTACCATAAACCCCTGCCTATGTGATTTATTTTTGCTGGGGGGGGGGGGGGGTGAGTCATAGCCTAAGTTTGGTAAATTTACTACCAAATTACCCATATCATCTTGCAGTCTTGTCGCGTAGGCTTTCCGACAACGTTAACTGAAATAGCTGTATGAAATCCTTAAGTGTGACCATTCAAATGAAAGCTATTGAGCAGTACTTTCCTGTGGTGCTGTTTATTATGCTGTACAAGGTGGTTCTAACTTTTGAGTCTGTGGATGAAATCCTAAAGTGTGACCAGTCAAATGAAAGTTACTGAGCAATACTTCCCTGTGGTACTGTTTATTATACTGTACAAGGTGGTTCTAACTTTTGAGCCTGTGGATGAAATCCTAACGTGTGACCATTTAAATAAAAGCTATTGAGCAGTACTTTCCTGCGGTGCCGTTTAATATGTTGTACAAGGTGGCTCTAACTTCTGAGGCTGTGGATGAAATCCTAAATTGTGACCATTCAAATGAAAGCTACTGAGCAGTACTTTCCTGTGGTGCTGTTTAATGATATGCTGTACGAGGTGGTTCTAGCTTTTGAGTCTGTGGATGAAATCCTAACATGTGACCATTCCAGTGAAAGCTCCTCAAGCTCCTGAACAGTAGAAAGAGCATTGAACATTGTACCTGTAATGTTACAGCAAACTCAGTATCCTTTCCCATCTCTTCACTTAACTGGTTTGCTTCTCTAAACATAATACAAGACATGAAGATGAATAAAACTGTTGCTACAGTCCTCCTAAAAAACCGTCTTTGAAATATTTAATTATGTATAAATATATATTAAGGGAGGAACAAATAAATAAATAAGATAAATATATATTTAAGTGGAACTCGAATAAAACTCGAATAAATATACTCAAACTGTAGCTCCATTTGAAGTGGAGTTACTAACAAAATTTAAAATTATACCAAAACATTATATTTAAAAGATTATGAGCTCGAGATTTCTATCGTGTTATAGTTGATGAGGCTGAAGGCCGAATCAACTATCACGCATAGAAATCGAGAGCGAATAATCTAATTGTTTTAGTATAAATCTACTAGACGTTCAAAACTTAACAGCAGACACTACATGTTTTTATTGAAAAATGATATAAATAGGTGACACCGCGCGCGGAAAACACTCTACTCACTATCTACAACAGAATAGATAGTGAGCAGCATAGCCAATCAGAGAACAGCATTAGTGATAGAACGCTAGTAGATTTATACTAATTTTAAATTAACTGTTTGCACGATTTTTCCAAGGCACTGCCAAGAAAGGGGGCAACCTTAGAATGTCCTGTATCACTAATTCAGAAGGCCTACAAGTAGATCGGTCTTAGCTTTCTCTGTCGGTATTTCCTTGATCACAGTTGTCTTGTCACAACTTTTATTCTGCCCTGGCAGCGCCTCTTGTATACTAGTTAACCCTTTAAGCCCTAATAGCGATAAAAATGAAATTTCTCTTTACATCCTCACTACTTGTTCAAACATTCAAGTGACGAGAATAAAGGAAGTAGCCACCGAGGATGAGATGTGTTGACATTTAGACAAACTCTCTTTACTAGTTTCCTAAGAAATGTATTGAGAACAGTAAGGAGAATATACATTTTTATATCAGGGCTTAAAGGGTTAATCAACTTTGTATCTTTCCCATGTTTAGTGTTTTTTCACACTAAAAGATTCTAACTGTATCATAAGCACGAGAAAACTGTTCAATGATTACAATCACCTGACAAGAGCATTAGCTTTGATGACCTCTTCTCTCAGCACCAGGGGTTTCCGTTCAAACTGTATCAGGTTTTCCCTGCTAGTAAAAAATTCAAAGAATGCAAATCATCACTCAATTTACAAAGAGGCCCCACTAGGAGTAGGGCTGCAACGATACATTTTCCCATGATACGATACATATCTCAAATCAAGGGCCACGATACAATACACGATACAATACATAACTGTGCCCGACAATACTAGTTACCAATTTTTTCTTGAAATGTCATATATCCCATTGATTGTGCAGTCTCGCATCCACGAAGTTCGCGTTGAATATCCCAATATTTCTTTTCCAACTATCCTGTGTTCCTATAATGTTTTCCTTTGGTATCCCATATCCCTATAATTTTTTCCTCAAATATCCCACATCCCCATAACCCCTAACTAGGGCTGCAACGATACACCGATGCATCGGTGAATCACGATATTTTTTCCAATGATACGAATATCGATGTTTAAATAAGATATCGCGATATTACGATACAATAAAGTATGCTACATCAACAAATTTCGGAAATCACTGTCTTTAATAATTCCTTTCCCAAGCTCTACTTTTAGCCCTTGTAAGGCGATTTGATGTTGTGTTATTACTGTGTTAGATTTATTATTATGGAAATAAATTATTTTAAAGTAGTGTAAGTTGTTAAAGGGATACAGGATACCTAGACCCCCACTAATGGGGCCTCTAAAAAGTATGCAGCATTTCTTGACTGCTTTTTCCTGCAGATTTTCTTGCCAAACACAACCACCACAACTTAATATAATTGTGTCAGTCTAATATACACTTTGAGTTTAAAGTGGAGTTGTTTTCTTTAGCGGACTTGTAGTCTTGGTTGCCTTTAAAATTTTGACGCATTGCATTGGTCGAGTTGATCTTGTTGTGTAGTCCTTGTGATGGCTGAGTGTAACTCATGTTGTGTTGGTCAAGTTAGTCGATTTAAATTTGTTTGTCATGATGTTTACTTGCATTTATCATGTTGCTGTGTTATGTTGCTTGTTTGTTCTGTTGTGTCGTAGACTGCGAGTAGTCTCTAATTTTGGCGATGGCGATTGTGGGGCGGGCGAAATACACACACACGTGCGAAATTTTGAGGAGACCCGACGCGAAGGGAGCGCCGAAATTTCGTGGGCACGCGTGTGTATTTTGCCCGCCCCACAAGCGCCATCGCTAAAATTAGAGACTACTCGCAGTCTAGTTGTGTCGATGATTTATGAGTTTGTCTTTTCTACTCTGTGGTTTCGTGTTTTTTGAGCTTAATTCAACAGAAAACATGATGCAACCTAACTATTGACAACACAACACTTTGCTTCCATGTCTTGCTAGTGTCCTTTCTTTGAATCCACTCAACAAACACAATTTATTACAACTGTTGGCTGAACCACCCCATCACATCAATGTGGCACTAGTTAAGTTATCTTCAGTTCCAAAATTTAGTACTGTACTAGTAAGAGTTGTCTCCAATTTTCTTACTATGTAAGTACATTAATGCGACACTAGTCGCGTTATCTGCAATTCCTTATGCACGTTAAGTACTGTACATATGTACGGCAGTAGTCAATTTATGTGCATTTACTTTAAGGCATTTGTTTGTTGTTTAGTGTGTCACTACTCGCGTTAACTTCAATTTCCTCAGTATGTAAATACAGCACTAGTGGCCTCTGCAATTCCCTTAGTACGGTGCAAGTCATTTTTTAGTGGCATTTCCTTTAGTGCATTTGTTTGTTGTTTAGTGTGTCACTACTCGCGTTACCCTCAATTTCCTCAGTATGTAAATACAGCACTAGTGGCCTCTGCAATTCCCTTAGTATGGTGCAAGTCATTTTTTGGCATTTCCTTTAGTGCATTTGTTTGTTGTTTAGTGTGTCACTTCTTGCGCTACCCTCACTCTCCTCAGTATGTTAGTACAGCACTAGTGGCCTCATCTGCAGTTCCCTTAGTACAGCGCTAGTTGGGTTAACTGCGTTCTCTCAGTATAGCGCTAGTTGCATCATCTTCAATTCATCATCACAGAGATGTCACAGAATACAGAGGTGGATAATAGGTCACGACTGTACAGGAGGTTAGGGGAGGCAAGATCTTATACTTCCATATTGTAGATACCTCCAAGATCTTTTTGGGTCCAACTTTCATGAAAAGTGACCCAATATTGAGCATACTATACCTTATAACCATTATCGGAATTAAATAACACTGCACCTGCTTTTCCTGTTATTAGCTACACCCTGAAAACATTTGCACTGCAACAGTTCTAGGCTCAATTACCAGCCGCTGTTCAGGAAAACGAGCCCACATTCCCCCCCCCCCCCGCCCCGAATGGTCTCTTCTCTGGGAGGAAGTCCCAGAACCAGAGAGAGCAGCGGTAATCGAGCCTACTACAGTTCCTAACCTGTCTTCACACCAGGACACTCTAGATGAACCATATCCCGAGCTGAAAGAACCCATACTCGATGCTCGTTCCATGTTCTGCCGAGGACCCATCTGGTTCCTTAGTTCTTCAATCTTTTCTTCATACATTTGACGTTGTTTATCTAAAGCGCCTAAGGATAACAACGTGAGAAAAGAAACTTGAAACACACTGCTGGATGTGCAAGAAGGAATGAATGCATAGTACACTGAAGGACATGATTTAGTATTTTAAAAGTAGCCTTGTCCAGGTTCTTTGATACATGTAAAAAGACCGCCCCTTAACTTCAAACTGATAAGAAATACACTGGTATAATAGAGTTACTATGGTAAAAAAATATCAATGGTATAAAATAGCAAAGATAGTGGTTTTTATGATAACCTTGTTTTTCAGCTTTGTATTGTTCCTCTAGAGCTTTCACAGAATCTTTCAGAGGGCCTGAATGACAGAACAAGAACAAACTTATGTTAGAATTAAATGAAGAGCACCGCAGTGAAAGTGTTTCAACTAAAGCAGTTGAAAAGAAGAAACCTGAAAAAATTCAGGCTCGAATGGGAATCGAACCCATGACCTCTGCGATACCGGTGCAGTGCTCTAACCAACTGAGCTATCAAGCCAACTGGGAGCTGGTCAATTGTGAGTTCGTATTTATCCCGTAGATGGAGAAATATTATTTCATATATTCATATTCACTTCTCCATCTACGGGATAAATACGAACTCACAACTGACCAGCTCCCAGTTGGCTTGATAGCTCAGTTGGTTAGAGCGCTGCACCGGTATCGCAGAGGTCATGGGTTCGATTCCCGTTCGAGCCTGAATTTTTTCAGGTTTCTTCTTTTCAACTGCTTAAGTTGAAACACTTTCACTTCGATGATCTTCATATAATTCTATCGTTATCTGCAGTTCAAATATATGATTATTTCATATATTCATATTCAAACTTCTGTTAGTTGATCAGGTACAGACCAGACAGTGCAGACAGAGCAGAAATGAACATTGTTGATAAATTACAGTAGAACCCCGAAACTCGAATTCTGAAGGGAAACAAAAAACAGTTCGAGTTAACGGGGGTTTGTTTTATCGGGGTCAACTAAATATTCAATTTTCCATGTTAATAATTGAAGGGCCCGGTGGAAAAAGGGCGTAAGTGACGATTTGTGGTTAAAATCGAAATTGCTCCTATTTAGCTGAACATTGGCACACAGGCTGGTTTTCATGTGAGGAACGCTGTTGCGCACTTATTTCTTGACCTGAGATCTAAAATTTGAAGAATTAGCGTATTACTTTTGCGTGAAAAGTGTTGTTGAACTGATCTCGCTCAAGTGATGCGTGAAAGATTTCTTTTGTTCTCTGCCTGAACTAAAACAAAGGAATTCAACCTAGAATCCGCAGTCCTGTTGTTTTCTTTGTGTCAGTTTTAAGCAAAAGTAATACGCTAATTCTTCAAATTTTAGATCTCAGGTCAAGAAATAAGTGCGCAACGGCGTTCCTCACATGAAAACCAGCCTGTGTGCCAATGTTCAGCTAAATAGGAGCAATTTCGATTTTAACCTCAAATCGTCACTTACGCCCTTTTTCCACCGGGCCCTTAATATTGATAGTTTACTGATTTTTTAGCACTTCAGTATACAGTACAGTACAAATTAAACTTATGTCGTATGGAAATGTAACACGATTATGCATTCTTATGATACTACAGTGACTCAGTGTAACTCAATTACACTCAAGATCATAAGATCTGGAAATCACTGTCAAATACTGTATGTGATCTGTTTGTTGCAATAATTAAAATCAAATTGCTGTAGTGTTAGTTTTTAGTGTTTAAATCCGATTACATGACAAGAAGAGCTAATGGAATATTTCAATGGGCATCCGTGGTGAGTTGCAAGAACCAGAATTCGAGTTATCGGGGTAAAGTTTGATCAAGGGAAACAAGATTTATCAAGTTAGCAGGGAACTCGAGATCCAAGTTCGAGTTAACTTAGCAAAAATGACTGAAAAGTCGGGTAAAATCCAAGGGAAATGGGACTTAGTTCGAGTTAGTGGGGGAGTTCCAGTTACTGGGGTTCAAAAAGAATCATATGCAAAATGGCATTTTTTTTAATCAGTTGAACATTAACTTTGGAAATTTGGAGAGACTACTAATTCAGAAAAAGTAACTAAATAAACAATGGATTGTACCTGAGCTAATCTCATTCATCATGAGCTCTGTTTGAGCAAACTGGAAATCGACTGGTTGTTCCACTTGTTGTTCACTTCCTGTACAAGTAAATAATTATTAATAATTAGTCTAACTACAGACCACTCCATTATCAACACTTTAAATGTGATTGTTAAACATTTACATGGGGAAACCGGTTGATGTAAGGTTTGTGCAAATGGTAAACAAACTGGCAAAAAGGAAATTCTGTTCGAGATTGGGGTATACCATTTGAGCAATTCACTCTAACTTACAGAGAGTCTGGAACTAGTTTCACCATAGGCACAGGACCTGCAACTGGTTGGAAAATGTAAATGGAACACAATTTTCCGTTCGGAAACTTCAGGTGGGAATTTTGGACTACCTGTACTTCTCGAGACGTTCCGTTTACATGGATTTGGAAATCTCCCAATTGGGCAAACCAAAATAGCCTTACCACGTACAGTCAAACTGAAAGTTCCAGATACTTTTTGGAAGTGGTAAACACCCTGTAGGCAACATTTTCTGCTTCTAAATAGCCAAAATGGCCAGTTAAATTTAAAATCTGCTAACCAAGCCTGCACTGAGTGCTGTTTCTCCGTTCTATATGAAATTTTAATAAGTAAAATGCACAAAGTAATACAAACCTGGAAGGCGGGGGCAGTTTATTCTGAAATAATGATTGTTTCCCCAGAGAATACGATCACCATGTTTTAGTTGGGTCTTCTCCTCCACGAGTTTGCCATTAACACAGGTTCTAGTCATGAAAAAAAATGAAAACAATAAATGTGTGTTGAGGACAATAGTTCTTGCAATCCTGGATTTAGATAAAAAATAATACAAATATGGGCCCCTTTTACAAAGTGATGAAACAAATATTAATAAGTACTAACCCTTTAACCAGATGTCAAAAGCAGACGGCAATTTTTGTCAAACACAGTCAATTAATGTTGCTCATTCAACACTAGAAATTATGTCTTAGAATCAAGTTGTGCTGATGTTTTACAGTGCCATGAGCACAAAGTTTCTGAATCAGATTAGTTTTTGGGTTCTGGAACAAGGAGACAGAAACAAAACATCGAACAATAGCCTATACTGAAATGATCTCTGTCAGTGAAAAACAAAGAACTTATACATGTATATTGGTATGTGAGGATAGGGTAAGTTTTTGACATCTTTTTGACAGGTTTTTTCATGGCTTCTGCAACAACTGACCAATTAAATAAAAGAACTGTAAAAGGTAGAATTGTCAACCTTCTCCTTCAATTGTATCAGCTCCTCTAATAGTTTTGGGATTTGACTGGTTGGTTGAAAAAGAAGCCATGAAAAAGATGTGAAAAAGTTGTCAAAAACTAGTCAAAAAGTGGCAATGATATGCAGAGTGGTTAAACAAAGTTTTTACGTGAACTTTGCAGCAAAGTGTATGTAGACAACTTTGGAATCAGCCCCCCAAAACCTAACGCTGTCTATTAATTTAATTGTTGCTTACTACTCCAAAATATTTTGAGAGGGCTGCCTTCAAGAGGTCGCTACGTACCCAGTTTTTGCCAGTGGTGTAACATACACTTCATTGTCTTCAATATCAAGTTGACAGTGTTCGTGCAAAATCCCCAGGCCACCCAACTGGATATCCTGTAAACAATAACACAGAATTAATCCACACTGCTCGATAGAAGGTCAGGTAAGGTGTCCTGTGGCATCTGATGTCACAGCATTCTTACATGTATGTGCAATACAAGCATAATAGAGAACAAGGTTGAGCACATCCACCTTGTTTGTTTGTACCATCACCAGAACACTGAGAATAACGTTAACGTATAAATGAAACTGCACTGAGTGAAAAAAATAGCAATGTCACTTTAATGCAATAATTTTGTACAGGAAATCTCAATCAACTGCTTGTGAATTGAGATTATGAAAATCTTCCAACTATTATTTTTTGCAAATTTACGCAAATTTGAACATTATTACATGCAAAGCTTGTAAATAGGGTTGGCACAGTCAAGAATGATGATATTTTTTAAAAAGTTTGAGTTACATGTACCTGAAGTTATTGTTAATAATTTTACTCTAAAAGGACAGTCAGTTAAAGTTTGGACGTGCATGCATGCACAAAGATGCAACTCAACTTTCTTAAAGGATCCTTTGTGAAAAAAAATCTACATTAAAAATAAACTCACCGGATTATGTGCAGCATCAGGTCTGCCTACAAGAGTGTGTTCCTACAAAAAGAGATCATAATAAATTTTAAGTTCTTACAATTTAGTTTTTTTAAACTATATTTTCAGCACCTGAAAGAGGTTTACAGAAAAAAAAATTGAAATAAAGCAAAAATAAAAAAAAGTAATTTTTGCTAACAACATTGTTTACATTGTTGTGGTTAGAACTTCACCCGATGACTAGAAAAGTGAACAGATCAGAATGCTGGGCAGCCTGTGGCCTTAGTGTGACTTTACTGTAAGGAGAAATTAAGTGTTGATCTCTCTCACCTTCAAATAATAAACAAGCAATTCATTCATTGAGGGATCAGCATTTAAATTGACGAGATAAAACTTGGACTTTTCTACTGCAATCCCTGAAGACTGCACTGAGATGCCCATCTCTTCAAGAGCCTTGTGTCGTTCCTGTGGAGGTAAAAGACAATGAATCACTCAGAATAGCACAAACCCAGAATTAATTTATATCATACACTAATGAAACAATCAAGGGTCCTGTTTCAAAACAGAGGACAGGATTCAGTTTGACTTTGACTCCAACAAGGGTCTTGCCTACAGTCAGTTTAGTTACTAGTTAATTATATAATTATTGTACTTTTTGATTCAATACACCCCCCTGTATCTACAGTAGGTATACTCAACAAAGTTTTATACGGGTAGGCCCCCCCCCCCCGAGGTCCAACCCCTTACCCTTTTATATACCACTTTTGACAGAAAAGGTACCCCTTTCATATACATTCCATTGAAAAATGGTACCCCTTTCAACCTACTTAAGAACACTGCATCCCTTTTCTAAACCCTTGGAATGCAGTTACTGAATGATATTAGGGGAGAACAGTATTACCAGACGAGATGTTAACCAAAAAACAATATTATTATCTACTCGAAATATTTTAATTAAAGGCCGTTTTAAATACCTCAATGACAGATTTCCCTACCCTTTCATATACTTCAGCTCATGAAATCCCTACCCCTTTCGGGCGTAGGTCATTATAGGGAGACCCCGCCCCCGGGTCTGCTACTAGCTAGGGAGCCAAACAAAGCATGTGCTTGCTCAAATCCAGGGGCTGACTATATAATAAAAACAAGTATCCCTTTGAGGAAGCTGTACAGCTACAGTTTTTTTTTTACCTGCTGAATTTTCTCAGTTTGTTTCTCCTTTTGTTCCCAGGTCATAGTGCATTCACTCATCAACTTCTCACTCTCTGACAACATCTCTTCAATCTCTATTGTTGTCTCCCCGGGCTCTACTATGTGAGACTTTCCGGCTATCTTCGCTGCCAGTAACCTTTTCAGACGATCAACTTCCTCCCGAAGCTCACGGATAATCTAAAATATCCAAAAAAAAAATGGTAAGAAAACTTTGCACCTTATGTCAATAAAAGCACCCACCAGTGTATAGCAGTAGTAAGGAACAGCATCATAAATAATAATAATTATTGCCATCCCAGCAACAAACCTAGCTTTAGAAATTTTTCAACCCCTTGGGAACTTGTTTCCAAGTAAAAGATAATATTAATAATTATATATCTTTCCTTGATCAGTGCAGACATGAAAAGTTCATCGTGAAGTGGAACAATGAAATCTCCTCACAGACTAAATTCAAAACAGTTAACATTTCATACCTTTGCATTTGGGTCTTCATTGACGACAGCATGATTGACTATACGTTTTGCTCTGTCAGCATATCTAAGCGTAGAGAGTGTTTCTTCATAGTTATCAGCAGATGGACTCACTGTAGCCACCATCACGGTTTTGCTGTTGCCACCAAGGTTGTCCTGGTAAAAGGGCAACATAAAATTAATGGACCAAATGTTCCTGGCAGTACTGCATTACTGCACATTAAGTTTCAATTGAAGAAAATAATTCCCAAATTTTGAAATAGATATGAAGTCATACTATGTTAACTTTGCAGTTTATATATTGTTCACGATGTGGGTTCTTAAGCATCCTCTACTTATACACGTACAGCGTGAGTGTCTGGGCTGCAATGATACATTTTCCCAGGATACGATACATTTCTCGACACAAGGGCCATGATACGATACACGATAGGATACATTACTGCGTGCGACAAAACTAGTTATCAAAAACTTACACTTCTTTTAAATAATTTATTTCCATAATAATAAATTTAACACAGTAATAAGACAACATCAAATCACCTTACAAGGGCTAAAATGTAGATCCTGGGTAAGGAACATTAAAGACAGTAATTTCCCAAATTTGTTGATTTAGCAGATTTTATTGTATCATAATATCACAAAATCTTATTTAAATATCGATATTCGTATCGTTGGAAAAAATATGGTGGTTCACCGATGCATCGGTGTATCGTTGCAGCCCTAATGAATGTTGTAGTTTAAAATGGATTTCAGGTCAAAATGATTTGAAACTAAGTTTGATTTGTATTTTCCTTTGTTTCAGTTTGATGATAATAAATATAAAACAAAGGGAAATAAAATCAAACTAGTTTGAAATCACTTTGATCACAAATTCATTTTAACCTGCAGCATGTACATGCCAGCATCCAATGACACAATCATCAGAACAGAGACAAGGTCCTAAAAGAGCCAACATGAACTTTACAGTTATTTTTTACATAACTACTCTACAAGCACTGCCAGGGATGGAAATTAGCAATCGTCCACCTTAAGGCGAGTATATAGTCTTCCTCTGCTAGTACAAATTGTGAATCTGTTGGTGACATCTTTATCAAAGTCAGTCACCCATGTGGCATTAGTGCTGTCAACATTAAGCTTCCAACCCAGATTAGCATGTGTTGGATATGACACGATAAATAAGCAATTACTTGCGCAGTGCCAAGTTACATGTAGTTACAATCACTTCATATCCAACAAGCATGAGTGGCATAGTTGTTTCAGTAAATTCTCAACTTTGGCAGTCAATGAATTTTTCTGCCATACTCTTGGACAAAACGTTTGCATCACAGAATAGACTTTTGAAAGAGTGGCACGTAACAAGGCATCCAATTTCCTTATCAGGGAAAAAGCAGGGTTATTTGATGTAGCAGTAATTTAATATGCAGTGGACCAATGAGAAAGCTAGAAATTTCATAACTACAGTCATGTAAGATGGAGAATAAATACACAAAATAACATAGACGTTACCTTGAGAAGCCAAGTGAGAACAGAATCTCTGTAAGGCACATGGGTTGCTTTCTTTGCTTTACCTCCAGACTGAAAAATGTAGAAAAACAAAAACACGTTGGATTTCAGACTCAAAAAGCTACATGTAGAACCACCTTGTATGTCATTAAAGAAAATAGTTATAATAAAAGAAAGTTCTATGCAAAACCTTTTGAATAGTCATATTTCAGGATTTTGAGACCATCTTGTACTAAGTGCTAAAGGCTAGCAAAATGTGTTCGTTATAATGGGGTTCATAATAATTATCAGGGTCCTTTCCATGTACATTTTACTATTACTGGACTGAAGGATACGGTTGGTTATACTGGGGTCTTCATTATCCAGGGGTTTGTAAAAATCAGGACTCCACTGTGCGGCATAATTATATAGAAAAAAAGTACCACAGGAAAGTACTGCTCAGTAGCTTTCATTTGAATGGTTTTAAAATTTAGGATTTCATCCACAGACTCAGAAGTTAGAACCACCTTGTGCAGCATAATAAACAGCACCACAAGAAAGTACTACTCAATAGCTTTCATTTGAATGGTTTTAAAATTTAGGATTTCATCCACAGACTCAGAAGTTAGAACCACCTTGTGCAGCATAATAAACAGCACCACAAGAAAGTACTACTCAATAGCTTTCATTTGAATAGTTTTAAACTTTAGATTTCATCCACAGACTCGAAAGATAGAACCACCTTGTACAGCATAATAAACAGCACCACAGGAAAGTACTGCTCAGTAGCTTTCATTTGAATGGTTACACTTAAGAATTCCATCCAGAGACTCAAAAGTTGGAACCACCTTGCACAGCATAATAAACAGCACCACAGGAAAGTACTGCTCAGTAGCTTTCATTTGAATGGTCACACTTTAGGATTTCATTCACAGACTCAAAAGTTAGAACCACCTTGTACAGTATAATAAACAGCACCACAGGAAAGTACTGCTCAGTAGCTTTCACTTGAATGATCACACTTTAGGATTTCATTCACAGACTCAAAAGTTGGAACCACCTTGTACAGCATAACAAACAGCACCACAGGAAAGTATTCACTTGAATGGTCACACTTTAGGACTTCACCAACAGGACCAAAACCTAGAGCTACATTAGACTGTAAATGTCCATGCATGTTTAAGATACTGTACAATGCACAATGATTGAATGATTGAACTTCCTTAAAACAGCAAAACTCTTACATAAGGCAACTTTGCCAAAAAGTCATTACCTGATCTGCCAGACTTGAAATAACTTGACCCAAAGTTACCAAAGATCTACAGATCAGGAAAAAAATCATTCATTTTAAGAATTGTTGACAAAATAATATTTAATCCAACAATGTCTCAAGCCATCCCAACAAAAATTGGGTTTGTTTAAGGCAATTTAAAGAAAGACACCTTTATTGGAGCATGTCTATTGCAACTTGCACTTTGGAACCATGCAGTACTTATATATGACTGTAATCACAAACATGTTCAGCAAATTAAACTCAACAGCTAATAAAACATGGTTACCTGTTTATATTACTGCCCTCTTTCAATCGCTCTCCCTCGGCCCCGCTTTTGCTTGCTCTTTCACTGCCAGCCAAGTCCACAAGGCTCAACTTGCTTACTTTTTCACCGATACACTACAAAATTAAGTGCACACTGATGAGTCTCATAGACCTTACAGTTCACAAATTAAGGGGCCTGTACAAAAAAGCACAGGGGTCTATGCAAATAGTAAGTGAATATTTCAACAGGATAACCCTTCAGTGCAAGAGTACTGTTATCAATTGGGTCCTGTAACATAAAGGCCTATAAGCCTAATAGAAAGAGGAAAAAGAAAAAAGCTTCAGTGTAATAATTATTTAAAATCTAAAAATTAATACAGTGTATCTGAAAACTAAAATCTTAAGTCTAAAATCTTAGATCTAAAATCTAAAATAAAATAAAATAAAATAAATGAGGATAAAAATTGTTCAACAAATAAAATGTTTGTTAAGCTGTTTCCTGGTCAAGTCATAAGGCAGTAGCCCGTGCAACGGTTATATATCTGTAAAATTATACAAAGTGTACATTGTAAGTGCAACGTTGAAGCCATAATTTTATTGTGGTTCACAGGTGGGAAAAGAAGCGGGGAATTAAAGTACTCTAATCCTGTAGTACACTAACCTCTGTTCCTTTGTCATATTCGGATCTTGTCAACACAATGTTAAAGACGGCATGAGACCGGCTACTCTCTGTATTCATGTTGGTAGCAGCAACAGTTCTTGATTTGTTACCCTCAATCATTAAAGTCTCAATATCCTACAAGACAATGAGCACTGATGTTTAACCCTTGTTGAATTCCTGACCACTCATGATCAGAGTTATCATGAGTGGTGGTTTTGAGAGAAGGCAGTTAACCTTTTCACTCCCAAAAGTGCCTAGAATCAAAATTCAAGATGAATCCCAAATTTCATTTTGTAAAATACTTACAATGTAAATACCATGTGAAAATACTGCTGACAAGGTTTCATTTGAATGGTCACACCAAAGGATTTCATCCACAGACTCAGAAGTTAGAATCACCTTAATGTCTTTATTAACTGACTCTGGGAGTGAAAGGGTAGTGTACTGACACCTACCTGAATCCAAGTACAGTAACTGCCTACTTTGCTAAAAATTTCAATTTAGTGCTTATAAAAAATTTCTCACATAGCTGACTACTTTCATTAGATCTGACATCTACTTTAAAAGTTATTGGAACTCTTGCTCCAGTAGCAATGGTTCACAAACCTTGAATGAAGATACGACAAGTTTTGTTAGCCCTTCGACATATGGTCCTAGAATCTTGTGTTCACGAACTCGTAAGGTAGCATGGTTCCTGGTGAAAAAAGAAAACCGTTAATCAGGGGAGTAACGTTAATGTTGATTTACTACTGATAAGCAAGAATAGGCCAATGCAGTTACACGTACTTTCCTATCAGGAAAAATGTGCTAAGATGATGAAAATGGCATACTTAGTACAGATGTACTTAGGCTACCAAATTTCTCCATTATTTTCTTGCAATCAGTACTACATACAGTTGACCTGGCTCAAAAGTGGGAGGGAATCTTTTCAATAAAGATCTTTTTCAACAATTAGCTTTCTAGGCTTGCCTCCATTACAAGCTAGTGCTGGGTGACCTGTGAGCCAGGATACGAAAATGTTGTACTCTGGCATGAGTCTTTTTCTTTCTAGTGCATGGACACAGCAGTTGGGGAATACATAATATCACACACACAAAAAAAAGCTTGTAAGTGTAGACACATGGAAATAAATTATTAATATACTTAATATAATTTAATAATATATAAAACTATGACAATTATTAATAATAATTCATAATATAATTTACTGCTAAAATTCATGAACATCAACTGACAAACACAGATTACATTGTATCTAAATAAATGTGATACTATAATGCAATAATTTTATACATACCCCCTTGGGCAGAGTAAATCTCTGACTTTTTCATTGTAGATTTCAATGTAAGAAACTTCCACCTTGTAAGTAATGTTCTCATCTTCATTCTGGAAGATCATTTACATGTACAAATAAAAGGTTAATACAAAGCAAACACTTGCAAAGAAGTGCAGTATCATGGAAGAAGGAACAGGTGGAACCAAATGAGAAAACTTGGATGCTGGTCTTGCACTGTAACTATTGAGGTTATGATCAGTTGGTGATGTGTGATTAAATCTGGGTAAAGGCTAATTTACACGCTGCGATTTGTCTGGCCAATTTGTTGGCCACGACAAATCGGGGAGCGAATCAGTACGTGTGAATGGTGATCCGATGTGGCGGCGACTCCAATCCGACAAGTCGGCCGATTCAGAAAAATCTGTGACTGCTTCACAGATTTTTGCGTGTCGGGCGCGATTTTAAAAACGAAAATGCAACCTGCCAAAGAATTGGCGCAAAACAAATTTTTATCTGCGGTATTTTAGCTGAAAACAAACTAACTAGTTATCACCTACCATTTTGTTTTCCAAGACGTTTCATCAAAAAGTTTTGACTATAAACAATGCATGTGCAGTGCTTGCACTGTACATAAACCGATTCACTTCCCGATTTATCGTGGCCCACAAATCGGGCTGACAAATCGCAGCGTGTAAATTAGCCTTAAGCATACAGTACTGGCCAAAGGGATTGCAGCATTTACAGGCACATAAAATGTGTGACTTACTAGCAAAATAGATGCAAGAAACATTGGAGTAAAATTTTACATGAGCTATTACACGCACCTCACTTATACATGAACTGCGTGTACAATGTATTTTGGTAAAGGATGAAACCTTTTGTTATTCATACATGCAAAGTGCGTGTATTTCTCTGCAAAGGAAAGTACAGATGCCACAATAGACTGCAAGAAGTCCCTCTGGATTGTCGGGCAGCAAGCAAAATTATTTGAGGAAGCAATCAGCTGACACAATCAACAGTAAAGTGAAACATGTTATTGCTAGAAAAAAACTGTAGTCCTGAGAGGTACAGTTTGTAATGATGTTAACTGATAAGTAGATGAACAATAACCACATTTTTACTGACTTTGACTAATGTTACGAAAACCTGAGTGGAAGTCAAAGTCACCACAAAAAGCCCTTCTCAAAACTACTGGACTATCATACTTCGCTGACTAGGGCTGCAATGATACACTGATGCATCGGTGAGCCACAATATTTTTTTCCAGAGATACAAATATCGATATTTAAATAAGATATTGTGATATTACGATACAATAAAATATGCTACATCAGCAAATTTGGGTAATCACTGCCTTTAAGATTCCTTACCCAAGCTGTACATTTTAGCCCTTGTAAGGCAATTTGATGTTGTGTTATTACTGAGGTAAATTTTTTTCTAAGGAAATAAATCATTTAAATGTTGGTAACTAGTTTTGTCGCGCACAGTAATGTGTATCGTATTACGGCCCTTGTATCGAGATATAGGTCGTATCGTAGAAAAAATTAATGCATTGTTGCAGCCCTATCATTGACTTAAGATATGACTCCTGGGTCTGTGAATGAAATTCTAAAGTGAGGCTATTTAAACAGAAACTGCTGGATAGTACTAGTAGTACATGTACTTTCCAGTGCTGTTGTTTATTATGCAGTAAAAGGTGGCTCTAACTTTAATTTGTGTCTGTGGAAGAAATCCTTGAGTATTACCATACAAATTAAATAAAAGCTATTGAGCAGTACTTTTTTCTGTTTGTTTATTATGCTATACAAGGTGGTTGAGGTTCTAACTTCTGAGATTGCAAGTAAAAACCTACATGAATGCTACTGAACACAACTTTCATATAGTGCCATTGTTACGCTATAATTGCATACAAGGTGGTTCACGTCGTAACTTTTCAGTCTGTGGGTGAAAATGTCGCAGTGTGACCATGTAAAGAAAGTTCTTGATCAGTACATGTATAGTACAGGTGCAATATTTTTCTGAGTTACATGTAAATTCACTTTTTGAACATATCATGTTTCTACATGCGTGTGAATGAAAGTTTTTGATGTAGTTTAATCACACACGATTCACAAAAATACATTAATTATTAAGTACAAAAATTATAAATTAAAGTGCCGAAAATTAATGAAGGTTGGGTTCCGCCCGCAAATAACAGAGGCTAACCAAGGCGGGCGGAGCTACAATGGTACAGCAGTTGCGATTACATAAGGATATTTAATTAATAAATTAATACAACTGCAATACAATATTATTACAATTAAATAAGGATACTAAATACTAAATAACTATATACATTAATTGGCAACTTTTAGGAATTTTTGAAGCCAACTTACTCCTGAAATTCTGTTAAAAAGTTCATCACATAGCCTTGGTATGATTCCTGTTTGGTTCTGATCATGGCTGCCCATCATGGTGAATGTCTTTCCAGATCCTTAAAAAAAAACAAGCAATAGTCATAATTCAGAGGCAGCAATGGCATTCTCGTCCCCAGAGCTGCGATCCTTTTGGCCAGCGCCACGGATCGAGCACTCTGGCAGGGTCCGAAAACAGGAAGTCTGCAAATCACAGGCTTCCGGCTTTCAGCACAGCCTCAGAAATTTGAAACAATAACGGTTACCATTGGTTACAAAAATGGGCAGCTATTAAGCTTGTGCATTATCCTGGCCCCTGCCAGAGCTCTCGATCCGTGGCGTTGGCCAAAAGGATCACAGCTCTGGGGACAAGAATGTAGCAATGGTCGAGTGGTTAGGGCACCAGCATACATGGTCATTTAAGTCCTACTCTGATGGCTTGAATTGTTTATTGATGGCCTCAGGTTCCCCCCCCCCCTGGTCACACTTGTAAGTAGCCAACTGGCATGCATCTGGCCAGTTGGGGCTCTTGACTGTTCTGTTCAATTTGCAGCCCTGAAAAGCCACTAACGTGAAATTACCAGTCATAAAAAGTACTTAATTTATTGCTTTGTTTGTTTCTTTGTTTGTTGTGACTGTTTATCTATTAATTTTATTTAATTATTTAAACGTACTCTCAGTCTACTACTGTTCAGAGACCACAGGCTTTCATCCAGAATGCTCAAAAAACCTCAGCTTTTGGATCAATTTACCTTTTATCAACTCAGCTGATATCAAATTGATATAAGTGTTACACTAACCCATCAATACATCACCGTCATCACTATAGAAACCAATCCATTTTTCACCCTGGAAACATGTTACTAGGCAATGGCTAGGCAACCTACTCTATACCTGTTAGGGTTGCTGGGTCAGGAAATAGAAATTTGGGAAACTGGTCTACTATTATTCTTACCACTCCCTTTATTACCCCGCCGTCAGGACGGGGTCTAGTAATACCCTTTTTTTCCGTCGTTTTTTACCCCGCCGTCAGGACGGGGTCTAGTAATACCCATTTTTTTTCCGTGGTTTTTTTTGTTTTTTTTTTTGGCGGTCACTTGCCCCAGACCTCCGGCTGCCGCTCGGCCAAACAAATACTCGTCGTGTCTTTCGCTACATAGGCAAGGGCTTTTATCTTGAGTGACCGTAACATATTTTACACCCCGGGGGTGGAGAACAACGGCGGGGTCTAATGCCCCTGGGGCTTTTCTTGTTTTTTTTTTTTTGGTGGTCACTTGCCCCAGACCTCCGGTTTTTGCTCGGCCAAAGAAATACTCGTCGTGTCTTTTGCTACACAGCCAAGGGCTTTTATCTTGAGTGACCGTAACATATTTTACCACCCCCGGGGGGGAGAACAACGGCGGGGTCTAATGCCCCTGGGGCTTTTCTTGTTTATGTTGTAATTTCAGGTCAAAATGATTTCAAACTAGTTTGATTCGTTTTTTCCTTTGTTTCAGTTTGATGATAATGACTATAAAACAAAGGAAATACAAATCAAACTAACATTTACTTTAATGGTTGCCCCATCCTTTCTTAATAGGCCCCCCTCCAAAGCACCATTGAAAGGCAGAAATTTTTTTCAGCCCAGCTCATTTTTCCTGAGCCAGTTGTCAAAATAAAATATGTTCACATTATTTAAGACTCCCTTACCTGTTTGCCCATAAGCAAAAATGCAGGCATTGTATCCCTCAAACGAATTCTCTAAAACATCAGCACCAAGGCATTTATAAACATTTTCCTGGCCTAAATATAAATCAAAACAAAAAATGTTAGAAAATTGGTGCACTCTGCACAAAATATGTTTCTGTAAAAAGAAACAGTGGACCTTCATTAATATGGCTCTTAAATGTAAATAATCGTTACAACAAGGTGGGTGTGTTAATCCTTTAAGCCCCAGTATCAACATGCATGTTCTCCCTACTGTTCTCCATATGTGTAATATCATAATATAAGTTGAGAGAATTTGATCATACAGTGATCATTCGCCTTATTCTCTTGAACTATAGGTAGTGATGTTAAAAGGAGAATTAAGATGCTTGTCACTGTTGGGGCTTAAAGTGTCTATGTGGCCTGCAGGGTTTTCCTGGTTTTAGTAAGTTTATGAAGCGTACATAACTGCCCAAATTGTTTTTTTGGCATTTCGACCCGTTTTCACCCTGAAACTTCGGTTTAAAGATCCCGCTTGAGCCACGCCCATCAGGGTTGACCGAGTGATAAAGCCCAAAGAAGCCTTGGTCCGAGTCAAGCCGTGACGTCATTTCAGGAAGGGAGAATTTTCCCAAAAGAAAATCTTCACTAGTTTGTTGCGTGGTTTTAGTGAGGCACAATGCCGGATAGATGTGTTGTTTACGGGTGTTCAAATGTGAACGATCCGGAGAATGGGATCTCCCTCCACAGAATCCCTTTCTTCAACGACAACCGAAGCGAGGCGCTGGCAAGGAGAAAAAAATGGGTAGACTTCGTAAAATCGAAGCGCGCAAAGTGGGAGCCAACTGCTTCGTCGCATGTGTGCTCGTGTCACTTTGCCAAAGAAGATTTTTCAGAACAGTTTTTGTTTCCCGGTGTGAAAAGACGTCGAGAACTTAAAAAAGATGCCATAGGAGTAGTTCCTGTACCAAGATTTCAAAAAAACGCTTGGGAAGAGGAGGAATTATCTAGCAGGACTCGTCGTCAGGTTCATAATAGTGTGATTTTCTTCATTGATACATTTTTGCACGCGATGACAAATTTATCAGATTCTAATGTCCGTGCTCTCGAATTTCTCTGTAATTGTGTAGATTCTAAAGGAAGCCTTTGCCTCTCATAAAGCAAAAGAATCCTCTTGCCAGTCTGCCGACAATAAAGAAGTTTGTTGCGAGGATTCTGAGGAGATGCAAGCGACACGCAATGATGTTGACATCGCGTGCTCATCAAGCTCCCCGCCGACTGCATCGAATGTCGAAAATGATCAAGAACCTGTGGTGAGTTACATTGTTCAGACTACGCGTTTCGTATTTTTAGCCTTCGAAATAGGACTGAATGACGGGTACGTATGCAATCGCCGTTTCCAATCGTAGCATTTATCAAAACTAAACCCTTCGCCTATTTTGAGAAGTTTGTATACTACGTGTAATAAGGTAGCGAAAAATGTGTGCATTGTACATATTCTGATGAAGCCTCAGTTTTGTCCCCGCTTTTAAAGTACATTCGTAATCATAATTTCACCTCTACTGAACCTGCAAAACTTCATATTGTTTACAGACAAAAGATTTTGCAGTCCAGACGAGCGGCTGTATTGGCTGTGCTAGCCTGAAAGAGGAACTGCGGCAATTGGGCAACAAATTAATTATGTTGACAGAAAAGAATGATGCCTTGATGAGAAAGCCTGCTACTACCTCGACAAGTGAGTTTTTTGTGTAATCTTGAATAAACAGTGACAGGTTAAGCCGTAATTTGGATTGATTTTTGAATGAACGATAATATTTTGGAATATATATAAATATATCTATATTTGAAAATGAAAATGGCGTCATGACGACACCGAAACGTCGTTCCATTTTACCAGCGTTGATTTTTACTTGTTTTTATATGTATATTTATTTATTTAGGTTTTCCATACTAACTTGCGTGAGTAACCTCTTTGCTTTGCTTTTGTCAATTTCGAATTTAGGTATTCAGTGTGACCGCATTTATGAAGAGCAGCTTTTTACTTATGAAAAGGAAGGGGAACCCCCAGTGGAAACCAGCAATGCAGAGGTGGAAAAAAATGTATCCCTAGAGCCAGACGAGGAAATAGATCAGGAAGATGACTTGGAGGTGACAGAAGAGGAGCCTGAGTATGACAACACATATGATGCAAACTACAAGCCAGACACTGACACTGATACTGGGGGAGAAACTGAAACAGATAATGAAGATGACAACATTATCAAAGGACCAAGGTAATAACTTACCTTTATTATTTTACAACATGTAATGCTCCTTGGCTGAAGACACAACTTCTTTAATGGGTCCTACTGCACATGGTAAATATCTCATTTTTATTTACATTGCAGGTTGCATGACGATAACCTGCGGACAACTCCTAAACATATTGTGTTTTTGTCGAAACTGCTGCTGTTGTTCCAGTTCTGCCACACGTGTCGGGCTGACAATCCTCTCGTTGAAACCCGTCAAATTGGAACCATGGCAGTGGTGACTACATGGTGCCAAAATCCAAAATGCCCCAAAAAAGAAAATGTGTGGCACAGCCAACCTTACATGCCTGGCACAAAGACCCCTGCTGGAAATTTCCTACTCTGCTTTGCTATCCTGTTGGCTGGTGGGTCAGCAAGCAAGATTTTTCAAATCTTCCAGCATATGGGTTTGGCCTGCATTTCCTTGTCAACCTTCTTCTACCATCAACGTGTATGTGTACATGACATTTGCAAATTATGATTATGATAATTACTTTTTTTGTATATTCCAACTTTTATTTTGGCACCCTCTTGGGGGTGTGCAGGGAGAGGGGGGGGGGGTGGGGGAATGTGTGAAATCTGGTCACCCTCTTTTTTCTTTTAAATTCAGGTGAGGCTCTTTCCAGCCATATATATCCACTGGAAGAAGTACCAGGAGGAAATGATAAAGAAACTGAAGGCCTTAAAAGAGCCCCTCACAATATCAGGAGACGGCAGACATGACAGCATGGGGCACAGTGCAAAGTTCGGGGCCTACACAATTTTTTGCTGTAGCTTGCCACTCATCATTCATTTTGCTCTTGTGCAGGTAAAAATTTTTGCACTTGTTGAACTGGAGGGGGAGGTGGTTTTTATACATATTGCATTGCTAGATACGACCGCTATAGAGCTTTGTATGGTTTTGGTTTTAGGAACAAGAATAAGGTCAAATTTTCAACAATGAGCCATCTCATACCCATTTCAAAAACCCAGGAGACCCCCCCCTCCCCTTGCTTCAAACCAATGTGTAACTGACACATTGCATTTGTTGTCTATCTGTTACAGAGAAATGAAGTAGGTAGCAGCACAGCCCTGGAGTATGCTGGTTTTCAGCGGGCGATGACTTTCCTCCTTGGGTGTGGCCTAGCCATTGGGACTTTCATTTCTGACCGACATGTCTCAATAGCAAAACACATGCGCGAGAAGTTGAGCAATATCACCCACTTCTTTGACCTTTGGCACTTAAAGAAACGTAAGCACTCACTGCATGATGTTAAAATATTCTTGTAGAAAAGTCTGGTTACTGATCAGGTAACATTACATTGTTTGGCATCCTGGAACATGGTCCCAAAGGTGTACACCTATATACAACAGGTTGAAGTTTCAACCCATTTTCATTAGTAATAGATACTTATACTACAGTTTATCAGTCTTAATTTTCAGAAATTATGTTTTTCAGAGGTCAGAAAAGTCCTTACGAAAATCTCAAAGCAGAGTGGTTGTGAGAGTTTAACGGAGTGGATCAGACCCTGTGAAAACCACTTGTACTGGAGCGCGACAACCACTATGTGTGGAACAGGGAGAATAATTTGGGCAAAATTCAAGTCCTTTTTGAGCCACATTATAAACAAGCATGATAACTTGGATGATCCCCTCTTCAACAGATGTGGACATGGAAGCAACATCCAGCACAGAAAGTGGTTCCTTCCTAGTATGATTTATGTTTATGCTGTATGCTAAATATTGTATAAAAGAATAATATTAGACTTCTTTATTCCCCACTTGATGTTTGTCGAGTCTAATTTTGGACAACTGCCATTTCATTGTCAAAGAAATCTATTATTATTCAGTTTACATTCGCCATGCTAAGTATTGGCTGGGTACGTATCTAAAAGCAATAATACCATTCATGAAAATCTCCCTCGCTGAACCCAATAATGTGGTAAAATTATTGCTGATGATGATTGCCCATGAAATACTTTTATTTTTCCAGACTCTGTGGTCTATGAGAAAGTTGTTGCTGCCCTTACAGAGACAAGACTTGTACAAGGCATAATGCAGGCCTCTCCAATTGCCCAGACAAGTTGTCTAGAGGGTTTTCATTCTGTCCTGAACCATTTCTGTCCGAAAATGATATCATTCTCATACGTAGGGATGCTTTGCAGGTTTGTGTTTACTAATGGCATGTACTGACTAACTGCATCAAGTTGCTGATCTCTATCACAACTGTTTATACAAAGTCAACTGTTTTATTTTTTTTCTTAGTCCAGATGAATAACATTAAATGCTCAAGCCCTCCATATCTTCTCATGTGGACAGCTCATGTTTCATCAGCTGAACTGCCAGTGTAAAATGATTAATTTTTTTGATCATATCACTCTGTGAAAGTTTCAATAAATAAGTCTGTTTGTTTCAGAAGTAGAAACAGTTTCCTTATTTTGTTTACATGGGACCAAGACCTTTCCACAAGTGAATGAAAAAATTCAGCCAATTTTTTTAATGCCTGGTCAATAAAAAAACTACATATGTATATACTAACGTTCAGATATCTTTTACTACTCCAGGCATATACTTGCTGCCATGCACTTTAACTACAATCTTGTGAGAGATACTAAAATAAAGGTAGATGGATCAAGTCAGGTTAAAGTGATCTACCCAAAATTCAAGAATGGAGAAGCCTCTGTCCGAGATGTCAGGATACAACCCCGATTTGGTAATTTTTGTTGCTTTAGTTTGAATGCAATGTTCTTGGTGACTAGAACCAGTAAAATACCTCACTATGATGGTCTGAAAAGGATACCCCCCCCCCCCCACCTACACGACAAATACTAACAACAGAAATTACACTAATTCTAGACTAAAAAGTGCCTCTTTTTATGATTTCACTTCAGACTATGTTGAAGACATATACCAGACTTTCATAGAAGCTGCCAAGACAGGTACTTCCTTAAAAGAGGCTAATAAGGAGCTGAAGGAGATGACTCCCCTTCCCATGAACACAATGCTAGAGAAAGAACCTCGAGAAGAAGCACTGGAAAAGAGAAAGAAAAGGAAAGAGATGACAGTAAAAAATGTTCCACCAACAACACCATGTAAGTTGAAAGGGATATTTGGAGTAAACAAACTTAGGCATATAATAGGCCATTTCCGAGTTGTCTTCTACCTCTTTTTCAAAGCGAGTCTCAGTGCATAGCCTTTTATATGAAAATGAATTTTCATTCACATGTAGATAAAACTCATTTTCATATGAAAGGTTTCGCATGAAGCCTTGCTTTGAAAAAGAGGCACAAGACAATTCGGAAATGCCCTATTTTTTCTGTCATGAAAACATTTGGCTTTTTCATACACGTAGAACCACAAATTTAGTACAGAATTTTTCTGGAATAAAAATAAATTAATTGGGTATTGTTGCTATATTATACTGTCATATTATGAAACGTAATCATATTCACTTGAAAACACAAAACAAAATTTCAAACACTGTACATTTCATTTCAGTGGCCAAAGTATTGGAGCATGAATCAACTTCATCTAAGAAGAGAAAGAGGGAATCGGTGTCGAGTGGAACTATTTCTAAGAGGAAGAAGCCATCAGCTGAATCCACACCAAAAATGTGCCGCACATGTAAAAGACCAGTGAAGGGGCACAAAAGGGGAGAGTGTCCTAAGAATCAAGCCAGTTAGATGATAAACATTTTACATTCGTTGAAAACATATCGCGTAATGTTAAATGACAGAAAATGATTTGGTCATGTTTTTTGCATGATATAACAATGCTTAAATGAAAGTGACTGCAGGATGTCATCATAAAATTATACATGGCATTCAGCACTGCAACAACAACATAGAAAGCCAATGGAAACAAATTTATTGTACATGTGTGAATAAAAATTAGTAAATATTACTGGAATACTAGAAATTATTGCAACCATAATAATGAGACATCTGTGGTACATTTCAACCTCATTCGTCCTCTTCGTAACCAGTGAAGGTATTACCTTCAGAGCCAAATTCCTTTCTTATAACATGATAAGCACATGCTGGCAGAGGAAAACGCTGGGCTCCTAGATATCCATACACCAACTGAGTGAACTCCCTGTATGCTGTTACACGAAGGAACCTATGAAATTGGAAATATATTTGCAATAGTTAGCATCATCAAAATCATCATCGTTGTACTGTCATTACCACACTTTCCTGAGGCTCTTGAAGAGTAAAAAAATCTAGACTTGGATGCGAATCTATGGCTGTAATTTACTAGAGATTAAATAAATCATTTTTGGATAATTGGGGACATTTCCTATTAAAAATTCTGTCAAATATTATATGATTATAAAAACCCTTATTACATATTTGATACAGTTCAAGAATTGTAAGTAGGCATATTACACTTGTAAATACAGTGGGGCTAGACGAATGGAAGGAAACCAACTTCTAATGAAAAGCTGTCAATAGCATAAATGTAACATACACAATTCCACAAAGGCTAGAGGGGAAACATTCCATTTTTGGAACAAGTCACGATTTAAAAACAAGGATCTTTTTAAAACATTGACAGGAGCAGCTTTTCTTCATTTGGGAAACCTACTGCTTGTTTGCAGCAGAATGTTTGGGAGACATTCCACTAAATGTTATTTATAATAAATTATGATCACAAAAGTAAAACAGTAATCAGAGGCAAACTTACTCGTCTTCTGTTCCTGTTTGCCTGTATCTTCTGCCATCTTGTGTTTTGTATTTTGCTGCTGCGGATCGCAGAGACCAACGGTTCAAACACACGGTACTAAAGCCCGGGTGCTGTGTAACACAGCTTGGCGAGGAGTCTGTTTCTCGAAGAACCAAGTCGCTGGCAAGTGACTTCACGCAACCTTCGAGTTCTTGGCAACACTGGCATTCCCTGCAATTTTGGAGTAGCTCAACACGGCAGTTCCCACACTTGCACCTGAAAAAAATAGCCACCAGCTCGTTAGTCTTTACTTTTGGTAGTAGTTTTAACAGTCAAAAGCAAAATTAAATGTTGTTTACACAATGGCGGCCAATATCACAAACTTACCAGTTGCTGTGTGCAACGACTCTTTCAAGTCGGTTTTGCAACTCCTGTTCTCGCTCTTCGATGCGCTTTTTTTCCCGATTATATTCTTCAAGCCATTCGTCGTCGGCAAGTGGCTCCTCTGAGTACGGTAATCCCTCCGAATCGCTTCCACTTGCGTGCTTTGGGTTTGTCAATTGATCAAACTCGATCTCTTCTGCGTACGAGTCTGTAGAGATGCTACTCTCGCCATCTTCGGACAACAAATCATCGTCGCTCGTACGATCCATCAGTATTTTCAAGGATTTTTTCCTTGAATCGAAGTTCAGTGATGAAAATATTGATTTTCTGAGGTAAAACACAAAGAACACGCAAACACGAAGACACCTAACACGCAAACACGCGACTGAAAACATGAAATCTTCGCTTTTGACCCTTCCTGAAGTGACGTCATCGGGTACCAAGCCCCAAGCGCACGGCCAGCCTTGAAGGGCGCGGCTCAAGCGGGAACTTCAAACCGAATTTTCAGGGTGAAAACAGGTCGAAATGCCAAAAAAACAATTTGGGCAGTTATGTACGCTTCATAAACTTACTAAAACCAGAAAAACCCTGCAGGCCACATAGACACTTTAAAGAGTTGACAAGTTGGGAATTAGGTCCACGGGATTTAATTGAATGTACCACGTAAATGTGCTCCTCTAAGGCAGACAAAAAGATTCAAATACCTTTAAACTGTGCATATGTATTTTTCATAAGTATGTTTCCATTATGTTAATTATATTTAATACAGCATTTCCTTACAATATACAGCTCTGGGCACCTCTGTCTAAATATTGTTTAAATAAATAAATAAATTCTCAATTTCGACTTTCCAAAGCAAACAAGAACTCCAAACTAAAATTATGTACACTGTACAGTGTAAAATCATGTACTAGCTACAGGAGTACAATGTATGTATAGCCTGGTTTTTTAGCTAGGTTTGGGGAAATCCCACATACAAACATGTATGTAACTAGGAATTTTGATATTCCCAACCATCCCAGATCATCAAGACTAATGTGCAGTATTAAGAGTTAGGTGTGATCACCAAATTAACCGTGGAGTCATCTGATCAGCACAATAGAAATGCCTTTTTTCCTGTAACATCCTTGACTGTCCCAAATAATTAGCTCTCAAGGACATGCATATACCTCATCAACTTTTTACAAGTGGAAGCGAGGATTGCATGGGACAGCCAAGAAATAAAACAATCCAGGGTCATCTGGGATTTTTCTTCACATATTGGAAATTAAAGCAGGCTTACGGTCAATTTCACTCTTGTGTGCATTCCCATGGCCAGGTTGTTCAAAATTAATATCATTCGCAGACTATGATTTGGCTGTCACAATTCACCTATGGTAACATACAGCTGTACATTGACAGGAATTTACTCACGACATGAGTTTACAGAGGAAATGTTAACTTCCTGAGATACAAACAACCATTTAAAGAACCGTAAAATCTCCAATCTTCCTTTGTGGCTTTGTAATTATATGCAAATCAGAGTTGGCAAAGTATTTTTGAAAAAACCCCAACTTTATATAATTATTACACAGCAGTGAAATTGGACGCTTTTCTTACTTGCATATTTGTTGTTGCTTTCATCCATAGACCAAAAGCAGTGATCAAATGCAAATGTCTTCAAGATAAAGAGAAGAGAAACAAGAAAAGTTGTTAGTTTCCAAATTAATTATACTTTACTCTCACAATGAAACTCAAGCAAGCTTTTGCATGAGGTCTACAGAGGTTCTGCTCCCATCCCTCCCCGGACAGAGGATAACCCTGTAATGGACTAGTTAGCATCCTACCCAGGAAGTAATAGGTGCTCCAGGTAACTTCACACTATGGATCAGGTATACAATGTGCATTTCTCGAAAGCCCCGAAACTTTTCAGGCCGATTTCAGGCACGATAACTCATGCTGTATCTTGTAACCAAAGACGTTTCTAAGCATGAAACTTTGCTAGAAGTTAAATATTTGTTACCTTTACAGATATGTTAAAATAATGGCTTTGAAGAATGAGTTTTCCGTATTTTTACAAATGGCTTTTTTGGGGCCGAAATGTTTTCGGGACTTTCGATATGGCGCCCTGGGAATCTAGAGACAAAAGCTTGTACAGAAACCAATTTTAAAACCACAACATCAAGGTCAGAAGTCTGACGTGTTTTTAAGTTATGAATTGGCTACATGTATTATTTCACTATATGACCTTCATGTTTAGTCTTATCCCAGATAAGGAACAGATTACAACCCGTCATACCCAATAACAGCAGGATTCTTGCCCAGACTCCAAATACAAGAATAAAATACATGTAATGTTATTAACATTCTGCAGTGATGAATCAAAACGATTTTCAGCAATTGAGTTTTGAGACAATTTTTAACACAGTCACATATAATACATAACAGGCCAGTGAACAGATGGTCAAAATAACTGATAATCCTTAACAGCCATTTAAGCTGTTAATAGTGGAATTAATCCAGAAATTTCAAGCATGTCAATATTATTTTTAGTTCCAAATTTCAGTCATATTTTGTACTTATTAGTATAACATCTAGATGGAGTCATTTTAAGTTTTTCATTTCAAAATAAACATAATTGCAGATAGTAACTCAAAAGTTATTAATTTTATAAGAACAACTTCCACTTGCCTTGCAGCGGGAGATCGTCTTGTTTACACCAAACCTTAAAATGTATCTTTTGTTTTTGCTTAGGAAATTAAATCTATGTTAAGGCACATGTGGAAATTTAAAACCTTTAATTTTCACATCTTTAATTTTTGCATTCATTTGAAAACCAGTCAAAATACCCGGCAAAATGTAGTAAAACACTGGAGCAAAAACTAGTTCTGCAGTGGCAAAAGAGTTAATTGATTTATGCAAACTGCTTGATTTTTCCATGTTTCTGGCTGCAAACAACATATTAATTACAGTGTAATTAAATGCAGGAAGGATGAATTCATACCTTTGTGTGTTTCCTACATCCCGAATTAATTCAATCCACGGGAAAAACGTGAAAATAAAGAGAAATAAAACAAAGTTAACCAGCATATAGCTCAAACTTAACACTACCGTGTTGAGTGTATGTATTTAAATTGAAAAGAGCTTCTAATAAAGGAAGAAATGTACATGTATGTACTTATCTAAAAGATTGCCTGGAGCAATAGGCAATAACGTGACACTAAATTGCAAATTCAAGTAAACATTCACATAATGCAAATATTCCAAGTGAAAGATAAGACCATGAATTACAGGGGGTTTATTTACCAGCGTAGTATTTTTAGGTGGATGTTGTTTACCTTCATTTTACAAAAAGCAATCAGTCGTATTCTTTTGTTTACAACTTTTCGTAAGTGGGCCTAATAAAAGATTCTAGAAGGCTGGATTGTTAATTTCCTCTTCAATTATAAAATAACTTAGAACTAACTTCCTCAGTCGAATCCAATACCTACACCATATCTGCCCGTTTCATCGAGGGCGGATATTCTTAAATTTAGTATAAAACGTTTTGGAAACAATATTTTGAATCTCAAAGGTTTCCTTGGTTTTATATATCGATTGTAAAACAATTGCAATCTCAAAACAAATATTACCGCTCGAAAAAGCTTTTGAACGTTTATATCCATCGTAAGAGCCAAACAAGATTGCTTTTTCGTGGTGGATGCCTCACGCAAATTGTGATACTTTAGATAAAAAGATAAGCGATCCTGACGGACGGAAAGGCAAGCAATAAAGTGTTGAACATTCACTAACGATGGCTTAATAAATCGCGAACTATCACAGCTCGAATTATTATCGATTTCGACAAGTCTGCACGGAGATGGCAGCTAAAAAATTAATGAAAGCAGGCTTGTTTTTCGAGATAAATATTAACCCACGAAACCATCTCCAATTTCAGACATTTTATCAAATTCAATTTTCCTTAACTTAGAAAATAATGTCGACGAAAATAGAGAAAATGGGTTATAAACGAGCCATCGACAGAGCTCGCACTTCCGTTAATTAAAAGCTGTTTGTTATTTCCTGGCAAACCAGCGAGAAAAACTTTCATCAGAGAGTTATTTCGCGATAAAATGGGCCGTGTGTTTTGGCAATCCAACTGACAAGTCAACTTAATATAACGGTGAGCTGGTGCTGGTTGCGACGCATTTAATATGGCAGTGGCGATTTCAGTATTGTAGTAAATTCAAAACAAATCTACATATTCACAACTTCAAATTGCACACGACTTTTACCAGCTATAATTGGAGGTAATAAAACTGCACACCAGGAAAATCAGAGAATGAAATTGAAATGATCGCGTCAGAAATCAATTTCAACTTACACCACCGCACAAATAAGAACGTGTTTGATAAATGTTCTAACCTGTCCCGTAAGCCGGCCGAGAACAGCATCGTTTGATTTTCTTCCATATCGACGACGCATTTCGTCCCCAGTTCGATCTCTGTAAAATCACAAAAACGAAAAACTTACTGAAATTCGTTAAAAACGAAATCAGCCTCCGGTTTATACAATAAAGAACGGGAAACGTAGTAACTTACCGCGCCGATTGAATGGCCTCACGCGCACAGCAACCTTAACTTTGGAACTCATGGCTGCCTGATCGCCGTATTAAAAGCCGGCCGGCGTCTTGCTAAGCAGATTTGTCTGTGTTACGACGCCATAAGTCGGCCACTCTTCCGCCGAATGTTTTTCATTCGTCTTTACACTGAAGAAAGATCTTTCGTTCTCGATTTTCTACTCAGAACACGATTCACGCGCCGCCATATCCTTTTCATAACTTATTCACTGGTCATCCGGGAACTGCCGTGACACGGCAATTGGTTTTCCGCATTCCATATATGGAAGTGCACCAATCCGCGAAAGTGGCGCGAAAATATGAGACGAGTGGCATGACGAGTTCTAAACACTTGCGGCAAAAACATATATTGTTTTTTCGGTACATATTGACCGTTAACATCAATATTACTATAATTTTAACTTGAATGAACAACATGAAAAAGAAAAATAAGAGATTGTTTAATAAATAGGTAGCATTTTCATTGTTTCTTTAAAATTAGGTTAAAACTGGGAGCGTTAAAAGAGATGATCACGAGAGGAACGACTGGATACTTGATGGGCAATATACACCGATTGCAAATATGGCGGCGTATGCACGAAAGCGAGGCTTTTCGGTGACAACCGTTGCTAAGGGCCGATTCACTTACTCGTTCTCTTATACGAGCGCGAGTTGTTTACACTTTTGTTCAAGCTATTTCTTCGAAGATATCTCAAGAAAAGTCCTGTTTGTGAGAAGATATGGTTTATCAATCATTTCTCAATACTTCTGAGGTGAATTTAAGGTCAGTCAATTAAAAACAGTTTTGTTTAAGCCCGTATTGTTATTCAAATGTGTCGTGCAGGAATGCTATGGCGGCCGCTCGGTTGCTATTTTAAGTTCCGCAACTACAATCGCTTGCAATCGCTAAATTTACTGTGCACGAAGGAAACCCTTAGCGAACGATATAATAGACATTTTTGCCGATGATTCAAGGCCTAGCTATGTTTTCCTCCCTCGCAATGTCATCGTAAGAAACTTGCGTGCGTCACACGAATCCGCCTTCATCGAACATATACAACTCTTGATCTGCGCATTTTGTGACTGAAGTCCAGTGAAAATTGTTTGGAAATCGTTAATTACGTTAAAATTTGCTTGTCGTCTTTTGAAGTGTGTAATTTCAATATGCCAGAAACGTGCTGTGTACCGTTGTGCAACAAAACAGGTTATCGTATACATTCGGATGGGAGAAAGGTCACCTTCCATACACTTCCAAAAGATCCGTCAGTTCTAAAGGTGTGTGTTGCTATTTTGAACATTTGTGATTTATTTCTTACTTCAAATGTTGTTTCAAGTATAAATTATTATTTTCGACCGCTTTTCAGGCGTGGATTACCAAAATTAAAAGGGATGTGTCGGCTGACTTCCAAATCAATAAGCGGACCAGAATTTATTTTACTACCACCTTAACTGGTCGTCGAAATGTTAAGAATGAAGCTATTCCGTCGAAGTTTGCGTGGTCTCCCGCATCTCCCAAGCGAAAATCACCTCGCAAGAGACTATGGCCTTCTCCCACAAAAAAACAAAATTCTCCTGTCAGTGAACATATGGAGGTGGGAATGGCTGATGAGCTGGGAGAGTCGCCAATACAAGACGAGATTGCTAGGCTTGAAGAGGAAGTTAAGGCTCTTAGACTTGAAAACAAAGAGCTTTTAAAGACGGTGGATGATCTTGCTAGAAACGTTTTCGGAATAGCACAATTTAAAGACTCAGACTCGGACATAAACTTTTACACAGGGTTTCCCAATTATCAAACTTTAGTGGCCTGCTATAATTTTTTGAGTCCAGGGGAAAATGGTGAGAACATTGTTTATGTTACCAGCAGCACTGATGACAGTTTCACTCCTACAAACAGCGAGGAGATTCCGGGGAATAAACCTGGTAGACGGCGTAAGCTGAGTACTCTAGATGAATTTTTCATGGTTTTGATAAGATTAAGGCTTGGCTTGTTTGAGCTTGACCTCTCTCACAGGTTTAAAGTTCATGTGTCAACTGTCAACAGAATTTGTATTTCCTGGATCAATTTTATGTACCTTAAATTTGGCCACCTTAACATTTGGCCAAGTCGATCTGCAATTTACAAGGCCATGCCTCAATCCTTCAAAGAGAAATATCCCTCCACAAGAGTCATCATTGATGGCACAGAAATAAAGTGTCAAACTCCGTCCTCGTTGGTTCTCCACAGTGAGACATATTCCAGTTACAAGAGTCACACCACTTTTAAGGGTCTGATTGGTATTTCTCCCAGTGGTCACATTACTTTCATATCACAATTGTATGCTGGAAGCATCTCTGACAGGGAAATAACAGTAAGATCCGGACTTTTAAAACTGCCTTTTTCTGCTGGAGATGTAATTATGGCTGACAAAGGATTTAATATTACTGATCTCCTTGAGCCTATGGGTGTTGGGCTCAACATTCCACCATTTGTTGGATCCAGAAGTCAACAAAACCCTTCCGAAGTTATTGCGACACAGGAAATCGCCTCTGAGAGGATTCATGTTGAAAGGGCAATAAACAAAATTAAGAATTTCCAGATATTTAATCAAATAATTCCACTGTCCTTAGCTGGAAGTCTCAATCAAATGTGGACAGTATGTGGTATGCTTACAAATCTTCAAAATCCAATTATTTCTTAGTGATAGCCTCAGAACAGAGACATTTCTAAAACTGCTTATTAAAATATTGACATTAAAAAAATATGCAAGAATATTTACGCTGTTTATGTATTCTGATAATACACAATACAAATACACAAACAAGTACAGGAAATAACTACTTGGAGTATACTGGTTTTAAATGCTACTCAGTGCTGCTGATTGCTGCTACTGTTACTACAGTTTCAATAGGTGTATCAGAAGTAGAAGCCGAAGTAACAGTACATGCTTCTGCTCGTGCAGCTAGTGTTTGTTGCTCGATAGGAGTATTCTTTAAATATTTTGCATAATGCTTAAAGAAAAACTGCTCCAACTTCAGTATCATACTGTTAAAGAAATTGGCATCAAAATATATACGTTCAATGACCATTCCCCTGAATGTGTATGTAACAAAGTCACACCATTTTGCACCTGTTATGCCCATCTGCCCTTGAACTTGTGCATAATATTTGTGAGTTTTTTTAAGCATTGGAAAGTCGTCTTTAAGTTCAAGGTGAAACTGACTGTCACCATGGCATGCTGTTTCTGGGGTCACTGCCCGATGTTTGTATGGACACTTAATTTCGATTAAACCAAATGCATCCTCCTCACTGCCATCGATGACTTTCCCATCTGGAGAACAACCAAGGAATGGGTAGCCAGTGTTGACGACAAATCCCGAGGGAAAGGTTTTGACAGGATGCCCACTGTGTTTTAAGTAATTGCAATATTGCTTAAGAGCTGTGCTCTCATGTTCAATACCATGTTTCAAGGATTCTGGCATGTTCCTTGAGAAAACATAGGGTGTTTGTTCAGCCAGCCCTTTAAGAAAAGCACTGCTTATGGATTTTCGACTCAGAATATCTCCAAACTGAGATGCAGTAAGTCGTGACCTCCTATGTGTCCACCACTGATCACTATTTCTTTGCAAAAGGGTCTCTTGTTCAAGTTTAGCTGCCTCTGCTTCACTTAACTGCAGGGAATCAAACAGGGATTGGTACTCTGGTGTACATTGTGTAACTGCAAAGAGGGGGCAGACTGTTGATATTGGAAAGGGTGGATAAGTAACTGGTACTGCATCAATGTCAGTGGGCCCCTTAGACAAATCGACATTGCATGTCACTGTAAAGTTACCTTCAGTGGGTGCCAGTTGATAGCTCAAATAACCACCCAAGGGGGCGGGGCCAGCCTTGGTTGGCACCATTGCTGTGCCTTTATCCATGTACAAACTAAGGCCAAAATTTTTGTTTATCTGTTGCAAGTTACTTTTAAAATTTGCTATTTCTATACCACTGGGAGGTATTTTCATGGCCTGGTACAATGAGCAAGAAATTCCAGGTGAGTTTTTTGTTGAAGTTACACTATTCACGACCAAATCCAGCCTTGGTTTTTTAAAAACCATGTCCATTAATGGTTCAGAAGAAATTTTTTTCCCTCTTGGTTTATGCCACTGCTGTGGAAGCGATGTACAAACCAGGTCATCGGGGATCACTTTCGCCTTTGTCATGTAGTAGTGGGAAATTAAATACATTAACCCTATTGCATGATTGCAAAACCCCAGTGCCCCTGCAACACAGGTGCACGATGATCCTAACACATGATATGGTTCTTTTAAGGAAATTGCTATTCTAATTTTGTGGGGGGGTTCACTCTTTCGCAGACTCCGATAGCAGAGGGCTCTGAAATAAAAAGTATTGCTCTCAGCATGCTTCTTGGCAAAAACGTTGTGAAGGTATCCCTCTATAAAAAAGTTGACCCCACGTTCAAAAGGCTTCATGACCATGTAGTCAGCCGTCTGCTGAATATTTTTGCCAGAGGTTCGCACATATCGAACAATGGAATTAAACGTAAAAGGAGGAAGGCCATCCAGGTATTTTATCATATCCTTTTCTAGAGGGCAGAACTTAAATTTCTCTTCATTTTCCTTGAGCAGGTCTGAGTCAGTTTTTGAGGAGGACGGGGTGCCTTGTGATTGATCAGGTTGTGTGCCCGTTGAAGTACCTGTAGCATTAACTGACTTCCTTTGGAGTACCTCCTTTGCTCTACAACAAAACACGAAAAAAAGCAACGTTCGATACACCAAAAACTGCACTCATGCGTACAAGTAATTGAGGATAGCTAGAGTTCAGGACTTTTAAAAGTTTAGTTCTAGTAAAAAAAGACGAAGGAAAACTTACTTCTCCACGAACTGTGCCTTCACTTTTAACCCTTTCAAGCTCACATTATTGTCGCGAAGAAACTGCTTGAGTTCGACGACATGTAGACTTGCTCCAAGTCGACCTCGTATAAATCGTTAAGCGAGCGACAAAAAAAAACATTAAAAAGGCGAGCGTTTGCGAGCGAACGAGGTCGCGAAGCGACCGAGAGGGAGGTCGCGAAGCGACCGAGCGAGCGACGCAGTCGCGAGCGAGGTCGACTTGTTTCGCCTGAATAGATTTGAATCACATTAAAAATTCACGCGCGAAAAATGATTGACGTATGCTTTGTCGGGAGTGGCGTCAAATAACTTCAAATGGTATCACACGTGCCGCGAACTTCGCGCGTAATAACAAACTGCTGTCAGTCGGCGAATGGAAGCGGCGGGTTCTACTCCCACCAAGTCATTTTGTAGGCTATCTCTCACTCCAAATTCGAAGAACTCAGTTTGTTTACAGTGTGGCAACCGGATTGAGATCGCAGACAGGCGAAGGAAGCTTTTCGACGGTGGAGAGAAAACACAGTTTTGCAAAAACCTTGACAGGATCTTCGCTCTCAGTTCACCACACGCGGGTGATATTTCGTACTTCTCAAACATTATCTGCCGTCCGTGTTCTGACAGGAACATAACACTTTTAAAAAAAGTAGATAATGCTGGCAGAGTTCTAACTGAAACCCAAGATCGCTTGTCAAAACAAAGAGGCGAAACCGTAACCAAACGAGGACTTTCTTGCGAAGGTGAAGAAACTGCTGCTGAGTCGGGTGCATCTAACACTGGCGGCCGTGCAAAAAGAAGAATCGCACTCTTTTCAGAGGCGACAACAAATTCTTATTCTCCTGCAAATAGTGTAAAGGATCAAGGAACTCAAACTGATCAGGAGGCTAGCTCAGCATCAGTCAGTGTAAGTCTTGTATCTAGCATTATAAATCTCGTCCGTGAGGACTGCGAGTATTTAGAAGCCGTTCGTCACAATAAAAACATGTGAAGTAGTTTCTCAGTGCTTTCAATACAAATTTTGCTTATGACTCGAATAGATTTTAACATGTGTTCCAGCTTATTCCTAACTAACTATACCGCAAGCCCGAAAAATTAAAAATTGAACTTAATGTTTGAATTAAAATGAAAGCAAAAAAACTAATGTCCTTTTGGGCGAATCGAATGCTTCATGCTTCTCGTAACTTACTGTATCCTAATTTCTGCAGGCCAAAGTTTAAAACCCCTTCCATGTCTTCCAAATCGTCATCCATGCTTCGAAGAAACAAAAACAAAGATGGCGTCTTTCTCGAGTCTCAGATTACTTCATGACAAAAACCCATCGCTCTGCTATTGGTCAATTGCCATGACGTCACCGGTTGAATTTTCGACCGGTGAATTTGGCGCCAAACAGGTATGAAAAGTCCTTTTAAAAGCGCAACCAACCGGGCACCAGAAAAAAAATTTAAAAGGACTTTGAGAAAGTCTAGACGACATGCATCTTTTCCAAAGGTCTGTCCATGGTTTGTTTCGGTGTCAAATGTAAGCAGAAGAACACTTTGCAACCTGTGATATTATTCTTTCTCCTTTATTAAAGTCACAGAACTGTGTAAGTTGGAACTTAACTGTAAGCTATTAATACATTTTGAACAGGTTAAATCAGATTAAATGACAATCTCGCACGCATTTCCCTGCGATGACATTGCGAGGGAGAAAAACATAGCTAGGCCTTGAATCATCGATGAATCATCTGCGAAAGTGACCATTTTATTGTTCGGTAAGGCTTTTGTACGTGCACAGTAAACTTAGCGATTGCAAGCGATTGTAGTTGCGGAACTTAGTTTAGCGACGGGGCGGCCGCCATAGCATTCCTGCACGACACATTTGAATAACAATACGGGCTTTAACAAAACTGTTTTTAATTGACTGACCTTAAATTCGCCTCAGAAGTATTGAAAAATGATTGATAAACCATATCTTTTCACAAATAGGACTTTTCTTGAGATATCTTCGAAGAAATAGCTTGAACAAAAGTGTAAACAACTCGCGCTCGTATAAGAGAACGAGTAAGTGAATCGGCCCTTAGCAACGGTTGTCACCGAAAAGCCTCGCTTTCGTGCATACGCCGCCATATTTGCAATCGGTGTATTAAATGGGATATCCAGTTGAAATTGCGATGATGGGATATGGGATCGAAACAACATCGCGGGAAGTTCAATATCTTTTATTCTACTCAAGACAATTAAGGCATGGGTCCTCCAGTTATTTCACAAAAAATTAAGGGGGTGGTCTAAGTTTTGATGAATTTAACATAAAGCGGAGTAAGCTGAGGATACACTTACAAGCTGAAAGTTGAAGAACCTTAAATGTTTTTTGGGATCATATATTGTCGCGTGACCAATTAAGGCTATTTTTAGCTCAAAAACCTTTTTTGGCAAAATGGCACCACTTTTCATAATTTTCTGGAGGCTGCAATCATCTAAATAATGTTAAGGCTACTAGTAACATCAATTTTGTGCCCGGGCCTTTGAAGAAAATTTAACATAAAATCCTGAAATAAGAAAACAATTTTACGAGGGGACTGGGAACTAGTACAAAACAGCGTTTATTTACAAAAGTTATGAAATATTTCACAAAGTCCAGGCACAGATCGTTTGTCGCTGACGTGATGACTTATTTAGTAGCGGCAAAGTTGAATGTCTGTTGGCATAAAGTGGTGCCATCTTTCAAGATTTTTTTCGATTGTGTGGCCGTAAAAAAGTCACGTGACCTTATTTGCGTACGTCTTGCATTCATTATGTTAACATTAGAAAACTTATCACTCTGACAACGTTTTACCGTTTTATGTCTTAACCCGCAAAAGATGGACCACCCCTTAACTTTTTGGTAAAATAAAAGAGCACCCATGCCTTAATTTTCTTGAGTATGGGCGGGATGTGGGAAGTGTTTAAATAGTTTTTGATAGGTAAGGGCACTCATCATATGTGTTTCCAAATGTCCCTATATATAATGTATTTTGGACCATGTAATGAAATGTTTACAAAATGTCCTCTCGTGATTCTCCGAATCCTGCCATATTATACTGCTTTGGGTTCGCTTCTAACAGGTGGGTTTTGCCCGAATTTATTGTTGGAAACTCTTAGTATAGTATCGGAACTATTTACAGGGGCGTAGCCAGCCATTTTTTTCCCATACCGACGTACAGTACAGTGGTACTTGAGTTTATCAGATTATGTCAAAGTTCGATGTAGGAACTGGTTATACCAGTTTTACTGCTCACAGACAATGAAAAAGTTTATCATCATCAATGATCTAATCCTTTGCATTATACAAAAGCAGAAAAATAACAGCTACTAATTCACGGCTTGGTTCATGAAAGGGGGGACATTGGGTTTTTCGCTTTTAGGTTTTAGTCACTTTTGAGGTCGGTTTTACGGTTTTTGCACTCAAAATTTCCGGCTTTTTGGTTTTGGTATCCACTGAGGTTTTCGGTTTTTCCCTTTTTTGACATTCGGTTTTCGGTTTTTATGCATTAAAAAAAGCGGTTTTTACGTTTTTGCTATTCGCTTGTCTAGTTCCTAGGCCTCTTCATTTCACCTCGGTCACTCCGTTTTGGACCGTTTTGGGTAACGTCAATTGGCACGTCAGGGCCTATGGTAAAGTGGTGAGCCATCAACGGATTCGCGTAATTTAATACCTCTGCCAACGGTGAGCCTTTCCGAAAGTGATTGTGAAATCTTAAGGAGCTGGGTCTCAGCGTATGATGCAGCAGTTCGACAGAGAACAGTGAGACAGGATGTCTAAGCGCGGAACGTTGCCAGACTTTGTTTATCAGCGATAGTTGGATGTTGGTGAAAGGGTTACTTTGAACTTTCGATTCGACGAATACGAAAACGAAGACGAATCTAACCAAAGTGAAGATGTCGGTGAATCTGACTAAAATGACGACGACGAATTCGATGAAAGCAGCGATGAAGAGGTGGATCCCTGGGGTGGATCTCCGTGTAACAGTCGATAGGACTTCAGATGACCTGAACCCACAAAACGAAGTGGGGGGCACAACCAATTTCCTGTTTGGTGCCAGGTCACGATATGGAAGAGCGGTGAGATTTAATAATCGACTGCTGTTTTAAGGGCACGTCGATAATTTTGAATAAAATGTCCTCATCCCTCAAAGCCTCAGAAAATGGAAAACTGATTAACTTAAGTATGCGCCACATATAAAACCAATATTCGCTGTTGTATCAAGGGTCGAAAGGATTGGAAATTACGAGGTTGCGGTTTTGATCATTATTCTCGGCGTGTTTTTTTGTTCGGTTTTGAGCGATTTTCCTTCCGGTTTTTTGGTTTTGAAGGAAATTTTGGCCGGTTTCGCGGTTTCTGATAGGTCCCAATGACCCCCCCCCCAGGAAGAACGTACGTCATCAGGACAACATCCAGCTGGGGAAGATCATGCGGATAAATATTAGTGTCCATTAGTCACTCATATGCAAGCTTTGTTGGCTTCTTCGCGCAGAAATTTCTGATGTCTCTCTTGGGGTAAACTGTCATCTCTCTGAATGCGTCCAGAGAAGCTCGGGATGATAACCGCTCTGTCAGCAAAGGAGATCGCGTGTATGGTTTAACCCTATTTTGCCTGGGGGGGGGGGGCACTTTGTGCCCGCGCTGACTTTAACGAATTATAACCTTTAAACGGCTAGACGAATAAACACCAAATCTCGTAACTTTTCCTAAAATTTATCAGAGAAAATTTTTTCTCTCAATGACGTGTCTATGATGATTGACGTTTCCATAGCAACCGTCTACTCCGGAGTGTGTTTTGACTATTTTGGGTCTTTTTTCAGTCTCTTTTTTATTTTTTCCCCTTCATTTGTAAGAAAAAGGTAATACTTTGCTTTTGTGTGCTTGTTTTGATTAAGTATGTTTCTTACAACAAATTCATATATTTTTTATGTCAGCTGTATGGCTGCAAGCTCGGGACTCAAGATGGCGGCCTCAAAATTCAAAATGGCTGGTTTGTGACGTCACTGTGATGTCATGACACCTCATGATTGACACATCATGAGCCTAATCTGTAAAGCTAAAGACGTGCTAAAAACGTGCCAAGTTTCATTACAAGAGCGTTAATACTTTTCGAGGTCTATAGGGGGTGGGGGGGGGGCACTTTGTGTCCCCCTAAAGCCCAGCAAAATAGGGTTAACTCTTCTTGTGGTTTTGAATAATCTTGTCGGGAGAGCAGCGAACTCAGTGGCGATGTTTGGCTTCACTTAAGTATCTCGGGATATCCTCTGGGATCTTTGGATTCTCCCCTTCTGTAAGTGCCGATCTCCCCCTTCACCATTGTCGAAGACCACCCTATCGCTTAAGTCGTGGCAGCAGGCGTTGTGTATCCGTTTTGTGATGTCTTTGTCGAACGCTCCAAGCTGAGTAGCTGGTGTGAGATAGTGACCCAGTACCCGGTCATGCTGCATGAGAAGCCTGTCATGGAGCCCTTGGATAGGAATGATCGACAAAGGGTAATAATACTGCTGTGGTGCAGCTAAGATTACATTGGCTCGGTTACCGATGGACTGCACCAGACTATTTTAAGCTTTTAGAGCACAGTATTTGGTTTCAGTTTGGAGCACAACCTTTCAGAATTTTTTCATAAATGTTGTTTTGAAAGTCATGATTTCATTTTTCACATCAAAACGGTTTTTTTGAGGCGGGGTTCCTTCCTAATAGTGAGCAACTAAAACAGTAAAATAAATTATGGGCTTTCGGCTAATAAAATAGTTAACGGAAGTTCCTATTTAATACGCCCAGGCTTAATGGCTTAAAGAGTAGCTACGCCCCTGATTTATGTCGGAAAACCATGCGAAACGTGACAGCGCTGAATGCAACGCAACGACACATGTTCCTCGTTAGCCCTTAAGTTGAAAACGTTCAATTTGAACACTTGGGCGAGAACAGGAATAAAACTGTTTAAAAACTCAAACGCGATCATTCGGTTGGAGACCCTTGAAAAGAGCAATCTCGTTCCCAGGTCTCCGTTAATTATACAAGCGGTCTGGACAAGGGCAACGCGGACTCTGGGAACCAAATTGGAATGGTAGCATTGTTGCAGTGAAAAGACAGCGACACTTCACGATTCCTACTCGCTCGGCTCGCTTTTTTTTTCTTTTTTTTTTTTTTTACTTTCCCCAACTGTTCTCTTTTTTCCTAATCCAAGATGATGACTCGAAAACTGAAAGTCGGAACATCAGCTCTGAGTCGCTCAAAATACGCCTCCACTGCAGGCTAATTTAAAGCGGAATTCGGTTGTTACCGATCCAGGGAAATTGGTTATCCTTAATTTGTGGTGAATATGTCACGAGTTTTACTAAGCAGCTACCTTTCACGATTTTCGGCCAGAAAATCCTGGTTCGCTGCAAGTCTTGATAATTGCCTGGATAGTAATTTGCATAATTGATTGTGTTTCAGTAAAATGCGTTGGAGTTGGATTCGGGACCTGGCTGAAATTAATTAATTAAAATAATGAAGAAGAGATAGCCTCCCACGCAGTCTACTCCCCTAAAAGCGACTGCGTGCGAGGCTAGACTGGAGGAGAGATTTAACAACTCGGAACCCGCAATCTTCGGATTACGAGTCCTGCTCCCTAACCAATCAGGGTTACACTTCCCTCTCCCACTTGTCCCTCCTCCCACTTGTCCCTCCTCCCACTTGTCCCCTACCCCCACCCCCCACCCCACATCCGGGATTGACCAATAAGAGTAAACCACTCCAACACTCAGAAAACTTTTCTCTACTCCTATTTATTTTAATAATCTTATTTTCATAGAAACAATCATCTTGAAAGTGTTCTACTTAAGTACCTCCGATTTGGTAAATCAATTGTTGCTTAAATCAAATTCAAGTTAAATCATTGTAAATAATCAGCGACTTCAAGCCGAAGTATTTGAAAAAAATTGGAAACCTTGCGACTTATTCAGTTCATGATAATTTTCATTAGCAAATGACAACGAAAATAATTATTTGATATCACAGAAAACCTTTAAGTCTATTCACTTTACACAATGATAGAAGAAATTATAGCATATTTCCGTGAAAATTTTGGTTACTATTTAAACAATAGAGTTCTTCTGTCGAAGGCACTATCGTTTGATAGGTTGCCCGAGGAAATTTGATGTTCACAAGAAATATTAGGCCGAGAACATAGTTCGAGGGCTTATATGAAGTTTGAACATCAAATTCCAGAGGGAACCTATCACACATAGGGCATGAGACAGAAGGACTCTACTGTTTTTATTGTACAACGCTAAATTTTGAGCGGAAAATGCCAAAAACGGGCTCTATGCGCTGATAGGCGCTCGCTGAGGAGAGACACCATCGCGTCACGTGATCGATTTCGACCGATGGGAGCACGCTAAAATTTAGCGTTGTACTATAATTAACCCTAACTCTGCTATTGCGCTTTAGACTGATTCTAATATCAACCACTAGCTGTTTTGGACAAGTGTCAGAGCCCGTAACAGGAAAAATAGAACTTTCATACTGCGTCTCAGTGAAACGGCGTTAGCTCAAGTTGGTTTATTTTTATTTAGCCCAATGTCTTCCGTAGATAACCGAAGATGACCCAATGTTTTCCGAAGATGAGCTTAAGGCTTCCGAAGATGACCTTAAGTCTTCCAAATTAAAGATAACTAAGAAGGAAAAAACGACTTCCAAAGATAACGAAGTTCACCCGAAGACGATGCAAGATAATTGAGAGTTCGTTGCTTAAGTCACGGAAAAGGGTGATCTTAAAATAACCTGACTTGTAAAAACACCGTTGCACGGAGAATATGTCTGTTGGACGCTCCAAGTAATGCGTTCCTGACAGGAGACAAATGAACTCGAGAAGCTAACGGACAAACCAGGCTCCCCGAGGATCATTGACTCCTTTCTTGATTACTCGCTTATGGTTTCCACAGGCATCCAGTATTCGCCCGCCACCCGATGACCAAGACATAACCGCCACTTTGTAGAAGAAGTTGTAATTTCGATTCCCATCAATTCTCATGCCGTAATCAAGGCTCTGATGGAAGTGGCTCGGAGCAGTATTGTTGCAGCTGGCCACCAAGGTTTTCGCCACTCGACAAGAAATGCTGCCGTCCTTCCAATTTAGGATGCTACCGGAGCCATCTTGGCAGATGTACCAGTTGATCAGATCTGATTGGAGCAGCATCTCGGTCCCAAGAGTTTTCCACAAGCTGAAATTCATTGCCGCAGGGAAGGACGGGTCGGAAGGGGGTGTTGTGGACAGTGGAGACATATAAGAATAACCCCTGTGAATAAAAAAATAGACAAGGAAGTAGGGTGAATTGCTTAAGGGGATGGGCCGCAACTACCGTTGTTTCTTCTGTATCATTTTGGCGGCCGGTTTGCTACAATGGCATCACCTTCTTTTAGTATTGTTGCATAATTGAAAAGGGGAGTCCGTTTTATGTTTATGAAAGTCCTCGCACGACTGTTCTTCCCCTTTCTGCCCTTATTATTGTTTATTGACGCCGCAGCGTATTTCCCTTTCGTATACGGTCATTGTCATTTTTGACGGTCGATGCCATCATTGGTAACCAAGCCTTTAGTTATGGTAGATGTAATATATGCCCTGGATTAAGTTACAACAAAGCAACAAATACACGTATAAATAGTCTTAGAAGGAATCCCACGTTGAATTTACGTTAAAATTTAGGGAAAGGGCTAGGGTCACCTATTATAGATGTATCAGTTATGAAAGACAGTTAATTATAATAAATACGTTAACTTCTCAGGATTGTGTCAGATTGACATGGTAGTGTAGTGGTAAAGGGAGAGAGATAAGCATACGAAAGGACTGGCTGGGTTCGATTCTGGGTTGTGAATGTCTTTCTTTTTAGTAGAAAAAACTTTCAAAAAAGGTCAAAACTTTTCTAAGTGTCTTAAAAATAGCAACAACCGTTTACGAAAGAGAAATTTGCGACGCCGCATCTCACCTTGTTCGGGTGGGAATGGAAGGTCTCGGAGTAAAAAAGGTACCGGAAGTCCACCCTGATCGTGCGAAGGCAAAGCGGTAGCTCCAGACTAGTGTCCAACCTCCGCCGTCCGTTTCCTGGTCACAGTAACCTTCAAAGGCGTTGTCAGAGGCGCCGAGGTCTGGGTCGAGCCAGTATTTCCCGGAGGTAACACTGGGAATTTGTGTCTTCAGTTCTTTACAATTCCTCGCCGCATCAGCTCGCCCGCGACCTGATAACCAAATTGGAAAACGAAAAGTAATATTTTTACGACCGAAGTGGCTATCAGGCAAGAATCGTGAAGAATTGGGAATGGCACAATCGGAGTGGGCTCATTTCCATTATACGTCCACTTCAATATGGCGGACGAGAAACGTTTTACAAGAAAAAAAAGGTACTTAAACAATTCAACGGATTCAAACTCACTCTATGCTAAATCTTTAAATTTACACTACCGAGATATTAGTTCTCGAATTAGTTTTTTTTTTAGTGTGCGTGTCATGGCAGCTTCGCTGATAACGTTATTTGCGTTCATTTGACTAGAGCCTAACTCGCCAAATATTCTTCTTAACATAAATTGTGGTTCAAGTTGCCGAAACAAAACAATAAAACGAAACTTAATTTTTAAATTATGCGTTTAGTTACAGTGCTTCACTTAGCCTGAGTTGTTTAATAGGGTAGTGAAGAACGCAAATGTCCGCGATTGGCGATTCCGCGATTTCCGCCAGTTCCCGACTCTTCGCACGTTGTCCGCTCTCTTTGAAGTAAACTGTCGACTGTTTGCAGTCTAAAGATTGACCTCAGCTACACTATTTGATTTTACTAACCACTTCTTGGCCTGACAGTCACATTGACTCTCATCTCTACTGAACCATAAGAATTCTGAGCCTTGCAAATGTACACTTGCGAGTCCTCGAAGTGAATCTGGCGGATAACCAAACTGTCGTTACGAATCTCCGTACGGCCCTCCGGCAAGTTGGTGTAGTCGGCCTTCATAAACCACTTTACTTCCGGTGCAGGATAGCCACTTACGTGGCAGAAGATGGTGACGTCATCGTAAGCATCAACCGCCACCTTTGGATTAGGATTATGAAGCGTCTCATGTATCACTGGTCTGCCTGAAATAAAGGTTGTATTTTTGACTGTCAAAACATTCGATTTCCTCTTCCGTTGAGGAGCAAACTTATCTTAGGGTGCGTATTTTTGGCACTATTCCGGAACAGGAATACTCGGAATAGACGGTATTTGTGTTCTTTTGGAAGCGATTCTGTTTTCGGAATCAACAGAATATTATTCCGTTCATTCTGCTCCCGATAGCAGAATGAACAGAATGAAAGGACAGAAAGGAATACGGTTTACTCGGAATAGACAGAATACGCTTTCTCAGTTTAGGGAAATTTTTGGCGGGAAATCCTGCGCGGCCGCCCGCACGTGTGCAAACCTAGTAGTTCTCAGGTCACCTCCACCATGGGTATTCCGTTTTCAGAAGGAGCGTTTCTTTCGAAACTTTCCGTGTATTGTGTTATTCCTAAACCGGAATAAGAATAGTCCCAAAAGAATGCACCCTTAGATTACATTCTGAGCAATTCAGATTGGTTCCTGATTCTTGCTTTATATAAAATTTGGAATGTGCATTATGTTAAGGGACATCAGTTAAAGTTTGCCCCAGTTAAAGTTAAAGTTAAAGTTTGCCCCTGTCTGACCCTTAATCAAAGCTAAAATTTACAGTTAACCTGAAGAGAGAACGCAGTTGAAGTCGGTGTGGAAAAAACTGGCAGCCTTGATTACATAATACAGCATAAACGTCGATTTTCTTTCGATCAACTAGACTAAAAAAAATCTATTAAGTTTCAAGTAAAGCTTTTACTTGCTACGCTTTCATAGTAAAGTTTACCTTCAACTTTTAACTCGACTGTGTCCTCTTTAACTCCATAGCTGTACAACGCCCTGCAGAGATATTTTCCGGAGTCCTTGGTCTGCGCCTTTGCAATCGTCAGCACTCCAGCGGAACTCTCGAATAATTCCCCTGTTTCCACTTTCTCCCATATAAGAGTGAGGGCTGACAGGCCCGTTGCATGGCAACGAAATTTTACGGGGGAACTTTCCACGACGGCCAAGGTTCTCGGAAACACATAAACAGAAGGAGACCCTCCAGCAGACCCCTTTGCCGAGGGCCCTTCCGGTCCAGGCTCCCCTTTTTGTCCTTGGGGTCCAGCGGGTCCAGTGTCTCCCTTTATTCCTGCCGGCCCAATATCTCCCCTTTCCCCTTTAACTCCGTCGATGCCCAGTTCCCCAGAATTTCCTTTTTCTCCTTTAAAGCCTCTCAATCCCGGGGGTCCCTGCAATCCTTTGAATCCATCTTTGCCTGGAATTCCTGTGTCACCTCTTGTACCTGAGAATTATAAAGTAAACGACAACCAAAAGTTTCAAAGACAATGTTCTCGACGCATAATCTCTCGTGATACTAATTTAGCACATTTTGGTATGCAGAGATCTACGAGTGTCAAGGCATGATGACATATAAAGTGGCTAGCGCTTCGCGTCGGTCTTCCCGGAAACCGGACATGCGATTGGCCTCCCACACAGACATTCTTAGGGCTTCGTCACGCGTTGAAGAACGCGTGACGAAGCCCTAAAATTGTCTGCGTGGGATGGAGGCTAACATGCGATTGGAGGTGAGAAAGTCTGGGTGACTCAAGGCTGGACGTTCTCTCTTTTGTTGACATGTATCAAAGGACATGAAACTTCACTTCACATTGTCTCTCTCCACCCAGGTACATAAATGGGTACCGAAAGCCTAACGGAATTCTGGCAGCAACCCAAATATAAGAAATATATGGAGAATACTAAGGAGAACATACCGTGTTGATATTGGGGCTTAAAGGGTTAAGTTCTTGCGTGGCACTTGCGATCCGTGTTCGACAGAACCTAAGAGTGATTCGTTGACCAGGGAAAGTGCTACGGAAAAAAGTCTGATTCCCACCGTCCAATTTTGGCCCCACGTGAGGTGTTTCGTCACATAAGTGTGCGTTTATTAATCGAAACGAGTTCTTGCGAGTCACAGATTTCTACATCTACTAACAAACCTTTCTTTCCTCGCCTTCCTTTGATTCCAGGCTCTCCTTTCTGACCAGGCGGTCCTGCCCGACACACTTTCTCTTGAGATGAGCAGAGCTGGTCTGCTGTAACCGAGCGGAGCTGGGACCGAATTTCCATGCGGACATCTTCCAACGTCAACGAACTAGTCTCTCGACGAGTTCTTTGGTTTGAATGAAATGCTGTAGACAATGAATAAAGAATGACTAGAATATTTTGTCAGTTGATTTTGAGAGGCTAGGGATCAACCGCTTGTACTGTATGTTGATTTTAAAGGGGGATAAAAACTTGAAACTGGCGATAAAGGGAGGATAGAACCTGGGTATCTTTACATTTACACACAGTTTACACCTACAAATTATTTATTTCCTTAATATAAATCTTAATATAACATTAAAAACGCTGTCCTTAATAATCACTGAATTCCATCCCACATTTTATTTCCTGATATTCCTTCATTTCAGTAATATGCGAATTCCGTTGAGGGTCTGTTAATTTCACAAGTCACCTTGATGGAACAATTCACTCAAAGCTATGTAGGTATTCGTTCAGTTTCAGCCTTTTTATCACCTCTTTGAGATTTCATTCAATCCAAAATTGTCGCTATAGTTTTGGTTTTGCTAAGCTCTGTTGATGGTTTTGGTTTTGCGCCATGAATATTTAGAAATTCCTGATTTTTAACAAGAAGAAGAAGAAGAAGAAGAAGAAGAAGAAGAAGAAGAAGAAGAAGGAGAAGAAGAAGAAGAAGAAGAAGGGGGAGAGATTACTGAATTTTAAAGAAATGAGGAAACAGAGAGATGACGGTCTCTCTGTTTCTTTTTTCCGACATGACGAACATGGAAAGTTCCTAGCCAGCATAAAATAATTACATTTTTTAGCCATCCAAAAAACTTTGTGACGACCTAGTGACAGCCAAGCCAGCAAGTATGAGATTCACTTTAAGAAGGTTTTTCTGGTAAGTCGGACTTAAGATCAACGTTACTGGGAGGCAAGCAAACACAACCAACGTAACATAACAACCAGTGATATATTTTGAGGAGGTTCGTAGTCAGTGAATAAAGCCGTCTGTCTTCCCTCCCGGCCGCTAGGGGGCGCGAACACCTTGGCGATTCGGATGAAAGCCGGCCTTATTTGCAAGCTAGATGGGTCAAGGATGACAGCATGACAGACAAGAATTTACCCTGGGAATAGAAGAGATTCACTGAGTTCCCCTTAAACATTTCTGGATGATCTGGGTTATTTGAATAAGTGTAAACTTTTAATGCCGAGATTTTTTAGAGAGTTTATGTCTTTAGTTTATGTCTTTAAGTTCAACTTTCACTTTTCTTTGACTTAAGCTTTGAATTAGCTTCCCAGGGGAGGGGGGGGGAGGTAACTCGTATAGCCAACTACAGAGATTACCCCCCCCCGGCATTGGCATTTGGAAGCATTTCAGCAAGAAACAACTGAATGATTTCCCGTGTATAAATAAAAATAAAAACAATAAATATGTAATCCGTTGGTTGACTTGTAATCTGGATAGGCATCATACGGCTCTCAAACTGCTTATAAGCCCCCGAAAACAACAAACTGAAGATTCAGTTGGTTGTAGTTATAAGTGAAGCTAATGTGAAAATGTCGAAGGCAAGAAATGGGAATAGTCTGCGCAGTGCGCACTCCCTAATTTATTTGCCACATTGCCTGGTTACATTTATTTATAATATCGATTGTATGTCCTGAGATGTGTGAACATAAGAAAAGCTAAGCATCGAGCCATCTTTGTTCTATTCAGCGCGCAACTTCGGCACCAGGGTTCTGGGGCTATTTTGAGAAAATATTTGTTTTGCTCTTGCAATGATCGAACTCTGATCCTGTGACTCCCGGAGGGTACTCCCTAATAGGACCTATACGGGGACGAGCCGCTGGACAGGGTGTGATTTTTGGCCTCTCTGTCCAGAACAGGGTATATAATGTTTATGCTTGTCTGTCCTAAACAGAGTCTGAACTTGTCCTAACTGAAGGTGTGGTTGCACGGTTGACGTCGTTAAATATGGCTTATCCAGTATCCAGCAACCCTAGACCGAAGACCTTTACCGTTCTTAAGAACACTTTTAAATTGTGTAAAACAAGTGAGTAAGTATTCGGTCGGAGTAGTAGGTCTCATATGATGGCCTGCGAGCTGGCCTACCTTTGCAAAATTTTACAAACAAATCTGATAAACTTCAAGCAATCAGCAGGAAGAGTTGGGAACGAGCAAAGTGAACTTTAAAATTAAATTAACTTTCGGTCTACACAAACGCCCAGCGGCCAGGCATAAGTATGAAACGGATAACTCTTCGGTTTTTTTACTCTTAAAATTTACTCTCAAGTAGCCTGCGTGTAGACGTCTCCTATTTCCTTTGCTTCACCTTTTTCCGCGTGAAGCAAAGGAAATAGGAGACGTCTGTACGCAGGCTTCTCCCAGATTGACAAAAACAACAACCGACCCTGCATCGTAATTTGATCGTAGAATGCGTAATTTGTATTTGTCTTTCAAAAATTGAATAGGTGGGTTCAGAGGAGGAAAACATCTTATTACACCTGACCCTTTAGTGTTCTTCTGTTAAGACGTGTCGGCTAGTTCTTCAGTTCGCTGAAAATTGTATGTATCGGGTCGTGCCCGTGTGCGTGTGAAAGTCCTTAAGACTCCTGTCGATCTTGTTGAACTTGGCCTTGTTCGTGGCGATTTTCTTTGTCTATGCATGTACTACATTACTTGTCGAGAATGACATTCCTGCATCCCGCTGTCTTGAATAGCAAAAGAAACTCGGAAAATCACAGTTGGCTATATATATATAAGACAGTTAACCTTGGCAATCCTATCATCAACATGCAATAGAGTTTATTGTATTATCGATGTCTGGTCTGAATTTCTTGGACACGAAAGCGTAACCCTTAAATTTCCTACCCCTACATAGCTATCTAGGTATATGTCGACAAGGGATAAGGTTTTTAAGGTGTTTTTCACCCAAATTGGGCATCAGTTTTTCAGTTTTGTCAATATCGCTTATATCAGTTAATGCTTTGCTACATTCTATTCTGAAAGGGGAAAAACCACGTTACCTCCGAAACTGGGTACAGCATGTTTTGTCTAAAAATTTAGCGACACGCCTCCTGACAAACGCAATACTTTACACAGAGCCGATAAGTCCCTCCCCTATCCCAGCGCTCCTTCTCCTTTTACTTCTCTTAACGATATGGCAGCAGACATAGGATTGACCCCACAATCGATTAAATTAGTTTGAATAAAACTCGTTTTTTTGAATAAAATTCTCTTTTTCTTCAGTTGTTTCTTATTGCCAAAAATGAAAACTTTAGCAAGAGATATAGATAGACGGCAATGCGTCTCATAGTCTACTAATACGGCTTTGGTTATAACAGGCAAAAATCACTAAGGGACGTGAAGTACTGAGTAATCTTCTGGTAGTATTCTGCTGTGGTGCTGTTTGCTATGCTGCTCAAGATTAAAAATGTTTGTCGTGAGTAAGTGGATGAAATTCAAAGACATATCCATTCAACTGAAAGACTGAGTATGGCTACAGGAGTACAGACGTCCCGCAGCATTTGCACGCATGGTTTAAGAACAATACGCTTTCAGTAGACAAACTTGTTTCTCGCGAAACAATGGAACTCCGATGTAACGAAGCGCCAAGGGATTGGCAAAACGTGTTGGTTTTAACGAGGGTTCGTTGACGTTGTATCGTTTTTTCCATGCATTTTACCATTTCTGTACTGAAGAATATCTTACGTTATTATTCAACAAATTGTCACTATGCCCATATATGGTAAGGAAGCCCTCAATATCTGTCATCCGTACATGACAGATATCCTGCGATATACGTAAATGACCATATCTGGAAGTGCACTGCAGATTTTCGTTCATTGCTTTCTGGCGGCCATTTTGAAAAGCGAGGCAATTTGAGCAGTGTTCTCCGGAAATTTTAACTCCCTGGAAGAAACTTTCCACGATTAAATGCTCTCAAAAAGTCAACAAGTATTTGCTTCAGCTCACAGAGATCTCCAGAGGTTGACTTGGAATTTTCATAGTGAGAACTCAACCAAGAAAATGCTGTTGCGAACGAAGCAGCACACTTGCTCACGGAAAGTTGTAAAGTTGAAAAGATTTTAATTCACAGGAAGAGGACTTATTCTCGGTAAGGTAGCAATATATTCTTTTTACTTTGTCTTGTCATTTCCAAACATGAGTTTGTAAATAAGTCTTTTTGAGTGAACGGTAGGAAACTTCGATTTCTTGAAGTTTTGTTTTGATGTTTATTAAGCTTAGTGTGTTGCTAGCTTTTAGCGTTTTCATCATAGAACCATAGTTTTTCTCGTTCTGAAAATGGTAGTCGATGAGAATTTGTTGAATAATAAAACAATTATCCTGCTCAATCTTGCGGAATATCCCCTGATTTAGCCAACTCGGCCTACGGCCTCGTCGGCTAAGTATCAGGTGATATTCCGCGCGATTTCGCAGGATAATTGTTAATTATACCGGGTTCGCTATTATCAGTGGCGGATCCAGGTTTTTTTAGGGGGGAAGGGGGGGGGGCTGACTTTGTTCCCTTTAATTGCAATCTTTAACGGCCCCATTACCCCATTAGTAACCCCCCCCCCCCCACACCGTTGGATCCGCCCCTGCTTATATAGCGATTTGCTAAATCGGGTTATCTAAGGGGAATATATTATCCATGCGATATTTTCAGCTTAAAGCTTAAGAAGCGTTTTTGGACGTGTAAGGCCGGATCGGAGCAATTGAATGACTACACTCTTACCGTGGCTTCCACGTCCGCAAACGTCTTTCAGACCGTCCACAGTGTCCTCCAGCGTACTCAAACGTCTCCTTAGTAATTCCAAACCAAGAAAAAAACCAGTGCATATTATGAGGACAACGAACAATATAACGACCCTCTGCAGTGCCCGAAGAAGAGAGTTGTATCTTGCTGAGTACTCTTCTCCAGGTTTAGTGCGCTCCATGTTTGTTGTCTGCTGTAGTGTAGCATACACTCTATGGCTTCAAATAGTATTGTCGGAGTTATATAAAGAGCATCGGAGTAAAAAGACCAATGGATTGATTAATTGATTGTTTGATTGATTGACTGATTTATTGACTGGTCGATTGCATGGCTGGTTGGTAGTTTAGCAGATTGATTGATTGATTGATTGATTGATTGATTGGTTGGTTAACTGATTGATCGATTTTATAGAACAATTGATTTTTCACTGAGTGTTTGGCTGAATATCTGGAAGATGAATTCCATCAGATTTTGAGGCTACATTTTCTGCTCTGTAAACAAAAAAAGCTGCTTGCAGCTGTGTGGGAATGTGAGTAGTGTGAATATAAGAAAAGCTAAGCATCGAGCCATCTTTGTTTTATTCATCCCGCAACTTCGGCACTGGGTTCTGGGGCTACTTTGAGAAAATATATTTTTACTCTTACTCTTTTTTCTTTTGCAACTCTTTTGGTGTGACTTCCGAAGGGTACTCCCTTATGTGCCGGTGGAGAGGGTATGGTTTTTGCCTTTTTGGCCTCTCTGCCCTGAACTGGGTGTATAAATTTGGCTTGTCAGTCCTAAACAAGGTCTGAACTTGTCCTAACTGAGGGTGTGGTTGCAAGGTTGTGGTCGTTAAATATGGCTTATATCCAGTATTCAACAATCCTAGATCGGAGACGTTTACCGTTTTTTAGAACACTTGTAAATTGTGTAAAACAGGAGAGTGTGTATTTACATTCAGCCATTTGTCTAAAAACAGGGATCTGAGGTGGACTGTGTTGTCCTAAACAGGGTTCGTATTTCAGACTTTTTTGCCCTTAATAGGGTCAGAGTTTTAGACCCCTAGCAGCACCCCTACACCCAAACGTGGGTCAAGGACCCCCTACCCCCCGGGATTTGACCATCCTTACACTAAAGTGAAAATACAGAATAACACCGTTAATGAATAGGAGTGTTGTAACGCATCTTGCATCACTTCAATAAAAGAGCAACAAGTGCTTATTCATAGCTAACTGTGAGTAAACGAAACATTTCGCAGAATGAACGTTTTAACGGAAAAAACCTAAAAAAGGAAGGTCCCTAACCCTTTAGGTGGTCTGCGAACTGTATGGCCAACCATTGCAGAATTTTACAAACAAATCTGCTAAACTTCAAGCAATCAGCAGGAATTAAGAGTTGGCAACGAGAAAAGTGAATTTTGAAATTTAATTGAGTTTCAGCAGCCAGGCATAAGCATGGAACGGATAATTCGTAGCTTGTTTATTCTTAACATTTACTCCCAAATTGACAAAAAAACCAACGGTAACAACACTGTATCGTAATTTGATCGTAGAGAGCGGAATTTGTATTTATCGTTCAAAAATTGAATAGGTGGGGTCGGTGGAGGAAAACATCTTATTACATCTGACCCTTTGTTCTTCTGTTAGGACGTGTCGGCTAGTTCTTCAGTTCGCTGGAAATTGTATGTATCGGGTCGTGCGCGTGTGCGTGTCAAAGTCCTTAAGACTCCTGTCGATCTTGTTGAACCTGACCTTGTTCGTGGCGATTTTCTTTGTCTATGCATGTACTACATTACTTGTCGAGAATGACATTTCTACATCCCGCTGTCTTGAATAGCAGAAGAAACTCAGAAAATCACAGTTGGTTACAAGACAGTTAACCTTGGCAATCCAATCATGACCATACAATTGCTGGTTTTCACGTGACGTCATAAAATTCTAAAATCATAAATCGCAAGGTCTTCAGATTTTATATCCCCCACCAGGTTGAAGATGACTTAAAAATATACCTTTTCACAGATTTTCAGCTCGGTAGCGTCTTTCGTTTTGAAAATACAGAATATTAAATTTCTGGCTTTTCACCCTACGTGACACCACACAGCGTCCGTGACAAAGCTTTCTCCTGTGCGAAAAAGGACTCTCCTTGTGACTTTTAGCAGTTTGGACAATTAAAGCATTAGGAGAGAATTAATGTGGTTGTATAGTAGTTCACGAGAGAAAAGTAATCGCTGGAAGAGCAGAAGTCAATTCCAGATGTTTTCATTGATTTCCGGCGGCCATGTTTGTGCCCCTCCGAGGGACGCCAACATGGCGTTTCCATACTGAGCTCTGCAAATTTCAGTCGAACGTTTCGGCAGTTAACTCAACAACGGAATACCGTACAGATCTCAGACTTAGTGAAGTTGTTTAGTTGTGTATCCTTTATAACATTACAAATTCTTGGCCTCTTTCATCAATTGGTTTTGATTTTAATGTTTTATGTCGTGACAGTGAAAACCAAGAATAGGATTTATTGTACTATCAACGTATTATGTCTGAATTTGTCGGACACGAAATTTCTTACCCCTACATGGCTATCTAGGTATATGTCGACAAGGGATAAGGTTTTTGAGGTGTTTTTCACAAAAATTGGGTATCAGCTTTGTCAATATCGCTTAAATCGGTTAATGCTTGCTTGCATTCTGTTCTGATAAAAGGGGAAAACACGTCACCTCCGAAACTGGGTAGAGAAAGACGCATATTTTGTCTGAAAATTTAGGGACACGCCTCCTGACAAATGCAATACTCTACGCAGAGCCGATAAGTCCATTTCCATCTCATGAGCCCCTCCCCCTGCCCTCCTTCTCCTTTTACTTTTCTTAATACCGTAAACTGCCGCTTATAAGCCCTGGGCTTTTACAACTTCGTGAGGGGTTTTGGGTGGGCTTATAAACTGAGGGGCTTATATCCGGGGGAGGGGGGGGGAGCTTATAAGCGGAATAATAATAATAATAATAATAATAATAAAAGCGTTTCGAAATGAGCCACAGCAGTGTTGATCGAAATACATTTTTAATTTACCAGTTTTTAAATCACTTTTGAAACGTCATAATAAATCGAATTCGCTTCAATTTTAACAACAAAGTCAAAACTGTAACAACACGAGTAACCACAACGTAACAAAACAGAAGCTCAGAGTTCATCTTCGCAGTGTTCTGTGAGAGTGCTTAAGGAAACAAGGAAAACTAGAGCGGGGCTTATAACCGGATGAATATTTTTTGTTTACAGGTTGATGGGCCTATAACCAGGGGGGCTTAACAGGTGATACAAATAGTAATTTATTTCATAACACTCTCATTCATGCTCACTTAAAATAAGATATGGGAATAACATTGGTCAGTAGTCTAAGCCTTGGCTTAGGGAAGGTACGTTTTTTTCTTCGGGGGGGGGGGGGGAGGGCTGGGGAATTTTGCTATTTTTTTTTTCCAGAAGAGTGTTGGCCCTCCCTTGCGTTTTAATAAAAAAAACTTCTGAACCCCCACCTTTAGGTGACTGACAAAAGTGCGACCCTCCCCTCACTACTACATGGTATGTTCCATGCTGTAGGAACCTCAGAACGTTTCGCTTGTGAACGAAAAGTGTTTGAATATGAATATATCTCGATATTGAATGTGTGTGCGCTGGGACAAGGAAAATGTGAACAATCGGTGTGGGGTATTTACGTTTTATAGCTGAAGTTTGAATGTGGGAGTATTTGAGTATTATTAAAGTTTTGAACATAAAATATCTAAGAGAAAATACACGCCCTTCTTTCTCCGACTAGCCGGCATTGCTGTTGGCTATTTTAAGGGAACGGTTTATTTGTTTAGCATGCGAAATCTGCCTCTCAAAAACAAATATTTCCTACATTTCCGACAGGGTAGAGCGCATTGTTGGATCTGCTGGTAACTCATCAGAACTAAACGACTAAGGAGATGGGGCAGTGGATAGCCAGCAGCAAGAAGCTGAAGAAACGATACCTGAGTCAAGTACTTCTCGATACGGACGGAAAGGACACGAGTCCTCCGAGAAAAACGATGTGCCATGGCATAATAGAGGGTCTCAATGGGGTGATGGCTTTTACGGTTAACGGTTAAAATTTTGGTCTTTTTACGGCTAACGGTTAAAATTTTGGCCATTTTAAGGCTAACGGTTAATTTCTTTTCGTTACGGTTAACAGAAATGTTAATAATTAATTTTCATTGTTCTAAAAAGTTAATAATTAATTTTCATTATTGTAAAACACCTTTACGACCGGTCGTTTACTTCTTAGGTTAATTCCGGGATAAAAAATACATAAACAAAGTAATGACGGTGTTATAAGAATTGTAATGGACATATATAGCATACCACTACCGCAGCAGTATCCGGGGGGGCAGACCATTATTTGGCCTAAACGGGTATGTGTCGCTCAACAGGGTATGGTTTTCAGGGTCTTGCGTCTTAAGCAGGGTATACAATTTCACTATTTAGCGTCTTGAACAGGGTGTCTTCCTGGACCGGAAGCCTTGAACCTTACGTGTGGGTACCAGCAATTAAGTCAAATCTCATCCTAGGATGTCATTTATATAAAAAAAATATTTCTTGTAGGGGAAATGAAAAACAAGGCAGTCAAAAACGCAGAACACAAGCAAAATATAAAGGTCGCTTGTCTTAGACAGGGTATTGAAATGAACAGATTTTGTGTTAAACAGGGTCAGGGTTTGAAAGCCTCGGCAGCACACCCCCACCCAAACTTCCTTTAAATGCCCCCCCCCCCCCAGGAGTAGTATTACTATACCCATAGAAATATGATGTATATGAAACAGCATGTACGTTAAACAAGGAACGACGATGCCATACAATTAACCTACATCAAAAGTATATTTAGTTGTATGAGATATATGCCTGTTAAGACGGTTAAACCTTGCTAGCTGGCTTACGGCGCTTCGATAACGTTCATGACTTTACTTTACTTACTTGCCTTTTTGCGCTCAAACATCAAACCGTGTCCACACCTTGACTTATCTTCCAGACCTTGTTATCATTGGCTTACTAATGATCAGTTCCTCCGAATGAAGCTCTATTCCCTGGGTGGGGGGGGGGGGGGGGCTCTATGTCACTATCGCTGGTTGACATAGAGTAATTTTTCTCTTTTCCCCGCTGATTTTCATAAGGCGGTAGAGTTTCAGGTCAAATAACCCTAGCCCTGACTTCTTGGCTTGTTCGTTAAGACCAAGAGAATCGATGAGATTTTTTTAAATGCTGAAATAGAGCGGTGTTCTTCTCCGATTTTAACAGGCTATTTCCGAGTTGACTTCTACCTCTTTTTCAAAGCGAGTCTTGGTGCATAGCCTTTCGTATGAAAAGGAGTTTTCATTCACATGCAGATAAAACTAATTTTCATATGAAAGGTTTTGTACGAGGCCTCGCTTTGAAAAAGAGGCACAAGACAATTCGGAAATGGTCTACTCTTGCCTTATATCTTTCAATTGGCTTCTCCTCCCCAACTCGATATAAACTAATTACACCTTTCAAGACAGCCATTGCTCACACACTGAATGAAGAAACTGAAGATCCTAAAAATAGTTTAAACAAAGAGCTGTCTGTCAACTCATCCCACGCGCGAAAAGCAGACACTTCCGGTTCGCGGAATATGACTCTGCCGGACCTGAGCCAAATGACTTTGTTTTTGGTACCAGGATAGAATATGTAACCGTGGTAACCGCATTAGCCACAAGACAAGACACATAAAAGTCTAAGATTTTGACACTTCGACACTTTTTTTACGGTTAACTTTTTTTACAACTAACGGTTAAATTTTGGCAATTCTTACGCCTAACGGCTAAATTTTTGGCCTTTTTACGGCTAACGGTTAACCCCATTGAGACCCTCATAATATACATGTAGAAATGTAACCTAGTACCTATAATAAAACACCAAATTAAATCAAAGTAGGTGAAAAGAAAAACTTAATCTGTAAGAAAAATGGAAAGCAACATCACAAAAATTCTCATTAAAAAATTCTGGAAAAGATGTGTGTGGTGGTCACATTCACTGATGACCCTCCCCTCTGAGGCCCCAGCCCTCCCCCCCCCCAAGAAAAACGTACTTTCCCTAAGGACGGCATGTTATGGCTTTTTATTGGGAACAACAACACAAAGCAAACTAAAAAGGTAATAAGATTTCGTTCCGCATTTCAGGTTACAATTTTGATAACAATTTTCTAATTTTCTATTTAAAATTGTACAATGTTGTGTACTGAGACATTTAAAACGGGCGAACAGAGGGTCCTAACTTCTCGCCTCCCGTACCCTTTGACCCTTTAAGCTTTAACAGTGACGAAAATGAAATTTCTCTTACATCACTGATCACTGCTTGTTCAAACGAAGTGATGAGAATAAAGGAAACAATCACCAAGGATAGCCAAAGATGTTTTGATATTTAGACCAATTCTCCTCACTAGTTCCACACAAAATGTATGGAGAACAGTAAGGAGAATATGCCTTTTCATCGCAAGGCACAAAGGGTTAATCCCAGTTCATACCCCTATTTTTGTTGGCTCACGCCTCTTTGCCATGTTTTTCTTCGATTCCAGAATATCCCGCAATGTTATGTAATTTTACTCATGTCTCCTGCTTCCTTCTTCCTCGGGCATCCCTCTTCCGGCCCCCTCTTTTCCCCGTTCCCGTACACTTTCTACCCCCTTTATCTCGGGTTCCCGCCTCTTTCCCACAGTCAGTTAAGAGTAAGAAAATTACAACTTTAGTAAGAAATGCGGGGAGGAGCTTATAATAGAGAGGGAAAGCTTAAAACCATGGAGGGTGGAGCGGGATGCACCTTAAACAGGAAAGCCGGATTTTGCAAATAGGTTAAAAAATTGGTCCAAAAAATGATGGCTCGTTTTTCAAGTAAAGGCAAGTTCAATAATGGGATCACCTTGGCAACAGTATACTTTAATTGCGGCATGCAGCTGAAAATTGCTTCTCAAAGGACTCAAAGGACCGAAATTGACGGAAACTGTTAAATCACTCTGTAAGGCGCCATAAAAACTCCAAAGATTTCGCAAATCTTTGACAAATTTCTATTGACAACCCATTTACACAGGTGAAAACTAGCACGGCATTTTTTTCCTCTGTTATGTGAAACTTGACAAATAAACTTTGTCATGGAAAATTTTTCAGAAAAAAAGTTGCTTGTAGTAAAGTATTTCGGGGACGTTTTGAACTTGGCTATTGAGTTTCTTGTTTTCTCAAGTATTTTAGCTGCCGATTTCAGCCGAAAGAACCTCCTACACGAAAATGGCGACACTGTACGATAGTAGCCGAACCCGTTTTTTTCGCAATTCTGTAGTGCATTATCATCAGTTAAAAATTAAACGAGAGTTTACGGAGCCAAGGGTGTGGGTAAGAGAGTTGCAATCCCCCGCCCCCACGCGTTGTCTTTTCCTTATTGAGTGTATTTGTTGTCACTTTTGCTCCTTTTAATCACGTAGTAAACCTCCCGGGGAAAAGGAATAAACAAAATAAATAAATTAATTTTAAAAAAATTAAAACTTTATCATAAAAATGTTGCAAGGGCCAACCGGAAAAAGCAAAGGTGCCTGATCCTGCTGGATCAAGTCAGAAAAATACAATGTAGTGAACAAATAGACAAAGGAAGGCTTTCTGTACAGCTGGGGATATATTTTCTCTTTTTCGAACATCTCGTCGGTGTTCGTTAAAGCGGTCTTTGAGTACAGTACATAGGCGAGACAAACCCATGAAAACGAAGACTCATAGACCGCTTTAACGAACATCGACGACCAGTTGACAGACTCACCCCTTCATCTAGACATACTGCAGTTTCAGATCATTTTCTTTCTGACCATCATTCACCTTCTGACATAGAACTCATGCCATTAGAATTCATACGCCCATCTCGTGACGTTATCCCGGGGGGGGGGGGATTCTCTATAGTGGGCTATAAGGGGTGGCTCCCCCGAAAGGGCCTTTTTAAGCTTGCAGTCTATAGGGAAAATTGCCATTTTAGTTGTGGTTTATCCTTGAGGTATAAGAAAGGGGTGTAATTTTGCTCTAGCTATATGAAAGGGGTACCATTTTGGTAAAAATAAGTATCAGTATTAAAGGTAAAGGTTTGAACCTCCGGGCGGAGGCTTCCCGTACAAATCTTTATTGAGTAGCCCCCTGGGGACGCTATATGCAAAGCCCAGCAAGCATATCTAACCGATAGGGGTCAAACCCCTAAACCAAAGGGCAGTATCAGACAAGAATGAGAGAGGTATAAGCTTTTATTGTATTTACGTAGTATACTTATCTTTTTCCATACCATATCTTATAACCTTTATATTATGTTTCGTTTACGGTTATTTTAAATTTTAACGTTTTTTTCTTGTAACCTTATATATACTATTGTTTCTTGGTGTTTTGAATTGTAACGGATTTCTTGTATTATTCATTCCCTGAAGAAGTCAGGCCGTGCCTCACGCAGACTACGAGCAGTCTGTACTACAAGACTCTCTTTCCGCTCAGGGATAGTCGAGGAAAACGAACGAGCGAGCGAGCGCGAAATCGCCTGTTGCTTTGAAACGTGACACGCGTGTCGAGATATTGGAAATCAATTAAGAGAAAATATATTCCCAGCTATACAGCTAGCCTTCCTTTGTTTATTTGTTTAAAACAAAACACCCAGTTACAATCTGCTTTTTCGAAACTTACTGGAAAAATTTACCGCCAAAGTTCAGTCCCTCTAGGCTCAGGAATTGTCTTCCTCCCTAGTACCCCCCCCCCTGGATCCGCCCCCGACTAAAGTCGTCCTCCATCAAGAAGTTCTCTTTGTCCGGATGCATGCAGCCCCGGTGTACTAATGTATAAATAGCCACACTTTACTCATAGTTTATCAAGCGTCATGCCCAACTTATCTTCGAGACAACGGACTAAACTACTGTGTGCTGTTGCCCATTGCTACAAACTGACGAACACGTACAAGCATAAAATCCTAAGGGAAAAAAAAACAAAAGAAAAAAATCAGCATTATAGGAGGGTGAGAAGCAGTTTCGGTTCGACTTGGTGATAGTGTCAGGAACATATATAAAAGAGTAGGTTGTACTGTCTCCGGTCTAATGCTCTGAGTTTGTCCGCGTTACTGACTAATTAAAAGGGAGATCAAGTTCTGTAGAAGGAAGAAATGGGAGAATTTTTGCGTAGATGTGTTTCAGGAAAGAAAAAATCATAAATGGGGGTAAATACATATACAGTAGAAATCTGCCTTACGACTTTCTCGACAATACCGGACTTTTAGAGGCCAAAGCAAATATCATGAAAATCATTACTTATGGTCTTCTTTGGTGATATGGCTACGTTTTCTAACAGGAGAAAGTAAATGGCTTTTTTGAAAGGGTTTAAACATTTCAATTTAGGAATCAAAAGAAACAAAGTCCAATACAGTGGAATACCCGCCCTGTAACCACCCAGCTGAACCAGGTGTGAAGTCATATTCTGATATATACAGAAAATAAAAATGTCTATCTATTCTTAATGACCAGAAATGCAACTACATATTGTTATCTATCTATAGCCACTGTAAAAATACTAATTCATTCTGAAAACATGAAATCTTACGCCGGGAACATCGATGACCTTTCGAGGTTGTATCATTGCCACTGGTCGCTGAGGACCGTCTATCCTTCTGATCGCTACGATTCTTTGTTATGAAGAAGTTCAGTGTACCACCAACAAGAACGGCAATTAGAAACAAGGACAGCGCTATTACGCAAGCCAGAAATACCAGTGATTTGAAATCAAACACATTTATGGCATCATCTTCAACGTCGACAGAGGACAGCTTTTCATTTTCAACTGCCTAGAAACAACAACAACAACAACAATAACCTTTATTTGCGTGACTATAATTATTTACAGTATTGCAAAAGGTACGTAAAAACAAGATTAAACAGCAAAAAAGATATTCTCGTAATTCCCTTAAACAATTTGCACACTCCCTAAAAGCATAATTAAAGGTTTATTTTATGAGAGTGTCATTTTGTAAACGTTCGATCAAGTTAGAAACCGGGCATAAATAGACCAGCTAGCCAAATCGCAGCAAAGGTGAGAAGTTTCGTTGAGATCTAATTCAAACTCGATGGCATATGAAAATTCAAATACTATGAAAAAATCTAGGGTTGAAGCGAGATATCCCTATCCGATCTTCCGCCAGTGTTCATTATGCTTTGAACTTTTGAACGGCGTTATTCAATATTCCTCTTAACGGGTTTTCAGAACCGCAAGAGGCAAATGGTCAACAATTCTGATTAAACTTACAACTAAAGCACTGAACTTCAGACTATGTTCTGTTTATGTTCTATTGAAAAGTGTCCTTCCATTGAACATACTAAATTTTTAGGCCAAGTGTGGCTTATTAGGTAACCTTTTCTCCAAAGTTTCCCACCTTTTGTCTTTTTCGAAGACCAAGAGGCAGCTAATCGGGACTACGGCACGAATATTTCAAGGGCACAAAATTTCACTCTCTTACGTAAATACTAAAATCATGTTGATTTTGGGTAATAACAGCTGCTTTACGAAGCTAAAGTGTTACAAGAGGTTTGGAGATGTGCAGAAAGTTGCCATTCTTACCTCAGTAGCTCGAATGTAATTGCTTGTGATTTTCAGAACATCATTGTAGCGGAACTTGATCACATTCGACAAGCAGTCTGTCACAGATCCCGCTTTTGTAAACAAGTTGTCTCTGTAGGCCACACCAAAGGCACGGTTGCGCCAGATAAACTTGGCGACAGTCAGTTGTTTTGATGTGTCCCTTCTCTTCATAGACTCGACACCGGAAAATAATTCCTCCAAGATCCCATCGATTCCATCTCCGTTTTTCAGAGCCTCATACATCTCATCAGGATCCTCAAGGGCTATAACAGGGAAAACGTAAAAGTAATTGTTGGGGGGGGGGCGGCATTCAGCAGACGCTCGGGTAGGGAGGTGCGGCCCGGGTGTTTAAACCCTGACCCTGTTTAAGACAAAAATATCAGATTTTGCTTCCCTGTTTAAGACAGAACTTAGATTTTTTGTACCCTGTCTAAGACATTTAAACCAACATCATGCCCTCCTTACGGCTAGAATAAACTAGAGAGAGATTATTTCTTATTTCAATATGCTTGCTGTACATTTTCAAACTGGTGAAAATTCGGCTTTTCGTGAGGGTTCTGGAAATTAACGAATTCATAAGGTCGTGTAACGACACCCTGTTTAAGACAAAAATTGATGAAATCGATATGCCCCGTTCAAGACAAAATCCTCTGAAAACCATACCCTATCGGCCGGACGTCCCCGTTAAGGCCATATAAGGGAGTACCCCTCCCCCCGGGAATTGTTCACTGGACGCGTACTCTTCATCAAAGGAAGTGAGCAGAGCAGATTCTTACCGAATGTGTCTGTAGCAGGGTGTTTGAAAGCCGGTTCAACTTTGTACTTTCTGTGTAGACCTGAATTTTTCAAAACTGATTCGTTGACTATAATCTCTAAATTATTCACGGTCATTATTCAAGAGAGAGTACAAAGCGGTGAACTAGAAGTCTCAAAACATGGATTCTTACTTGTTATGTTAGCAGCCAAGTTGACGGCATCTTGGAAAGCAGAACTGTCCCTTAACACACCAATCTGCAATTTCAAACGAAAGACACCGTGTTTTTGCGATAATGAATTGAAGTTACGACTGGAGAAATGTTGACACAGTCGTGATAACTCAGAAAAAATCTGAGTCCTCCCAACGGGAGTCGAACCCATGGCCTTCCAGGTGCCGGTTGTCTTCTTTTAACACATTTCTCCAGTCGTAACTTCATTATCATGTTTATATTTATCACTTGACGCTACGAGCCTGTAGTAAAAGCAGGCCTGTGTCACATATGAACCTAGTTATATGGCCTCGCTAACCACGAGTCCCCCATAGCTCAGTGGTTAGAGCATCCAACTGGCACCTGGAAGGTCATGGGTTCGACTCCCGTTGGGAGGACTCAGATTTTTTCTGAGTTATCACGACTGTGTCAACATTTCTTCTTTTAACACATCGTGTTTTTGTTTGTGAATAGTGACGATCGGCTCAGTTAGCTCGGTACCAAATATTATCCAACACCAATAGAGAAAGAAGAGAGAAATGTGTTTGAGTGCACATGCAACTAGAATATAACGCGAAGTGCAAGTAGTAATAAACGCTATTGCTAATTTACGTTGTCATGATATTTTTAAATATCATTTTTAAAGAAATGAGTAGGGTGCGCGACCTTTTTACCATGGCCTGCTTTTACAGTACATGAATAAACACATTTTCGCTGATTCATTCAAAAAGTCATAATCCTGACAGACAAGTTTAAAGCTCTACAGAGATGCAGTTTTTCAAACACGTAGAGATCTAGTAACTGCTCCATATCCTTGGGAGAGCCTTGATACGGGGTTATGAAAAATTGGGAGGCTTACATGTTTTTTGCGGGGAGAGAAAACTACTGGATAACCTCAGATTTAGGAGACCATTTGTTTGTTTGTTGTTTTAAAATAAAAAGGAAAGTGTGTACATTAGTGATTTTCTCAAAAGTAATTTTTTTTATAGCCAACCCGTTTTCCAGTGGTAACGTCATATTTCTCGATCTTGACACTCGTCAAAGCACTGGAAAGAGTTGCAGTCATGACAGAGCAAACGGTGACGCCTATTATTATCCACAACACAGTAAATGATCTTGCCAGAGTAGATCTCGGTGCCTTGTCACCATATCTGCGTATACAATTAGCAGCATTAGTATCGATCTCAGAAATCCTCTCAAATGGCTTTAAAATCAACCAATTAATTTCCCTCAACGTTGTTTTTTGCTTCGCGGTTGTTCCTCAAATGCAGGGGGGGGAGTAATAATAAGTACTGGGGGTAGTGGGGAGGGGCATACTCGGGTATCTTGGTGACAGGGATATGCCAAGGCCTTTTCTGGGTTTGAAATTTGCGATCTGGGCCTTTTTCGGGGTAGAAATTCTCTTGCGAACTCATTTTGGGCGGAATGATTTTGGAAGGACTGGTTTTAGAGTTGCATACCTTAGGGTGACAGATGCATGATGAATACAGGAAAGTGGAAAGATTAACTGTTCTTAATAAATTAAATCTATGCTTCCTCTCTTAAAAAACTGGTTACTCGCTCTCGACTCCCCGGCATGCAATACTGAGGACTTTGATATACTATGCGATCGTTTTAAGGAATGCTTATCGTATCAGTGCTCAGCTTATGCCAAGCCCAAACAAAAGCAAGAGCTGACGAGAGTTGAAACAACCACTCTCGTTTGACCTAAAACTCTCGGGGGTTCTAGGGCGTTCTCGGTGACCCTCGTGCGCCCTCGGACTGCTATCGGTCCTTTTCTGGACAGGTCAAGAAGGCGAGCGGAAAAACCGAAACCTAGGGTAAACGAGACGGACACGTGATGTGAAACGTTTCAAAGAATCTTTAGCTGTGCACCGGATTCCTCCAATGAAAATGGGCAGTGTTTAAATGAAAGAAAAAAAAACAATCCCACAAGCAATGCCAAAAAATTAGATTAAACGCGAGATCTGGGACTTTCACAAAATGCAGACTTAATATATTTGGCAAAAGAGTTTCCCGACCAAATTTATGGGGTGCAACTACTCTGGAGACGAGCAATACACTTGTCATTCAATACATTCTGTATTTTTTAAAGGGTTCTTTAGACAAATGAATAAAATCCTAAAACCTGGCTTTCTTTGCACAGGTACCTCTCTAAAAATGGATCACTAAAATCTCAGCTCCAGAACGCCAAAAAACAAAATAATTTCTAAATTCCAATTCGATCTGGACACAGTGAACGAAAAGGCACCTTGTGAAAATGCCACTGCTAATCCCCATTTATTTACTTATTATTTATTTTATTACTGAGTTTGCTATTCATTACTTCATCCTCTCCTGTATTCATAGCTTTTTAAAAGTTAAAATATAAATAAATTTTATAGCGGTTTTGGGTTTCCCCACCCATACAAACACGTCTGTATTTTGCGCCATCATCCTACATCCCCGCTAAAAATGAGGAAACAATATAATTGCTTAAGGGTTCTGTTGTTCATACATATGGAGGGTTTTACTTACCCCACAGTTGTTATAGTAACGAACGCCCACCAGAATCCTTCAAAAGCTCCATGGTGAAATGCACGAGGAAACTGTTTTGAATTGTGTGTTGAGTCCTACACAACAAATATATTAACATTGCCATTTATCCGGGATACTAAAAGTTGTTAAACAACGATTTTCATGTTCATTTCAGTGGGTTGACATTTTCACGTACAAACGGTTAATTTATTATATGTGATACACCAGCTTCCGTGTTCATAAAGTAACATAATACCCACTTGGAACTAAGGAAGTCTTGGAACTAAGGAGTCTTCTTTCGTGCTTTTTAAAGGCTTTCCTATATATCCAATACTCGGACGAAATTCGGTCCTTTTCAACAACGACTCTTACTGGGTATATCTTTTTTCCCATTCCTGTAATATGCGATGACCTCTTGCTAAGTACTATTTATTAATAAGCTTTTCGTTTTGACGGCAAATAACTGGTTGACTCACCAATGCCCACATGAATACACCTGCTACAGACGACATCAGAAACGCTATCAACACCACAGGCCAAGTGCCTAGGATAGCTTCAAACAGCAATTTCCATTCTGTTGTGGAAGATTGATGCCTTCGAATCAAAACAACTCCAGGAGAATCCAAGATCTTGACGTACGGCAAGGTTCCTAAATATTTCACCTCATCGCTTTCTACAGGGATGATAACATCTGCCCGGCCACGGAGAAGGCTGTATTGAAGATCTCGAAGATTCGCTGCCCGCTTCAGATAACGAATTTTTGGAATGCTGCCAGAAAACTCCTTGCAACAACTGCCAATTGCACGCGTCACAATTTCGTGGAATATGCCTTTCATAATCTGGATAGCGGGCCTAGGTTCTATGGTTTCATTTTCAGCCATGCGAGCGCTACTTATGTCGTAAACGAATGGCGCCGCACGAAGCCACGAAATTTTAACTTCTTCAGGACAAGTATCGGCATAAACCCAACAGTCATCCGGTTCCGTTTCCTCGGTGGTAGCTGGTGTTACGGTTGTCTCGGCCGTCAGATTCGTTTCGCGATCGTGAGAGGAAGCATTCAAACTGCGCTTGCTGAGCGATCTCCTCTTGAACTCCGCACAACTTGACTGTGGTACCGTAGGAGTTGCAACTTCGTCTTCGAGGTTAAAATCCAGATAGTTCTGTCCTCTAGCTTGACCGCTCTCCTTAAGATTCAATAAAAACAAAAAAACCACTAAAATATGAACTACTGCTGTTGGATCCAATCGTTTCATGTTCTGTTACTTTAAGATACGAAACTAACACTCTAATGCGTGTTTTCCTCGCTTTTTAAAAAAAGTGATGATCAGCGGAAGTATTAATTAGTGTCATTGTTAAATCAATACAGAGATCCTAATTGGAATCATAAGGCATTATGAATCACAGGAAAAGTGTTTCCAAAAGAGAAGCTCAATATATTTAGAGCGGCTACCGTATTGTTTAGAAGTGAACTGAGCTCTTAAGGTGGCTCGAAAGGGTTTTTTTTTTTTTTCGATGCATTATATTTGGGAGTTAAAATATTTAGGTTAGAGTTGGCCAATCATGATCAAAAACTGGTAAAAAAGAATTAAAAAAGTTGACACTGGCTAAAAATAGTTATGGACGTTTCGGCCACTACTGTTGCCTTCCTCAGCAAAGATAAAAATGCAAATGTCTAACGGCGTCCTACTTAGAATATGTAACCGATGTGTGATAAAAATCACACCTCGAAGGAACTTTCTGAGTGCAACAATAGTCTCTAGGGTATTCTTAATGACTCTAAAAATTCTTAATGTTATTGTATACGTTTGGTAGCGCTATGTGTTCGTTTATAGTGTTCCTATTTCGCACGGAATGCCAAGCTTCAAGAATTAGTCTTTGTCGCCACGCCAATGACCTGTCGACAATTTCAACGCTCTCCAAATCTAGTTGATGACCGTTAAGCATATGGTGTTTGGCCAACAAAGAGTTTTTATCCAATGTTGCTATGGCCTTAGCGTGTTCTTTCACACGTGTTTTTAGCGCGCGTGATGTCTGACCAACATAAACACAATCACAATCTTTACATTTGATCTTATATACGATTCCTCTGGCTGCCTCTTTCTCGATCTTGTCTTTTGGCTTTTTGAGTATGCTCGAGATGGTGCGAATAGGTTTATGGGCGACCTTGATGTTGAAACCTCGAAGAACGTTTGCAACTCTTTCGGAAAATCCTTTGGCGTAGGGGAGGATAACAAAGCCACGATGGTCGATACCATTTATTTCTTGTTGTCTACTCAGTTGGCGGCCATTGTGAATGAAGTTAGCAGGGTAGTTGTTAGTGGCGAGGGCTTTCGCTACTCGCTTAGTTTCCCGTGATACTTCCTCCTCCGTGGAAGGAATGTTCCTCGCGCGATCCATGAGAGTGCGAGCGACCGAGTGTTTATGCTGGGGATGGTGGTGTGATTTGAAATCAAGGTAACGGTCGGTGTTGGTAGCTTTCCTGTAGACAGATACGGTGATTGAGCCATCTTCTTGTCTGGTTGTTTTGGTGTCAAGAAAGGCAATGGAACCTTCTGATTCTGTCTCGATTGTAAATTTGATGTGAGGATTGATCGAATTAAGATGTGAGTGGAATTCATCTACGTGTTCCCTTTTTACACATACGTGGCTATCATCCACGTATCTAAACCACCATTTGGGAGGGTTAGGGGTCGATGAGAGAGCCTTTTCTTCGACATGTTCCATGACGAGATTGGCCAAGATGGCGCTGACTGGGGATCCCATCGGACAACCGAAAATTTGTTGAAAATGGTTGCCTTGGAATACAAAGAAACTGTTGTCGAGGACGAACTGTAGAAGTGTCATGATATTTTGGATAGATAAGTTGGTTCTCTCCGGTAGTGACGCCGTTAGACATTTGCATTTTTATCTTTGCTGAGGAAGGCAACAGTAGTGGCCGAAACGTCCATAACTATTTTTAGCCAGTGTCAACTTTTTTAATCCTTTTTTACCAGTTTTTAACATGCCTGGCTACACACCGAACATTTTTAATCATGATCAAATTTTGCCACAAAATAATGATAATATCAAAGTGTCAATTTTTGGTAGATTCCTTAAGAAATGTATTGCCATGGCAACGCAGTTGGGTTTCGAAGTAGGACCATAAAATAGAGATATCCTGAGTTTGCTTGAAAATTTGACGGGGAAATTTCTTTTAATTTTGCATACGGCCTTTGATCCTAATAGGTTACCTAAGGATTAAGTTTAAGAAAATTCTGTCGGAAACTTTCAGCAAAAAACGCTCTTTTTCGAATTTACCTTTAACTTTTCTCCCGTCCGACAGAATTTTTAAGTCTCGCTTGAAAAACTCTTTGGGCATATAAGAGTTTACATGCAAAAAATCAAAGAAATTTACCGAGGCAATTGCGCATGTGCAGAAATTGTCACGCCACTTTCGGCACGCGGTTTCAAGTCTGTTTATTCCAGGTTTATTTCGTTGGGCGTTTTTTTCGCCCTGATGAATTTCTTTACGTTTGAAAAGGTGACGTTTTGGGTGGATCGGTGCTTGCCGAAGAACACAACTTCATTTGTTTTCAAATCTTTGGATCATTGGCACCAAATATAGCAGAATGTTTTTCTCCTCGTGCAGATTGATTCTTTCTCAAATGAATTCATCGGCACTTCGTTCAGAATGGCGACTAATGCTTCTTTTACACCTTGGGAACAAAGATTGTCTTAATCCTGGTAAGACAGGCTGCTTTCTGTACTTGTTTTGATTTATCGTCTGCCTGAAGAGACTATTTGAACTCCGTGAAAACAACTTATCTCTAAATGTTTGCAAACGTTCGCAGCGTTCGTTCACAAATACCGGCGGGTCTAAAACACTGGTAACTGGTAGCTGGTAGCAGGTAACTGGTAACTGGTAGCTGGTAGCAGGTAACTGGTAACTGGTAGCTGGTAGCTGGTAACTGGTAGCTGGTAGCTGGTAACTGGTAGCTGGTAACTGGTAACTGGTAACTGGTAGCTGGTAACTGGTAACTGGTAACTAGTAACTGGTAGCTGGTAGCTGGTAACTGATAATCAGGAAATTATTGGGCTATGTATTGTGCCGTAGCAGAAGTGTATGGCCTAAGGAGCCAGGAGATTATGGGCTCCTGCTGCAACGATGTTTCGAATCTCCTGTTTTTAACGCGGATTTACCGCTATCTTGTTGTGCGTTTGTCACGTACATTTGAGACACCGATAAAACACGAGCTGTGATTGGACAAGTGGTTTTGGATCTGACAGTAAAGGTGGGCGTTTGAAAAAGTGCCTCATCAGGTGTGTGGAATCATTTTTGTACCTTAACAGGAGACCATCAGATAATTACTCAACCAAGTTTGCGTAGTGTTACGTTTGTTGTCGCTAGCTAGGAATGCCAATGCACACCTGGCGGATATCACGTTCACCACTTGAAAATTAGTACTGACAAAAAATGTAAGAAATCATATTTTGCAAATTGTGTTTACAAGGCGCATTGTTTGTGTGTTATCGTGTCGAGCAATTAGGGATCGCCATTCTTTTTGGCGTTTCAGTTAGGTCATTATTAGTGGCTGGACGGTCTGTGTGACTAAAATCATAGATCAGTTGCACTTGTTTGTTACTGTTAACGGTTGCATTTTAATTGATCACGTTTCCAAATGTTCACATTTTGTCATAATTAGTATAGAATATGTAGTCGTTTAGCAAGTGCCGCTTTAACTCGGAATAATATCTCATGTTGCGTTAACAAGTGATCAGCAGATGACTACACTATCATGTTGTGTTAAGTTCGATTTTGCCTGCTGTGCCAGACAGCAAAAGAGGATTTACCATGTCCTAATACTTAGGGCCCGTTTACATGGAAGGAGGGTAACCCTCCTACAAGGGTTACCCTCCTAGAAGGAGCCGCTGAGGTGCTTCTCAACTACGTAAACGAATTTCGAAGTGCGAAGCTGATACGCATGATGGTTTTAGGTTTCCGCGCCTTTAGCTGGTAAGACAGCCCCAGGGATAACCCTACACATGTAAAGAACGGCTATCTTTTGACCCTCCAAGGAGGGTAACCCTTCTAGGAGGGTTACCCTCCTTCCATGTAAACAGGCCCTTAGAATTACACTCAAGCGAAGAAAACCGTGAACACTGAAAATATTTCTGGAATGTTTATTGTGTTTTGACCAATCACATGCGAGACCTTGTAACCGCAGAAAACAAGTGGGTTTCTCAGGCACGGAATCGAGTTGGTTCTCCATTTGTTTTGAAAGACCTTCATCTTAACTTACAAGAATTTAAATTGTTATTTCTTTTTATCTGAGAGCCACATGCGCTACGGGAGCGAAAAATGTGTGAGTGGTCTTTGGCTTGTTGCGGCTACATTGTAGCAACGACCGCGGACTGTCAAAAGCGGCGTTCGTTATTCTTCAACAGCCTGGTGTACCGTTGCTAAATAAGAAAATATGTCATTTTCAAAATGTGCAACTTCACGTTATAAAACATGATGCAAGCCCGGCTCGAAGGCACGGATGATTCGGCCTAAATAAATCGAGTCAGCTGTGCTGTCAATGGGCGAATTTGGAGAGAGAATATTGCAGTTTTTACTTCAAGGTGAAATATTAAACTGCCGCTTGAGTTGGTTTTATTTGAAATGTCGGAAACACTGATCGTTGCGTCGGCCGGGTTTGTCGAAAAATTTTATAAGGCAAAAGCGCTCAAACCTATTTTCGCTTGCGTAGTGCGTGGGGCTCTCAGATAGAAAGGAATAGCACTTCCAATTTCTGTAAGATAAACTGGTGAAGATTAAACCTTGTCGTCTTTCGAAACAACTCGATTCCGTGACTGAGAACCCATTCGTTTTCTGCGGTTACAAGGTCTCGCATGTGATTGGTCAAAACACACATTCCAGGAATATTTTCAGTGTACTCGGTTTTCTTAATTTGAGTGTAAAAACCAAAACGGTTTTTGCACAGATGTAAGGCGTGACGTCTTGCAAATTGTTCACTGGGCTTTGAGGCAGCAATTATTTGGGCACTATACAACTGAAATGAGGACAGTACTACAAACCAGGCTTGTAACATTTTCCGTTCCGGCCATTTGAAAGGAACTGCAATGTCAAACGTAGTGGTCTACAAACCGGTCAATGTCACTGATACCTTAAGTCATGGAAATTGTTATATTTATCATCGCTACATAAATACCAGTTTTACTTGTTCGTTACTGTTAACGGTTAGTTGTCACATGGTTAGCTTGACAGACTGGAATTCAATAAAAGATTGGGATCATATATAACATTACCGAAATGAAGTAAGCAAAATTGCGAAGTTTCGAAGGGGTCTGATGGAGACTCCAGTAACTATAACAGTTCTATGCAAAAACGAGCTTAGCTTTTGACAAGGAAAATTTACCTGACTGCGAGCGGGCCATACATTTCTTTTATAAATCGCGCTGTTCAAAGCTCCCTATTTTATTTTGTACCAGTTTTAATTAGATCTCTTCGAACTTCATACGCAATTTTTACTTATGTACGAAAATGTCACGATTATAAAGAATTTGGACTATTGGTTACGTTTATAGTCATTTATTTTTAAAATTAAAATTTTAATGTAATAAAAGAAATCGTTTATTGATTTTCATTTTTTTGGAACAAAAGGCTTGAGTCAGACTTAATCTAAATAATTGTCAGTAATGCGTTTTGGGTCCCCCACCTAATTAATCTAAATTCCAATCATTTCCTATTACCATGAGTTACCAGCTACCAGTTACCAGTTACCAGCTACCAGCTACCAGTTACCAGTAACCAGTAACCAGCTACCAGTTACCAGTTACCAGCTACCAGTTACCAGTTACCAGCTACCAGCGTTTTATACCCGCCGCACAAACTCATGTTTTCGAAAGCGGTGGTGGATTTTAGGTTACTGTTTGTACCACTGTACAATTATTTACAAGTCAACGATTTTTAACCTAAACGAGGATTGGAAACGTTTGCGATGGAGAGCAAGAACTTCTACCAAAGTGGAATGTCCCTTGAAAATCTTTATTAAAAACAACGGAGTTTCGAAAATACTGCAATCAGGCAAGGTTTTCCTTCAACGGAGTTCAGGATTGAGCAACGAGTACATGGACACCACTTTCGGATTATATGTCGTGTTTTACAGGAGCGCAAGGACAGAATTAACAAAAAGACAACATTAATTTCCAACTATAAAAACAATAGCTTGAAGAAGTCCCTTATGTAGAGGTATGTATTCAAACGAGGACAAAACTATCTTTGATGATCTTTGATAAGTGTCAATGTTGTCAAGAATTTTCAGTTGATGAAACTTATTCGACTGATTTCCTTTCGCTGTCGATCAAAACTCAATTCAAAGAACCGCTTTGAAGGCTTGAAGAATTGTTTTCGCCCCAGGAAAAACCAATAAAAGTCAAATTATCAATATTACCGGTTCGGCAAGATAGAAACCATTTCTTTTATCTGAACATTTGAAGTATTTCGTACCAAACGAATTTACAAAACATAGTGCGCAGTAAATGTTTTGAAATTATTCTACAGGTAAGTTTTTCTTTGCATTACGGAAAAAAAAACGTATTACCACCAAACTATCGCACTATCACTTAATTAAGCAAATAAGAGAACACTTCTTTTATCCGGAAATGTGGAGTATTTCCCAGAAAACTAACTTGAAAAAAAATTACTTGTTTTTAGCGAGCCGACTGCTGATAAAAATATAGCGCGCGGTGAATTGTTTTGAAATTCTCTTGTACGCTTTTTAATTTTGTTTCGCAAGTATAAAATAGATTTACGGTGAAACTGAGATTGAAACTACCACTTCAGCAAAATAGAAAGCGAATCTTTCACCTGATTGTTTGTAATATTTTCTTTGTAGCGGCTGGTTAGTCAACATTTCGGCATGAATAAGTCTCTTTATTGAGTCAAAATCTGTCTGTTTCACAAGGTATTTCTTTCGCTCACTGCAAGTTTTGCTACACTAATTTTTTCTTTTAAATTCTTTCCCTGTTATTTCATGATGTGAAGACAATAAAAACCTTCCAAGTAGTCTACATTGTTTTTGCTAACAACACCATAAATTAAACGTGTGTGTGTGTGTTTTTTATGTCTTTTTTCTAAATGGGAATGTTTTCTCAGAAACACGAATCGGAGTTCGCGAAAAATTTGCCCTGGCACGGAAACGGTGCCAGACTTTTTTCCTGTGACCTGGACGTACAAAAGGCTTCCGTGGACGGATCAAAACAGCCAGTGAAAGAAACTTGGTAAAAAGGCGACTATTCTAGGGCCTTTATAAGGTTTCACTGGAGATGATAGAGTTTTGAAGTCACCGTCCTCTCTAGCACAGTTCAGTTGCACAGCCTCGGAATATAAGCTTACTGCGCCTCATATGCGGCTGAGTTGACGATCGCCTTGATAACATTGAAGAGGACATGATTCAAGTGAATTGTCACCTAAGTTCCAGTCGTTTTCAGTTCTTCCTGACAGAACCAAGTAAGTGAGCCTTGCCTACACGCAGCTTTTAAAAGACCGGCGCAAAATATTAAATCCAGACGAGAGCGCGACGCCATTTTTTTTGTTCCTTTTTTGAGTCTCACGGATAAATTGAAACCCAGTCTGCGCGCGCCCAACAAAACTGTTTCGAGCCACCTTAAGCTACAGCTACAACCTTATGATCTCTCTTTTTTTTTTTATCAATTTCACTTCTTTCCCTAATGTTTACCACTTACCTTTGGATAGTTGTCTTTTCAAAATGAATCCGCCGTATGCAAAAGTGATTTAGTCTGACTTTTGACGTTAATTTTATTTTACATTTTCAGGGCTTAAAAAGCTTGTAGCGCCCTATTCGAAAAATTCTTATCTGAATCCAAACAAACAACGTGCTCGTTATATTACCATTCATTGAACAGCTCAAGACGAGAGGCCGAGTTTTCTCTGAGCAAGTAACCCTTCTCTTTGACTATCAGCCGCCATTTTGGATGACGTCACAGGCCCCCAGCAGCGCTATAGCTCATTTCCTTGTCGGGTAGAGCACATCATTGGCTATTACTAACAAAGGTGAATTTTCCTGTTTTTTTTTTCGTAATATTGTGAAACAACGAAGACCTGGGGGGTCCATCAATCCATCTTGTACCACGGAGGGGGTTTGAGTATGCTTGTATGTCTGAGGCTTAATATATCACCGTTAGGGGAACCTTTGGCCTGACTGCACCTCACTGTCAAGGTCATTTTTTTTTTCGGAAAGATAGCTGTCACTTTCAAAATGCATTTCTTCTTTACTGTCAATCGTCTAAACCTTACCCTTGGCTAGAAATCGTCTTACGCCGTACCCCTTACCGTCGTAAGTCGTAAGCAGTACCCTTAGGAAGAGCCTAATTTGTTTGTTGCAAGGTAAAAAAGGCAGGCCGTTTACAGCGTCTTCCAGTGCACTCACACGCCGTCTTTGTAGTTCAAAAGTCAAGAACAGAATCAGTGCATGTACTGTGAGGACCAAGAAAAATACAGAAACCTTCTGCAGTGTCCGAAGAAGCGAAATGCGTTTTTATCACTCTTTTTCAGGTTTAGTTTGCTGTCGGCTATTGGACCATTAGTTTCGAACGGTCTTGTCTGACTTATGTATAGGGCATCGCAGAAAAAAAGATCAATGGATTAACTGATGAACGGACGAACGGATGGACGGACAAACAGACGAGCATAAGAAGAGATGGATGGCAAGCAAATTGTCTATATAAGGAGCTTTTGGTTCTGAATAGCTTCTTTCTGGATCTCGAGTTCTGTTTCGCTTTCAACTTTAGAAGTTACCGATTTGCATTCGAGGGACTCTAAAAGCTCCAAACCACTACCCAGATTACTTGTAACATCAGCAGTTTCACATAATTTCGTGCTTAATTTGGCGGATGCAGAATAAAGAAAAATAAAATGTATTTATAGATCTCCGCAATGCAGCCCACGTAGTTTGTTTTGGCATCGACTCCGTTCCTGCTATGACGTCACAGCGTGACTATGCCCTGGTCTCCCTTGCGCGTTTTTAAACGGCAAAAGCGCGGGGAAGGAAAATCAAAATCGAAAAATAATTATTGGAGTATTCATATCAGGATGCCATTTAGATTCGTTCAGGCAAATAAAAAAAAAATCAGTCATATACACTTTAAAGTTTCATACAGGGATGTTTCCACCTTGAGGATCAACCCTTACAAATTAAAGTAATATACTAATCTTCATCGAAATGTTAATCCTTCCACATAGAATTCTTCAAGCCTTTCTTAAACTATTTCGGGCATTTTTTAAAAACAAAAATAAATAAAGTGCAATCATTCTGTAAGTGGTCTACCTTTGCCATCTTTATTGCAAAGATAGACTCCCAGCTACCAATCAGAATATTCGCTTTCGCACTTGAGCAACTCAAAAAAGAAATGAATTTTATACTTTTGTGATACTTTCTATAAAGGCTGGTTTCCATATGATCGCTACGGTCGCTCCCTAAAAAGTTGAGCGGTCGTTGCGACTTTGATTGCTGAGCAGTTTCCACATAGGCTGGTTTCCATACGATTGCTGTGTTTGTTACGATTGCTAAAAAGTGGTTTCCACATAACCACAACGATTTGCTGAACGTTTTTGCCAGCGATCGTAGCGATCATAGCGATCATATGGAAACCAGCCTTAGCAGCAACGCTCTGGAGTAACTAACCACTCTCTTGCGGAATGTGAATTGCGTCTCTCGAGACTCGATTCTGGTTTCGAGAGACTGGTTGATCACCACTGAAGTTTAAACAATAAGTTTTGTTGAAGAGTGATTGTAAAAACGGATTAACAGATTTTGAAAAAAGGCTAAGTTCTGATTGGTGTTATTCTCAAAGGCTATTCATTTTGTTCGCATTCCTTAACGCAACGTCGCTCTTCAAAAGAGTCAAAGCGGCTTTTCGATGCTCAGTCAGCGCTTCAGCTCTGATCAAAAAACGAAGACGTTTCCGCTCGAGTTGAACCAGGTATATCAAAGTTCACACGATAACTGAGGTACCGTATTTTCTCGATTAAGAGCCGGGGGCGTTTATTTAAAATTCGGCCTCGTAGACCCGGCGTTTATTCGAACCCGGCGTTTAATCGGGGCCCGGCGTTTATTTATTAAATGCATTTTTCAACCATCCATTTTTAATATCAGTACTGGAAGTTTATTGAACCAAGAACCAAATTTCAACAAAAACGGTAAAAAAATGTGAAACAATGTCATCAACGTTGTCTCATCTAAGTGAAACTAGTGAGTTATTCATTAAGAAAAAACTCCACTGACAGAAACAGTGATCGAACTCTTCTCAACCGTTACGTTTCTTCGTATAAGAGACGGAGGAAGTGTATCGGTAACTGCTGGACAGCAAACGTACTGTGCAAGCAATTTAGAACAAGGTGGTGCCGAGGTTCCTGCTTCATCAGTTCTGAGAAAAGCAAAATTATGGAACGATTCAAGGAACTACTGGAGAAACGCTGGAGAGACCCTCGAGATGATCCTTGCTTGATGTACACACCCGCAGAAAAGACACCATGATTTAAAAGAGATTGACACGATACCTGATGTGTCGTTTGTTTCATCTGTTTTAGTTAGAAGTACTTTTGTAAAAGGTAGTTTGGTTTGAATATCAGTGTATAAATTCAAATATAATGGTAGAAAGAGAACTAGTATGAAGTAACGACACATAATCCTGATTTAGTCTACCCACCTCGAATAAACGCCGGGACCTCAAATAAACGCCGGCACCCCGAATAAAAAAACTCGGCCCTGCATGTAGACCCGGCGTTTATTTGAACCCGGTGTTTAATCGACAAAATACGGTAAGAGTGTTACACATTTTTCCTAGGTATAACAGTATATCCTAGCTGGAATCCAATCTCTTTGATGGCTTTCTTGTACTTTCCACGGTTATCGGTTGAAAGCCTTGCCGATTGGACACTAAATCAGCGTACATCGTGATGCCTACAAAAAAAATCGAAATATCGCTTTTGAATGTTTGAAACGGCAACCTGAGTCCAGACTTCCATTGGGTAGCGAACAGGTCTCGGACGTACGCCTTAAAAATTGGCTTTCAGTCGATCACACATTTAGCTAGAAAGACCACTAAGAGTTTTAATTTATTCACGCACCAAAAATCCACTGCGAAATGTGCTTAATATTTGAGTCTGTGGATATATTCCTAAGAGTCACCATTCAATTGAAAGGTATCGAGAAAAACCTTGAAGTGGCACTGTTTACTATTCAAATTTTCATACAAGAAGCAAGAACTTGCATCAACAAAAGCATCTTTTTCATGTGCTTGATCTGCGCTTACGATGCGTAGAAAAACTCCGAAGACGACGGTGGGAACAGAATCAAATACTTGGAGTGCATAAATGTGGTATTTCAGGCGATTTCAAACGCGCTCGATTGAAACAGAAGTTCAGAGGAATATCTAATTACTAAAACACAAAACAATCTCCCAGAGAAATTTTTAATTGGTTTAAAATACAGTAGAACCCCCTTTTAGTAAAGTCTGATAGGCACAGCACTTGCACGCAGGGTGTAACAACAATACGCTTTCAATGGACAATCTTGTTTCTCGCGACTCCGATGTAACGAATTAGTGCCAATTGCAAGGGACTGGCAAAATGTGTTTGTTATAACGAGGGTTCGTTGATGTTGTATCGTCTTTTCCATGCATTTTACTATTTCTGTGCTGAAGAATATCTTACGTTATACCGGGGTTTCGCTATTATCAGTGGCGGATCTAGGTTTTCTTTAAGAGGGGGAGGGGGGCTGACCTGACAGAACGATCTCGGAACAATCGGAGACAAAATCGTTTCAGTGGTAGTTTTGTTCCCTTTAATTTGAAGCTCAAACGACCCCATTGTCCAATCCGTCCCCGGATCCGCCCCTGATTATATAGGGGTTTGTTATATTGGGTAATCGCTGTAGTTGGAATATATTGTCCATGTGATATTTTCAGTTTCAAGCTTAACTGAAGCGTTTTTAGACGTGTAAGGCCGGGGCAACTGAATGACTACACCCTTACCGTGGCTTCCACGTCTGCAAATGTCTTTCAGACCGTCCACAGTGTCCTCCAGCACACTCAAACGTCGCCTTAGTAATTCCAAACCAAGGAAAAACCAGTGCATATTATGAGGACAAAAAATATATATATATAACGACCTTCTGCGGTGTCCGAAGGGGAGAGTTGAATCTTGAGAACTCTTCTCCAGGTTTAGTGCACTCCCTGCTTGTTCTCTGGTGTAGCGTAGCATGCACTCTATAGCTTCAAGTAGTCTTGTCGGAGTTCGTATATCCCGGGTATATAGAGCATCGGAGTAAAAAAGACCCATGGATTGATTAATTGATTGATCATGATTGATTGATTGATTGATTGGTTGATTGACTGGTCGATTGCATGGTTGGTTGGTAGTTTAGTAGATTGATTGATTGATTGATTGATTGGTTAGTTCGTTAATTGATTGATCGCTTTAGATAGAACAATTGAATTTTCAGTGTTTGGGTAAATATCGATAATATCCGGAATATGAATTCCATCAGATTTTGAGGCTACATTTTGTGCTCTGTTACCCTGGGCACCAGAGGTTTTTTCTCGCTGGCGTCGGGTGAAATCGGCCGGAGGCCGAGCCGCGTCGGCCGAAGGCCGACGCAACGAGCGGCGAAGCCGTCGGGGTCACAATAGAGAACATAAGACGCAACCGGAAACAGCGCAAGAAAAGCCTCTGGCACCCAGCGTAATGCTCTGTAAACAAGTGAAACTACTTCCAGCCGTGTGGGTGTAGGCATAACATCAGAATGCACTAGACATCTTAAGACATTTTTAATTAACTTTCCATGTCCCTTGGTCTTTTCAGTTCAATTCATCGATTTCATGATTCGGATGATTGGCTGTAGAAAAATTCTAATCGGGATTTCCAGGATAGATTTATGCTCTGAAAAACAGAGCAAATGTATTTTTAGTTTATATAAAATAACTGATCTACTGTGCGTGTGTAGACATAACATGAACAAAGGAAATCGCCTCAAATTAACTTTCCATCTCTCTTGGTCAACCGATCAGTTGATTGATTTTATGATCCATCGGTTTTCGAGATTAGTTTCCGTGTCCTGAAAACGAAACTGTCTTTTTGTATGCTTTTGTAATGATTCATTATGACCAAAAAAAGATATTTCTCCGGTGGTTTAGTTCAATAGCAAAGAGTTGTCGAATGATCAGGTGATCTGTTTCGAATGTTAGCACGTACGTATTTTGAACGAGCGCTAGCTCACCAGACGTTTCTTGGGTAAATAAACAATTGATTGATTGTTTGATTTACTGATTGATTGAATTATACAAACACAAAGAACAGCTACTCGAGCTACAAAATTTGTTTCAAAATATTTTCCGTTCTTATCCAGTAGTAGCTCAGAGCCCTTTTTAAGAATGCTACAAACTTGTCAGTGTAATAACTCCAGATCACGGACGTTACAGTTCAACTTGTCCTGGTTTTGGGATCAGTTACCATGCATGCAAAATAACATCCGATACTGCTCGAGTGTATCGATATTTCCCAACACGCTAAGGTGTATATGGTATCAAATATTCAGTATCGAACTCAGTCCACGTTATCGAGCGGCAGCTTAGCCTACCACGCAGTCGTTTTTAGGAGAGTCGTATTACGCTCCTCCCCACAAAAACGACTGCGTAGGAGGCTAGCGGAGCTCTGGCAATCTGCAAACGCCCCAACAATGATAATAATAATAATGACCGATGTTCTGAGGGGGGGGGGAGAGGGGGGTACCCAGATTGAACTTTTATGCGGAGAGACTCCACCCTGTGGTTCAACTGTCACAAAAAAAAAAGAGTAATTTGCTTGTCTTCATCGAAATGGTCACTTTCCATACTGAATTCTTCAAGCCATTCTCAAATTATTTCGGCCATTTTCGAAACACAAATCTTAAACACAATCATTTGCCATCTTTATTGCAAAGATAGACCTCTTCGCGCTGGGGAGAATAGCGCGAAAAACAATGCACGAGCAAAGCGAACCGATGGGCAGACTGGGGTGGAGAACGGGGCCGGGCGAAGGCTCCGCCGCCTCTTTCGTTTTCTTCGCTCACCGATTTTTTTTCACGTTACTTTCGCACTTGAGCAAATTAAACAAAGAAATGAATTGTACTATTTGCAATACTTTCTAAAGCACTTCTCAAAAGTAATTTACCACTCTCTTGAAGGATGTGAGTAGCGTCTCTGACAACGCAATTCTTGCTTCGAGAGACGGTTTAATCAACACTGGTGTAACAGTAAAGGCGCTGTAACACTAAGCAATTTTTCCTGCAACTTGTCCCGCAATTTTGTTGCGTCGTTGCGAGACAAGTTGCACGCAACTTCCGGCCTAGTGTAACACCTCTACCCAACACTGGAAAACTGATTCGTTGTAGGGTTTCGAGGATCTTTGCGAGAAGTAGAACCGACTTCTCCTTCTCGCAACGATTGCGGCACCAAAAAAGTTGCGAGACATGTTCATTTCAGGTTATGTTAGCGCTAGGCAATTTTTCCTGCAGCTTATATCGCAACAAAATTGCGAGACAAGTTGCAAAAAAGATTGTTTAGTATAACGGCGCCTTTAGTGTTATGAATTAATAAAAAATCCAGCGAACTCTCTACAAGAACGACGACATTCTTGCAGTAATAAAACAACAGAACAATCAGCACTTTCAGTTCTCCTTAGGTTGATGGAAACAGTAAGCCGCTGTTTATGTGAACACAAGGGCTTTGATGTTCTTAATAAATCCTAAAAGAAACCAAACGAAGAAATTTCACGACTGAGGTGCTTCTACTAATGCACAGTCAGGACAATTCATCAAGCGATCAACATCCTCACCACAGTACGAAAGAAGGGAAGACCTCGCAAATATTCGTCGTTGTCGGAGCGATTTAAGCACAGGCTTACCATCCTCTGTTTGTGTTGCGGACCTGTGCTAGCTGAATATTAATGGCCGCTTCGGTTGTGTACAAAGGATTTTATGAATACGATAATTAAGGCTTTTTGAACAGAATAACGTCAAATAAAAACCTTTAGAAACATGACCACTGTGTTAATGCATGTTATTATGTGCTTCGTTTGTCGATTTAAAGCTCCGGGAGGTGGTTTTAGAAACTTGAAGTTTGACCTACTCTATAAATATACTGTATATAGTCTCACAAGGCAGGCAGCTTCCAGAACCTCAAATTTCCGACCGGCTTGGGATTTCGCCAAAATTAATGCACTTAACCTTGTGCCTTTGAAAAAAAAATCTCGGTTTCCGAAAGAACAGTCTTTGTAGTTTGATTTGGCCTGATTTTGACTCATTCGAGCCGCGAACTGACCCTTAAAATCCAGCACAAACTTTCGAATCTGATGGAAAATTTGTTTCTGCCTAGGGAAGGTACGTTTTTTCTTGGGGGGGGAAGGGCTAAGGCCTCGGAGGGGAGGGTCATCAGTGAAAGTGAGCACCAAAAGGGGAGGGCCATACCTCATGTGAGCTATGCAAGGGAGGGTCACACGTCTTTTCCAGAATTTTTTAATGAGAATTTTTGTGATGTTGCTTTCCATTTTTCTTACAGATTAAGTTTTTCTTTTCACCTACTTTGATTTAATTTGGTGTTTTATCATAGGTACTAGGTTACATTTTTACATGTATATTATGCGATGGCACATAGTTTTTCTCGGAGGACTCGTGTCCTTTTCCGTCCCTATCGAGAAGTACTTGACTCACGGTATCGTTTCTTCAGCTTCTTGCTGTTGGCTATCCGCTGCCTGATCTCCTGAGTCGTTTAGTTCTGAAGAGTTACTAGTAGATCCAACAATGCGTTCTACCCTGTCAGAAATGTCGGAAATATTTGTTTTTGAGAGGCAGATTTCGCATGCTAAACAACTAAACCTTTCTGTTAAAATAACCAACAGCAATGCCGGCTAGTCGGAGAAAGAAGAGCGTGTATTTTCCCTTAGATATTTTATGTTCAAAGCTTTTATAATACTCAAATACTTCCATATTCATACTTCAGCTATAAAACGTAAATATCCCACACTGATTGTTCGCATTTTCCTTGTTTCAGCACGCACACATTCAATATCGAGATATATTCATATTCAAACACTTTGCGTTCACAAGCGAAACGTTCTGAGGTTTCTACAGCATGGAACATACCATGTTGTAGTGAGGGGAGGGTCGCGCTTTTGTCAGTCACCTAAAGGAGGGGGTCAGGAGTTTTTTTTTATTAAAACGCAAGGGAGGGCCAACACTTTTTTGGGAAAAAAGTACCAAAATTCTCCAGCCCTCCCCCCCAAGAAAAAACGTACCCTCCCCTATGATCTGCACAAGTTGCTTACTCAAAGGCATCTCAGGAATACAGTATTCGATGCAAATTTGAACTCGCAATCCCAAGCGGCCTGTTTGGCACACGAGAAACACGTGCAAATTGTAGGAAATAGTAAAATTTATTTCACCATTTTAATTTATCTTTATCATCATATTCTTGCGCTGTGATGCGTGGCAGCACGCGCGTGTGCCAAACAGGCCGCTTGGGACTCGCGAGTTCAAATTTGCAGCGAAAACTGCATTCCTGAGATGCCTTTGAGTAGGCAACTTGTGCAGATCATAGGCAGAAACAAATTTTCCATCAGATTCGAAAGTTTGTGCTGGATTTTAAGGATCAGTTCGGGGATTCGAATGAGACAAAATCAGGCCAAATCAAACTACAAAGACTGTTCTTTCGGAAACTGGGATTCTTTTGTCAAAGACACAAGGTTAAGTGTATTAATTTTGGCGAAATCCCAAGCCGGTCGGAAATTTGAGGTTCTTGAAGCTGCATGCCTTGTGAGAATATATACATTTATAGAGTAGGTCAAACTTCAAGTTTCTAAAACCACCTCCCGGAGCTTTAAATCGACAAACCAAGCACATAATAACATACATTAACACAGTGTTCATGTTTCTAAGCGGTTTTATTTGACTTTCATCCGTTCAAAAAGCCTTATTTATCATATTCACAAAATCCTTTGTACACAACTGAAGCAGCCATTAATATTCAGCTAGCACAGGTCCGCAACACAAACAGAGGATGGTAAGCCTGTGATTTTAGATACCCGGCCACTTATTTACATATCTCTCAACGCTTTAATGAGCGAGGCATAAAGAAACAAAAGGATCCATTCAAATTCAATGAGACGCAAATAAGTGGTGTCTGGTTTGATGAGACCCAAAACAGCTCTATTTTTTCTCCTACTTGTTCTTTCTTACTGTAAGTCTTGGAAGTTTCGAAAAGATCCGCCTTACTGCCGAACAATAACATTTTGAGGCGATTTGCAACAAAAACACTGCATTCGCGGGAGCAATCAAGTCACTATGCGGTAAATGTCCCCGGGACAGTTATAAGTCAAAATAGGGTGTTTTGTCCGCGAAAAAAGAGGTTTTTAAAAATTTCAGACAGGTTTTAAGTTTAGAATCGTTTTTTGTACACATCAGACTCTCAAAAAACCGAAGGAAAAAATTTCGTGTCAAATACTTTTCAAGTTTTGTGTGCGCAATGCAAGAGTCACTACAATGATTTATGGTTATAAAACTGGGATTAACATGTTATTTTAAGATTCTCTTGCTCCTATTGTCCAAGCTGCCCTGGTTTTCTTTGAGCATCCTTGCCCCAAGAAATGCTAAGTTCTGATTGGTGTAATTCTCAAAGGCTATTCATTTTGTTCGCATTCCTTAACGCGACGTCGCTCTTCAAAAGAGTCAAAGCGTCTTTTCGATGCTCAGTCAACGCTTCAGCTCTGATTAAAAAAAAAAACGGAGGCGTTTCCACTCTAGGACTAAGTGCATCAACTGAGTTCACACGACTTCTGAGGTAAGAGCGTTACTTCTTTTTCTGGGGGAAGGTATGTAAGAATTAAAGGTATATCCTAGCTGGAATCCAACCTTCTCTGATGGCTTTCGTGTACTTTGCACGGTTATCGGTGAACGCCCTGCGCTGGACACTAATCAACGTTCGTCTCGATGCCCGCAAAAAATTCGAAATATCGCTTCTGAATGTTTGAAATGCCAACCTGAGTCCAGACTTCCACTGGGTAGCGAAAAGGTTCGCACGTAAGCCGCAAAAAATTGGCTTTCATGATCAGTTGATCACGCTTTTAGCTGGAGAGACCGCTATTAATAACAGTTTTAATTTATTCCCGCGGCATAAAACCACTGCGAAATGGGGTTAATATTTTGGGTCTGTGGGGTTTTTTCCTTAAGCGTCACCATTCAATGGAAAGGTATCGGAGTACTACTTTCCAGTGGGATTCTTCACTGTTTAACTTTTCATGCAAGAATCAATGTTCAAGCTATATTGCAGCAACAAAAGCATATTTTGCATGTGCTTGACCTGTGATTACGGTGCGCATGATAACTTCGAGGACGACGATGGGACAGAATCAAATATATGGAGCGTATAGACATGACATTTTCACCTCTTAAGCTCTCTATCAGAAAAAAAAATCCTAAAATGAACGCCACTTACTGCGGTTAACTGAAAACTATTCCTTTCAAAGTGGACTTCATTAAAGTCGAACGGGCATCGAGAGAATAATACAACGACTGACAGGAGCTTCCCTTGGGAACCTCCGAAAGTAGCGCCTTTAGAATAATAATAGGTTAGAAGCAAATTACATTATTCATTTCACGTACTTTGAAGCTGCAGAACATAATTTGTTTGTGAGTCAATTTAATTTCTTTGATCATCTTGCTTTACCTGAGTGTCGTGGAAAACTTTTAATGGAAAATAAACGTTTTTATACCTGAGTTGTCAAACTTTACTTCCTTAAGGTGATTCCATCGAAAAAGAAGTTGTAATGAGAATTTGCTGAAACTTTGCACAGTTACTAATTACACCTAGCACATTAAAAAAATAAAATAAAAAGATGGGGTCACCGTGTCCGATTTCACGCTACGGGGCTGTAGTATATAGGTACTTTGCTATCTTTAGACAGCAATATTAAAAAACCTATCCTTGTACTAGAGACATCCATTACTTCAACAAAGTTATTACTAGCAATGAAATATAAGCATTATTCTTATGATAGAGGAACAACGTTACAGTAAAACGTCTTAAAATTGCCGAAACAACTAAACTACTTTGAAATAATAGGCAAATCGAGCGTCTGCACGGTTGCAGTGAAACGCCTAAAATCTGACTGTAACAGTGAATCAACCGGAATATTTCAAAATTGAATAATGAAAAATTCTTCAAATTTGAATATATCATGTAAAGTCGTATTTTCCTTAAATAAATGGAATAAAAAAGTGGGGTCACCGAGTTCGTTTGGGAGAAAACGACCATTTATTTCTCTGAACCGCTCAGCTTCCATAGGAAACCTATCAAGTTCCGAACGCGCGCGCGCTCGTGCGCGCGCTAATCACGCAAAAAATGATGCGCAGAAAGGATGCGCAATGCAATTGAATGGAATCACCTTAATAAGGAATGTTAGGCAAGACAAATCGGCCAACTCAACAATCTGAGCGCGGCTTCGGTGTTGAAAAATCCGCTAAACATCTAAAAACTAAACTGAAGAATGTGATTTCAAATCTACACCGTCCATGAAATCGAATGAATTATGTCGCCGCTATTAAAAACTAGCAACGAAGTGGACTTCTTATTCAAAAATGTCAAAAAGTTCGAGTGAGTTCCATTCGTACTCGCTCTATTTGAAGATTTGTTTCCTCCAGTCCTTAGCAATTTTAGGAGAATGGAGATCCTAGCGTCGACGGGTATGCATGGAACCCAAAATTGAAATAAACAAAATTAAAATATGAACGGAACATTCTACAGCTAAAAAAGCTTAAGTATTCTCTTTGCTATAACACTTACTTCAATCGGTTTTATATGACAGGAAAACAACAAGAAATGAAGATGTACCTCGGGGTGTTTATCTTGGTGTGTATCACTTTTGGAGTTGTCGTAACTGACGAAGGTAATAAAATTATAACATCTTATTTAATTATTTGTCACTCTTATATGGCCTCTGAGGCGGACCATTTATTGCAATGAAACTTAGAGAAGTCCTTCCTCTAAAACCGACGCTTGTTAAGTGATTACGAACAGATTAGCTCTAAGATTTTACCTTTCAGCATTTAGCGCTTAGCTTTTTAGTTTTATGCAGTGTATGTCCCGCTAACGTCGATTGTTGCTTTTCAGCAACATTTCTCACTCATTTTCTCACTCATTCCCTCAGTTCAAAGCTTTGTTGTAAGTTTTGCTCCTTACAGAACTCTTTTAAGGTTTGAACACCATTTTGTGTTGCTTTATTTGTGGACCTTGAGCTTTTATCCCGTATCAGTTGTTCAATTTCTTTTTCTGTTCGGACTTGAATGCGTGTCGCGGCCATGACAGAGAAAAAATTATATCAGTTTTGATGCTAGGCCTAGCTACAAAAATCCCGAAAAATGGCCTACAAATCTTTCCAGAATTTTTCCCAAAATGTTCTAACATTTTCCGGCTTCACCTTTAAAAATCCCATAAAAACTCCTAAAAATCTCTAAAAATCCTGTGATATTAAAAAATACTGGTGACCTGTGGTGAAAATTCCATGGCTTTGGTAGGCTTTCAGGTGCTAGCGCCCCAGTCTCAGCCAAATCAACAAGGCGAACAAGCTCTGCTGAGCCCGCCATTTTGAACTCACTGACAGAGAGGGGTGCTGGGTTATGGGTAAAACCACTGACAGATACTGTGAGGGAGGATCAAAACATTTCAAACAAAGGCTTCGGGATCGCTTGTGACTAAACTTTTCCAAGTTTCAAGCTTTTTTGTAACAAATAAACAAAAAAACCTTGAAAATATTCACCAAAATCTCTAAAAATCCCTTCAAATCTCTAAAAATCCTATAGTTTTCTAAAAGTCCCGTGAAGCTCTAAAAATCCCGAAAAAAGTCCGGATTATTGTAGCTAGGCTTACTTGATGCGGATGGACACAAACGTTGCCGCGGTTTCAAGGCGCACAACCTGGTCACGTGCAAGTCAAAAGTTCAATTTGTTGTTTCCCTAGGGAGTTAGACTGTTTTGACCCATGGCACGTGACACGTTCTTGTCCAATCAAAAAAGGCGTTTGAGTGGGGAGGTATAACGAATTTCTTTTTTTTTTTGTAGACATAGAGAGAGGCGCGATCAAATGCCCGAGCTGCGTTGCTTACAACAAGACTTTAGGGGACGCATTATCTGCTTGTGATGGTCGAGTCAAGTATGAAAACTGCAGCGAAGACAACCCGATATGCGAGATTGTGACAGATAAGGTTGGCGATGAAGTGGTTGTCTACCGCTATTGTTCTGATAAGGAAAGCTACGAGGAATACAGAGACGATTGTGAGGAAGACGATGATTGTGCAAACGGCTTTTGTACGGAGTCTGGATGCATGGCTACTTTGCCAGGTATTTTACGGGGGTCTCTTCTGAAGGGGCTATTTCACGATTATTTTTATGTCTTGTCAAAAGTCTGGTTAAGGTGGCTCGATCGGGTTTTTGAGCGACGATACCTCTCAACTTTGAGCAACTAGCGTACCACATTGAACAACCCAATAGAAAATCGATCGTTACTGCTGACCTAGAGAAAGATGAAAGTTATAAATGAGGTAAGTTTCATCGAATTCGGAGTTACCATAGCAACGTAATGATGTCATCCCCCATTTTACATGAGAGCCGATTACTTTTCACCAAGAGATAATTCTGGAAAGCGCTCGACTGGATCTTCGACCTGACATATTTGTATTCACGTCTCCAAAATTTGAAGAATTTCTATGAGAGCGTTTTCGAGAAATTTTCGGGTGAAGTTTTAGGGTGTTAAAAAACAGCAAAAACAAAATGATTTTGATCTGTTATTGAAAAGTATGCCCACAAAGGCTTGATGAAATAACATTTTGGTTTTAAATGAATGTTATATCGTCTAATTACTTTGTGTGAAAATTTCGGGGAAATCGTGCCGTTTGATTTTTAGAAACGTTGGTTTGAATATGAACTTGTTTAGTGTGTTACTGGGCTTTTTTATCAAAAATTTACACTACACTTATTAAAATGGTTATGAATTAAAAAGCGGTAGATGAATTTTTTTATATCTTTGTCCTCAAGGAGAATAATCAATATTCAATACAATCCCAGCGTTTCAAATTCATTGAAACGTTATAAAGCTGTCAATTTTGAGCCAAGACTCAGGAAAATATTGGACTGATTTTCACGCCAGTGGCTTGTTGCTCTCATTATGCATCTCCATTGTTTTAAATCGGCGTGCAATTGTAAATTTCACTACATCATGAATTCATATAACGCTTGATTGCTTTCCGAAGATGTTCCGAAAACGTGCTGAGACTGGGATAAGATTGTGGGAGACCCACGTCTACTGACCTGTTTAAATTTTTCGTTGACTCCTTGCCATAAGAATCTGGAACACTGACTGAGCACAGCAGCTTTCCGTTTGCGCTCTCTGCTAACCGAAGCTTGCGCTTTCTGCTAACCTTGAGGTTTGCACTCACTGCTGTCAGCCTGTCCATTGTTATTGTAATGCTAACCTGGTACATTAGCACGTTTTTCGGAACATCTTCGGAAAGCAATCAAGCGTTATATGAATTCATGATGTACTGAAGTTTACAATTGCACGCCTATTCGAAACAATGGAGATGCATAATAAGAGCAACAAGCCACTGGCGTAAAATTCAGTCCAATAATTTCCTGAGTTTAGGCTTCAGATTGATAGCCTTACAACGTTTCAATGAGTTTGAGACTCGGGGATTGTATTGATTATTGATTATTCTCCTTGAAAGCAAAGTTTTAAAAAAAATCATCTACCGCTTTTTAATTCATAATCATTTTAATAAGTGTAGGGTCGATTTTTGATAAAAAAGCCGCGTAACACACTTAACCAGTTCATATTCAAGCCAACGTTTCTAAAAATCAAATGGAACGATTTCCCCGAAATTTTCACACAAAGTAATTAGATGACATAACATTCATTTAAAACTAAAATGTTGTTTCATCAAGTCGCTGTGGACATACTTTTCAATAGCAGTTCAAAATTATTTTGTTTTTGTTGTTTTTTAACACCTTCAAACTTCACCCGAACATTTCTCGAAAACTCTCTCATAGAAATTCTTCAAATTTTGTAGACGTGAAGACAAATATGTCAGGTCGAAGATCCAGTCGAGCGCTTCCCAGGATTATCTCTTGGTGACAAGTAATTAGCTCTCATGTAAAATGGGGGATGACGTCATTACGTTGCTATGGTAACTCCGATTTCGATGAAACGTACCTCATGCAAAACTTTCATCTTTTTCTAGGTCAGCAGTAACGATCGATTTTCTATTGGGTTGTTCACTGTGGTACACTAGTTGCTTAAAGTTGAGAGGTATCGTCACTCAAAAACTCGATCGAGCCACCTTAAGTCAAATCTCCAAGAAGAAGAAATGCATGAATTATTGAAAGAGAACAAAACGTAACATAATAAAGCGGCCAGATTTTTTCAAGTTGTAATTCGTTTCATCCTAATCATCGGTGGCCAACTGAGGCACTTTTTTAAAGCTTTAGTGCCAGCACTAGTAGAGAAGTTTTATACAAAACTGGCTAAACGTTTGGATTTCCATCAACAAAAGCATGTCTTTTGGCTTCTTAAATTAATCAACATTAAAAATTGGTGACTCAGTCTCTTTAATTAAACTTTTGACGCGGGTTAGTCGAAATTAAACTTCACGTAGTCACTCCTTTCTCAAAGACCGATGCTCATTAAGTGATCAAGATAACAATATCTTCTTGCCTAGTTTTAGCTCTGGCTCGATGCTTAGCTTTTAGCTGTTGATTGGCTTTCAGCTTTTTTTCGCTTTTTGGTACTCTTTTAGCTTTTGACTTTTAGCTTTTTGGTCCTAGCTTTCAGATCTCAGCCTTAAGATTTTCGACGTTTTAGCTGTTTTAGCTTTTAGCTATTTGCTTTTAGCTTTTATTTGCTTTTAACCTTTAAATTTAGTTTTTCGCTTTCATCTTTGATCCAGTAGCTTTTAGCCTTGAGGGTGACGCACCGCCAATGTATCCACTGAATTTTACGTCGACGTTTTGCTTTTCAGGAATATTTCAATGTCCAGTCTGCAGCGCTTCAGGAGAGAATGCAATGGCCGACTGCGACAACCAAATCAAGTATGAGATTTGCAACCGAGACAAGCCGATATGCGAGTTGGTGAAGAAAAGAGCCCCGTTTAGCGGAAAACTAAGGGTAGCTCGCCTTTGCTCTGATAAAGACGATTACGATTGGTTGAAACGAAAGTGTGAAAAGTCAGGAAACTGCCCAGAAAAAGGATACTGCACAGAGTCAAGATGTATGGCTCGTTTGTCAGGTAATAACGGGTATATATCTAGTTATATTTAGGCTAGAGGCACCCAGTTAGGAGATTTGCACAAATGCCCCCCTTAAGTCATTCATGGCGCAACAACTGTTTGAGAACTTTTTGCCGTCTTTTATAGAAGAAAGGGGGAAGAAGGAGCAAGAAAGTAACGGGGAAACGAGAAAATTGAAGATTTGAAGAGGACTGATTTTATTCCACAAGTCATCTTATAAAAGTGATATGCATTAAAAGACTGACTCTCGGGTCGATCTGTTCTAATTAGGTATTTTATGAAAGTAAGCTATCTTGGAAGTTATCTTGCTCACTCAGCAACTCATTCGTTGACTTCAATTCCTTTTTTTAGCTGACAGTTCAAATCGCGCATTTCCCTAAAATAGTCTACTGGTATAAAGTATGTCCACACATACCCTTTTCAATGGCAGACATACCTACACACCCTTTCCAAACCTCAGCAGACAGAAATGTAACAATGAATTTGCTCTGATTTAAATGTATTGTTTCAATGTAGAAACAAGAGAAGATACAGACAGGGGCGACGTTTTCAAATGCCCGGCATGTGTGGCTTCTAACACCACCATCGAAGATGCAGTATCGGCTTAGCTTTCAGATCTCAGCCTTAAGCTTTTAGCTTTTAGCCGTCTTAGCTTTTGTTTGCTTTTAACCGTTAAGCTTTTGGCTTTTGGTTTTCATCTTTGATCTAGTAGCTTTAAGCCTTGAGGGTGACGCACCGCCGATGTATCCACTGAATTTTATGTCGACTTTTTTGCTTTTCAGGAATATTTCAATGCCCAGTCTGCAGCGCTTCAGGAGAGAATGCAATGGCCGACTGCGACAACCAAATCAAGTATGAGATTTGCAACCGAGACAAGCCGATATGCGAGTTGGTGAAGAAAAGAGCCCCTTTTAGCGGAAAACTAAGAGTAGCTCGTCTTTGCTCTGATAAAGACGATTACGATTGGTTAAAACGAAAGTGTGAAAAGTCAGGAAACTGCCCAGAAAAAGGATACTGCACAGAGTCAAGATGTATGGCGCGTTTGTCAGGTATACAGCTAGTTATATTTAGGCCATAGTCACCCAGTTAGGGGATTTAAGCAAAAGGTAGTTCCTTTTCGTTTCCACTTCTTTTCTTTAGAGCCTTTCTTCGGGGGGGGGGGGGGGCATTACGGTCAAACGCGACGTTTTTAGCACGTTTCAACGCTAAAACCCTCTTGTCTTAATCTTGAAGGGATTTCATTCGATAAACAAATGCCCCCATTAGGAGCTTTTGAATGGGCATAGAAAACACGCTTGTTTCGCAGAACACTCCCTGCCCCCCCCCCCCCCTCCCGCCCTGCTCGTCTTGCAGGTTTTAAACCTCTTGCGGAAAATATATTGTTTTTCATTTTAATTTAAGGCTGGTTTCCATATGATCGCTGCGAAAAAACGTTCAGCAATCGTTGTGATCATAAGGAAACTACACTTCAGCTATCATAGCGATCACAGCATTTCACAGCGATCGCTGAAGAGCGCTTTCCATATGATTGCAACCAATTCTCATCGTTTTTTGCAGCCGATCGCCTTTTAGACTTTCATCAAAGTGACCCCAGCCTTAAGATCGGAACGTTCTTTTGCGCATGCTCTTTGCTGGTCTTTCTGGTTTGGTTTATTGTCGTTCCTAGAGCCTACGATCTGTTCGGTTAGCGATGGGATCGTAGGGCTTTCGTATCAGCCATTACCGGATGCCGTGATATTCACGACATCCGGTAGCGCATGTCTAACTCGCTAAGCTGCTATTGCCCTGCTCTACTCTCGTCCGTGGAGCTCTGGGCATGACAGTTATGACAACAACCGAGAAATTTGAATTACTATCGATCGAGTCGTGGTGTTAGATCGACTGAAAGCTGTTCGGGACCCTCTAAATCTCCTGCAATTAGCGAAAAAACCTGGAGCTTTAAAAGGAACAAACTTAAGAAGCTGCCTTTCGTGCCGTAGTTGTTCAGAAGAACGATTGTCCCTGCATTTTGCTCACGGGTTTTGGATTTGTATCTTGCCTGAATAAAGGTATTGCATTTGCGTTATACTGAAATGTACAGTCATTCGTTTGGTTTCTGTTGTGTGAGAATATCAACTGTGTACTTATCGTTTCGCCACTAAACGCTACACTGTATTACGATTTACCCCATCGCAAATTTCCAGAAACATTTGGAGCTCAAGTTTTTAAGCATCGACACCAAGAGCTCATCACAAACGTTGATCGGAGATAGTTACATGTAAGTTTATTTATGGACAAGCTCTAGTTTTGTAGAAAATGCTGTAGTGAGGAACCGCCGACGCTGGCATTTAGGGACAATCTCTAACACTTTGAATTCTTACGTGCCTAACCACACAGCAAAATTTGGTCGCTTAATCTGCCCTAAGCCACATTCTTTGCGTGGAAATTGATCAAGTTAATATATTAATTAATGCCCTGATTAATTCAATCGGAAATAAAACGTTATGCGTAGAAGCAAAAAATCTTTGCGTTATTGCGCATACAGTTTGAATGGGCCAATCGAAAAAAAAAACTTTGGCCGTTACCAGCGCTACACGAGACGTAATTGTAAAAAACCCGCGTAGTTCTGGAGATGAGAATGGTTTTGGTTCTACTAAATTAAGGTATTTACCTTCAAGTGGCCACCGCTAAAATTATTATCTTGTTACCTTAGAGGCTGAAAAATGAAATGCCAGATCCAGTACCTCTTTCCTTGGAAGGTTGGGGGGAGGTTGAGATGAAGTGAATGTGAGCCACGCTCACACAGGATTTCAGTAGTTTTAAGGGGGTAACATACACGAAGTCCGATAGGCACCTTCGTTCCTATGAGACTCTTCTTTCCAACCGACCTGTACAGTCTGCAACAAAATGAACAAATCACCAAACACCGTAATCTGCTGAGAAAAGTTGGGTCTGAGTTTCATTCACTGTAGCTTATAAAACAATAATTAACAATAATAGACAATAATTAATAATTAGCAGTGATTAATTTAACTGGATCTTTTATTGCAATCAATCGTTGCCTGTGAATCTGCCTTAATAATCTTGTTTAATCAATTCCAGAAAACTGACTCCGGGTCCCGGCAGCAGTTCAAGGATTGTGACGAGGGCAAAAATGCTGATCCAGTCAAGTAGAAAGTTAAAACTGTTTTGTTGTTGTCAGTTTTAAATGTACTTTTAGGCTTCGTTTGTTGTGAATAAAAATGTTACTGCCGTTGAACAGTTAAATGGTTTGGTTTATTAGCGACTTAAGGACGGTGCCTCCTTTTGTTACTGCGCATACGTTCTGCGCACCTCGGGTCCGGTCTGAGATAATCGGGCTTCTTAAGGTATTTGCCTACCAAGGGACCGGTCAATAAGTCTAGGGGAAGGGTGGGCCGGAGTGTTTGGAAAAGTGATTGCCCAAAAAGGCATGACCTACCCCCCACAGTTACGTGGGCATAAATTCTGCTGACCCACCCCAAATTATCGGCTGAAAATAACATGACCCACCCCCCCCCCCCCAGGTCACGGCATCACTTTATCATGTTGTTAGTCCATATCTTCTTTTAATTAATTATTTAAGTGGACTTCACATGTTAAACATGTACATGTAAAACTACTATACTATAATATGCAATAATTTACAGTTACAGCGGTAGTGGTTACCATTAATATTGAAATGACCACTTAGGTACTATGCAGTGCGAGGAGGAAAGAGTTCATTTTTAACACGGAAATATTTTATCGATATACAGGGCTTTCAGTGACATTTTAAAGTCAGTCAGTTAGTTAGTCATGTACTTATTATTTTTAATGTAATCTATAGGTAGGTGTCCCCAATTAGCTCCTTCATTGAAGATGCTAAAAGATGAGACAGAAATAAAGTTATTGTTATTATTATTATTTTAAAGTACTGGATTCATAGGTAAACCAAGCGGACGTAATAGGCCTATATAGATTGTGCTCGACAATTTTTTTAGCAACTTTTAGAGTTTTGAGCAACTTTTAATTTTTGTGCTGCAAGCAACTTAGAGCAACTTTTTGTCGCCCAGAGCAACCTTTGGGCAACAAATGAGCCATCTGAGGTATAAACACATAAATGAACTAAAATTTGTAGTTGTTTTGGTAGATACTAAAAATGCTGTAGACGTGTAAACTCAGTATGAATTGTTCTGCACCCCCAAACAGCTCAGCAGTTATTAATTTAATATCACCCGCGAACAATGTACCAAATTTCCAGCAGTTATTTAAGAAATGGATCCGCCATATTGTTATTTCACTCAAGGCAGAACTGGAAAGAAACGATCGCAGCAGTTCAACTGACAGAGAAGAAAGTGTGGTCAATGACTCAATTTTCATAGCCACGAATGTCGGAGCAAGTCTGATTGTTCCAAAAAGCGCTTCAATTTTCTCTTAAGCAGAAATTTCACTTCAGCCAAGGCTTTAAATAGGCTGAGCATACGCTGTTATGACTGTTTGGAACATTGGCTTGTCAGAATGTCCATTTTTAACAGTGCTATAGTGATACTGTCATGATATTTATGGATTCTTCAAACTTATGTTACATTACACATCAAACAATTTCTGCATGTTATTTTAAGATGTTTTTCAGAATAAAATACTAGTTCACTTTGCCAAGCAACTTTTTAAATTCTGGGAACAACTTTTTCGATTTTTGGCAACTTTTGACCATTTCTGGGAGCAACTTTGACTCAGTTTACTGGCACAATCTATAAGAGCCTAGGACGTGAGCACCAAAGGCACAAGCATGAGTGCCAAGGGAGGAACTTTTGGGGCGGGTTCGGGGGCATGCTCCGGGAAATTTTGAAATTGGACATCTCTGAAATGCCATATTCTGCGTTCCCTGGACTGGATTTCATTATATATGACAGGAATAATGATCATTCGTTTCCAATTGTAAGAGTTACATAAGTGGGCAAAGTAAGGCTCAACTCTATCCGGATAAACAAATACAAGATCATCTGGTTTATTTACACTTCACAAAGGAACTACCTTGCAGGGTCCGCGCGGCCTATTTTAAAGTGGGGGGGGGGAGGGGCTAACTGGATGGTGGTATGGTGAAGAGGGGGAGGGGGGAGGTGAAAGCCTCATGCAATTTTTTTTCTTTTTGGTGACTTACAATGTATTTAGGGCGGCCAAGTGTGTTAAAAGTTGTCAGTTTATACCCATCACATAATACATGCGCAGCATAAATTGGAACATGGAAACACATGGACCATGTACAATATAAATTGAAGTATATAGACCCATTAGTAAAGGATCAAAGCTAAACTAAGGGTATCAAACTCTTTGAACTAACCAGTCATGATTAATAATGTTGATACTTAGGGCACGTTTTGGTGGTCTAATGCGGAATAGAAACAATATACAGTTGGTGTTTTCTCAGTATGGACACTATTCCCTTCCCTCAGTAATGTATTATGCGCTGATCAATTCGAAACAACACACCCCCCCCCACCGGGCATACCCCGGGCATTTGACTCTGCATCGTGCCCAGGGAAGGGAGGGGGGGAATTTGAACGTTGTGTTGGAAGGGTGGGGAATTTGAGCCAGATTTATGTCTTGTTCTGAGGTAATACGCCCGTGAGTTTTTTCGGTTTTTGCAGGGTTTGACGGATTTGCAAGATAGAATCTCGCCTTTGTTAATGAATACCTCTATCAAAAGGGTCTTTAAAAGAAGTTTGAAGGTGTCATTACGGCACATCTCTCTTTGAAAAGTGTGAACAGTGTTGATTGAAGACGAAATTTGCCTTTGAGGAGAGGTAGTTCAGTACTAATTGGTGGGGCATTTGAACGGCTTTCTTGCCCCGAGGGGAGGGAATTTGAACAAGGCAATCTTCAAAAGTTCAAATGCCTGGGGGGTTGCCCAGGGGGATGTTGAACTTTCGAATTGATCGGCGCATTAACGATAACAAAATAAACGGAATGCAGTCGGAATGATTTGGTTTATCAGAATAAGAAAAATCGCGTTCTTTTAGAGATTCAGTGTTCTGGATATTCTGTTATTCCTAAACCGGAACAGGAATAGCCAGGATAGTTCCAAAATAATGTGCCTGAGTCTGTTCTTTCATCTCTACACACATTTTAAGTCGTATCCAGTAGGGTGCAAATCTTGACGTATTTGCATTTAAGGTCGCAAACTCGAAAACATTTTTTTAAAGACTTGAACAAGCAAGCCTGTTGTCATATTACAGAATAAGGCCATCTAAGAAAGCTGAGCTGAGTATCATGAACTGTATATTTCACCAATTAAAGTCAGTGTGTGTCGGTATGTCCTGACTGCTGCATGAATGCCTAATTTCTTATCGTTAGGAGCGATAGAGATCTTTCGGCAGCTATCCTAGTTGTGAAGTTTACATGCATTTAGAGAGGCTTGACGTTAATTTTCAACAAATGTCAAAGCACGCTGTTGCCGATAATCCTATCTGGAGACAGACTGCAGTTTGTTATGCCTCGCCAGACAAAAACGAGAGTCGACAAAAATTCATACTCTTTAGAGCAGAAGGGAGTCAATGAGAGTTCACGAGAGTTAGAGGCTAAACGATAGCAAGAATGTCAACTTTAGTCGATTGCAATTAAGATACTGGGCAGGTTCAAACTCTTCAAGATACAAAAAAATGAAAAGGATGCGAAATGCGGAAATACAAATGAAACTACAACTGCAATGTCACTTCTTCGTTTCATTTCTTCAAGATACAGTTCCTCAGAGCGCACGTGAGTTTCAACTCACAAGCCAAATGGGAGCAAGGCAATTTGAACTTTTTTGGCAGAGTATTCTGTTTCTATTCCGTTTCTGTTTGGTCCATATGAAAATTAGATCTAAATGGGGAAAACGAAGTACTGGTTACCCCTGAAACTAATCACTGACTAATGAATTTTCCAACTTTTTTATTTTTATTTATTTTATTTATTTATTTATTTATTTATTTATTGGCACCAAAAAGTGGGCGGGGGGGGGGCTAAAGCCCAATCAGCCCACCCCTCGCGCGGTCCCTGCCTTGTTGGTACTTAATTTCGCGGGTCTTAAATCTCGCGTTTTTCGCGATTGTAAAAAAAAATCGCGAAATTAATGACCCGCGAACAAAAATCCTCGCTCTTTTAACTACCTTTTTTGCCCTTTTCTCGTATTTGCCAATTGAAATCGCGAAAATAAAACCTCCCGAAATACTGTCTCGCCAAAATCGCGAAATTAAGTACCAATAAAGTATTTTGTGCTGGCTATCCACTGGTTGGTATAGACTAAAACAATTATTCACGTCAGTGTTGGTGAAGCTAAGAGTGGTCGGATATTTACCTCGCCGCCTTTAGTCTCGGCAAATATACACCATTATTATTCAACAAATTGTCACTATGCCCATATATGGTAAGGAAGCCCTCAATATCTGTCATCCTACATGACAGATATCCTGCGATGTACGTAAATGACCATATTTGGAAGTGCACTGCAGATTTCTTTCATTGCTTGTTTGGCGGACATTTTGAAAAGCGAGGCAGTTTTAGCAGTGTTCTCCGGAAATTTTAACTCTCTGGAAGAAACTTTCCACGATTAAATGCTCTCAAAAAGTCAACAAGTATATGCTTCAGCTCACAAAGATATCCAGAGGTTGACTTGGAATTTTCATAGTGAGAACTCAACCAAGAAAATGGTATTGCGAACGAAGCAGCACACTTGCTCACGGAAATTAAAGTTGTAAAGTTGAAAAGACTTTAATTCACAGGAAGAGGACTTATTCTCGGTAAGGTAGCAGTATTTTTTTTACTCTGTCTTCTCATTTCCAAACATGAGTTTGTAAATAAGTCTTTCTTAAGTGAACGGTATTAAACTTCGATTTCTTGAAGTTCTGTTTTGATTTTTATTACGTGTTGCTAGCTTTTAGCGTTTTCATCATAGAACCATAGTTTTTCTCGTTATGAAAATGGTAGTCGATGAGAATTTGTTGAATAATAAAACAATTATCCTGCTCAATCTTGCGGAATATCCCCTGATTTAGCCAACTCGGCCTACGGCCTCGTCGGCTAAGTATCAGGTGATATTCCGCGCGATTTCGCAGGATAATTGTTAACTATTCACCTTTACTTTGGAGAATAATTGTTAACAATACTTAAACAACATTCATGTAGGAGTGACTATGTTTGTGACTCTGGAAGGTCTTAAATGTATGATAATACCACTTGAATGTCGGCAGACTTGTCTTCAACAAATAATACCGTGTAAACTTCCAACATTTAGCTTGTAGGGTTCTGCTTGCTCAAATGGCCTTTTTATGTAGATTTTGCAAGGACGTTCATGCCCCTAGGCTTACAGAAGACTTTGAAAGTTTGCATTATTTCAATGTACAAGGCTTAAATTGTGATGACCCACCCCTCCCTGAGACTGAAAATAGCATGACCCACCCCATTGGGAAGGCTTAAAATTAATTATTGCAACGAACAGATCACGTATTTGACAGTCATTTCCCGATCTTAGTACATTGCCGGCTGAACTGCAGAATACCCCGCCACTTCAAAGCTATACCCCTAAAACAGTGGCTACGCGGCTGCGTGGCTACAATCTTTGCAATTTATGGCGAGTTCAGCAATTAAGCAACACAAAGAATGTATAATGCGTACATCGTGAAACCGAAAATCACTCGTTTACAAAATGGATCAGCAAAGAAGAATATTTAACAACACATTTAGCGAACTGAAGAGTTTAGCATAAAATTGTAGAATAGACAAGAGATAAAACAGACGGCAGTTTACTCTTTTAAAAATACTTCGATTGAATTGACCACTAAACAGTCATATTATGCAAAATTTCAACGAAGCGTGTTAGCCGTAAACACTATGTAAAACCAGGTCTCTGTCACCCGAAATTTACGCTTAAGCATGTAACAACCTCGTGGAGGCAATTAAGGGTATGTGTGTAAGCATTACAAAGAAATCATTTTATTATAAAACTGGGATAAACATCGTATTTTAAGATTCTCTTGCTCCTTTTGTCTAAGCTGTCTGGTTTTCTTTGAGCGTCCTTGCCCCAAGAAATGCTAAGTTCTGTTTGGTATAACTCACAAAGGCTTTTCATTTTGTTCACATTCCTTTATGCAACGTCGCTACTCAAAAGAGTCAAAGCGGGTTTTCGATGCTCAGTCAGCGCTTCAGCTCTGATTAAAAAACTGAGGCGTTTCCGCTCTAGGACCAAGTGCATCAAAAATTTACAGGAAAACTGAGGTAAGAACGTTGCTCCTTTTTCCTGAGGGGTATGTAAGAATTAACGGTATATCCTAGCTTGAATCCAATTTTCTTTCATGGGTTTTGTGTACTTTGCACGGTTATCGGTAAACGCCCTGCATTGGACACTAAATCAGCGTACGTCGCCACGCCCGCACAAAAATTCGAAATATCGCTTCTGAATGTTTGAAATGCCAACCTGAGTCCAGACTTCCACTGGGTAGCGAAAAGGTTCGCACGTTAGCCCCAAAAAGTGGCTCTCAAGATCAGTCGATCACGCTTTTAGCTGGAGAGACCGCTCAATATTAATAACAGTTTTAATTTACTCACGCGCCATAAAACCACTGCGAAATGGGCTTAATATTTTGAGTCTGTGGATTTTTTGCCTAAGAGTCATCATTCAATTGAAAGGTATCGAGTTTTACTTTCCAGTGGTACTGTTCACTGTTTAACTTTTTATGCAAGAATCAATGTTCAAGCTATATTGCAGGAACAAAAGCATATGTTGCATGCGCTTGACCTGTAAATACGGTACGCATGAAAACTCCGAGGATGACGGTGGGGACAGAATCAAATACTTGGAGCGTATAAACATAGTATTTTCACCTCTTTAGCTCTCAATCAGCAAAAAAAGGTCCTAAAATGAATGCCACTTGCTGCGGTTAACTAAAAGTTATTCCTTTCAAAGTGGCATTAAAGTTGAACGGGCATCGAGAGTATAATAGTACAACGACTGACAGAAGCTTACCTTGGGAACTTCCGAAAGCTAGCGCTCTTTAGAATAATAATGGCTTAGAAGCAAATTACATTATTCATTTCACGTACCTTGAAGCTGCGGAACATAATTTGTTTGTCAGTGAATTTAATTCTTTGATCGATCATCTTGCTTTGCATGAGTGTCGTGGAAAACTTTTTAATAGAAAATAAAAATTTTTTTGAAACTGAGTTGTCAAACTTTACTCCCTCAGTGAGGAATAAATGTAAAGAAGATCCTCGCAGTTATTAACGCAACTTATGCAGTTGCGAAAAAAAAAAGCCTGAAAAAATCAGGCTTGCCGGGATTCGAACCCTGACCTCTGCGATACCGGTGCAGCGCTCTAACCAATTGAGCTAACAAGCCAACTGGGAGCTGGTCATTAAATTGGTTTGTAATATACCCGGGAAAGATGAAGATGAAATTATGAATATATGAAATTCATATATTTGAACTGCGGAATTAAGAAATAAATGTAAATTCCGCAGGTCAAATAAATGAATTTCATATAAACAAAGAAAAATGTAAATGGTTTCACACAATCGAGCGAGTGCTCGATGCAAATACATGCAGAGCGGAGTGTTGTTTTGATTCGAATCAAAATGGTTAATTATTATCTTGTTCGATCGCGTCATAGCTGTAGGTTTCTGGTTACATTCCTTCGTGGTCCAGTTTTAGTTCGCTGTGTAATTTCGAAATCGCATGTTTATTTCGTTTTTCTCGATCGTCATGTCATCTTTTAAGCCAACTCGCCAATCGAGGAACAGCCGAAAACATCTCTCCACTGATTACGAGTGGGATGGAATCGATGGTTTGCTGCCCACGAGCTTTGATCGCGGCGACGATTTAGCGACCTCTCATGCCCTCCCAACATCAACTAAGACAGACAACGTATTGTAGTTCGTCGGTACTAGTCCAGCCACCGGACCTCTGGATACGGCTCCACTCGTCCTACTTCCATCACCCAGAGCGATTCCGAAACTGGTCAAGTCCAAATCTTCGAAGATATCGAAAACACCGGAGACCGCAAACCTCGACACAGTTGCACACCAAAATCACGCTCTGGAACTTGAGATCCGGAAACTCGAGCTTCAACTCGAGCTGGCGAAACTTGCACCAGCTACGCCGCTTTCCGTTCCCACTGCTGCAAGCGACGATTCATCAAAATCGCTGGATGACATGAAAGCCCCGCAAAAGACGCGCTTCCCTCAACCGTGGCCTCTTATTTTCGCACCAGCTGAGCCAAAGCTCTATTCAGACTTATCTCTTGCTGAGTTTTGCGCGGGTTACATTGCCATCCTCCAGCAGTACCCTGATGGCTCTAATCGTTTTCCCCCTGGCGCCCTTCTTAGCCATTTTCATGAACTGATGGTTTTATCGTGCAGCTATCAATGGTCAGCGGTTCGAGCCTACCATTATAAGGTGCTACGATCAATAGAGATGGGCCTCGTGAAATGGGGTGACTCGTTTGAACCTTTCAAACAACCGTTTTTCATCCCTACTGCCTTGCTGCCTCCACCAGACACAATTTCCAAATCCAAGAAACCACAACCCAAGTTAACTTCCCCTTCGCCCTCTATTCTCCGCCACGACATATGTGACGCTTGGTCATGGCATGATGACTGTACCAACTCTGCTTGCCCCAAACAACACGTTTGTGTCGTGTGTAAACGCTCAGACCATTAAGCGTTCTGCTGCCCCAAGCGCAGGTACCCCGTCCCTACAAGGCGTCCAGATCCTTCTTCACGCGACTGACTACATGATCCTTCACCGCCTTCTCAGCCTCTTCCCTTCCTCGACCGGTCCTCCACCCAGCCACGTTCTCCACAATCATCGCCACGGCACGCTCGTTTCCAATCAAGTCCCACCTCACCTCCATGCTTGTTTCCATGCATTCCAAACTACAGTCTGCGTCCGGTCCCAATGCTTTCACCTTGCGTCTTCCAGTTCCTTCGTTGCTAAACATTCTCGAGTGGCGCACGCAACTACGCGAATACCACGATCAGGACCTCTGCGATTTTCTTGAGTTTGGCTGGCCAGTTGGCTGCTCCGCTCCCACTCGTCCCGTTTCTACGCAGCAAAACCATGGCTCTGCTACTTCCAATCCACAAGTAATTGACCTTTTTCTAGCTACGAAGTGTCTTCTTGGCGCCACTTGTGGTCCTTTTACTGTAAATCCTCTGGCCGTTGACTTAGTTACTTCACCTCTTCAGATCGCGTATAGCCGCTCAGGAAAACCACGTGTTGTTGTCGACCTTAGTTTTCCTCACGGCACTTCCGTGAATAGTGGGATCCCAAATGACACTTACCTCGGCGAGCCTTTCACTTTACGTTTACCTGGAGTGGACGCCCTCATCAATATCATCTCTCAGAAGGGTGCGGGTTGCCATCTCTTCAAGAAGGACTTGAGCGGCGCTTATCGTCAACTGCGGATCGATCCCCGCGATTTTCACCTTCTTGGCTACCGCCATAACGGCTCTTTATATTTTGACGTCGCCCCACCTTTCAGCCTTCGCTCCTCGGCCATGATGTGCCAACGAACTACCTTCGCTGTCACTTACATGTTTCAAAAGATGGGTTTTCAGTGCACAAACTATATCGATGACTTCGGCGGCGCAGAACTTCCTGCACACTCATGCGCTGCTTTCAACGCCTTAAACGACCTCCTCTCCTCCTTGGGTCTTCAGTCATCCCCCGACAAAGACTGTCCTCCCCCCACCAATATGGTCTTCCTCGGTATTAAACTTGACACCCTCGACATGACCATGTCCGTCACTCCTGATCGCCTTCAAGAGCTCCTTCACCGTTGCTCTGCTGTACTTCTCCTCACACATATCCCTCGCCGCGACTTACAGTCCCTTCTTGGTGTCATGTCCTTCGTTACCGCCTGTGTTCGCCCCGCCCCCTTTTCATGTCAACCCTCCTTAACACGCTTCGCGTCCATCGGGAATCTCCCTCCTGTCTCTTATCTGACGACAACAAATCCGACCTACGCTGGTGGTGTCATTTCCTTCCCCACTTCAAAGGCATCTTTCTTATCAAGACTTCCCCCTGGATCAGCGATCCCCTCCACCTCTCCACCGACGCTTGCAACACTGGCGCTGGCGGTTATTTTAATGGTCAGTTTTTCCATACCCCTTTTCCGGCGCCAATCCTCCACCGTTTTGGTGATGATATCAACACCTTGGAGCTCCTCTCCATCATGGTGGCTCTCAAGCTCTGGGGCCCTGCTTTGCGTGGACTACGGTTTATTCTTCACTGCAACAATAGCAACAGCGTTCAGGCATTGAATTCGGGCCGTTCCAGAACCCTCGGCATGCAACTGTGTCTACGTGAAATTTGGTTCCTCTCTTCCCTTTACGATTTTGAGATGTCCGCCATTCACATTCCCGGTCGTCAAAACTCTCTCGCTGATCACCTTAGCCGTTGGCACCTATCTCCTTATCACGAGGCCCAATTTCACGCGCTGACCAGTCATATTTCAACCACCCACGTGGCTTGTCCAATGCGATTTTTTGACTTTGAGATCGCGTTTTAATGCTTTCTCTCTTACTTCGCAGATGTCGTCTCGCCTCCTGTACCAAAGTTAACCCCGCCACTGTCCGCTTCTACACTGCAACAACTTGTCCCACAGATACAAGCCCACGCCTATGCCACCGGCACTTTCCGCAACTTGCATTCGCAGTGGAAATCGTTTTTACACTTTTGCTGTACTTATCGCCTGGTACCTCTCCCAGCCTCACCGCACACCGTCGCGTCCTACGCTTCCTACTTAGCTTGCAAAACATCTTCATTCCAGTATATTTTGAATCACCTTAATGCTGTTCGTCTCCTACATCTTTACAATGGTTTCTCTGCTGACGCCTTGGATAGCTTCGCGGTTTCTTTAACCAAGCGTGGCTTGAAACGCCTATTAGGAACTGCTACACGTCAGAAACACCCGCTACTGGATCGCTCAAACCGCCCTCCATGAATGTAGTTTAAATTTTCTTTCGACTGCCATTAACGGCACAGTCTGATGATCGCCTTGTGCGTGAATTTCATATATTCATAGTTTCATCTTAGTGAGGAATGTTAGGCAAGACAAATCGACGAAAGCAGCTGCAGCAATCTGAGCGCGGCTTCGGTGTTAAAAAAATCCGCTTAAAATCTAAAAACTAAACTGGAGAATGTGATTTAAAATCTACACCGTCCTTGATGAAAATCAAATGAATTATGTCGCCGCAATTAAAAACTAGTGACGAAGTGGACTTCTTATTGTCAAAAAGTGAGTTCCAGTCGTTTAAGACGCACTATTTGGTTTCCCCAGTCCTTAGAAACTTTAGGAAGATGGACATCCCCGCGTCGACGGGCATGCATCAGGGACTCAGTGTTCTTGTAAAGGCCAAAATTAAAAACAACAAAATTAAAATTTGAATAAAACATTCTACATTATGAACATGAATATATGAAATAAATCACATATTTGAACTGCGTATAAAGATAGAATCATATGCATGAAGATCATCGCAGTGAAGGTGTTTCAAGAGGGTCCACAATAGGGTTCTCAGATCTCGCCATCCCGCCTATTTTCTCCTGTTAATCCCGCCATCCCGCCCTTCTTTACGTCGAAATCCCGATCCCACCTAAAGTTTTATTAATAAATAGTTTTCTACTTTCATGATGAAAACATCACATGCCTTTATAAAATGGATAGCAGACAAGTAAACACGTTTTTATGGTCGGTGCCCTCGATATCATTAAAATTATCGCCTCTAATGACCGTAACAAGTGTTTCGTTTGTGTTATTCTGTTTTAGACCTGTTTTACCTTTTCTTGTCCAGGTATAAGGGAAAGGTAAAAATTGACAAAGATTGTTTGCTACGATATTCTGCCCATTCTCGGTCCTGCTTTTTTTGGAAGACAACCTACTAAATATTTAAATGAAAGGGTGGTTGTTCAAGCTGTGGCAGTGGTAATCGCGTCTTGGTTTTGATCTGAGGGTTGGCGTTTCCTTAGACAAAAAGTTTTCTCCACGTTGTTTCTCTACATCCAGCTGTATGTAAGTGAGTTGTGTCCTTAGACAAGTCTAGGGGCACAAAGTTCATGCAAGATTGGTCCAGTTATGAGGTATGCAAAAATGAAATATAACAAAAGATTTATAAAAGTTGAATCACCTAACTTACAGTTTATTTCAAAGCTTTCAGCGTCTTTATATTACTTGCTTTCAGTAAATTTCTGCTCGAAAATGTTTTTTTCTTTCGAAGAAGGCATCCCTGCTCGCACTCTTTTCATAACATACAGCAACAAAATTTATGATGCTGAATACCTCGTTTTTGGCGACCGCCGTTACATTACCGTCGGCCGGTGTGACCATACTGGCTAGACTAACCATAACTGATCACAGCTGCTCCAACAAACGTGGGTTGGAAAAGTTAAGAATGCAGACAAGACCAAGAAATGCGACATGACATGTGACTCGATACCTCTTTAAGAAATCAACACAAAACATCACAAAAGGACTCATAATAGCTTGACATGCAGGCTACTCTTCCTTGATCAATTCATCTTGGTCTGCGCCAAGGATCGAGACCTCTGGCAGGGACCGAAGCAGGAAGTCCGCGAATCACGGACTTCCGGCTTTTGTGCGCAGCCCCAGAAATTTGAACAATAACGGTTACTATCGGTTACAAAAATGGGGAGCTATTGCGCTTGCGCGTTACCTGGCCCCTGCCAGAGGTCTCGATCCTTGGCGCAGACCAAAAGGATCGTGGGCTCTGGGGACGAGAATGGCCTTCATAATCGTAGAGTGGTCGGGAAAGTTGTCGGTAAATTGTCGGAAATAACACTAGTGACGTCACTGCTGGCGAGCTGGAAAATTGCGGGGATTCGAAGTGTAAGGACTTAAGCGGAAAATCATGGTGTTTTGTGCTGCTATGAGAGTAAAGTAAGTAATTTTAAGTTTCCAGAAGATCCAGAACTGCCTCAAGAATGGCTCAAAGAATGAAAGGAGGATCGTTTCAACCCACAAAACACTGATTCACGTGTCTGTGCAGACCAGTTTACACCACAGGTAACCAAAGCGATTCGATCGAAAATAATCAGCTGTTTTCCATGGAAAATACCTAAAAATCCAAATAAAGTTTGAAGAACCTTACCTGTTATGTGTTTGCTGTGTTTTTGCCGGTTTTCCGAGCTTGTGGAGGTTGTTTTGAGCGGTAAGTTACAGCGGTATAAACCATCCATGTCCGCCCAAGAACGGAGCAACTTCACACGGGAATTCCAATTGCGTGTTCAGCATTTGCACAACGTAGAAATTTAGAAGAGAAATTTAGTAAGAATTTTGCATTTTGTTCAGTATAACTATGACTAGCTTGTATCTTCTGATGGTTGTTAGCTCTTTCAGTTAGTTTTTTTGAGAATTATAAGTCATAGCAGTTACTAAGTATTAACAATAACCTCGGGTTTTTGGCGCATAAATTAGGCTTCAATAATTATAAACAAACGTAAATTTCGAGCCCTGAATGTAATGTTTTTCACACACTAAAATATTTCAGTTTTATCGCTTTAATACAGCGGCTGCAGGCCCTTCTTAAGCCTCTCACAATCCAACACTCAAGACAACCAACAACATAAACCCAGATTTAATAAACTGGCCGAGCAGGTCCCAGGGGGGTTCTCCGGATTTCAAGTGACGGGGATAATCGAAGGATTTTTTTGGGGGGGTGGGGGGTTGAAATTTTCCATTCCGGGATGTTTTTGGGTAGGAAAATTTGGCAAGTATTTTTTTGGGTGGCTTGATTTGAATAGAGATTTTTTGGGTATTCAAAACAATCTGAAGAATTGTGGTAGTGCCTGTGTATCCTGGCCGCGTAGTTCCGCGAATATTAAGTACTGACAACCAAACTTGTTTTGCGGTTGTTTTAATTATATTTAACGATGGTGTCACATTACATTGCATCTGTTCCATAAAACCGGCTATACAATAGTCTGCAAAGTGTCCCGGGTGTATTTGACAAGGCTTTAATTCATTCAACTGATTTCTCACCCATCGTGTTTATCACTCGGCTTTATCCTCACTGGAATTCCCTTTTGCTGTAGTGAATTTTTGATATCTTTCGCTTGTGACTTGTGGGTTAATCCTTTCTGGAAATTTTTGAGGCTCGAAAATTCGGCATGGGATTTTGGGGGTTAATTTTTGGTCCAGGGATTTTTTGGGTTCCTTGGAGGCCCTAGGGATTTTTTGGGTTTTGATTTTTGCCCCCATTCGATCATCCCCGTCACTTGAAATCCGGAGTACCCCCCTGGGAAGCAGGTGTTCCAGGCTGTTCCATGTTCATGATTTTTAGGGAGGCAGAAATGACATCATTTCAAGACGAACCTACCCATATCAAGTTAATGACAGGTGTATCACTTAATATAATTATGGGGTCCACCCTTTGTACAGCTGCTATCTAAGTACTTTCAGGAGGGGGAAATGGTTGACCCATAAAAACTGAAGGAATTGATTGTTGTTTGAAACAAAAAAAAAACTTCTTTTGTGGGTGTCGCATATGTTCCTTGTCACTCCAAGAAGTACTAATACCTCTTGAAAAGTTGTTCCTGCCAGCATGAATTTCTGACATTATAGGACCTTAAAACCCTAGAAAGTATCAAAACACGCTGACAATGGTCATTTTTAATTCAAACACCCTAAGTGGTACCAAAGCATGATTTGTAATCACGGTGACCCCTTCACTACACTATGGGAGCCCCTCCCCTCTCACCTCCTAGGCTAAGTACCACTCTGTAGTAATTGAAGAAAATACAAAGTTTAGACACATTTCAAAGAGTATACAACTGTCAACCAAATATGATGTTAATATTATCTAGCAAGACTGCCAAGCTGTTAATGGACATATTCAAAGCCCTTTCAGTTTCCACTTTTACTTGGGAAGCTCTCTCTAATTTTTAAAACCAGACAAGATGGAATGGCTATTGGGATTTGTCGTCCCAGCTTCATACATATCCAGTAAGTGTATTGCCTATAAGCAACATTACTGTATACATGTTCTGAGAACGAAAGAGGAAACAACAGACTCATAAAAAAGATACACAGATGAGCAAAAGGTAACTTATCAGTAAAGGGATTAAATAAATATGTCAACTACAAAAATAAATCTATATTAAATAAAAAAACAGGTTAGCTAACCAGTAACAACAGTAGAAAAACAACATTAACTCGATTTCACAGTCTTAGAAATAATGAAATCACATTTGATTTGTTTAAGCTAAAATTTGAGAGTTTGTTTTTGCTTTCAACTAACAATTATATTACTTATATGTTGAACTGGTAGTACAACTGATTGTAAACCCAATACTTGTTAAAGGCATATACATCAAAGGAGTCATAAAGTGCACAAGGTTGCTAAGAACTTAACAAGGTATACTGTTTATGTAATCATGTTCATTCATGTAATAAGGGTTTTTGTAATTGTCATTTCATTATTGTTCCTTGGTGTTTTACTACTTTTACGCCACCTTTTGTCAAATATCTTAGTATTTAGCACACAACCTCATAAGCATTGCAACATCTCATCAAGTATTAATGAAGGATCTTTTCTCATGAACACAATTTATAGGTGATTCATTTTCAGACCAAAATATGTAATTTTCCCTTCCCCACTTGTCCCCTGGTTCCTCCCCTGCTCCCAGAGGTTTTTCTTTCTCTTTTCCCAAACAAAATTCAACCACAAAGCAGCTCTCAGTGTGCCCACTGTTAGACGAAACATGTAATTTTCCTTACCCATCTTGAGAACCAGATGTGTAATTTTTCCCACCCATTTTCAGAACTGACAAAACATAACTGTCACCCCCGAATCAATTACCATTTTCAGACCTGACTTTTAAGTCAACAACCATTTTCAGACCAAAAAGGCTTTAAAACCATACTCATTTGGGTTGCACCAATCTTTACATGGAGTTTTTTCTCTGAACCCCCACCCCCCACGCCCCCCCCCCCCAAAAAAAAGAGCCCAAAGCAAAATTACGTTAATATGTACGTAATCCGGCCTTCATTTTCAAAATACTGATTATAATCTGTCTCAATGACAGCTGGATTTAAAAAATTCTCTTCATCTGTCTCTAGGACATAGCAGGTGGTATCTTATCACAGGATTTGGGAATTGCACGACAGCAAAACACTTTCTCGCCCAGCTGGCATTACTGCACAGTTGCCAAAATTTAAATGCCCATAAATTTTGAGCCTAAGATTGTATACATACAAAACAACAAACAAACACAGTCACTAGTAACACTTTGCGATGTAGACAGATACATTCAACAAGATTCAAATACATTCAACAAGAACTGTAACCTGTTTTTGGCTATGTTCAAAATTTGAGCTGGATTTCCTGCCGCTGTTGCCGCGAGGATGAAAACCGTACTCACACAGGAACCATAATGGACACATGTATAAGAAGCTTTGCTTTACTCTAGTCAGTCTAGTCAGTAAGGCATAACAACAAACA